>OY744483.1:116385749-117130274 GCA_963556165.1 Tipula helvola
AATTAATTGTAATCAATAAACTTTATTGAAACACTCAAATGGAAAATTGAATATTAATCAAAGATAATAATTTATTGTTAAAATATTAATATTATAATTGCAAAAACTTGTCTGGAAATAAAACAAAGAAAAAAATGTAGACCATAGTCCATTCTTGACTTATGCAAATATTAGAAAGATTTTCTTGGAGCTAAGGGGGGTTAGATATGACGCAAATCACCCCAAGTTTAAATTGAACGGCTAGACTTCAACATTTAAATTTACTAAACCATCTTCGATACCTTGTCCGGAAATAAACCTAAGCTCAAACTGTAGATCATGCTCCATTATTGGCGTATGCAAATATTGGAAACATTCCCTTGGAGCTAATGGGGTTAGATATGACGAACATCACCCCAAGTTTAATTTGAACGGCTAATATTCAACATTTAAATTTACTAAACCATCTTCGATACCTTATCCGGAAATAATACTAAGCTCAAAATGTAGATTATGCTCCATTCTTGACTTATGCAAATATTGGAAAGATTCTCTTGGAGCTAAGGGGGTTAGATATGACGCAAATCACCCCAAGTTTAAATTGAACGGCTAGACTTGAACCTTTAAATTTACTAAACCATCTTCGATACCTTGTCCGGAAATAAAATTAAGCTCAAACTGTAGATCATGCTCCATTCTTGGCGTATGCAAATATTGGAAACATTCCCTTGGAGCTAATGGGGTTAGATATGACGAACATCACCCCAAGTTTAATTTGAACGGCTAACCTTCAACATTTAAATTTACTAAACCATCTTCGATACCTTGTCCGGAAATAAAACAAAGCTCAAAATGTAGATCATGCTCCATTCTTGACTTATGCAAATATTGGAAAGATTCTCTTGGAGCTACGGGGGTTAGATATGACGAACATCACCCCAAGTTTAATTTGAACGGCTAACCTTCAACATTTAAATTTACTAAACCATCTTCGATACCTTGTCCGGAAATAAAACAAAGCTCAAAATGTAGACAATGCTCCATTATTGGCGTATGCAAATATTGGAAACATTCTCTTGGAGCTAATGGGGTTAGATATGACGAAAATCACCCCAAGTTTAAATTGAACGGCTAACCTTCAACATTTGAATTTATTAAACCATCTTCTATACCTTATCCGGAAATAAAACTAATCTCAAAATGTAGATCATGCTCCATTCTTGACTTATGCAAATATTGGAAAGATTCTCTTGGAGCTACGGGGGTTAGATATGACGAAAATCACCCCAAGTTTAAATTGAACGGCTAACCTTCAACATTTGAATTTATTAAACCATCTTCTATACCTTGTCCGGAAATAAAACAAAGCTCAAAATGTAGATCATGCTCCATTCTTGGCTTATGCAAATATTAGAAACATTCTCTTGGAGCTACGGGGGTTAGATATGATGAAAATCACCCCAAGTTTCAATCGAAGGTATCTAGGATGGTTTAGTAAATTCAAATGTTGAAGTTAAGCCGCTCAATTTAAACTTGGGATGATTTTCGTCATATCTAACCCCCTTAGCTCCAAGAGAATCTTTCCAATATTTTCATACACAGTTCAAAGGTTGAATTTATACAAATTTTTACATTTTATATGGGCCTTTCATTCAAACGAATTTTCCCGGGCTCTCCACACAAAACTTGACCTGATAATTTTTTTAGATGTAACTCTTGGCTAGACAGTTTTATTTAACCACTTTTCAGACATGACACTATACAAATTTTTCAAATTTATATTATGCTCCTCTCATGAAACTTAACTTGTAATTATCATCGCAAATAGTGACAACCAAATGAGCCTGTATCCAGCCATAAATTCACTATATGGAAATTCCAGTTTATAGGTTGTTTTGTCAATTTTTCATTTTATATGAAATATGTTTCGGATGAAATATGTCGGCAGGTAGCTTTCGGCTGAGATAGCTAAGGCACTACTGCATTACCGACATCTTATAACTTTCGGCTGAAAACTTTAGGCTAACTTTAATAAGGTTAGAAAGTCACCTAAAAGTTGACTACGTTTTTTACATCCGAAGATATATTTTGTTACTTTGCATGACGTAGAACCAATTTGGCACCCGATAGCAGTAAGATCCTTCAGAAGATCTTCAAAGTCCGCTTTTCCCTTTTCAATCTTTCTTCATACCATCTATCTATAGTCTTATGAGAATTCGAAGTTGGATTTGAAATCTTTCCCATTTGGTGGAAGTACAATTTCTTTTTCAGGGAGAGGAAACCCATCAATTTCCTTCCTTACCGACATTTGTTCTGCGTAACATGCAAAGCTAATGTGATCCGGTAGATTTTATTCAACAATAAAGTTTCATAAGACTTTATTCTTTCAAAACACCTCAATTTTTAGGATAACAAAAAAAATAACCAAACTGAATTAGCATTATTTATTCAGCTCGAAATCGCTCAAAATTGACATTTTACTGGGACGAAATCTACAAGCGATTCAGGCATTTAAATTTATCAAGAATGTTTAAAAATGGATTTTTAGGCTGAAACTTTAACGAGTCCACGATGCAGAAGATAGGAAGAATGTTACGTCGATAGATATACTGAGAGGTTGACCGACAAAGAGACAAACCCAGCTACGGATAGACTAATAGATAGATTCATTGACAGGCCGGAAGACTGAACGGTAGACAGACCAACAACAATTCGATGGAAAGATAGGCAACTATAGGTCAGTAAGCAAACTGACAGACTGAACGACTGGTAGATCAAAAGACAAATCAGGATCAACAGGCCAACAAGCAAACCGACCGAAAGACTAGCAGATCCGATAAGCACACTGACAGACTGACCACCAGGTAAGGATAAAGGAATTTCACTACGAGCGGAATCACGTCACAAAGTATCAAAAAAGCGATACGGAATTTCCGAACAGCTTTATACGAAAGAAAAAGTATATTTGTATACACATACATATTTCCCTATACACTCGTAAATTTCGAACTGTTTAAATGATTGAATCTAAATTTCAACGATCAAAACAACATAACAAAATTCTTATGTACACTCTTCAAATCGCAAAATCAATACTCATTAAATATTTTTATTCTATATCGTTTCAAGCAGCAAAAGGATTAAATTTAATGAAAGGTAGGATTTGCCATTTTGATAAAAACCAAATGATTTTTTAATGATTGAATTTTTTTCGATTCCAGCTTACTCTTAACATTTTTATTTTTCTATGTTTTATAAAATATCATTTCTAAATCAAAACCATTCAAATATCATTTATTCGTGTGTTATTTCTGACAGGTCACACAACAAAGCGTTAAATTTTTCGTATATACATATATGTCGTTCGTATGTAAACACTTTAAATTAAATAACAATCAGTGCATCTAAAAATCGCATTCTGCCTCAATAGATTCACGTATTCACAAAAAATTTGGGAAACTTAACAGACTTTTTTTTCTGTATAAAACATCTGGATTTTTGCTATTGAAAATAAGTGGAAAATAAGAAAACAAAACCTATTGGTTTTATTGTTATTTCCCTTCCACATCCAATCGATTCCAACAAATACAATGGCGGAAGAAGGAAACATAAACAAAAAAAATTGTTGCTCTTTTAAATTCCCAATGCGAGGGATATTATTTCATATGAAAGCTTCGTCAAAATTATACTGCTGTTGTACCAAAGTGTGTGTGTGTACCACGAAAGACAATGGAAACTTTTATTTGGTTATTTGATTTTGAAAGAATTTTAGTTTTTCCGTTTTTCACATCAGTTAGTTCAATGATATGGTTTTATTGTTTGTTCGCTTATTGTTTGATTTGCAAATGATTGACGATATTGATTGTTGATTGGAAAATTAAAAATTAATAAACGGAAAATTTTAATTAAATATATTTATTTATTATGTGTATGAAAAATAATTAAATTATTTTTTTTTTTTGTGAGTTCAATGAGCATAAATCTGTATGCGTTTTTATATATGTAATAGAGTTGTCAATCTTGTATGTGGGTAAGGAAATATTTTATCATAAATTGCCAAAAATATTGATATCTATATAAAGTAAAATTAATTACGGGTTAATCCTAGGTAGGGCTGCTTCTAGAGGTTGGTTGAAATTTGGTTAATCTAGATATAGGTTTTGCAATCCAAATTCAACCTTATACAAAACACAATCATCCTTTTTCAAATCAAATTCGCCTTTATCCAAATCAAATTCACCTTTATCCAAAACATATTCATCCTTTGCCAAATCAAATTCATGTGTAGATGATATAAAACCAACCGAATTTATTTACCTTTACCATAATAGACCTTCACCAAATTGATCTAAATTCAATTTTATAATGTCGTCCTAACTAAAAATTCACCTTTAAATTTTCCTTAAAATGCACTTTAAACTTCACCGTAGAATCCAGCCTTAAAGTTCATCCTCTAATTCACCCCAACATCAATCCAAATTCTCCATCAAATTCATTATAAATTTACCCGAAATTTACATTAAAATTTTTCCTAAAATTACGACAAAATTCACTCTTAAATTCAACCTACAAGCCACTCTTAAATTAAAAATTTAATAAAATTATTGCGAATTTGGGAAGATAAAAATGGAAACTGGGAATTTAAAGATCTAGATAAATCTTTAAAGTTAGTAAGTATAAACTTAGAAATTCGTCAAATTTAAGAATCCTGATATTTAGAGAGTTTTTACAACATTTTTGAAATTTAGAATTTGTATTAGGAATTTGTTAATTTAAACATTTAATACTAAACACAAATATTAAATTTAAGATTTTGTAAATTTAGAAAATTACAAAATATGGAAATTGTAGATTTTAGGAATATGGAAATTTGAATAATTTAGCAATACAAAAATATAGAGTATTATTTAGAGTTTTTGATTTTAGTAACATGTATATGGTTCTTTGGTATAAAAAGCAAAATGTAGAAATATAACCAACAGACGCGGAAAAGCGGGGTTTCAGGCAAGTTTAGTTTCGCCATCCCCGCCCTCCCCACCTACGACAAGCAATTAAGTTTTCACTGGTTCATCACTGAATCGAGAAAAATAATTTTTACGCCGCAGACCAATATCAAAAACTTCCAATAATTTTAAAATTTTCAATAATTTCGAAATAATCAATGTGATATTTCCATAAATAACGCATTTGAATTTGGCAGTTTGAATTTGGTTTGGAAAAGGATGAATATGCTTTGGATAAAGATGAATTTCATTTGCAAATTGATTGATTTGTAAATGGTTGAGTTTGGAGTGCAAAACCTATATTTAAGTATAGATATTTCGTGTTCGGAACATCTATTTTAGCGCTTTTTTCAAGAAAATTTTCACAAATGGAAAATTTGTCGGCTGTATTATCGTATAATCGATGCCAGGTAGGTTTCTGAATGTAGCATTGATTTCTTTTCTTGATCTGTTTACCTGTCCTAATTTGATATGATTTAATGTATCGTTCAATATGGATGCTTTATTGGTTATTATCTTGAAGAGTGTAGTAAATAGCGTGCTCAGTTTACCGAATGGTAAATGGCTTTCGAGGATCTCTCGTTGTTTGTCTAAGTTTTCTTTGATTCCTCGTATAAGTGGCTCGTATGTTGTTACGTTAATTATATGTAGCAATTTTGTGTAGTCTTGAATAATTCTAGCGTTGCCTAATTGTATTGGTATGATACCGTTGTTATTTGAGTAGTCAGTTATCTCTATTTGTTGGCTGTTAGCTGTTGTGATGGCCCTGGAATGATTCGTTTTATTTTATTCTTATGGATTCTTTTATTTTGGTCATTGGTGATGGTTATTTTATTGTTTTTCATGACCGTATGTTTTTAAAAGCGTGGAAGGTCTTTATTTCGCTGTTTCTTTATTTTTTCGTAAATAATTTCGTTAGGATGTATCGATTTTGAAGGTACCCTATTTTTGTTTATTCTTTGTATGACTTTTACCTTGTGGTCGTGCGTTCATTTTGTAATTTCTTCGCAAGTTTCTTTATATAGGTTGTTATGTTCTTGTACTTGTTCTTCTAATGTCTTGTCTTGGTTGGTTCTAGGAAATATTGTTAATTTTGAATAATGTCCGTTTTTTAGTTCTAAGGGAGTCATGTTCGTGGTGGAATGTATTGTATTGTTGTACATATGTTATTATTACGTCCGTCATTACTATGTCAATATCTGTGTTTGGGTTCGTGCAAGTATTCTTTGTAATTCTGTAGATTTTTATTAGAGTTGAGTGGAATCTCTCCACAGGCGAGTTACCAGTTGAATTACCTGGGGTTGTAAAATGTAGTTCGATATCTTTGCTTGAACAATAGGACTTAAAATTGTCTGATATAAATTCACTTCCGTTGTCGGTTATAATTTTTCGAGGTAGGAGGCATGTATTGCTATATAATTTTTCAGTTCTTTGAGAGTACTGTTACTTGTTCCGTCCGTTATCGGTATTGCTTGTCCGTATTTTGAGAATTTATCTAATATTGTGAGAAATTTCCTTCCTTCAATATGAAATGTGTCCATATGAAGTATGTCTAATGGTTTGGTTGAAGTTTCTGTTATTTCTAGTTGGGTTTCCTTATTTAGTCTGTCATATTTGTTTGCTAGGCAGGTATGGCATGTGTTAACGTATTGTTGTATAATTTTTTTCGCGTTGGGGAAATATATTCTACGTCGTAATTAGAGATGGTTTTCTTCGGAACCGCGGTATTGCCCTGCAAGGTGAATTTTGTGTATCTGTATTTGTTGCTGTTCTAGATCTTCTGTGTCCGTTAACAAAATCTTAGTTAGTTTAGTAATATTTTATGGAACTCACTATATTTATTTGGTGTTGTTACGAATTTAATTATTAATTGATTCTTGAATTCGTTTAAAGAGGTTTCTGTTGCGTGAATGGTTATTTCAGGATTTTTGGGTATTGGTGTTTCTAGTTTGTCATTTTTTTGGGCCCGAGTTTTTCCTATTTGTTCTAAAGATTCAGTTGTGAATTCACAGGGTGTGGTACTTAATTCCTTGTCGTGGTTGTCTTCTGGGAATCCTAAAAAATCACTTGATTTGGTTGTTGATTCCTTATCGGAGTCACCTCCTGGGAATCCTTCAAATTCACTTTGATCGGATGTTGTGGTGGTTCTGGTTACATTGGTTTCCGGGCTTATTCTAGATAATGCGTCTGCATTACTGTTTAATATGCCTTTTTGTAAATTACTTCATAGTCATATTCTTCTAATTTTTAGCCTTCATCTGACCAATTTGGAGTTTGATTCTTTTAGATTCATTAACCATTGAAGTGGTTTGTGGTCTGTTACAATTTTGAAGCGTTTACCGTAAAGGTATGGTCTGAACTGTTTAACGGACCAAACTATTGCCAGAAGTTCTTTTTCTGTTGCACTATAATTTGTTTCGGAAGTATTCAGTGTTCTTGAAGAATAGCAGATGGGCAGATCTTTCCCTATTTCTCCTTGGGAAAGTACAGCACCCAAAGCGAAATTGCTGGCATCTGTGGTGACTATGAATTCCTTTTCAAAGTCTGGATATTGAAGAATTAGATTATTACATAAAATTTCTTTGCACATATTAAAGCAGTTGATGTATTCTTTCTTGTATATCGGCAAAATTCCTTATAAATTTCCTATAATAGCCGAGTAACCCTTAGAAGGATTTTATTTGCTTTTCTGTTTTAGGCAATGGAAAATTGTTTACTGATTTTATTTTCTCTGGGTTTGGTTTAATACCATCCTCAGATATGATATGGCCCAAAAATGCTAATTCTTTATGCAAGAATTCGCTTTTGTCCAATTGCACTTTCAGATTTGCCTTTTTTAATCTCAAGAACACTTGTTTTAAGTTTGTGATGAGTTCTTGAAGGGATGAGCTAAAGATGACTATGTCATCCATGTAACAGAGGCAAGACTTTCCTTGAAGTCCTTGCAGAACGTTATCCATAACCCATTGAAAGGTTGATGGAGCGTTTTTAAGGCCAAAAAGCATCCTTACAAACTCATAGTGTCCAAAACCCACTGTGAAAGCAGTTTTGGGGATATCTTTGTGATTCAGTTCAATCTGGTGGAAACAAGATGCTAAATCCCATCTTGAAGCATTTTAGAGATTTGTTTTTCTACTTCCTCCTTATGTATGTAAGGATAGCAATAGGATTTAGTAAAAATTGTTTTTTCTTGTTTAAGATCAATAGAGTGTTTTACCGCATTGGTAAATGTTAAATCCTGATCTTCTTTTTGAAAAATACTCTCGAAATCTTGACATAATTTTTCAATTGCTGCTTTTTCTTCGGAGTTCAGGTGACTAGTTCTAATTAGGTCCCTGATATCTTGGATATTTGGAGAATCTTTGTAAATTGAGGGATGATTTATTTCTAATTTCTAATTGGTTATTGGTTCAGAGTTAACTGGTTGTTCGAATATAACAGTTTGCTCTTTATTAGAGAAATTTACAACTTCGGCTAGAATTTCGAAGTTTCTTGCATTATAAATTCCCTCGGGGATAATTGTTTGAGAATTTATTTGAACGGGTTTAATATACAGATCTCCTTCTTTTACATCTACTGGAATGGGAATGAGGATTCTGTTCCGTGGAGGAATTTTATAGATTGGAGATATGTAATTTGGTCTATACCGGGTGTTTCTTTTAAACTGAGACGATCAAATATCTCGAAAAATAGCCACTCTACGGAAAAAATGTCCATAATCAAAATTTAATCATACCGCGGGGGAAATACATTAGTGCAAAAAAATAGTCCCCCACCCCCCGCTTTGTAGGTGGGGCGGGGGTAACTTTTAAACTAAGATAGGAAGCCATATTTTTTATTGCAGATACGGATTCTACGACGAAAAGTACGTATGATTTGAATGAAATATTTTGTTCGGTTCATGATAGATGGCGCTGTAATCGACGAAATTCAATTTTTTCAATTTCTTCTTCTTAGAACACACGAATTCGATTCTGCAATACGTTTGAAATAAAAAACATCACGTTTTCATTGGAAATACTCGAAATTCGTCATCAAAACAATTTATTAATGTAAATGGCAGGTGAATAAAATAATTTTAGCTTAAAATAAATGTTCAAAATGATGGCCTGCGACTTCAATGCACTTATTAATACGCATTTCCAATGATTGTACACAACTGAGAAGTGTGTTTGGTTGAATTTCAGCACACGCATTTCTGATTCGCTCAATCATGTTCTCACGTGTTGTTGGTTCTTGTTTGTAAACTTTGTCTTTGAGATAGCCCCACAAAAAGAAATCTGGCGAAGTAAGATCTGGTGATCTGGCGGGCCAATTTATCGGACCAGCTCTACCGATCCAGCGACCATTGAAATCACGATCAAGTACCTCACATGCTACCAACGAATAGTGTGCAGGACAACCATCATGTTGAAACCACATGTTCCGTCTCAATTCTAAGTTCAAATTTTCAAGTAATATTGGCAGTTCATTTTCCAAAAAGTTTCGGTACATTTGACCATTCAAGTTGCCTTCAATAATGTGGGGGCCGATGAGTTGGTTGCCAATTATTCCACACCACACGTTGACAGTCCAAGGGCGCTGATGTTCAACTTGGCGAAGCCAGTGTGGATTTTCAACACTCCAATAATGCATGTTGTGTCGATTAACCGTTCCATGGTTTGTAAAAGACGATTCGTCAGAGAACATTACGCAACGAAAAAAATTGGGGTTTTGTTGTATTTGTTCACGTGCCCATTGACAAAAGTTACCCGATTTTGGAAATCAGCGCCATGAAGATCTTGGTGTAAAGACACATGATATGGATGATACTTGTGCCGTTTTAAAATTCTCCAAACACTGGTGAGGGACAATCCGGAATCGCGAACTATTTCTCGTGTATACTAACATGAGGATTATGAGTCGCTGCAGCCAATACAGCAATTTCATTATTTTCTCCAGTGACTGTTGCTCTACGGGTCCTCTTTTTCGGTTGAACATTTCCATCAGCAATAAATTGTTTGATAGTACGGCCAAATGAAGCACGTGAACGAATCCTATCCGGAAAACGTTGAGCGTAAATAGCAACAGCATTTTCAAGATTTCTGCCAGCTTCTCCATAAACCAGAACCATTTCAATTTTCTCTGGCATAGTTAAACGGTCCATTCTAAAGTATTTTATCGTTTATTTTGCAATTACGAAAAACATGAAGATAAGAAATAACACAAACGTTAAATGTGATTTACAAAACTGAATAAATTGTTTTGATGTCGAATTTCGAGTATTTCCAATGAAAACGTGATGTTTTTTATTTCAAACGTATTGCAGAATCGAATGCGTGTGTTCTAAGAAGAAGAAATTGAAAAAATTGAATTTCGTCGATTACAACGCCATCTATCATGAACCGAACAAAATATTTCATTCAAATCATACGTACTTTTAGTCGTAGAATCCGTATCTGCAATAAAAAATATGGCTTCCTATCTTAGTTTAAAAGTTACCCCCGCCCCACCTACAAAGCGGGGGGTGGGGGACTATTTTTTTGCACTAATGTATTTCCCCCGCGGTATGATTAAATTTTGATTATGGACATTTTTTCCGTAGAGTGGCTATTTTTCGAGATATTTGATCGTCTCAGTTTAAAAGAAACACCCGGTATATGAAAGGAATGGTAACTTTATCCTTTGGGGCTAACTTCTGGATTAGTTTCTTCATTAGGTGGTTGATACCTATCCAGATCTCGAAGATAATTTGTTTGGTCCTCGAACTGTTCGTAATATTGGGTATTTTGACCTTCATATTGTTCCGCGTTAAATAGTTCTCCGGATTGGAATCTTGGGTGTCCTATTTGTTGGAAATTAAATTGTTGAGAAGTATTCGGTTGGAAGCTAGTTGTCTGTCTAAATTGGTTTATGTGAGATTGTGTGTCCATTGGTTCAATTCTGTTGTTTCTGTTCGGAATTGGAGGAGGTTGTTGCCTGGGTAGTGGTGGTAAGGGTTTTGGATTTGGTTGTCCAACAATTTTGGCGAAAAGGTGGTGAACTGAATATAGGTAGACCTTGAGGCCTAAAAGGGAATGGTTTATGCTTGTAGTAAGTATTTTGATTCAGGGGCTTAGGGTATAGTAATGCTCTCTAAAAATGTTTTGTTTGAACGAAATGTGTGTTACTGGGCATGTTTTTGTAATTCCTAATATAGTACATATTTTGTTCTCGTAGGCACAAGAAATAACAAAAATTCGCACTTACCACGTAAATGCAATTAGGGAGGGTGTGATCACGTTCATGATTTTCCGGCTCTTAAATGCTGGTTGTTGATTTTATTACACTTTCTTTGTACTTTTTATTTGGCACTTTTTCTTTTGTAATATTGTTTAAAAAGGAGTATCACTCAATATTAATTTAAGAAAAAAAAATAGCTGTTAGCGGTGATAACAAACACTTTATTAAACAGTTCAATTTTCCACAACACTTTTTTTTCACTTGTAATGTCTTTAAAACGAAACCACGTGTTTTGTCCAACCCGACAATACTTTTCCGAAACCGAAATATTTTTTTAAATTTTTCACGCAAAGATACATACTGCCCAGCGAAATTGTCAGCTAAAAAAAATTATTTTATTTAGCTAGCTAAATTTTACGTCAAATTTGTATGGAAAATTTATCTTAGCTCGAGCTGCATACTGAGCTTTACTAAAAAAAAAAGCATTTCATATCGAAACTGAATTCAAATTAATTTGAAATTAAGGTTAAACAAGGCATGCTAGTTCAAAACAAAAGTTATGACGCAGTTTTAGTTAAGGAACCCATGAAAATCAAAATTTATTCGTTTGTTGCATAACTTAGTAGGCAAAGAGAGAAATGAGAAAAAATTATTAAATATTTTCTATTTCTCAGTGGTTTTCGAATAAAAATGCCGATGTCTCTATTTTATATCTACACATTTCTCACTTCGTTTTTATCTTTTGACGTTTCATCATTTGTGTTTCTTATTTTTCAATCGCCTATTGCACTTTTAATTTTGTTTTTAAATTCCAAATTGATGTTATTTTATATAAAATTTATAGAGAATCGTCAAACTAAATTTTTACGTCAGATTTAACTTCCTATTTTTGGAGACGTTTCAATTGATTGATTAAAGTAAGGCTCCCGGAATACGTCGGGTCCACCGTACACCCTATAACGAATAACAAAATCGAAGGAGAGGAAAGGCATGTTAGTAACAAAGAACTATTTCCAGACACCTAATTAGTTGATAGTTAGTAAATAAGACAACTCAAGACAACACAATTTCTAAACTACATGATTGTTAACTGTTTGTTGTCCCTGGAGAGTTGAGTCAGGCTATACCTTTATTACTGAAATTAAGATTAAATTTAATCCCTTTAAGAATGATTAATTCTGGAACTATCTTAGAATCTGAAACAAATTAAATTATTTAACATTACCGATACTTAAAATTAACCCACCTAAATAATTCAATAAACAATTTAAAATGTGCTTGAGATGGCACCCCTAAAAATTTTAACAATTAATTAACTATTTCATCAGCTACAAATTATTGCTAGCTTAGCTTCCTTCTGGAACTCATCCAATAGTCATCAAAGAAGGTTCCAGGGATATTTCCGTTAACCCCCCAGTCAGTCACTAATACCCACTTATGCACAGCGCTCAACAGTTCTTGGATTATTTTTGCGCTAACTAATATAATGACAAAGAAGTCCAAATAGTGACATAACTCAGTTTTTGTAAAAATGTTATTTGGATCACTTCTGTTCTTAACTAGCCATATACATAATATAAAATTCTCAATACTCATTTCTCATTTTGCGACCAAAATCGAAGTCGTTACCAGGACTTCAATTTTGGTCGCAAAATGAGGATTAAATATTCATTTTCCTATTCAACATTGAAAGCTACTCGTACGTTTGTTCTTGCTCCCTTACTGTTCTGTTTAAATGAAACTTCAATTTTTTGAAGAATCTCTCTTTCCATCTGAATAGAAAATAAAATATATTGTGATGATTATTTATCAAAACCTACTTGAGATAAAGCCTCCATGTTCAAAATAAACTTTATTTGAGGTATCTCACCCTCTATTTAAGGGTGTACCTGAAATCTTTCGAATGCATTACCGATTCCGGTTCGATGTTGCGATGCGTTGTGGAGAGAATTTCTTTTAAGATACTCTCGGGAGCTGTGCTTGCAATAAAACAGATCAACTTGCACCACAGTAAGTCAGCTTCATTTGAATTAAGGGAGTTGCTTGCAGTACCGCACACAGATGTTTGTCTTATTCAGGAACCGTATATTCTCGATGGTACTATATCTGGCTTGAAATCAGCGTATCAATATTAATGCTTCACTTATTGAGGAGTGCTGTGTGACTGATCTGACAGCTGTGCTCATTACTCTTGAATCTGCCAGTTCTAGTACTAAATTGGCCCTTGCATCAGTTTATCTTCGCTATGACTCGCCTTTACTTGTTCCTTCGGATGAGTTTAATAATTTGTTGTTGTGATGTAAGCAGAAACATTTCCCCCTGACGATTGGTTGTGATGCTAATAATCATCATTCATTGTGGGGTAGATTAACCATTGAGGGGCTTCTCTATTCAATTTGTTAAGCTCTTCTGAGCTTGAAATTCTCAATAAAGGCTATGAGCCAACTTTTGTTAACTCTGTTCGGCAGGAAGTGATTGACATCAGTTTATGCTCTATGTCAATTATTGATTCAATTTTTAACTGAAAAGTGACGAACGATATTCTCACTTCTGATCACATGTGTGATCTATTAAACTTAAAGGACCACCGTTTAAACCATACCGCAACAGGAAATTAACCGATTGGGATTTTTTTTTCTCTCGGTCTATACTAAGGACATTGAATTACAATGATCTTTGCTTATAAAGGCAGATGTCTCGGAACAAACCTTTTTGGAGTTCTGAACTTAAAAGGTTGAGAAAATTCGTTAAATTAAAAAATAAAGCCAAAAAATCTAAACTTCAAGGCTGATTGGAGTAACTTCTTTTAGTGGCTCAAAAGGATTATAAAAGAAGTTTAAGGCTCACAGATTATCGTAGATTAACTTCTGTGAGGAAATTAGCAGCCTGTTGGTTGTAACTTGACTTGATAAGTCAGTCAACTCATCTCTTCCAATAGGGAGGTTGGTGAGTTGCTTCTTGCTATTTATTTCCCCGCCTGGGATAATTGGCATGCGCCCCTAGTATTACCAAGGGTGGAATGTTTGAAAATACGGAAACCCTATTCTGAATGTTTACCGAGATTTCCCGACATTTTTCACCCTTGGCAAATTGAAGGTAATGAGATCGCCGATTTTCTACCCAAGGCTGACTCGTGGTTAAGATTATACGGTCCCGAACCAGCGACTCCCTTATCTTTTATTAGCGGTAAGAAGGCTATAAGAAACTTCGCTCTTAAAGAGCTTGCTACTTCTGGTTACCGTAAGGCGAAGCACTTTATAAGTGAGCCAGATCGAAGGTTTACTAAGTTTACTTTATCCTTAAAAAGAGACCAGCTCAGAATACTAGTTGCAATCCTCACTGGCCATGGCCGTTTTAAGGATAAAGTGTTCGTTTTCAATTGTTTAATTGTAGGTCTATCGATATAGCTAGCCTGCCCTAGTGCCTTCTTTCCCTTGGTCTAAACTGATCCAGTTTGCCAAGGTTGCTAATGTATTTTATTTTCGGAAAAAACTTAACTCGGTCGCTAGCGCTACCAGACTTTCCTGAGAAAAACGTCTACCAGAGCCAGGATTTTTCCAAGATTATATGACGCCAATTGGATTAGAATTTACGTTTTTTGTGCGTTTAACATGTCTTCATAAATTGACCACTAACGTCTGGTACATATGTGACGATGATCTCTGATAACAAACCGATGTGTCACGCTTATCGCTCCTTGGATAGAAAAGTGACACAGCTCAAAATTTAACGAATTTGAGATTATTACGTTAAATGAGTCCTAATAACATTATCTTACTTTAATAATACAAAAACAAAGAGAATTCTGTCTCATTTCCATCGAAATAATAAAGGTCCCATTGGCCCTTTTTTCCAACGTAGGGTGAAATCATCAAATCGTTCTCCTGAAAAATTACATATTTTGAGTTGTGTAACTTGTGTCACTTTTCTATTGAAGGAGCGATATCCATATGTGACGGCTGGTAGATATTTATAATAGAGATATTTATTATACAAACAACAAGACCAAAAATATATATTTTGTATATATCCGTCCCTCTCCAACTTCATTCACGTGAAGCAGAAATTTATTATTGGGGAACAAATTGTTTCCATTCTATGTATGTTCAATTTCTTTTTCTTTTACTGTTATGCGGGCCTCAGATGATCAATATCTATTGCCAATATTTCAGTATTGGCAGTACTATTGAACATGTGAGGACACTAATTGAAGGATTGTCAATATACAAAATATTGTGGTGATGGTTTGATGAAAATCAAAATATTTTTAATATTGATAAAATATTTACAATACTATTGATCTTCTGAGCTGTCAACATTTGAGTTTGCTATTCAAAACCAACAAAACATAACAATTACCTACATTTAGCGTTGCATTTTTGTAAATATAAATATCAAGTTGAATTTATATAAGTACATATTTGGATTTTTATTCACTCCCGTCTTCAGACCATATTTTTTTCTTTTTATTTTAATTTTTTTCATTTACAAAGGTAAGGTAAAATAATAGCTACACAATTCGTAGTTTTATCTAACATGATTTAAAGTGGAGTATTAACCTGAAAATAAATATTTTGTATTGTTTTACATTTAAGTGTATTGTCAATAGTATTGATTGTCTGAGACAATTGCTGTTTGTCAATAGTTTTTTTCAGCATTGACAATATTATATTGACAATATTTATTGAACATCTGAGGCCCGCATTAGAAATTTTAAAAACAAACATTTTTGTGCATGTTTTCAACAAGACCTTTAATTTGTGATCATTTATATTAACTGTTTTAAATAACGAATAAATTAAAATATTTGTATTGTTCAAATAAATAAATTAAAATTGTGTTAGTTGTTCACAAACACGTCTACTTTTACACCTCTTTCATTTTAAATTTAGAACGCTGGTGCCATCTTTTAAAAAACCTGGCTTACTATTTTACAAATACAGCCCAATAGTAACATATTTCGGCAAACATATAACACTAAAATTCTTCTTTTGGTGCTGCCTCTTTCGGAAAACATGATCTTATAGAAAAGCAAAATAGAAAAACGGAGATGGCGTAAGCTATTGACACTAGGTCAAGTGATTTCAGTGCCATTTCTAATTATATTTTCGAAAGTGTTTTATAAGACAAAATGTGACAGCTAATTCTTTAATGCAATTGTCATCAAGTTTCCAGAAAATTTTACAATCAGCTTACATTACAATCAGCTTTCATCATAATTCTGATAGGCAGGTTACCTAGTGTCAATAGAAAATAGTAGGTACGATATTTACAAAACTAATTATAATAACTAGGGCAACCAAAAATATGCAATAACATATTTTTTTCCAGTGCACGAATTTTGAAAAGAGCAAGATATTAATCCGTTTCATGAAAAACCAAGCATTTTAAGCCCTACTTGTTAGTGCATATTTTTGCATATTTGACTAAAATGGCATATTTTTGCATATTTGCCCAAAATTTCACCCAAAAGAACATATTTTGTGTCATATAAGCATATTTTGTCAAAATCATTTAAATAATTTCCAAATTTTATAAAAAAAAAAATTTCGCAGACAATTTTTATTTATTTATTTATTTAATTTTTTAAATTTCCTATTTACCGCAACTCGCGCAGTTACTAGCAGTAAATATCAAAATGAGTGTCTTTAGGGTGCATGTTATACGAATTTCTGATTCAGGTATTCTTCGATGGTGGCTAGTTTATACCAATAGTAATTTTTTCATAGTGGTTCCATAGTTAGTCCACCATTGGTCTGCTTTTTGAAGATTCGATTAGAATTTTAGGGGATAGTTTTGAGAAAGATAAAAGCTGTTTATATCAGATGCAGCACCGTACATGATGAAAGCGGCCCGCGGACAATACAAACTTTTTACCCCAAAATTAAACATCTAAATTTCTTGCCTTTCTCACGGTCTTCATCGTGTATACGAATTTATAAGAGGGTTTTAGCCTAAGGTCCGGTCTGCCTTATCTCGAATATCAAAAAAATATTTTTAAAAGCTCCGTCGAGATTCAAGATTTTGGGCGATGAGGAGGCAGCCTCAATCAAAATATCAAAACAGCTGTTATGTGACATAAAAAAGTAAAGGCAGAATTAATTTTTATTGCAGCAAATAATGGTTTTCTCGACGGGTCCATTACTAAATTGGAAAGTTCTGGGCTGCAGATTGCTTTCATATTTTTTGCTGTCGTAAGGTGTTATTTAGTCGTTTTTATCAAATTTGAAGGGACAATTATTTTGAACACATATTTTCAGTTTTTTAAAGCATATTTTGAATGCATATTTCAACATTTTTAAAGCATATTTTAAGAGCTTAAAAACGATTTTTTAGTGCATTTTTTTGGTTGCCCTAATAATAACCATAAACAAAGTATAAAAAAGGTCAACACTCCAGGTGTATGCATAAGTATTTCCCGGTTTAACTAAGAGATGGCGCCAGCGAAAAGTACGCTTCGTATTAATTTAACACATACGTCATTTTGTTCGACTGACATTTGAACTTCAAACACACACAAGTTGAGTCCGCCAAAAGTTAGTGTCTTTGAACCGAGTTTTGTGCCTGAAAAAGAACATTTGCGGCATATGCATTGCTTTTCCTATTTAATCAAAAGAAAAACTCTGTTAAGAGTCATCGTTTGCTGGTAGAAACATATGGTGAACACGCTTCATCGATTAGAACACGTAAGACATGGTATCGACAATTTAATAGTGGTGATTTCAATGTGAAAGACAGTGAGCGCTCTGGTAGACCAAAACAATGCGAAGACGAGCAATTGGAGGAGTTATTGGATGATGACCCAACTCAAACTCAACGGCAATTAGCAGAAGCGTTATATGTGTCATAAGAAACAATCAGCAGACGTTTACGAGCAATGGGGAAGATCAATAAACTCGCTAAATGGGTCCCACACGATTTGAATGAACGTCAAATAGAAAATCGCGAAGTTAGTTGTGAAATACTATTTCATTGCCATGAAAAGAAATCATTTTTGTTTCGAATTGTGACGGGTAAGAAAAACGGATTTATTTTTAAAACCCGAAGGGCAAGAAATCGTGACTTTCACCTGGCGAAGCCGGTCCTTCAACACCAAGGCCAAATTGCTTTGGCAAGAAGATCATGGCTTGTGTCTGGTGGGGCCAGAGCGGTATTGTGTATTATAAACTCTTGAAGCCCGGTGACACCGTTAATACACAACGCTATCGTCAACAAATGACTAATTTAAACCACGCATTAATCGAAAGGCGACCGGAATGGGCCAGAAGACATGGCAAAGTGATTTTGTTACACGACAATGCGCCGTCTCATACAGCGAAACCAGTGAAAGACACCTTCAAATTGCTTGGATGGGACATTCTACCGCACGCGCCATACTCCCCAGACCTGCCGCCATTACCTCTACACTTCAGCAATTTCGAGGAAGTTGAAAAATGGCTCGACGAATGGTTTGCCCCAAAAGATAAGTAGTTTTTCTGGCATGGTATTCATAAATTACCTGAAAGATGGGCGAAATGTGCAGAAGCAGATGGCCAATATTTTGAATAAAAAAAAATTAATTTCCCTTGAAAATTACGTGTTTTTTTTACCAAAAAAATGGAAAAAAACTTATGCATACACCTGGTATGTACATAAAAGTGAAACATACACATATAGCATGATCATGATATGACAGAAACAATAAATTGGATGCGACAGAGCTAAATTATAATTCAGATTAAAAATTCCATTAGAAAACTGCGGATCGTAAATTATCTACCACAATAATTCATGTAAAAAATGTTGATGTACCAATAATTGATTGGTGTAACATAGCGGAAGGAAAGGAAAGGTTTGTTCGAATTGCATACAGCCCCGGTTACAAACACCTTAGTAGTAAATAATTAGCATTGTGTTATTTGTGTTAATATATGATCAAAATAAAGTTTAGTATAAGACGACACAATTCTAAAAACTATTGTACATATCCGCTGGTTGCTTAAAGATTCTGAAAATCTTTCACATAACTGAACCTGAACCCAACAACTATTAATTTCAAATTCAAGTTTAAAATTTGTTAGGAGAGTGCATTAATTTTAAGGGATTTTGAAGAAATGATGTAGCTAGTGCTAAACCGTAACAGGTATTATCGTTGCTAGATTCATGGCAAAGTATCACGAAGCGACTTTAGCTTTCAGTATAGGTTATTTTGCCGAAGTATCAAAGACGTAATTTTCTTTAGAATTGAATATGTCGAATTTTGTCAAAACCTAATTTGCAGGAAACTTTGCTTTTTGCATCAATTTCAAGAAAAGTGCTGCTGAAACTCAACGAACGCTAAGTACTGAGTACATATTGGTTTCGACGCTATAAAAGAGGTAGCTCTGATGTGGAATTATGTGATATTTAAATATGTATTGTATTTGGTATGTTGTGATGAGCTGCTCCAACCCAACGAAACCATCACTGTGACAACACTCGGTCTCTTGTTATGAAACCGGTTCAGGAAACGTTAGAACCGCTTAACTGGATTGTCATATTACACCTGCTGTATTCTTCAGATATTGTTCCTTCCGATCACATGGTAGCCAATGTATTAAAATCCTATTTGCATTGAATCAAAAAAAAAAAATTGAAACAATTCAAGATTTCACAATAATTATACAAGTCACAAAATGTGCAAAAACCAGAAAAAAGAAGCATTTTAATTTTGTTGGGTGGTTACAACACTAAAATATTCCTCCTCATACATAAATCCAAGAGCAAAATAACTAAATAGTAAATACCAACCAAAAAAATAAAAAATAAAAATAAACCGAACATTATTTAAATATATAAAAATACAAATTTTGTGCTTTTTCGTTTTTTTTTCTGTTTTTTTTTTTCAAAAAATTAAATGAAAGTTTTAAATTAACATTGTTCACTCCCCGCACAAAGAAAACACAAAATACGAAAACACACAGCCAGTAACATAACAAAACTTACTCGTAAAATTGTAATAGAGAATTGTTGGGTGGCGGGGTACATTCTCTTTTCCCCAAAAGATAATTGCAATATAATAAAAATAAAAAAATCGTAAAATTACAAAAATTATTGTTTGGAAGTAGAAAATAAATTTTAACCACATAAACTTGGCGACAATACATTTTAATTTCTAACAACATTTTTTTTTTTATTGTTTGGAAGAAATAAATTCTGTATGCCAGGCTTTGTATGGTGTACACTATAACTATTTAAATTAAACTTTTTACTACATTTGTTACTTTTTTGTTTGTAATTTGTGAATTAATGAAATTTTTTTTATTTTTTTTGATATACATACAGTATGAATGTCATAAAGTTAGATATGTGGGTGTGTGTGTTTATCACTGGCAGAGATACATAGATCAGAAGTTAATTCACTATAAAATCAAAAGTCGTTCACTAATACACTATTACACTTAATATAACATTAATTAAAATAAATTATTACTTTTATTTTTTAGGCTCCTTATTGCGAAATTAGTTTTTTTAATTTTATCTTGCGACCATGATCGATTTCAATATTTAAAATATCATCATCAGCCCTACTTTTAAACTACAAAAAACCGACAATTTTTCGTCTTACATATATAGAAAAACATTCATACTCCGTGTTTACGTTAATCAGAAAATTTTGAATCGACATTATTAGTTGAAGAGCTTACTGACGAATTTTGTAGAATCAAATCGTGTAACCTGTTGGTTGTGGTGTTAATTTTGGTATTCAATAAAAATTTGTTGTTTCTGTTTTTGTAAATTTTGATTTCTGTCAAACGATCCATTACGTCGCCTTTTTTCATTCTAAATCTTTCAATCTTCATTTCCAAATTTGAATCAAAATTTATGTAGTTGTGTTGTGCGAAATTCAGATCAGTACCGATTTTTTCTATAACTTTTATGTGCTCCTTGAATTTATATTTGAACGACCTTCTAATTTGGCCAATATAGAATGATGGATAATCAGAACATGTTAATTTATAAATACGGTATCGAAACTTGTGTTATCCTTGAGTTGAATTTTTTATTCCAAAAAAGTTTGATTTTTAAACGCGATTTTACAGCCATAACTTTAAAATATTTGTTGTAAATGTTTACTGCAATTTGGATTGTATTCTATGCTGATATATCATTTTGTATCTTGACTAACATGGCCAAAATTCAAAGTGGTGAACAGTTTGCATTCAATTTTCTTTTGATAATGCTGTATTCATACTATCGATTTGAACGTATTTGAAGTATTGGAATCTTATTTGAATTAAATAAGATTTGTTCGTTTATTATTTAAATTAAATTTGAATATAATACGTTCGAATCGAATCCACAAATACATACCTCCAAAATTATTTTTTATGCTAGGACTGGGATAACATTGTAATTTTAGTGTTGCCTGATGATAGTTTTTATTTTTTTCGGAATGGAAGTCTGAGTTAAGTTCACATAGAATAAAAATAATAATAGCAAAACTGCCCCCGGACAACAACCATCGGAATTCAGCATTTACATAGAACATAACAATTTCGTTTTTGTTTCCGTTAATAAATCTAATAAATAATCATTGTTAAATAAATAAAAACTAAATATTAAATCCCTATTGTTGTTGCTGAAGACACAATCACCATAAATGATTTCTATGGTGTTACCTAGGCCCCACCGTCATATGTTCAACTAATAATTGATCGCGGCCAAAAACTTTTCAGATTATTCTTTATAATTTATAAATAATCGACAAAGTAAATATTAATTGATGTGAATGAAATAGAGTACGACACCATTGAAAGCTTAAGTTGTGAACACACATTTTATTTGTTTCATTCATATTTGTTTGATAGTGACGCTATTGTCGATTAGAGGATCATGGGTACCAGCCAGTAAACCTTAAGTCATATACATATATATTTTTTTTAAGTCATATAACGATCGTAAGTTAGTCAGCTCACGGCTTGGACCTCACAAATTGGTCATTGTGGTGGCTAATTAGCCATAGAAGATCATAAATTAGTTTTTTGTATGACACGCAGTCATAACGAATCATTAGCCGATCGTTTGAATGCCTCTTAAAAATAAAATGCTTGCATTTGGGCATTCATTAGATTACTGACGATATTAACGTCATAAAATGGTCATTAAACTGACCCATATTAAAAGTCCCATGATTAAAAGTCACATATTAGCTTTTGCATGATGCAAAGCCATAATGAACATATATCGATCATTTTATACTGTATCTATGATATATGATGTGACCTATTTTTTCATAGTCATTCTTTATTAAATTAAGTTTATAATATGATCGAAATAAAGTTTCAACTCATTTAAAACCATAAAAAAGTCCTAGTAGGTAATATAGTATGACTGATAGAAACCAATGACCAACGTAATACATATAACTCATTTGTATCATTTCATTTGAAGACAAAGGCATAATCAACCTCGATTTTTAATAATTTAATTGTTTACACAAAATGGATAGCTCAAAAACCAATTTGGTTAGTTGGAAAAAGCTGAAAAAGGGCAAAGTATCGAAGGCGATTTCGAAAAATATTCACCGACACCAAAGTGATTGAAAATAATTTTACTCGACGTAGAAGTCAGCAGCAACCTAATTTGCCAAATGTACTCTCCCCAATAGTCGAGCCAACATCATCGGAATTAAACGATTTATTCATTCATCCATTCAAGTCATTAAATAATAATCCAGAGCCAGACCATAATGTTATTCATACCGAATTCGAGGAAATTTCACATTTTTCTAATATCAGTCAAAATAATAATATGTGTGACAGTGAAAGTACAAACAGTGATCTAATCGATCGAAATGATTATGATTGCTATTTTAGTCCAAATCAAAATATAACCAATGACCAACCATCATAGACGAGTTTATCAATTTCTTTGGCAGAACAGAAAATGATATACCACTAAACGAATTTCTGAAATCATGGCCACACCAATAAAATATTAATCAAGCTGCTCTTAAACCTTTAATGAGATATCTAAATAAACATTTCGAAGCTGAACTTCAAAATGACCCAAGAACAGTAATGCAAACTCACTTGTGTTAATATGTATTTGACAATCAATTTACGTGTGGTTATGACTTGTTATGGCTTTATACTGATCATGTACAAGTACAATATATAAAAAAGAGAAATTATCAGATAATTATAGTCGTATATAGTTCTCACTCTATTGCACTATATTCAATAATTCTTTTGTTTTTTCAAGTCATATTTTGATCATAGTACATATAACATTATATCGATCATAATGAGAATAATGTTTTTTCTCACTTTATCGCGCTATAATAACATTCTAATATGTATATCTCACTCTACATTTACATAATAAATATCTCACTAATATTTTGCAATACATTTTAAATATTTTAATTAAAAATTTACCGAATTTAATTTCTAATTAAAAGCAATGGTTGTAAAAAACAAATGAATCAATTAATTCGCACATAAGTAATCGATAAATTTTATAATATTGAGAAACAGCATACTTTCAACGGAATTAAGGGTAGCATAGATGGTAAAGGCGCCGCCATTACATGAGGTTTTGCAAATAAGCAAGAGTTCGAATCGCAATGAAGGTTGTTAGAAATTTAAAATAAAATAAAATATAAATCTAAATTAACTTTGAAAGTATTTGAATTGATTGTAAGGGTCAAAAATAGTACACAGTCTAATAATAATGGGGTACTTCTAACTACCAGACTAAATGGAACAGAATTAGTGACTTTCCTAAATATAATTCCAACGCTTGCTGACTGGCGGCTAAAATATTTCGTATGTAGTTTTATATGGTCAAAATGTGTCTTGAATGTTTCATTAAATTATTAATTTCGACTAAATTAATTTTAAAATTTGATATTTATTATTAATCGCAACATACTCATCTTTATTAATCATAAAAAAAAGTAGGGGGACATCCACTAATTTAGACAAGAAACTTGTATTTGTAAACATGATTTTACTTGTTTTTGCATGTAAAAAAAAAAAAAAGTAGTCAGCGCTGCCCAAGCGTGGAGACAAATGAACTAAAATCGATATTGGGCAAGTCCCTCATTAAAACCATGTTTTTTATTTCCCTTTCTTAAAGCCATCAATCTTATGTAGGTCATAATGTGAAGCATTAAGACTGATCATATAACCTACATTGAAAAGCTACTTTTCTGACCTACCGTATATAGGTCATAAATTAGTCACAATGAAATTATAAAGTAGCCATATTGTGATTGCTTACAGCTGCAAGTCTTATAAAAAAGTCATACTAATGTTAATATAATTCTTATAGGACCATATTAAGTCATATAAACGGGTTCATTTTGGTCATACAAACATCACAATTTGGTAAATTATGATGTTTTAATGATTCGCTTATATGACTACGTCATATCAGCGAATCATACAAAATTATATATAATCGAATTATGCACAAATTATATGACTTGTGCTTTTCTGGGCACGTAGCAGAGAAATTTGGAACTGAACGCGTTATCCCAATTTAACGACTAATTAGATCTCTTAAGATATTATAAAATGTCCTTTATGTTGACATTTTGTTATTATGATATGAAATGTCATTTAAGGATAGCTTGTTTAATTTTTAAAATTTCTGGTAGGTCGGCGCTTTTCGAACATTTACAATCGTCAATTGGCTTCGATAAGGGTCTTCGGCACCATCGTTGTAATCAGCGGTTTTGGAATGAGAATTTGATTTCCTAAAAAATTTATTTCACCTGGTTGTGATAATTCACAACCTCGAATTTTGTTAGATATTTTTAAATTAGATAATTCGCCTTGACCATTTTCAATAATTTTCATTAATTACTGAAATGATAAGTCCATTTTTGTCCGATGTATCATGCACGTTTCTTTCATCACGCATCCATACAATTAACTGTGTACGAATTTCGACGATGTATATTGGGTTGATTATTCGGAATAATAAGCCTTTACTGAAAGTTATATCTAAACATATTCAGAAAGAGTTATTTCTTTTAACAATTAAAGTATTGTCCACCAAGTCTCTGCGCTTGCTCTATCAACCGCGTGCTAATTTCCATACGATACTAAATATCTGTAGCTTCTAACACTTTTCCATTTTAAATAGGATATCCAGTGCTAGATTTGGAGTTTCAAGCATTTTCCGATGAACATCAGGCCAACTTTCATTTGTTGACACATTAATTCATTTGGTAATAAATGCAAAAATATGAGAATAATTCGGTGGAAACCTGTTTACCACGGTACTGTTCACTGATCTATAACTCATGGATACGGCATAAAACTAAATTACCATAGAAAACAACAACAAACAATGGTACAACTTTTTATATATTTCACTCACTTGAATTGTATATACCTCTTACTCTAAAATCGTATTTCCGAAAATGTAAACTAAGAGCCGCACTGGGACAATTTTATTTCCGAAAATTATTCAAAATCTTTTTTTTTTCCTAATAAACTTAAGATACACAGAAAGATATTCAAAATCTTTCATTTTTAAAATCATAATTTAATAAATAAACCACTTTACTGCGTATTTTCAGAAAATATTTAAATAAATTTTCATATTTTCCCCTTGAAATATTAAGTGCATATCTGAACTATGAACTAAAAAAAACACAACAAACGAAAAATTCGGTTTACAATGTCAGGCAAACATAAATAAACAAAGTTGAAAATTTCAAAAACAGTTGCATTGCTCAATAATTGCTCGCCTACGTTTTTAAATAAATTTGAATTTGATTTCCGAAAATTCAAAATTCTAGACAAGGAAGATACATTTTTACTTTCTCTGTCGCACACTAAGAATGATTTTTAGTTTTCTTTTTTATACCATAGTTTTTTGGGTATGCCGTATCCATGAGTTATAGATCAGTGGTACTGTTAAGTCATTTGGGTCAAAAAACCTTATAAAATGACATAAAATACTTATTTTGATACGCGCCTTTGCTAAGAGAAATTTGAAATCATAGTAGGCATATTGTTTCTTAACTACATAAGAACCATCTATTTTTATAAAAATAAACTAATTTTTGACATTTACGTGTTGATTGATTTATAATAAAATGCACTTTGTGTGTAAATTTACTGTGGTTATAAATTAATTTACAAATAATAAAAGTGCATGTTTATAGCCCAACTAATTGATTTGTTCGTTTAATAAGACCGCTACCAATAATGTTTATATTTATGATAAATTCATCGATGTGAGAGTAGCACTACAATTTAATATCCAACAGTTTATCATCACAATGCGTAGAAGAATGGTCAATATGGATATATAGTAGGTCTATAATTTAATTTCAATGCAATCCTGTTGTTTAATAACACCACCACCATCAAACTTTTCACCACCAATATAAAATTTGGGTTTGCATCAATACATAATTATGGTATAGGCGATGGTGATGATAATAGTGAAGGTAATGGTAAGGTAATACGCTTTATTAATTTATGTAACTAAAATGGAGACACTAGCAATGTGAATGTGGGTTAAATGTCAAAACAAAACTTTTTTCTAAGAAATAGGCGTGTAACATTTTATGGCCAAATTAATTAATGGTTTTATTATAATTTTATTTATCAAAAGTTTAATTCACAAGCTTTTTCGGCGTATAATTTTTAATAATTTGAGAGCTTAATCCACATTCACAGCGGTAGTGACATCTACTTTTGCTTAACGCCATAAAGCGTATTAAGAAAAGGAAAATTTTGTGTTTAAATATTCTGGAAAATGTTGATTTCTATTCAAATTTTAAAATTCAATGTCCATTTTCCAGAAAATAAATTTCCCTTTCCCAGCAAAAATAATTTTATTAATTCAACATCAATTTGATCACCTTCACCATTATCATCATCATCGAATTTCATCAAAATCGGATAAGAAATATAGCCAAGTTACAGGCTTAGTGGCCATAATAAAAAATAAAATCATTTAAGAATCCCGTTTACATCGTATAGGTACCTGTCCAATTTCAAAATAATCGGTTAAGAAATAGCCAAGTTACAAGGTAATTATCTATTACTATTTGTCTACTTTTTAAATGTACAGAAATTATATCTATTCAACAGCAAGTATTCTTCCGCGGCCAATTATCTAACTAAAGAAATGTTTTGGAATCAAATTACCAACTCGATACTATTACACCGATTTCAGTAAAGCATTTGATTCAATTCAGCATTCCGTCATATTGAATAAACTCCACATTTATGGAGTAAATTCTAGTTTCATTTTACGAATTGAGTCTTTCTTGTCACAGAGAGTTCAATTTGTGAAAATTGAGGGTTTAAAGACAACAATACACACTCCTTGTTGAACCTTTGTAATGTATGTTGATGATTTAAAGTTGTATTGAGCTATAAAATCCACTAATAACATTTTAAACTTTCAACAAGATTTAGATACTCTGCAAAAGTGGTGTGGTAATATTATGCTTAAATTAAATGTCGACAAATATCAAGTCATGATTTCATAGGAATAAAAATTCTCTTTATGTTTCATATAAAATGTTTGATACCATTTTGCCTAGAGTCTTTGGAGTTACCGACTTAGGAATTAATTTTGATTTTCAACTGTCATTTAACCTACATATTGATAAAATTATACCTAAGACAATATCTATATCTGGATTTATGTGGCTCATGTCGATTTTTTCGACTAAATTCCTTACTAAACTAAATAATGCTACATTATGCTATTGAAGCTAAGTTGGCAATGATCTTGTTAAGCAGATTGAATGATTAATTAATTATTTTAAATTTCAGATGTGTCTCCTTTAGAGGTAATTGCTAACTAGTTTATTGGATTACTTTAGGATGGCTAGGACTGATTCTGATGTAATTTTAAATATATTTAGATTAATTAAACAAAGCTATTATGTAGCTACAACTTAGCAGTTACTTCTCACAAAACAAAATATAAATGTTCATTAAATAAACTTATTTATGGAACCTATGATGATATTGAGAATATTACTGGTTCCAAGAATGTTGACAATTGGTTGGTATCTAAATAGCACAATTTTGGATATATCTGCCAACGTTGGTGACACGTAAGCCTGGGTCCGCATTTCAATTATCCGGATAAACTTAAGGAATAATGAAAGACGTAATTGTTGATATTGAGTTCGGTATAAATATAAACAAAATAGCAGATAGAGCTAGTTATAGTCAGGAACACAATAAAACCAACTTACATAGAATTGAAATATAGGCGAAATTTAAAAGACACAAAAAAGTTTCTAGCTCTACATCTCGAAATTTCAGTTACAAAAGCGAATAATTGCCACGTAACAGTAAACTAATGGAAAGAAAGGAATACGAAACTAAAATAATAAATTTGCTTAGTGATTTGGATACATACAAAATAGTTAAAAAGGCCCTACCACTGCCATTCAAACCAAAGTGAACAAATTAATTTCGGCTTGGCAAAATAAGAATTTCATCGGCAATTCAGAAGCCAAACATCTTAGGACCTATAATGATACGATACCGAAACTATACGCGTTGCCAAAGGTACATAAACGAGATTGCCCACTTGACCTATAGTTGCATATATTGGTTCTCCATTATATAATCTGTCGAAATAATTCAGCAATATTTTGTCAAAGGTTACCTGAAAAAATGAATCATCCATAAAAAATTCTTATGAATTTAAGAAGAAAGTGGATGGTACGATGATCCCACAAAATCAAACGGTTTTGTCGTTTTATTTCGTAAGTCTTTCTACGAATATACCAAACAACTTCCGAGGATACAAAATCTCGAGGATAGTAAATCCCGAAGATACAAAATCCGTAGGGTACAACATCCCGAAAGCCTATGAAAATTCCAAAATCGTCCAATTTTGCCTTGATTTAAAGATGTATACACACGATAAATGGGGTCGTAACGATATCCCGCATTTCAAAATCCCGCTGAAGAAAAAAATCCCGCTTTTTAAAATCTCATTTCTCATAATCCCACTTTTCAAAATCATGATTCTGCAAAAATAAAAATCCCAGTTTTGATTTTGATTTTACTTTAAATTAAAATTCTCCTTCACCTGAAAGGGCGGCACGAAGCAGTCGTAACGATATCCCGCATTTCAAAATCCCGATTCTGTAAAAATAAAAATCCCGGTTTTCAGAAAATCCCGGTTTTGATTTTTATTTACTTTAAATTAAAATTCCCCTTTACCAGAAAGGGTGGCACGAATTAAAAAAAATGCGTCTTTCAAAACCAAGATTTTAAAAAGCAGGATTTTGAAAAGCGGGATTTTAAAAAGCGTGATTTTCAAAATTGGGAGTTTGATTTCGGGATTGTTGAAATTGTTAAAAAACGGGCAAACTTACCTTTCCCACGAAAAATGGAGTGGTCGTAGCGAAATCCTGCATTTCAAAATCCTGCTTTATCAAAATCAAGCCCAAAAAAAACCCGCTTTTTAAAATCCCTCTTTTCATAATCCTGCTTTTCAAAATCCTGGCTCTGCAAAAATAAAAGCCCGGTTTTGATTTTTAGCTTGGGTTGGCTACCTTATCTATAGAAAAAAATTAAACATAAATTGAAAATCTCGCAAAAAAATCCCGCAAAAAATCCAAAAAAAAATCTAGAAACAAAAAAATTCAGAAAAACAAAATCCAGAAACGCAATTATCAAAATGCGGACCAAATTAAAACAAATTAAAATTTATAAGATGTCTATCGAATTTTACTTTTTCCGTAAAGTTCTTAATATTTACGATAATGGAAATTGCTTCGTCAACCTTTCAGACACAGATCAAAGGAATCGTATCGCTCATATCGCTCCTACTGATAGTTCTATCGGGGAAGGTAAGTTTGTCCGCTATTCAAAATCCTGAAATCATAATCACAATTTTGAAAATCCCGCTTTTCAAAATCTAGGTTTTGAAAGACGTATTTTTTTTAATTCGAGCCGCCCTTTCTGGAGAAGGAGAATTTTAATTTGAAGTAAAATAAAAATCAAAACCGGGATTTTCTGAAAACCGGGATTTTTATTTATGCAGAATCGGGATTTTGAAAAGCGGGATTATGAAAAATGGGATTTTAAAAAGCGGGATATTTTTTCTTGCGCGGGATTTTGAAATGCGTGATATCGTTACGACCCCAAAGTCTAAAAATGCCTATAAAATTGAATATTTTTCATTTATTTTAAACAAAATATTTTTTCTGGATTTTTTTCTGGATTGCTTTTTCAGTAATTGCTAGATTTTTTTCGGGATTTTATTTTTCTGGATTTTTACTTTTCAACTATTCTGGAATTTAAAAATTCTGGATTTTTTTTTCACTCAATTGTAGTGATCCCGGTTATAGCATGTCAGTCCTTCGGATTTCCTCAGGATTACGGGATTTTGTACATTCGGGATTCTGCCCCTCCGGATTTTGTATTCCCGGGACTTCGTACCCTCGGGATTATGTATTCACGGAATTTTGTACGCTCGGGATTTTGTAACTTCGGAATATTTATTTGCGGAATTTTGTCCCTCGGGATTATGTCCGGCGGGATTATGTCCCTCGGAAATAAGTACCAACCCCTACTGGCTGCTGGCTATTGAAAGGTTTTGGAATTGGGTTATGCTCAATTATAATGCAACAACAAATTTCCAGAAATAAATTCTGAAATCTGAAGTAGCCAAGGGAAAAAGATTATTAATATTAACATTAAAGTTATTTGTAGTAGTTAAAGATTAATTCATAATATGTTTACGGAAATTAAATTAAATTAAATTAAAATTTAAACTTACGTAATTTTAGGAATTATTTCGAAGAACCTGAATCAACTTTACGGGAACTTAAGAAGTAATTGAATTTGTATTTAGAAATTGTGTTATAAATATATATTAATAACAAAAATATACTAACTATCAACTATTTAGGTGTCTGGAACCGGGTTGATTATTTGTTACTAAGTTATCTTTCCTTCCGCGTACGGTGGACCCGGCGTATTCCGGAAAATTTGCTTTAGGTTTGGTCGTACATACTAAATCAGCAAATCCACTTGATAAACGTAAAAATATTTTACACTCACAAAATTCTTGGGTTTATCAAGTGTTACTAAAAAATAAGCTAAAATTGTAATTATTTATTGCTACAGTTGTTGTTACTGCAAAGTAAATTTCTGTTAAGTACACTACACAATTGCGCTTCATGTATTTATTTATTTTTTTTTTCGGTTTACATACAATAAAAAAAAATTAAATTTTATTGAGTTGTAGTGCAGTTCTCACGAAAAACACGACTTAAAAAGCAAACATATTTGAAAAAACATACAATTACAGTCTTTTATAAATATCAACGAAGATTTTTTGAAACTTTAAAAATGTTTATTAAATACATAAAAAGAAAACTAAGTTTTAATTCAAGAAAGCGAATTCATTTATTAAAAACATAAATTCCGTAAGTCTAGCAAAGATAATAACCTCTTTTTTAAAAAAAAAGCTCGCAAAAACTCTATAAAAATTTATGTTGTTCATCAAACGGAATATAAATTGTTATTAACTATTTGTAAAATTTAGTTTGCAGTTTTTTACTAATAAAAAAAAAACTTAATAATTCATAAATAAGTTCCAAGCGAAGCCATCTGGATATTTTTACCATTTTTGTTGTTTCATTTGATTATTTAAATAGAAAAAAGGTTTTTTGTTATTTTATAATTTAGTGCATCCGTGCGCGAAAACTAGTTCATCTGTGCTTTTCAAGGCGATTACAGTAATTTCCGTAAATTCTTATTCTATTTTTTATTTGCCAACCAACTGTACTCTATTAATATAATAAACAAACAGGTAGCTGAAATAACATTAACTTAATTTATTGTTAATTTAAATTTAAAGACAATTTTACATTTTTCTGCCATTTCTGATTAAAAAAGTTTCCTGTATAACTTGGTCAAATGGTTTGAGAAAATTAATCTAGAAACGAAATCAGGTATCTACAATCTAAATCAATGTCAATAAAATAGAATTGTGTAACACGTGCTATTTACTATTTAAATTTAATGTTCATTAGCATTTTCTTTTTGCTTACACCATTATCATTACATTTTGCTTAATTTTTTTAAGGTTATACGAATCTAAAAATATGCTGATTAAAATACTTTTGAAATGACGACGACTTGTTTTTTTTTTTTTAATTTGAAGAACATTGAATAAAAATGTGGATATTAAGATCAATTCAGATTATTGTTAAAATTGAAGTGCAACAGGCCGTTTTCAGTCAAATTTGGCAATTTTAAGGTGGCGAATTTTAAAAATGCTTTTTATCTCAATTTACAATCAATCAATCATCATCTCAATTTTTTTTTCTTTTATTGAATAAGTCCTTGTTAAATCTGTACATACTGGCTTTAGCATAATAGAAATGTTTAAATCGATTATGGTTGTTGAAATATGAGGTAATATTTTGTAAGAACCAAATCAGAGGGCTAACTTTTTTGATGCTTTCAACAACCAACCATTGTAAAAATATACTTATACCACTAATTTTGATAAATTCATACGTATTCTTGTACTAATTTTTGCCTCATTCGTAACAACTCATTCAAGTTTCTTGCATTCATCAGAACATCGAACATTTCTCAATTTTGGCTAAATTTTAAACATTTAAGGATTAAATGTTCGATGTTCTCCACAACCAAACAGCTTTCACATAAATCAGGCTCACTCAAATGATGCTTCTTTAAGCATTCTTTCCAATTACCATGATTCAATCTCACCCGTTGCATCGTTCGAATCATTGTATGTAGTATCTCCTTTGATTTCCTTAAAAAAAGGTTTCCGCAAAGGAGCACTACAAAATTCAAAGTATTTCTTTTGTTTTACCGGCTTTCTCCCATTTTCTCCACAGATTCTTCTTAAACATACGAAGTACATCTCTTGCATCCATGAATTCATAATTTGTTATCTCCTCAGCATATGTAGCGCCTCACGCATTCAATTATATAAATTAATTATTTATTTATATAAATTGATGTACGTTCGCCACCACATACATATTTGGTTTACGCAGAAAATATCTCTTTGCGTAACAAACAATCTCATTTGCCATCTAGCGAAAATGACATGGACACAAAATATAATGGAACATTAAATTATATTTTGTGATTTGCGCTCCATCTCATTTTTGTTAGCTTACTCAATTCGAACTCGAATTGATAATTCCTGTTTCCATCTCGCGTCCAACATGAACAGCGAATTTGACATTACGATTGTTTATGTCAACACCAAAAAAGAAATTAGAATTGCCAAAAGATACCACGAAACAAAACAATCACGACGGCGATTTTAATTTTGTTTTTCGGTAGAATAAAAAATCAGTAGCATCATAGTTTTTGAAGAGAATACATACGTGCTTAAAAAGAGTAAAAATTCTCATTGCGGTTGGAGTTTAGTATACGCGTGAATAAAGCTTGTGCGCGCCATTTTTGATACCATCATAATTTTTCCGTGTGGTGATTAAAATAGTAAATTTAGTTTTTGAATAAATTTAATTTACGAGTTATATCATTATTTCTTTTGTAAAACATTTGTGTACGACTCGGAGAAGTGGATTTTAGTTAAATAAAAATAAACTTTCATTTTTGTAAAAAAAACAATTTATCTGGGCGTTTTGAATTTACTAAGTTTTTATTGTGACGAGTGAAGCTGGTATTAACATAGCTGAGACGATTTAAAATAATAATATTATCGTACCCACAGCTAGACATACAACCCCTTTTGGCAAGCATATCGGCTCTTTCGTTACCTTCAATCCGTAGGTGTGAAGTTATCCATTGTAGAATCACCTCACTCCCACAAGATTGAAGGTATCATACATCATTTCTACAAATACACTGCCCTGAGTACCCCTCCCGTTTTATTAACTCTAATCCACTTAGGGATTCGGAGAATATAACTACTCTCCTTCTTCCTTCATTCATTGCCAACTTGATTCCTTCCATAATTCCAATCAATTCTGCATTCATTATACCGATGCTCATTTAATCTTAACATTTTCTCTTTTTTCATTGGGAATATAAATTCCTACACCCACTCGATCCTCATTAGCACTATCATCTGTGTATACTTCCATATGTGCAAAATAATTCATTTGCATTCTTCGAAATTCCCTCTTAACCGATAACTCATTTATCATCGCTTTTGTTATGCCTCCAAAATTCTAGCACACTCTCTAGGAACTTTCGGACCCACTTGTCTAATTTTGGAAAATATATATATATATTCATATTTTCCGCCATTATTTTCGAGCGTTACGTTGTTTGGTAATCAGTTCATCCCTCCAATCTTACTTGTATCTTACTTTTGGTCGCACGGTGATCCATTCCCTATTATAATTAAGAGGTCGAACCCAATACTTCTCTAGCAAATGAATTCTCTGTTTTCATTAATTCTTCAAACCCGACCTTAGATCCGTCACCAAACACACTAATCCCATAAGCAATTTTGGAAGACATAAGCGTTTTTCTTAGCATCTCAGTCACACTAGGGTGAGCCCCCCATTTCGGTTTACTCACCCTTTTGATCATATTTAATCTGCTCTTATAATTATCGGTTAATTTTTCCATGTGCACTTTGAAACTTAATCGATTCTCGATCCAGATTCCCAAATACCTAGTCAATTTTGAATACTAAATTGTCTCATCATAGATTCGCACATAAATTCTTTGATTCGTTGTAAATGCCATACTATTACATTTTCTCGAATTCACAAGCAGATTTAAATCATTCATTGTGTTACCGGAAGCATACATTCCTGAGCTCGATTTAGGGCCTCGCTGATAGGTTTGCTTTTGCCGATTAGGACAAAATCGTCTGCAAATTGCAAGATAACTTTGTCGGGAGAATTATACCTATATGTATCGAGCTCGTATACAGATTGAAGAGAGTCGGAGAAATTTTGCTGCCTTGTGGGAGTCCAATGTTTCACGGTAACCCCTTCCACACAAAACAAATGTTCGCTCTCTCACAAACTCATACACCCATTTACAAATTTTCCAAGGAAATCCCAGGTTAAAAGAAACCTGATATAGTTTCCCTGAAACCTCATAATCATAATCTCTTTCAATATGCAGAAATTCCGCCACAACAAACTTCTATTCCTTTCGTACTTCCCCACACAAATTTGTCCACACATTCGTTTGCAGAGTGAGACGCCATCCTTGTTGGCCCTTCATCGTTCAGAATCACGAGATCGGAATCCAGAACGAGGTCAGCTAACAAATTTCCTCAAGCATCATTCCTTTCACACCCCCAAACACGTGATTGTGCACTCATATGCACCCTTCCCCCTCCCCTCCCCTCCCCCAGAATCTTTTCACTTTTTCCACGCACCCAGTCAAATAATTTTTTAAATCCATCAGGTCCTCGAATAATTGTATACCCCTTTTATATTGGTTTTCATCCAGTTTTGCTAATCCTCTCGAGTCTACGAGGGTCGCAAACCTGTTTTTTAACATTTCCAGCATCCTGCGCTACTTCTCGTTCAAACTGTGTACGCGACTTTTGTTATTGGATGTCCACTTACACAAAACCACAAAAATAAACACTGTCTCTATGTTTTATCTGCTGTAGCACAGATTATAGTTTTACAACTATTTTTTGCTACTTATGACCAATAACTATAAAATATTTTCACCAAAAAAGCACAAAATTTGAAAAAAATATTGAAAAATTTGTATACGAAAATTTTTTTATGAGCTGTCAAAAAATATGTCGCTTGTCTACGAAATGCGATTTAGGACTGACTTATCTTTCTATATACTTAAAGCGAATAGGGTTATCGTTTTCGTGAAACGTTATTATTTATATATGTTGTATTCACTATTAGTTTTATATTTTATATACTTTATTACACTTAATTAAAAATAACATAATTTAAAATGTTATTTATTTATTATTTTAATAATACAATAATGCTTATAACAATTACTATGGTTCTTTCTCTTGTTGTGTCTTCCATGCTTCTGTGTATTTTCTTTGTTGACCCGCCTACTAACATCATTGGGGTTGCCCAACTTATCTTTTGTTTGGGTACATGTAAACATTACAAATATTGTTGTTTACATGCACGTTTCATACACAACAATATATTTAAAAATTATTAGAATTTTTCAAGCAAGCAGTATCTAGGGCGATAGCGTGTTGGAGTTAATTTCTAAATGTCTTCGGCTCCATCCTAAGCCGTGGCAGTTGTTTTTATTAATTTTTTTGAAAAATACTTACATTATACCGACTAGGATTAGTTTTTCTTAATGTTCAATAGTAGCAACTATGGTAACATCGATTGTACTAACCTTTGTATAACCGCAATAAACAGAAAACTATCTCCTGTTGTTTTTTTTTTGTTATTTTTTATTTGTGATATAATCTACCTGTACACAATACGACAATCGATAATTGCCTCGTATAATCGAAAATTTTCGATCGTCTTGTAGTATGATTACCTTCTAGGGTGCTTTGATTATATACGATAATTTGTTCATGGCATACTACAACTACTATAATATTTTACACAATAATTTGTAGAATTTCTTGCTTACATTTAGGTGCATCGAATGTGCATCGAACACTAAGTAGTGGTCTAGTGGTCTGTTTTACTAGTTTCAAGTTTCGGTAATATTGAATTCTTTGAACATCCACACATCCACCATTAGATTTTTCTCGCTAATAGTCAGCCTACTAGAAAAGGGTACTAAAAAAATATTGCTTTCTCGATTGCTGAAGATACAAATGAGAAACCAGAAATTAATAAAACTTGTGTAAAAACTGAAGGAAGGATGGAAAGTATAGGTACGAACCGTTTTTTAAAACAAGATCAACCTTGCCGCTCTGACAGTAATCACTCGGAAAATATAACCCAACTTTTAGAACATTGAATGGAAGCGGGTATAAGTTGGAGGGAGTGGCAAATGTTGGACTTCGGCAAGGAAGTAAAATATCGCCAGCTCTTTTCAACCTACATATATACCAGCTAGATACACCGCATCAATACAGAAAATCAAATCATTCTGCAATTTGCAGACGATTTTGTAGAGATTGAAAAAGGAAGAAGTATTGATGCGGCGGCTCAAAATGCGCAAAAGGAAATACATGAAGTAATTGGAAATGAAAATGTTAAATTTAAGACTGAATCATAATAAGTGTGCTTATATGAGTTTTAGAACGAAAGACGTAAATGTTAACATTAAGGTGGATGGTAATAGAATTGAACTGGTGAACACGTAGTGGTATTTGGGTATTTGGATTGAAAGGCGCATAAATTTTGGGAAGCACATGAAAATTTTGGCAGATAACTGCAAGGATCGTTTAAATGTGATTAAACGGGTGAGAAAACCTAAATGGGGTGCTCACCCCAGTGTGACTGATATGTTAAGAAAGGCCCTTATATTCTCGAAAATTGGATAAGGTATAAGTTTGTATGGAAATGGTTCGAAATGAGCTTTCAGCCAATTGATGAAAGTAGAGAATGCGTGTGCCATAGTGGTATTGGGAGCGATTAATTCAACCGCTATACATGCTCTGTGATCTGAACTGGGTGATTCACCTCTCGATTACAAGAGAGAGTGGATCACAGTGAGAGAGACAGTGCGAATGATAACAAAGAAAAATAAGTTTTGAAATGAAATGATAGTGAGACTTCAAAGTAGGACGATGTACAAACCTACATACAGAGCTAGCATTGCACTGGAAAATATGAATCTATACTGGTTCACGGTATCCCAGTATATATTTAATAAAAATGGCGGTACACGCTTGTGTACCGAAAAGAAACACAAACTTTTCTTATGTATTAAATTCACTGAATTTATTGTGACACCAATTTCTTGACAAGTATATTTTAAATATCGATTACACTTGCTAATATTAATTTTATTAATTCTAGTTATATACAAAATTTAAGTTTATTTTTTTTGTCACCACCAAAACGCGTTTATTTATTTTATTTTATTTGTACATGCAGGAATGTAAAAATAGACTGTGTGTGTACACAGGTAAAACAAAATCAAGAAGTTTTTGTTTTGTTTTCATTTTGAACATGGAATGTTTTTTTATTGTAGTTGCGTTGGTATGCCTGATGTTGAAGAGGTGAGTTCTTTTGTGTTTTTAAATATGTTCGTGTCCGAACAAATATGTTATTTGTTTAGTATGATTGTAGCGGTGAGTGAATGTAAAAAATGATTGAATGAGTGAATATGTAAACGGAATGAGTGAGCCGCTACAGGACTCCCCCACGAGTGATTTTCCCCCTGCCTAGGGAATGATTGTATGAAGAGTAGCAATACGGACGGTTTTTAGTGTTCGAGGGCTTGTCGTCTGTTCAGCTGAACATAGGATTCCATATGCTGGTTTGAGTCGATCGATTGAAATGTTGACGTTTTTTTCATTAATCGATACGATGAAATGTTTTCGAAGTCGACGTATAACTTTATACGGACCTTCGTAGGGAGGAGATAATCCCGTGCGAACCTTGTCTGTTCTAATGAAAACAAAATCACAGTTGTCGAGTGATTTTGGAACAAAAACGTCATCTTGTTTGGATTGACGAGTTGATTTTGGTACAAGGTTTTGCATGGTTTGTCGCAGTTGGTCGATGACTGTGTCGTTGGTTGGGAGTGATGGAAGAGGATTATCGATGAAGAACTCACCGGGTAGCTTGATGGTTTGTCCGTAAACCATTTCAGCTGGTGAGCACTTCAGATCTTCTTTAACCGTTGCTCGGATTCCTAGTAGAATGATTGGTATTTCCGAACTCCAATTGATCGTGTTGCCTCTCGCCATGAGAGCGGCTTTGAGTTGCCGATGGAAGCGTTCAACCATGCCATTGGCTTGTGGGTGATAAGCTGTTGTACGTATACGATGTGATCCGAGGAGTTTTGTTAACTCTGTGAAAAGTTTAGACTCGAATTGCGTTCCCTGATCAGTTGTGATGTGAAGGGGCACGCCGAATCGTGATACGTAATTATTGACAAAGGTGGTGGCTATGGTTGCAGCTGACATATTGGTCATGCAATATGCTTCGGGCCAGCGAGTGAAGCGATCGACACAGGTGAGTAGATATGAATATCCATTAGATGGAGGAAGTGGACCTACGATGTCTATATGGATATGCTCGAATCGACCAGGTGGAATATCGAATTGCCCATGAGGTGATTTAGTGTGCCGTTGGACTTTGGCACGTTGGCAGGATAAGCAAGATTGAGCCCAATTGCCTACGTCTTTGTTTATGTTAGGCCAGAAATAGCGAGCAGTGATCAATTTTCGCGTTGCACGGACTCCAGGATGCGAAATGTTATGTAATGTGTCGAAGATGGTTCGACGTAGTGACTCTGCGATGTATGGGCGATTGTACCCAGTAGATGTTTCGCAGACGATTTCGAGGCCAGGTAATTTGAAAAGCTCTAGTTTCATTGATGAACTAGTGTGACATTCGGAACCAGAAAATAAATTCTGAAGTTCTAAGTCGGCTTTTTGTGTGATTGCAATTTTCTGCAAGTCGATGTGAGTCTCGACTGTGGCCGTTTCGATGTCGGTTGTGCGGGATAGTGTGTCCGCGACAACGTTGTCATGTCCGTGAACATGTTGGATGTCCGTTGTGAATTGACTAATATAATCCAAGTGGCGAGATTGCCTTGGATTCCGTTCAGTTTTTGACTGAATTGCTCGTGTTAGAGGCTTGTGGTCGGTATAAATGGTGAAGTCCCGACCCTCAACAAAATATCTAAAGTGTTTGACTGAAAGATATATTGCGAGTAATTCCCGGTCGAATGCGGAATATTTTTTTTCGGCATCCGAGAGTTTCTTCGAAAAGAATCCCAGTGGTTCCCAACACTCGTTATTGTACTGTTGTAGTACAGCACCAACGGCAGTGTTTGATGCGTCAGTGGTTATGCTGAGCTTTGAGTCGCTCAGTGGATGTGCCAGAAGTGTTATCTGGGCCAATTCAGCCTTAAGCGACGTGAATGCGTGTTGACATTCGTCGGGCCAAGAGAAGTTCTTGGCTGTCTTGACCGTGAATTGGTGCGAGTGTTTGAGCGAGTTTTGGTATGAATCGGTGGTAGTAATTTACCATGCCGACAAACCGCTGTATACTTTTTATTGAAGTAGGAGCTGGGAATTCCCTAATGGCGTTAATTCGTTCTTCGGACGGCAGAATACCATTAGGGGTGATCTTGTGGCTGAGGAAATCAAGAGTGGATGCGCCAAAAACGCATTTCGAACTCTTAATATGAACATCAAACTGAGTTAACCTGTGGAAGAGTTGTTCCAGGTGAAGTTTGTGTTGTTCCTCGGAGTGTGAAGCCACAAGAATGTCGTCAATGTAGACGAACACGAAGTCTAAATCGCGTACGACTTCGTTCATAAAACGCTGAAACGTTTGAGCGGCGTTGCGTAGTCCAAATGGCATTCGGGTGAATTCGAAGAGGCCAAATGGAGTTGTTATCGCCGTTTTGTGAACGTCTTCAGGTGCGACGGGAATTAGATGATAAGCTCTGACGAGATCTATTTTCGAAAAAAATTTGCAACCATGCAAATGCATGGAGAAATTTTGTATGTGAGGTATCGGATAACGATCAGGTGTTGTGACCGTGTTTAATCGACGATAATCCCCACATGGTCGCCAATCGTGATCTTTCTTTTTCACCATATGGAGCGGGCAAGAGACGGGAGATGCAGATGGCCGGCAAATCCCTAATTCCACCATATGTTGGAATTCTGTATGTGCGGCTTTATGGCGGACCTGATCTAGTCTTCGTGGTCTTGACACGGGCAGATGGCCTGCTGTGACAATATGATGGACCACGTTGTGTCGGACTGGCATATTGTAGTTCGGCTCTGCTATGAGTGAGGGGAATTGTTTGAGCAGAGTGCCGTAACCATTGTTGACAGAATAATGGATCGGTGTTGGTGTGTTGACGCGAACCATGGTGGCATTGATTGACAGCTTAGTCGCTGAATCAACCAGCCTTCTATTCTTGAGGTCAACGAGTAGTCCGAATTTGTACAGGAAATCGGCGCCAATAATGGGACGATTCACAGCAGCTAAGATGAAAGCATGCGTGAAGGTTCGTTTGAGTCCGATATTCACTTGAAGCAATTTTGTGCCGTAAGTGTTAATTGTTGTGCCATTGGCGGCCGATAGAACTAGATCAGTAGATTTTTGATTGAAAAGCATTGATTTTGCGAATGCTTTGACTGGGATGACCGAAAGGTCAGCGCCAGTGTCTATGAGAAACGTCAGGTGGTTTGTTTGGTCGTGTAAAAATAGTCGGCTTGAACGATGGGTGTCTTGAGTGGCTGACTCTACCCGTGTGTTGATGGGTTTTTTGAAGATGCATCTACGTCCATGCTAGCTGTGGATGTTGACTGACCGAAATTACATGGCCGTGTGCACCTGTTTGCAGCCGCGCCGAATTTTTCGTGATACCAGCAAACGCCTTGTTGGCGGTTGCTGCTGGGGCTGCGGTATGGTGAGCCGCTACGATTTCCGGAACGCGACGCGGATCGTCGGCCCCTCGATCGGCTTCGACTGTTTGTAAATAATTGATTAACTTTTGTTTCAAGTCGCGATAAGCGGTCTTCTAATGTATTTGATCCAAATGTGCTCGACGAGGTCCGACGATCCCCGCCGCGATCCGGATTCGCGCGTACTGATGTGCTGAATGGTACGTTATGTGCCGCTATTTGTGGACCAGGTGTGATTACCTCATGCATCTTGTCTGCTGTCTTTGCGAGATCGTCTAAATGAATTGTGTCGGATTGTGCCACCATCGCGATCCGTATAATTTCGGGGAGTTTTCGTAGCCAGAATGATCGTATTATTTTTTCACTAAACTGATTTCCCGCTAATGTTCGGATATGTCTAAGAATTTCTGAAGGGCGCCTATCCCCAATGTCTTGACCGCCCAACAGAGCCTCAAGTTGTCGCTCGTCTGAGGGTGCACACCGGTCGAGGAACGCCTGTTTTATTGTAATATATTGATTCTCGGTTGGTGGCGCTGCGAGAATGTCTGATATTGCGTTACTCGCCGTGGGGGATAGAGCTGAGAGGACGAGCGCGTATTTAATTTTGTCTGAGGTTATGTGCTGTATACCAAACAATATTTCCGCCATGTTAAACCAGTTAGCGGGACTATCCATCCAGAATGGTTGTAATTTAATCCGCGTTGCGGCTTCTATTTGTTTGGGCTCATCCTCTGCCATTGTTATGTCTTTGTCTTCTATTTTAAGGGTGATCGGATTTGTGTCAACTGGCATAGAATTTAAACTTTGTTGTTTTTTATGAACGAGATATCCCGAATTACTGGGCAAGTAGTGCCACTTGGTATGGGATGCTCGTTGAAATTATTTGTATGAAATAATAAATAATATACGATAATGAAGATAATATCGATAGTAAATAAAAAAAAAAAAATCACTTTTGACAAATGAAACCAAAACAAACAACTACGTAGCGGATTTTGAGAAAAACAGTGGAGGATAAAAAAGAAAATTTGAAAATGTTAACATTCGAGCCAAGTGGTGAAAATAAAATGTACAATTCAATAGTTAAATTTATGAACAGTAATGTTTGAGAATTATAAAATTGTCTTGTTTAAATAATTGAATTTAAAATAAAAATATATTGTTTATATAAAAAATGTAACTAAAAAACTTAGCTGTTGTTAGTGTTGTTCTGCTGCTGATGACTCGCTGTTGTATCGTTGTCCCGTTAAATCTTCGACGCGTTTGTGCGTGTGTAAACTTCCGTTGTTTAATGGATTTTCTTTTGTATGCAAATACGTAAATTGGCACTGTATGATTAGGTGCGCTGTATTCGTTGATGTAAAGCTGGCTTTTATTGCCGTTGATGATTGTCCAATTATTATTATTCTCGATTCGTGGTTGATTTCTAATATTATGATATTTCCAGTATAAATAATTAGAATTGTAAAGGTGTGGTTTCACTACCCTCCGAGTATGTATTGTAACTCTTGTGTCACTTGTGTTAATGCGCCGTGCACCTCACCTCGTTTGTTTCATTTGTATCTCGTACAAATATACACGTGGCCCCGTTCGTCACCGTGGGTAAAGAAATTACAATGTATAAGTAAAATGTAATGCACGCTTTTAGTCGTCTAGTAAAGAAAATGGTTACATACCTGTTGCTTGATACGATTTTTCGTATCAAGCGTCCATGTAATTAATGCGTTTATTCGGCGGTTTAAATTAATGCTGCTTCTTTGATTTGCCGGTTTGTTGCGTTACTGTACGCTATGCAATCACACTTGTGTGTGTGTGTGTGTGTGTGTTTAAAAAGCCGTTATCCACGATTTCTTAATTTTTCCAGTTAAATTTATGTTGCACTTATGTTGACTTCGAATTTCTGTTTGATGATGAACGCTGGCTTATGTTCGTTAAATTTCACCGGTGGTTTGATCTGTTTCCAATGTAAATGACAAGCGTGTATTTTATTGTTGTTTTTGTGGTGTCTTTCTCTTTAATATTGCGGCTCCCGATGCCGTTGGGATGATAATACTATTACTTGACACGGTTGTACCGGGCCAGATCTCCGAGTATACTTTTAAATTTTTAAATACGCTAATCTCTGGTTGCGTTTATTTTGTTTCACGGTTCCCTAAAAAGGGCGTCGACTGGTCACCAAATATACTGGTTCACGGTATCCCAGTATATATTTAATAAAAATGGCGGTACACGCTTGTGTACCGAAAAGAAACACAAACTTTTCTTATGTATTAAATTCACTGAATTTATTGTGACACCAATTTCTTGACAAGTATATTTTAAATATCGATTACACTTGCTAATATTAATTTTATTAATTCTAGTTATATACAAAATTTAAGTTTATTTTTTTTGTCACCACCAAAACGCGTTTATTTATTTTATTTTATTTGTACATGCAGGAATGTAAAAATAGACTGTGTGTGTACACAGGTAAAACAAAATCAAGAAGTTTTTGTTTTGTTTTCATTTTGAACATGGAATGTTTTTTTATTGTAGTTGCGTTGGTATGCCTGATGTTGAAGAGGTGAGTTCTTTTGTGTTTTTAAATATGTTCGTGTCCGAACAAATATGTTATTTGTTCAGTATGATTGTAGCGGTGAGTGAATGTAAAAAATGATTGAATGAGTGAATATGTAAACGGAATGAGTGAGCCGCTACAAATCTATTTTTAAGTATAGGCAATGCTCGTCAGCAGCCCGTTCCTAATAGTCTTACTGTATACTTTGAATATGGAGGAATATAATAAGGGAATGAATGAAGTTATCGCCAAAATTATGTTTGGGAAAATCAGTCGGCAATATGTGAGACATGATATTGTTTATATAGATGCTAGTGTGATTGATAATGGTGTAGGCGTTGGTAGTTTTATGCCCGGTACGAATGTAGAAAAGTGTTTTAGAGTGGATAAAAGCATCTGTATAATGTAACGACACCGCAAGATTTCGTTTGGCGCACCTTGGTTCAACAGTCATGTGTGCGCCAGTTTAACGTCATCCTGCGATGTCGCTAACAGACATAGAGTAGCGGTCTGGTGCGGTCTTCCTAGCTGGCTAAACTCAGGGATGGCGTGGGGGTGTCCAGACATTACTCTATGCTTGATTAACCGCAGGGCATAAAGAAAAGAAGAATTAATTGGGAACTACCCTGTTTACAGGAACAGATAAAATGAAAAATGAAAAAAACTAAGGTTAAACCGACCCAAAATACAAAAACCCTGCCCTAGCACTCATCTTGACCCACGACTTATCACCTACTCACTCATTTTCCCAATCATACAATACTCAAGCTCACAAACTACCATAATACAGACCAAAACGAGAAACATAAACGAAACCGTAAAATAAAATCGCAGACGGCGTGACTAGAGGACGGGAGAGCTGAAAATAATTTGCATATAATAAAAATAATAATCAAACACACCCCAGTTAAGTGAGGATTACAATATATATATATAGATAATAAAAAAAAATCACGCGGTGCTACCGGTTTCTTATATATTTTACCGTTAGACACCTTACCTGAACAATAAAAAAAAAATTTGGCCCGTCCGACCACAAAACAGCTACCAACAGCGCCGACGCAGGAACCGACGCAGCTGCCCCCTCAATCGCGAACCCCACTCCGTTCGGCGGAGTTGCTGCCACAAACCCAATCAATATATATAGTTTATATATATTATAAATATACCAGTTAGGTATATATCAACTGATTACACTGTCTCAAATCAGGTAAAACGGGATATGAAGAGTTTGTCTAACCCGCAGTAATACAATGTTTTCATTGTCTGGCTAGTTCGAGCACCTTAAAACTCCATGGCGCTGCAATGCCTAAATATACATTTCAGCAAGGTCAGGATCACCACAACAGAGCAATAGTTTTTTTTTCAATATATGTAGATAAACGACAAAAGTTTAATCCACACCACTGGACCTCAAATGCACTCAAAATCACAAATCCCACAAAACTGTTTTTTTTTTTTTTTTTAAATATATAAACAACACCACCTTGCTTTTTTGGATTATATTTTATTATTTTTTTTTTTATAAACGTTTGATATAAACCACAACAGTAAAAAAATAGTTTATTTCATTATTTATACAATAATAGGTTATGTAACTTTCTTATTATTTATGATTTTTTTAATTATATATATTTTTTTTATTTTTAGTATAACGCCACTCGGCACTTATGACAAAAACAAATTTTGCAAAAAACTAAAATATCTGCCACATGGCAATAACTTAACTTCTTTTTTTTTTTTATAATTTCACAAAAAAATTTAAACAACTAAGCTGAATAAAAAAACTCCAAACTTGACTTTTGACTTTTTTCCAACATTCAAAACTCGACTGACTCAAAAAATTTTTTCCTCTTGTGTCGCAAAAAAAAAAAAAAAAATTTCCAATTTTATATCTCTCGCGATGAGATAACCACAAGAAAAATCGCAAAAAAAAACTCGACACGAACCGCAAAACTCTTGTAACGTTACTAATCTAGTTAGTAAGTTAACAGAAATTTTTATGCAGATAGAGCTTCCGGGCGGTCAGTTTATTCCTGCTAATGCTCAGGGAAATGGGGTGGGGTTTTCCGGGGTTATCTGCATCGGTATTAGACCGCATCAAAAAAAAAAAGAATTTTAGGAAACAAAAAGGAAAATTCAAAAGCACTTGTTAAACGACCTACCTACCTCAGTTATACCCACCTGATCCTAGATCATCCCTCCTCTGGCTTCTCTACTCCATGATTTCAAACGATTTACAACGAAAAGCAAAAACCAAAGTAATAATAATCATAATTAAAAGGGAAACAAAAAAAAATCTCAAAAACTTTGATTGGAAAAAAAATGATCTTTAATGTATAATATCCGAAGTATGGAGAACAAACTGGGGTATAATTTGATAGATCATAAAAAAAGAAAAAAAAAAAATATATTAATAATAAACAAACTAAATATGTAACTAAAGTAGCAAAAAAAATATAAACTAAACTTAATCTAACTAAGTGCACTTTCACTAAAGGTAAATGATAAAAAAAATAATCTTAACTACCCTGCACCCAATTAATATGAATTAATATAACAAAAAAAAATATAATAAATTATGAATGAAATAATTATAAACAAAAAAAATGTAATATATAAATAAAAGTAATATAATAATAATAAAATCGTTAGCTTAACTTTATTGGTTATCGTTGGAATGATGACGTGTTGATTGCTGGTAATTTGTTGTTTGAAAATTACGTCTTTGTTCTGTTGTTGTTGTGCGGTTTAATACTCCGCTTGATCAAGTCTTGCCGATCGAATGATAGGCGAAAAAAACAGTTATTTGTAGTACTGTTCACGTCTATTCAATCTTAATGTTAAACCACTTTGTTTAGATAACATGCTTTTATTCGACATTACTCTCATAATTTTAACAGCTTTTAACTTTCAATTTCACTTATTGTTTATATTGTAGTGCCGTATGGTCTTATCGCTAACTATATTATCGATTTATTGGTTTGAATTAAATTAACTATTATATTAAAGTTTTTAATTCTAATTGGGTTGGCTATTATATCTTTAAATACCAACGTTTTGCACTCATTAAATTTGTGCAAATCGAATCATTTCATCTGATTTCACTCAAACAAATTTAGTTTTTTTTTTTTTTTACAAGGAAGAAAACGCCATTTTCATCACTGGTATTATCACTCATCTTAAATTTGTTCATTTCTATATGTTAACTTAAATTGTTTATATTTCACTCACTAAAGTTTTATTTATAACTAAAACTTATTTTATGTTTTTAATATAATTTTAATTAACTAATTAGAACTATTATAATTTTAGTAACTATTTATTTATACAAAGAAACAATTTTTACTTAATTTATTTTTCTTTTTTTTTTATTCTTATCACTACTCAATTTGTTAAAAATATCTTTGACCTTTTTAAATCTATGGTCATTCATCGACTACCCAATTATCATTTTTTTTTTCCAATTTTTCTTCTAATTTCTTTTTTTTTTTTTTTCGGACGCGTTTACCAATACCAGTATTCAAATTACCAATCGTCAATAATTAAATACCATAGTGCATTGAAAAGGGAGCGTTGTACCACTTTGGTGGTTAGAAATTTTGGTTTTAATTGTGGCTATCGCCACACTCTCTCGTTCTTGTAGTCACGCCTGTTGCCCACCACCACCACCACACCAACATCTAACCGCATGCAAACAACATTTACCAAAAACAAACAATACCCATCCAGAATTTTCCATACGAACCATCCAATCACAAGAAAAAAAACAATCGTACGATATTCATAAAACAAAACTCTCGCTCAATTAATACAGCCAAACCAAAAAAAACTATTGCACGGCGTTCTCACTCAATCATTCACACAACATTCAAAAATATCACTCAACTCAAAAACTCACTAATCTTGATGGTTGTGTATAGCCGGCATAAGGGCGCAACAGTCACCACTGAAAATGATCAGCGCTGTCCACACCCATCCACTCGCACCAGACCAATGCGCGATTGACATTGATGTTACGCACATAACAGGTGCCGTAACAATCGTGGGGACGACCCATACCCGAGAAAAGAGTTCTCAGAAGCCGGGCAAAAAAAACAATGAGCGTCAACATTTCCGAGAGCTTAATCCATTTAGTAGGTTTTCTGGCAATATCTAATATATTTCGGACCAAATTACTGGCACATAGTGATTCGAATGACGGAAGCTGGACGGTAGTTAATTGTCCCATGCGACGATAGAGAAGCGGAAAAGAAATAAGCAATAGTCCTCATGCCCGTATGTCTTTTGCATGATAAAGACCTAACGGTTTCCCGGACAGATCCTCGACATTATAGGCCACGGATCCAACTTTTGAACTGATTACCGCCGGTTTAAACTTGGCCGCTAATTTGGCCGCAAATTTATTAACAGCATCGCTTAAGGCAAATGAGCGGATGAACACAGGTTGTCCAACATGAAATATTCGATTAGAACTTCGTAAATTATAATGTCGAGCTCCCTTCTCATGTGCAACCCGTAAATAGTGAATGATATTATCTCTTACTATATTGAGGCGATCGGGCTTGGACCATAAGTGAATTTCGTTAGAATCAGGTGCAGGTACGCTAAGCAACGCCCTCAGCTCATAGTCTGAACCATTCAGAGACATATGCTGACCGAATACGAGATAGTGAGGGGAATACTGCAGAGTATCATGTATGGCGTTGCGCAAGGCAGCAGCGATTTCCTGTAAATGTTTGTCCCACTCACCATGCTCGTGATCGCCCACATATGACCTAATAGCAGCCAGTAACGTTCGATTTACCCTTTCCGATGCGTTACTCTGGGGAGAATAAACAGGAGTGCGAACATGAGCAATCCTATATTTGGTCAGCAAACCTTGGAACAGATGAGAAGTAAACTGTCTACCATTGTCGGATGTGATAATTTCGGGAACGGAAAACATCATAAAAATTTCATTTTCCAGATAATTACACAGCAAAGCAGCCGAAGCCTCTCGCAAGGGTTTAATGAAGACAAACTTAGAATAGTGATCAACAACTATCACAATGCAAGTATTTCCCCGCTTGGATCGCGGATATGGGCCGAGAAAATCCACGTACAATTTCTGGAAAGGGCGAGTAGATTACACCGGAGCTCCCATAGCTGGTCGAGTAACAAAGTTCACTGCTTTCGACATTTTACACACTGAGCAGTTAGCAACGAATAGTTTTACTTGTTTAGCCATCTCAGGCCAGAAGAATTGTCGTTGCAGCCGTTCTAAGGTTTTGCTGCCGCCCAGGTGTGCCGCAGTGGGAGGAACATGAGCCTGTTCAATCAAAGACTGAGTCAGAGAACAAGGAATAACCAACCTAAAATCTGGAAGATCTGTATCAACATATCGCTTACCAAAAGATGGAGCAATGAGAAGTTTGTTGCCTTGAACTTTAAAGTTGTGCTCACACTTCATTTGAAGAATTTTGTTGATTTGTGCCACGTATTCGGGATCATCAAACGCTGAAGAGTTCAAATCAATATGCAGAACAGGAACCGAATTTGTCGGAGTCAGACTAGCGACTTGCACGGAATCAACAGGAGCTGTTATAGAGCTAGCAACAGACGGACAAGTCTCAGGTAAAGCATCAGGAGACACCAAGTTCGAACCAGTGGAATCCACATCACAAGGGGATGCTTCTTCGCCGAAGGCTCGAGACAAAGCATCAGGAACCACGTTAACTGACCCTTTCCGATACCCGATCTGAAAATCAAAAGCCTGCAATTTTAGGCTCCACCGTGCCAAGCGCCCCGACAGATCCTTCTGTGACATCAACCAGCGAAGACTAGCATGGTCAGTGTATATCACAAAAGGATACCCTTCTACATAAGGCCGGAACTTTTGCACACTGAGTACCGCAGCGTAGCACTCCAACTCGGTCACTGAATAGTTTCGCTGAGCCGCATTGAGTTTATGCGAAATAAACCCAATGGGATGCTCTGCACCATCAGGATCCGTTTGGAACAATACACTTCCTACGCCAACGGCACTGGCATCGCACTGTATGTAGAAGGGCTTACTGTAATCGGGGTTAGCCAGCACGGGAGCAGAAGACAAAGCGGTTTTTAAAGCAACAAAAGAAGATTCTGCAGCAGAAGACCAAGAACATTTTCCAGATTTACCGGTGAGATCAGTCAACGGCGCGGCTAACGAAGCGAAATTCGGAATGAAACGACGGTACCATCCGCACATTCCCAGAAAGCGTCTGATTTGTTTCGTAGTCTTCGGAGCAGGGAAATCTAAAATCGCTTTACACTTATCTGGGTTGGTGCGAAGGCAACCATGTCCGACTACATATCCTAGATAGTTAACTTCCTTCAGGACAAATTGGCTTTTAGAGAGATTGATGGTAAGACCGGCTAACTTTAGTAAACGTGCAACTTCTCTCAATAGATAGAAATGTTCATCCAGAGTGGCGGAGGTGACAAGAAGGTCATCGAGGTATACGAAAACCTTATCGTGCAGCTGGTGTGGGATCACCCTGTGCATGAGGCGGCATAGTGTCTGCGGCGCGTTGCATAACCCAAAGGGCATAACGGTGAACTGATACAAAGGCCGCCCAGGTACCGTAAACGCTGTCTTATCCCTGGATTGTGGGTCGAGAGGTATTTGCCAAAAGGCATCTTTGAGGTCAATCGCCGATATGTATCGGGTTTGATCCAAACGACCCAACAATCCGTTGATAAGGGGCAGCGGATACGCATCCTTAACGGTGGCCTTATTCAGTTCTCTAGCATCTAAGCACAGACGAACTTTACCATTGGCCTTACGCACCAAGGTGACCGGAGAGCACCAGGAACTTTGTGATTCCTCGATGACCCCCAAAGACACCATCCGATCCAACTCGTCATACATGAGCTTCTGGATGGCAGGAGATACAGAGTAAAAGCGTTGTTTCACCGGTTTAGCCGAACCAACATCAATAACATGAGTAAGAAAAGAGGTTCTACCTAGACCCAAACTAGCACTGGATGGAAACAACTCTTTAATTTGGTCCAATGAGAGGTTATCTTTATCAGAAAGAAGATGGAATTTAGACTCAGTGGAAGAATCCGATGTGTCGCTGGAGACATTTAATGAAGAAATTTTCGGAATGATCCCAAAGCGATTCCAAAAATCAATTCCCAAATACAGGGGTTGTTCCAGTGACGGTACTAGGTAGAGAACAAGATTGTGAGAAACATTATTGAATTTAACAGTAGCATGAATGTAGCCGAACACCCGTTGAGGTTGTCCGCTAGCGGTATGGATTTGAGACGGGAAATTATGAATTTTAATGAAAGGGTTGACCAACAATTTTTCCGATCCACGACCCAGCACGCTTATACTAGCTCCACTATCCAGAAGGCCTCGGTATGGAACATCATTGACAAGTACATCGGCATATGGCCTCAGGTCGCTTGCCTCAGTACCGAAAATAGAAGAAACAATGAATGATCTCAGTTTCTTCCGCCTTCTCCAATAGCGTTTAGAGCGCATCAAACGGCTGGAGCCGTTAGGTCGAATTGTGATCTGAGAAGCTGAGGGGGAGCGAAAAACAGATGAATTTAATGAAGTAGAAATAATGGCATTGGAATCTGCTGTATTTTGTAGAATAGGTTTGACAGAAGGTCTTGTGGTTAATGAAATCGTATCCGGTATCGACAGATCCGGTATCGACGTATACGTCATAGGAGTCTCAACTGTAGACGGATTTGAATTATAAGGTTTTGGCGAAAAAGATGTGTAAAGATAGGGTGTTGACGTATAAGGTGATGATGACATATCAGGTTGAAGAAATGGATTTTGTGAAATGGAGTTCCTAACGTTGACAGAGGGGACAGCTCGACATTTCAAAACGGAGGGGAGCAATGTGGAGTCCCCCACCCGACGATCGGGACCAGCCAGAACCGGTCCGGATGTTAATTCGGAGTCAAATGACTCTACGAAGGCCTTCGCGGTTCTGTCTGTCCCCTCACGAAGGTGGTAGACATCCGCTGAAGCTCTCCATCCGTATTGCTGGCTGCGTCCTGCAACGCATTCCTGGGGGTGCTTGTCTGAAGTGGACCAGAGTTCCCCGACCTCCACTGGCCACTCGACCGGTTTCTCGTGCATTTAGGACAGTAGGGAGTAATGGTATCCTTCATTCCGCATTTGTAACAGAAAGGTCTCGTTGGGGTTTTTAAACAATTCTTGAATACATGCCCTATGTCTGAACAATTGTAACAGACTGGAGGAATATTTCCCCCAGCTGCTTGAGAAGCAACGGGTGGCTGGTTATTGTAGGACATAACTCTAACAGTGTTTCCCTTAACCACCGGACTTATAGAAGGACCCTGCAGCGCCGCCACTTCACCGCTACTACCAACATCAGCTGGCGTTGTTTTAAGATACAATTCCGGCCCCCCATAGACATTCCCCGAATCCATAATCAATTCATTAACAGTGCGTCTAGGAAACGTTGCAACCTCGGGTCGTAAAGGAAAGCGTTTCAACGTATCCTCCCATGCAGAACAGCTTTTGATTAGTTCCCCAATACTAGTAAATCTACGATCCGTGAGGTGAAATTGTAAAACTGGGTTCATATTCGAAATCATCAACTGTAAGAATTCCTCGTCAGAATACGGGGTCGGGCATTGCAAAGATAAACCCCACATCTCATGATAAAACTCGAGGAAATTTTCGTTAGGCTGTTGTTTTCTACCCTCGATAACGCGGCGGATTTCATATGCGGTACGCCGATCTTTGAACCTTTCAACAAGGTCTCTTTTAAGATCGAACCAGGTAGCCAAAGGGTGGTGCCGACGATAGATCCAGTACCACTGCAGAGCAATCTCTTTCAATACTGTACTGATTTCCACCAACAAGGTTTCTGGACGCAAACCCATTGAGGTCGCGATGATGTCCAGTTGGAAAAGAAACATGTCTACAGTAGTACCAGACGATAATCCACTAAAAGAAATACCACTGTGTGCCAATGAACGATAACCGGAGGACCCGGTGGCCCAAGGGTTAGACGCACTTTCACCACCATACGGACGAGGAGGGAAATCAGAACTCGGTCCATGAAAAGTACTGTTGTGTAGGCTGTGAGAGGGCAAAGATCCCGCCATGACATTAGACTGCGTAGTCGGCTCCAGAGATGAACGCCCTGTCGGAAACTGACTACCATCAGGAGTAATTGCGGTTGGAATGCTAGGGATATCTATAGATGAAAACGATACGGGAGGAACCTGAAAGCGAACCGGGCTATTAGTAGAAGGATTGTACTGTAAATTGGATGTAAAATGAAAATCGCTATTCTGTATAGTCGGCTCCAGAGATGAACGCCCTGTCGGAACCTGACTAACACCAGGAATAATTGACGTTGGTATGCTGGGAAGATCTATGGATGAAAGAGACACTGGAGGAATCTGAAAGCGAACCTGTCTATTAGTAGAAGGATTGTAATGTAAATTTGATGAAAGCCGGAAATCGTTATTTGGGATAGTCGTCTCCAGAGATGAACGCCCTGTCGGAAACCTACTACCACCAGTAGTAATTGAAGTTGGTATGCTGAGAAGATCTATAGATGAAAGAGACACTGGAGGAATCTGAAAGCGGACCTGTGTATTAGTAGCAGGATTATTCGGTAATTTAGATTGAAACTGAAAATCGCTAGTTTGGAAATTAGTCGACTCCCGAGATGAAGGTGCTGCTGCCACGTTGGTCAAAGCTCTCAACTGTTCGGATAATATGTCTATCTTGCGCTGGATGGTTGCCACCAAAACCGAAGTATCCTGCCCAACTAGGTGTTCAGAGGTTGAGGGATCGGACTGACACGTAGCTGCTGAACCACCTGCCCGAACTTCCGCCTGATCCCCATCCGGCTTAGAATATTCCTCGGTATTTAACACCGAAATCTTTTCAATCGGTACAGCTTTGGCGGCATCCAGAGACCGGTTCAACAGATCCTCATCACCCAAGTACTGCTCAAGCGCTTCCATTACCGAAACACAGGCCGTTAGTTGTTTCTGAGCGTCACTGCCGTAAGTTGGGGATGGTAAAGCACGCTCCAAACGCCCTCGGATGTGCCAAAGTTTAGAACGAATTTGTTTTGCTAAACTTAGTTGATCTGCTGCTTCGACCTCTGTTAAGGAGGCAATTTCATCCTGGAGTTGCATCAATTTCTCAGTGCAATGGGCAATTTCGGTCTTGGGTTGTCGACTGGCCCTCCCATGCATCCTGGTAGGTACTGCTTGTGTACCCTCGAATTCTGCCTGCAGCAAAGCACGCAATTGATCGCCCACTTGTGGAGCTCCCGAAAACAAACCCCGCACCTCGCATTCCACATCGATCTCATTAGGGTTTAAATGTGATATATCCATCATGATTTATATTTATATTATTATAATTTGTTTTATACTTTTCGAGGATAAACGGAAGAAAAATTATATTTATGTATATTCCACAATCAAGGTAGATTAAAAGAAAAAAAACCAACACCGCTCTTAGAAATAATTAAAGTATTTACGAAATATCTAACCAAATTCAATTACAATTAAAATTAATTTAGAATAATAAAGAAAAAAAATATTATAGTAACTTAAGGAGTTCTAAATTAACACCACGTATATCCAGTGAATCCAAATAACTCTAGGATGTTGAGGAGCAGGAGAGGCAATACTTTGATCCCACGGAGTGGTTCGCACAACTCCCTGACTTGGGCTCGACTCAAACACGGACCTAACCACTGAACTGGCCGGGTTATCCCACGGTGTGCGATTTGAATTCATTCGTCCCAAAGGGAAATTAAATAATTCAAATAATTAATTAAGTTGTCGCAAATTATATGATACTACCTATATAACTCACAGGACATAGGTATATGTCTATATAACAAAAATATATATATTCAGAAAAAATTTTATTTTTAAATATCTTCCCAAAAGATAAATTATGATTATAAATTCAACAGTATATCAAAATTTTCAAAAAAAAAATACAAATGTTCAAACGCAAAACAAAAGAAATATCAATAACAAAAGAGTGGATCTTAATGAGTCGCGGGTCAGGGCCCCGCATTGGGTCGGCAAAAAAAGAATAATAAATGAACTGAAATTAATAAATAATAAAAATGAAAAAATAATAATAAATGAAAATAAAGATAATAATAAATTTTCCTGTAAACAAGGCAGTTGTTGCAAAACAAGACAAACGAAATACTAGAAGAAGGACCAAATGATGTACCTTGACCATCGAGACAACTAACCGCCCAATCAATACCACATTGGTAGAAACAGCTAGTTCAGCCGTCTCAATGCTCAAAGTACATGGAATCTAAATGAGTGACGCTCCCGCAAGATCGAACGACGCAAGCGCCGGAACCCGCAAGGAACGCCTCCTCATTTAAATAGTCGGAAAACTGAAATTAAAATAAAATTTGAAATATGAAGTAAACTACTGTAAAGGGTACGAAGAAATTTGAAAAAAGTAAAGAAAATAAATTTCAAAAATTTCTCGACTCAGCGCAAGGAAGAGTGAATTCCAACCACAATCAGACGCCACATAGCGGAAATGGAGGAATCACCACAATCGATGCACTGAGCAGAGGGGTTTAATATTCACACCGGTGCGTAATCAAACAACCTTAAGTCGGTTACCATCACCGATGCGAATACCAACCGGACCAGGAACTTAGATGAATACACTCGCGTGAATTCAAACAACGCTGGCGTCGGATACAACAACGAGTGCATTCATTAAGCGAAAAAAAAAAAATTGTGAACTGAAAAGACGAAATTAATAATGAAAAAATTAAAAAATTTAATTAATAGCCAAAGGCATTGGGCGCCACTGTAACGACACCGCAAGATTTCGTTTGGCGCACCTTGGTTCAACAGTCATGTGTGCGCCAGTTTAACGTCATCCTGCGATGTCGCTAACAGACATAGAGTAGCGGTCTGGTGCGGTCTTCCTAGCTGGCTAAACTCAGGGATGGCGTGGGGGTGTCCAGACATTACTCTATGCTTGATTAACCGCAGGGCATAAAGAAAAGAAGAATTAATTGGGAACTACCCTGTTTACAGGAACAGATAAAATGAAAAATGAAAAAAACTAAGGTTAAACCGACCCAAAATACAAAAACCCTGCCCTAGCACTCATCTTGACCCACGACTTATCACCTACTCACTCATTTTCCCAATCATACAATACTCAAGCTCACAAACTACCATAATACAGACCAAAACGAGAAACATAAACGAAACCGTAAAATAAAATCGCAGACGGCGTGACTAGAGGACGGGAGAGCTGAAAATAATTTGCATATAATAAAAATAATAATCAAACACACCCCAGTCAAGTGAGGATTACAATATATATATATAGATAATAAAAAAAAATCACGCGGTGCTACCGGTTTCTTATATATTTTACCGTTAGACACCTTACCTGAACAATAAAAAAAAAATTTGGCCCGTCCGACCACAAAACAGCTACCAACAGCGCCGACGCAGGAACCGACGCAGCTGCCCCCTCAATCGCGAACCCCACTCCGTTCGGCGGAGTTGCTGCCACAAACCCAATCAATATATATAGTTTATATATATTATAAATATACCAGTTAGGTATATATCAACTGATTACACTGTCTCAAATCAGGTAAAACGGGATATGAAGAGTTTGTCTAACCCGCAGTAATACAATGTTTTCATTGTCTGGCTAGTTCGAGCACCTTAAAACTCCATGGCGCTGCAATGCCTAAATATACATTTCAGCAAGGTCAGGATCACCACAACAGAGCAATAGTTTTTTTTTCAATATATGTAGATAAACGACAAAAGTTTAATCCACACCACTGGACCTCAAATGCACTCAAAATCACAAATCCCACAAAACTGTTTTTTTTTTTTTTTAAATATATAAACAACACCACCTTGCTTTTTTGGATTATATTTTATTATTTTTTTTTTTTATAAACGTTTGATATAAACCACAACAGTAAAAAAATAGTTTATTTCATTATTTATACAATAATAGGTTATGTAACTTTCTTATTATTTATGATTTTTTTAATTATATATATTTTTTTTATTTTTAGTATAACGCCACTCGGCACTTATGACAAAAACAAATTTTGCAAAAAACTAAAATATCTGCCACATGGCAATAACTTAACTTCTTTTTTTTTTTATAATTTCACAAAAAAATTTAAACAACTAAGCTGAATAAAAAAACTCCAAACTTGACTTTTGACTTTTTTCCAACATTCAAAACTCGACTGACTCAAAAAATTTTTTCCTCTTGTCTCGCAAAAAAAAAAAAAAAAATTCCAATTTTATATCTCTCGCGATGAGATAACCACAAGAAAAATCGCAAAAAAAAACTCGACACGAACCGCAAAACTCTCTCGTTCTTGTAGTCACGCCTGTTGCCCACCACCACACCAACATCTAACCGCATGCAAACAACATTTACCAAAAACAAACAATACCCATCCAGAATTTTCCATACGAACCATCCAATCACAAGAAAAAAAACAATCGTACGATATTCATAAAACAAAACTCTCGCTCAATTAATACAGCCAAACCAAAAAAAACTATTGCACGGCGTTCTCACTCAATCATTCACACAACATTCAAAAATATCACTCAACTCAAAAACTCACTAATCTTGATGGTTGTGTATAGCCGGCATAAGGGCGCAACAGTCACCACTGAAAATGATCAGCGCTGTCCACACCCATCCACTCGCACCAGACCAATGCGCGATTGACATTGATGTTACGCACATAACAGGTGCCGTAACAATAATGAACGCCGTATTGATTGGGATATTTGAAGGTCTCAAACTGGCTGTGAATAAGGGGAATAGGAAAGTAGTAATATTTTCCGATTCTCAGAGTGGTTTATGTCTGGTAAAATGTGGAGGTGGAAGACAAGGCAATGTGTATGTTGATTTGATTTTTAAATGAGTTCGTATCTGTCAACGTGATGTGACCATACAATGGGTTCTATCACATAGGCAGATCAAAGGGGGATGAAAGATCCGATATGTTAGCTAAAAAGGGTACATTGAATGACGTAGTTCAGGAGTTCGAAAGAATGGATGCAAGAGAGGTACTTCGAATGTTTCAGATGAATCTGTGGAGAAAATGGGAGAGTGAATTTAACGAGAAAAGTCTGACAAAAGGAATGAAGTACAGAGTATTACGTGGTACTCCTTTGAGAACTCCTTTGTATAAGGAGCTCAAAGGAGATACGCGAATATTGCGAACGGTTGAGAGAATCAGGCTGAGCCACGGAAACTGGAAGGAATGCTTGTGGAAACGTCATTTGAGTGAGAACAAGGATTGTGAGTTGTGTGGAAGTGTGGAGGATTTTGAACACCTCCTATTGGTTTGTCCCAGATACAACCAAGGCCATCTTTACCATGGGGCTATAAGGGCTGCAGCCCTAGGGCTCGGCATTACTAGCGCGCCACTAAAGGTCTAAGACCTAGTCAATTTTAGAGAACACCTTTTTATTTGAATTTCATTTTTCACTTCAAAGGTAATGCAAGTTGATTTTCAAAAAAATTGAATTTTTCACGGAACGTGTAGGAATATTCGACCGATCCAAATGGCCGTTTGTATGACAATTACAGGTCTCAACGCCTATTGATAGAGGCATCAATCATCGAAATCGGAGGACATTTGCAGATTTTCGAATTTTGTGGCTCTGAAATTGTGGGCTATAGTTCAGTTGATTTCCAGAAATATTGAATTTTCCACAAAACGTGAAGAAATATTCGACCGATTCAAATGGTCGTTATATGGCCGAAATCGGAGCACATTTGCAGATTTTCGAATTTTCTGGCTCTGAATTTGTGGGCTATAGTTCAGTTGATTTTCAATAAAATTGAATTTTCTGGTAAATGTGTAGAAATATTCGAGCGATCCAAATGACCGTTGGCATGACGATTACAGGTTTCAACGCCTATTGATAGAGGTATCAACCATCGAAATCGGAGCACAATTGCAGATTTTCGATTTTTCTGGCTCTGAATTTGTGGGCTATAGTTCAGTTGATTTTGAATAAAATTGAATTTTCTGCAAAATGTGTAGAAATATTCGAGCGATGCAAACGACCGTTGGCATGACGATTACAGGTTTCGACGCCTATTGATAGAGGTATCAACCATCGAAATCGGAACACAATTGCAGATTTTCGATTTTTCTGGCTCTGAATTTGTGGGCTATAGTTCAGTTGATTTTCAATAAAATTGAATTTTCTGTGAAATGTGTATAAATATTCCGGCGATCCAAATGACCGTTTACATGACGATTACAGGTTTCAACGCCTATTGATAGAGGTATCAACCATCGAAATCGGAGCACAATTGCAGATTTTCGATTTTTCTGGCTCTGAATTTGTGGACTATAGTTCAGTTGATTTTGAATAAAATTGAATTTTCTGCAAAATGTGTAGAAATATTCGAGCGATGCAAACGACCGTTGGCATGACGATTACAGGTTTCGACGCCTATTGATAGAGGTATCAACCATCGAAATCGGAACACAATTGCAGATTTTCGATTTTTCTGGCTCTGAATTTGTGGGCTATAGTTCAGTTGATTTTCAATAAAATTGAATTTTCTGTGAAATGTGTAGAAATATTCCGGCGATCCAAATGACCGTTGGCATGACGATTACAGGTTTCAACGCCTATTGATAGAGGTATCAACCATCGAAATCGGAGCACAATTGCAGATTTTCGATTTTTCTGGCTCTGAATTTGTGGGCTATAGTTCAGTTGATTTTCAATAAAATTGAATTTTCTGCAAAATGTGTAGAAATATTCGAGCGATGCAAACGACCGCTGGCATGACGATTACAGGTTTCGACGCCTATTGATAGAGGTATCAACCATCGAAATCGGAACACAATTGCAGATTTTCGATTTTTCTGGCTCTGAATTTGTGGGCTATAGTTCAGTTGATTTTCAATAAAATTGAATTTTCTGCGAAATGTGTAGAAATATTCCGGTGATTCAAATGACCGTTGATGGAGGTATCAACCATCGAAATCGGAGCACAATTGCAGATTTTCGATTTTTCTGGCTCTGAATTTGTGGGCTATAGTTCAGTTGATTTTCAATAAAATTGAATTTTCTGTGAAATGTGTATAAATATTCCGGCGATCCAAATGACCGTTTACATGACGATTACAGGTTTCAACGCCTATTGATAGAGGTATCAACCATCGAAATCGGAGCACAATTGCAGATTTTCGATTTTTCTGGCTCTGAATTTGTGGACTATAGTTCAGTTGATTTTGAATAAAATTGAATTTTCTGCAAAATGTGTAGAAATATTCGAGCGATGCAAACGACCGTTGGCATGACGATTACAGGTTTCGACGCCTATTGATAGAGGTATCAACCATCGAAATCGGAACACAATTGCAGATTTTCGATTTTTCTGGCTCTGAATTTGTGGGCTATAGTTCAGTTGATTTTCAATAAAATTGAATTTTCTGTGAAATGACCGTTTACATGACGATTACAGGTTTCAACGCCTATTGATAGAGGTATCAACCATCGAAATCGGAGCACAATTGCAGATTTTCGATTTTTCTGGCTCTGAATTTGTGGACTATAGTTCAGTTGATTTTGAATAAAATTGAATTTTCTGCAAAATGTGTAGAAATATTCGAGCGATGCAAACGACCGTTGGCATGACGATTACAGGTTTCGACGCCTATTGATAGAGGTATCAACCATCGAAATCGGAACACAATTGCAGATTTTCGATTTTTCTGGCTCTGAATTTGTGGGCTATAGTTCAGTTGATTTTCAATAAAATTGAATTTTCTGCGAAGTGTGTAGAAATATTCCGGTGATTCAAATGACCGTTGATGGAGGTATCAACCATCGAAATCGGAGCACAATTGCAGATTTTCGATTTTTCTGGCTCTGAATTTGTGGGCTATAGTTCAGTTGATTTTCAATAAAATTGAATTTTCTGTGAAATGTGTATAAATATTCCGGCGATCCAAATGACCGTTTACATGACGATTACAGGTTTCAACGCCTATTGATAGAGGTATCAACCATCGAAATCGGAGCACAATTGCAGATTTTCGATTTTTCTGGCTCTGAATTTGTGGACTATAGTTCAGTTGATTTTGAATAAAATTGAATTTTCTGCAAAATGTGTAGAAATATTCGAGCGATGCAAACGACCGTTGGCATGACGATTACAGGTTTCGACGCCTATTGATAGAGGTATCAACCATCGAAATCGGAACACAATTGCAGATTTTCGATTTTTCTGGCTCTGAATTTGTGGGCTATAGTTCAGTTGATTTTCAATAAAATTGAATTTTCTGTGAAATGACCGTTTACATGACGATTACAGGTTTCAACGCCTATTGATAGAGGTATCAACCATCGAAATCGGAGCACAATTGCAGATTTTCGATTTTTCTGGCTATGAATTTGTGGACTATAGTTCAGTTGATTTTGAATAAAATTGAATTTTCTGCAAAATGTGTAGAAATATTCGAGCGATGCAAACGACCGTTGGCATGACGATTACAGGTTTCGACGCCTATTGATAGAGGTATCAACCATCGAAATCGGAGCACAATTGCAGATTTTCGATTTTTCTGGCTCTGAATTTGTGGACTATAGTTCAGTTGATTTTGAATAAAATTGAATTTTCTGCAAAATGTGTAGAAATATTCGAGCGATGCAAACGACCGTTGGCATGACGATTACAGGTTTCGACGCCTATTGATAGAGGTATCAACCATCGAAATCGGAGCACAATTGCAGATTTTCGATTTTTCTGGCTCTGAATTTGTGGACTTTAGTTCAGTTGATTTTGAATAAAATTGAATTTTCTGCAAAATGTGTAGAAATATTCGAGCGATGCAAACGACCGCTGGCATGACGATTACAGGTTTCGACGCCTATTGATAGAGGTATCAACCATCGAAATCGGAACACAATTGCAGATTTTCGATTTTTCTGGCTCTGAATTTGTGGGCTATAGTTCAGTTGATTTTCAATAAAATTGAATTTTCTGCGAAATGTGTAGAAATATTCCGGTGATTCAAATGACCGTTGATGGAGGTATCAACCATCGAAATCGGAGCACAATTGCAGATTTTCGATTTTTCTGGCTCTGAATTTGTGGGCTATAGTTCAGTTGATTTTCAATAAAATTGAATTTTCTGCAAAATGTGTAGAAATATTCGAGCGATGCAAACGACCGTTGGCATGACGATTACAGGTTTCGACGCCTATTGATAGAGGTATCAACCATCGAAATCGGAACACAATTGCAGATTTTCGATTTTTCTGGCTCTGAATTTGTGGGCTATAGTTCAGTTGATTTTCAATAAAATTGAATTTTCTGTGAAATGACCGTTTACATGACGATTACAGGTTTCAACGCCTATTGATAGAGGTATCAACCATCGAAATCGGAGCACAATTGCAGATTTTCGATTTTTCTGGCTCTGAATTTGTGGACTATAGTTCAGTTGATTTTGAATAAAATTGAATTTTCTGCAAAATGTGTAGAAATATTCGAGCGATGCAAACGACCGTTGGCATGACGATTACAGGTTTCGACGCCTATTGATAGAGGTATCAACCATCGAAATCGGAACACAATTGCAGATTTTCGATTTTTCTGGCTCTGAATTTGTGGGCTATAGTTCAGTTGATTTTCAATAAAATTGAATTTTCTGTGAAATGACCGTTTACATGACGATTACAGGTTTCAACGCCTATTGATAGAGGTATCAACCATCGAAATCGGAGCACAATTGCAGATTTTCGATTTTTCTGGCTCTGAATTTGTGGACTATAGTTCAGTTGATTTTGAATAAAATTGAATTTTCTGCAAAATGTGTAGAAATATTCGAGCGATGCAAACGACCGTTGGCATGACGATTACAGGTTTCGACGCCTATTGATAGAGGTATCAACCATCGAAATCGGAACACAATTGCAGATTTTCGATTTTTCTGGCTCTGAATTTGTGGGCTATAGTTCAGTTGATTTTCAATAAAATTGAATTTTCTGCAAAATGTGTAGAAATATTCGAGCGATGCAAACGACCGCTGGCATGACGATTACAGGTTTCGACGCCTATTGATAGAGGTATCAACCATCGAAATCGGAACACAATTGCAGATTTTCGATTTTTCTGGCTCTGAATTTGTGGGCTATAGTTCAGTTGATTTTCAATAAAATTGAATTTTCTGTGAAATGTGTATAAATATTCCGGCGATCCAAATGACCGTTTACATGACGATTACAGGTTTCAACGCCTATTGATGGAGGTATCAACCATCGAAATCGGAGCACAATTGCAGATTTTCGATTTTTCTGGCTCTGAATTTGTGGACTATAGTTCAGTTGATTTTGAATAAAATTGAATTTTCTGCAAAATGTGTAGAAATATTCGAGCGATGCAAACGACCGTTGGCATGACGATTACAGGTTTCGACGCCTATTGATAGAGGTATCAACCATCGAAATCGGAGCACAATTGCAGATTTTCGATTTTTCTGGCTCTGAATTTGTGGGCTATAGTTCAGTTGATTTTCAATAAAATTGAATTTTCTGTGAAATGACCGTTTACATGACGATTACAGGTTTCAACGCCTATTGATAGAGGTATCAACCATCGAAATCGGAGCACAATTGCAGATTTTCGATTTTTCTGGCTATGAATTTGTGGACTATATATAGTTCAGTTGATTTTGAATAAAATTGAATTTTCTGCAAAATGTGTAGAAATATTCGAGCGATGCAAACGACCGTTGGCATGACGATTACAGGTTTCGACGCCTATTGATAGAGGTATCAACCATCGAAATCGGAGCACAATTGCAGATTTTCGATTTTTCTGGCTCTGAATTTGTGGACTATAGTTCAGTTGATTTTGAATAAAATTGAATTTTCTGCAAAATGTGTAGAAATATTCGAGCGATGCAAACGACCGTTGGCATGACTATTACAGGTTTCGACGCCTATTGATAGAGGTATCAACCATCGAAATCGGAGCACAATTGCAGATTTTCGATTTTTCTGGCTCTGAATTTGTGGACTATAGTTCAGTTGATTTTGAATAAAATTGAATTTTCTGCGAAATGTGTAGAAATATTCCGGTGATTCAAATGACCGTTGATGGAGGTATCAACCATCGAAATCGGAGCACAATTGCAGATTTTCGATTTTTCTGGCTCTGAATTTGTGGACTATAGTTCAGTTGATTTTCAATAAAATCGAATTTCCTGCTAAATGTGTAGAAATATTCGAGCGATTCAAATGACCGGTGGCATGACGATTACAGGTTTCAACGCCTATTGATAGAGGTATCAACCATCGAAATCGGAGCACAATTGCAGATTTTCGATTTTTCTGGCTCTGAATTTGTGGGCTATAGTTCAGTTGATTTTCAATAAAATTGAATTTTCTGTGAAATGTGTAGAAATATTCCGGCGATCCAAATGACCGTTTACATGACGATTACAGGTTTCAACGCCTATTGATAGAGGTATCAACCATCGAAATCGGAGCACAATTGCAGATTTTCGATTTTTCTGGCTCTGAATTTGTGGACTATAGTTCAGTTGATTTTGAATAAAATTGAATTTTCTGCAAAATGTGTAGAAATATTCGAGCGATGCAAACGACCGTTGGCATGACGATTACAGGTTTCGACGCCTATTGATAGAGGTATCAACCATCGAAATCGGAACACAATTGCAGATTTTCGATTTTTCTGGCTCTGAATTTGTGGACTATAGTTCAGTTGATTTTGAATAAAATTGAATTTTCTGCAAAATGTGTAGAAATATTCGAGCAATGCAAACGACCGTTGGCATGACGATTACAGGTTTCGACGCCTATTGATAGAGGTATCAACCATCGAAATCGGAACACAATTGCAGATTTTCGATTTTTCTGGCTCTGAATTTGTGGGCTATAGTTCAGTTGATTTTCAATAAAATTGAATTTTCTGTGAAATGTGTAGAAATATTCCGGCGATCCAAATGACCGTTGGCATGACGATTACAGGTTTCAACGCCTATTGATAGAGGTATCAACCATCGAAATCGGAGCACAATTGCAGATTATCGATTTTTCTGGCTCTGAATTTGTGGACTATAGTTCAGTTGATTTTGAATAAAATTAAATTTTCTGCAAAATGTGTAGAAATATTCGAGCGATGCAAACGACCGATGGCATGACGATTACAGGTTTCGACGCCTATTGATAGAGGTATCAACCATCGAAATCGGAACACAATTGCAGATTTTCGATTTTTCTGGCTCTGAATTTGTGGGCTATAGTTCAGTTGATTTTCAATAAAATTGAATTTTCTGTGAAATGTGTAGAAATATTCCGGCGATCCAAATGACCGTTTACATGACGATTACAGGTTTCAACGCCTATTGATAGAGGTATCAACCATCGAAATCGGAGCACAATTACAGATTTTCGATTTTTCTGGCTCTGAATTTGTGGGCTATAGTTCAGTTGATTTTCAATAAAATTGAATTTTCTGTGAAATGTGTAGAAATATTCCGGCGATCCAAATGACCGTTGGCATGACGATTACAGGTTTCAACGCCTATTGATAGAGGTATCAACCATCGAAATCGGAGCACAATTGCAGATTTTCGATTTTTCTGGCTCTGAATTTGTGGGCTATAGTTCAGTTGATTTTCAATAAAATTGAATTTTCTGTGAAATGTGTAGAAATATTCCGGCGATCCAAATGACCGTTGGCATGACGATTACAGGTTTCAACGCCTATTGATAGAGGTATCAACCATCGAAATCGGAGCACAATTGCAGATTTTCGATTTTTCTGGCTCTGAATTTGTGGGCTATAGTTCAGTTGATTTTCAATAAAATTGAATTTTCTGTGAAATGTGTAGAAATATTCCGGCGATCCAAATGACCGTTGGCATGACGATTACAGGTTTCAACGCCTATTGATAGAGGTATCAACCATCGAAATCGGAGCACAATTGCAGATTTTCGATTTTTCTGGCTCTGAATTTGTGGGCTATAGTTCAGTTGATTTTCAATAAAATTGAATTTTCTGTGAAATGTGTAGAAATATTCCGGCGATCCAAATGACCGTTGGCATGACGATTACAGGTCTCAACGCCTATTGATAGAGGTATCAATGATATAGTAAGCATTTTCACAATCATCCGGTGTTCTCATTTTATTCATTGTATCGTCTCCGATCGTCGAAATCACTAACGTTTTTTTCGTTTCTGGAATTAATTGCCTCTCTTTCTAAATGCTGTTTGAACTTCATGTCTTGTAGTTTCTCTAGAATTTCATGGTGTCGAATGTACTGGTTTTAAAAAAGAAGATGATTCTGCACTGGGAAATTTTTTTATCGCCTAATATTTTTAGCCCAGGGCGCCTAAATATATAGGAACGGCCCTGGATACAACCAATACAAATCTAAGTTCAACATCCTTCGGAATGCCAGGAATCTAAGTGATTTATTGAATGAGGCAGGTTTGGCTTATAAGGAAATGTACGAATTTATTAGGATGAGTGGAATAACGGTGTAAAATAAATAAAGAAGAGCCGGCAAAGTATGTGTAGGGAGTAATCTGGTTCTGTATAAAAAATTAAAAATTATAGAGTAAAATTGAATTGTGAATTTAAAAATGTAACTAGAAATGTATAAATTTTGATTTTTGGCAATATGGCTCTATTTTTTATAGGAGCCAAGCCTAATAAAAAAAAATCTTTTAGAACAACTCATGAAAGAATAAAAAAAATCTAATTCTGCTATTAGCATGTATTATAAACCCACCGGGAAGGACACATATATTTATTGTAACCAAACCAAATTCCTGTCTTCCTAAAATGATTTTTTGATGAAGTTCTTGAGTAAGGCTAATTAAGGTTTAACTTGGTCATTTCTTAGCTAATTGATTGTACTGAAACTCATTCACTTAACAGAATTTTCCTTCTCCTTTTGGAATTTTCCTAGATTTAATTTTCTTTGATTAATTAAATCAAATTATCCTTTGTTTTCGATATTCGGCCTTACGACCTTCGGCCTTTCGAAATTCGGTTTTTTGCCCTATTCAGGTCTATAGAACAGAAAGTCGTTGTTGAACGGTGTGCATACAATCCACCGCATTTGAAATAATAGCCTCATTGACCATCGGTCTAGTGATAATTTTAAAAAATGTCAATGTACTTAAAATTAAGATTGAATAGAACTCGTTTTTTATTCACATTACCAAAGCAACTCACCAAAGTCGATTTTGGTCGCTTTCGTTGCATTCCACATTTTTCTCTTCGAACCCTTGTAAATATTCCGCCTTAAGAACTTCCATGTTTCTGACGGTTGGTTTTGAAAAGCCATGTTTTTCGACAACTTTACGTAAACTGCTCGTTTTTAAGTAATTTAAAACGCCGATTTTTTTCATTTCGACTTAATTCTGTTACTTTTTTTATTCATTTTTGAAAAAACTTCCAAGTTAATAATTTTGCTTGACTGTTTAATAGATATAAAATAGCCAGGATTATGGCAACGGCCTAGTTTAGTAGCAAATCATATTAACCGATGTTCATTGAGGTTATAAGCCTTTAGGAAAGCGTTATGTGTGCTATACTCAACGTTCAACAACGACTTTCTATTCAATGCTAATTTTAAGTAAGAAAACCCAATTTTTTTTTGTTTTGGAAAATGTCCAGAATTATTGGCAAAGCCTTAGGCGACCAGAGAATCATCATTATACTGATGGTCATAGAGCTTTCCACTAATTAGGAAATTATTAATTTTTAAATGGAACATTCAACAATCGGCTTGTTGAATGCCGCACCAATTCATTAATAAAGTACACAATTTTCGGGCCGTTTTCGGTAAGACTTCACCAAACCTCAACCATCTACTCAATGGCCAACTCAATCCTGAAATCAACTCGATTCAAAATATACTAGCTTGTATGAACTAAACTCAAATTCACTCAATCTAACCTCCCACTATACCCTCAACTCAAATCCAAATTAATTAACTCAATTTCAACTCAACCCCCTCTATTCCACCATAAATCGACTTCAATTCAAACCTCAATCCTAAACTTAATCATAACTCAACTCCTACTCAACATTCAACTCAATACCAAATCAACCTTCAACTCAACCCCAAATTCAACGTTTAACTTAAATCCTAAATCAACACGGTTCGAAAACTGCATGCTTACAAGAACTCAGCTTAATCTAGTCTCCACCTCAACCTCAGACTCAATACCCAAATAAATCCCCAACTCAACATAACTAAACGCCCAACTCAATCCTCAAATCAACACGGTCCGAAAAACTACATGCACTCCTGTTCTCAACTCAGAACAAATCAAGTTAATTTTCTACTCAAATCTCAACCCAACGCGCAAAATAAATCCTCAACTAAACGGCTGAATACGACAAAGCGTTTTTGTAAGGCAATTACTGTCAAAAAATTATCTTTAGTGTTAATGATTGTGTAAACAAAATTCTAATTATTTTTCAAAATAATTGTATGAATGCCTACGTTATTCGTGTGTTTACTACATGTCTATAAAAATCGTGCTTTCACTTCAAAAGATCGATTAAAAAACATAATTTGCAAACATCAACAATAAAAATGTAATTTTAAAAAAGTTCAAAGCCACATATCCAACCTCAAGCTAAATCCTTATATATTCTCGCATACCAATAAATAAACGCCCGCCTATTAAATAATGTTAAACCGCCGAAATACAATTTTCAATTATAAATTACAGAGAAAAAAATATATTTTATGACAAAGTGCGTATGGCAATCACCGCGGGTTACAAATTTATAAAATCTGCTATATATATAGCGTATATAAATATATTTTAATAAATGCGCAACAGAGGGCCAGAACATTGACCACCCATCAAATTAATAAATCTAATAAAATAAATAAATAAAAATATTTTATGTTTATTCTTGCAGAAGCACCAACCATCGTTCTATCGCCTGAAAACCAAACCATAAAACTTGGTGACGATATAATACTACAATGTGAAGCAGATGGATATCCATTACCAAAGATGACATGGCTTAAAAATGGTGAAATGATTGAAACAACAAATCGAATATTTTATTCATTGGAAAATTCTGAATTACATATTGAATATTCAAAGGAATCGGATTCAGGTAAGGCACAAAAATTATTTTTTATATTTTTATAAATGGAAAAAGGTGAAAAACTGAAAACCTGGTTGATCCCATTTTTTTAATTTAAGAGTTTTTTATTGATATACGCACGCATAAAATGTTGGTTTACATTCATTCGCCTCGAAATGTACAAAGGCCAATGAAATGGTTTTTCGCAGTATTTTTTTTTTTATTTCGTTGTCCCTATAATAAATCGATCAGAATTATTGAGAAGCCACTGTACATTTGGTGGGTACATAAACCAAAAAAATAAATAAAAAAATTTAATTTTCTTGATGGTTTTAATTTTGTTGATAATAAACTGATTGACACATTACTGTGTTGAAAAGTTTCCTTTTTTATGCAAATCATACATTTTTGCCGTTTTCGGCATCTTCTTCGTTCGGCGTCTTCTTAGTTCTTATGTATTTGGTACATTACAAGTTTTTTTTCTTTTCTTTTTCGATCGTAAAAAGATTCAATTCACTTTCGTATTTTTTTTATTATTTATGTTTGTATGTATGTATATTGTATTTGGGAGTATGTATATACGAAATTAAATTAAACTTTTGAGTGATTTGATGTTTTTATCGATTATCGTTTAATCTAACAGAAAATTTTCTTGAAAGATACATAAATTTGTATTATAACTAAATATTAATGTAGGTGAGGATATTTATGGAATAAAATGAACGAAAATTTGGCACATAGCTAAGCTATAAGTAAGATTTTTATCTGAGATGAATGAAGTTGATTTTTATCACGCTTTTTGAGTAGGTTTTAATCAGAATATTCATACATAAGTACACTGATTATATGTACTCATTCCTTTTCATCCTGATTTTGTCTGTATTTAAAATCTGGAAAGGTGTACCTGGCAAATAAACCAAATATAATAACAACTTTTTTGAAAAAACTTTTAAAATAAATACAAATTTGAATGGAGGCGCTTATAACTGAACGCGCTGCTTTAGCAGACAAACTCTCTCTCTCTCTCTATGAATCTTCGTTAACCAAATTTATAGTAATAAAACAAAATTCGTTCGAAAACCAATTTGCCGAAATAAAAAATTGAGCGTCGTCACATTAGCTCAGTACCGAAATAGAAATAATTGTAACAGAAATTTAAAAAATGAAATATTTGTTAAAAAATTATTAAAATTTACGAAATTCAATAATAAAATTCATTTAAATAATTGAATTTCCAAAGCAGTCAAAATGACTGCACGACGAAGAAATCGAGGAGTGCCAAGTCTGGAGACCGTACCGGCCAAGAAATAGGCCCGCATCTACCAATCCATGAGTTCGGAAAAGAATTGTCTATTGGACAGCCGTCATTTTAAAAAACGATCGGCACACCTTCTTCTAAAACTTATAATAAAAAATCAGGTAAATCGGATTGGTAGATGCGGGCCTATTTCTTGGCCCGCACGGTCCCCAGATCTTTCACCTCTCGATTTCTACGTCTGAAGACGTGCAAAGCAATTAGGTTATGCAACAGAGGTGTCCACACGAGAAATTTTAATGTAACGAATTACAGCCGCAATTGAAACAATGAAAGCAGAAATGCGACTGCGGACAACAACAGTTGAGATAAGGAAAAGGTGTCGTGCGAACGGAGAAGAGGAGACCAATAGAAATAGAAATACAAAAATAAATACCAATAGAAATAGAAACACAAAAAGAAATACCAACAGAAACAGAAATACAAATAGAAAAACAAATAGAAATACCAATAGAAATACAAATAGAAATACAAATACAAATATAAATACGAACATAAATAGAAATACAAATAGAAATACCAATAGAAATAGAAAAACAAATAGAAAGAGATATAGAAATACAAATAGAAATAGAAATACAAATAGAAATACCAATAGAAATACCAACAGAAACAGAAATACAAATAGAAATACCAATAGAAATACAAATAGAAATAGAAATACAAATATAAATACCAATAGAAATACCAATAGAAATAGAAATACAAATAGAAATACCAACATAAATAGAAATACAAATAGAAATACCAAAAGAAATACCAATAGAAATAGAAAAATAAATAGAAATACAAATAGAAAAAGAAATACAAATAGAAATACCAATATAAATAGAAATACCAATAGAAATACAAATAGAAATACAAATAGAAATACAAACAGAAATAGAAAAACAAATAGAAATACCAATAGAAATAGAAATACAAATAGAAAAACAAATAGAAATACCAATAGAAATACAAATAGAAATTCCAATAGAAATACAAATAGAAATAGAAATACAAATAGAAATACCAATAGAAATACAAATAGAAATAGAAATACAAATATAAATACCAACATAAATAGAAATACAAATAGAAATACCAAAAGAAATACCAATAGAAATAGAAAAATAAATAGAAATACCAATAGAAATAGAAATACAAATATAAATACCAATAGAAATAGAAATACAAATAGAAATACCAATAGAAATATAAATACAAATAGAAATACCAATAGAAATAGAAATACAAATAGAAAAACAAATAGAAATACCAATAGAAATAGAAAAACAAATAGAAATAGATATAGAAATACCAATAGAAATACAAATAGAAATACAAATAGAAATACCAATAGAAATACAAATACAAATAGAAATACCAATAGAAATAGAAATACAAATAGAAAAACAAATAGAAATACCAATAGAAATACAAATAGAAATATTAATAGAAATACAAATAGAAATAGAAAAATAAATAGAAATTCCAATAGAAATAGAAATAGAAATAGAAATACAAATATAAATACCAACATAAATAGAAATACAAATAGAAATACCAAATGAAATACCAATAGAAATACAAATAGAAATACAAATAGAAATACAAACAGAAATAGAAAAACAAATAGAAATACCAATAGAAATAGAAATACAAATAGAAATACCAATAGAAATACAAATAGAAATAGAAATTCAAATATAAATACCAACATAAATAGAAATACAAATATAAATACGAACATAAATAGAAATACCAATAGAAATAGAAATTCAAATAGAAATACCAATATAAACAGAAATACAAATATAAATACGAACATAAATAGAAATACAAATAGAAATACCAATAGAAATACAAATACAAATAGAAATACAAATAGAAATACCAATAGAAATACAAATAGAAATAGAAATACAAATATAAATACCAACATAAATAGAAATACAAATAGAAATACAAATAGAAATAGAAAAATAAATAGAAATACCAATAGAAATAGAAAAACAAATAGAAATACCAATAGAAATAGAAATACAAATAGAAATACCAATAGAAATAGAAATACAAATAGAAATACCAACATAAATAGAAATACAAATATAAATACCAATAGAAATAGAAATACAAATAGAAATACCAATAGAAATACCAACAGAAACAGAAATACAAATAGAAATACCAATATAAATAGAAATACAAATAGAAATACCAATAGAAATAAAAATACCCATAGAAATACAAATAGAAATAGAAATACAAATAGAAATACCAATAGAAAAACCAACGGAAACAGAAATACCAATAGAAATACAAATAGAAATAGAAAAACAAATAGAAATACCAATAGAAATACAAATAGAAATATTAATAGAAATACCAATAGAAATACAAATAGAAATACCAATAGAAATACCAATAGAAATAGAAATACCAATAGAAATACCAACAGAAACAGAAATACAAATAGAAATACCAATATAAATAGAAATACCAATAGAAATACAAATAGAAATACCAATGGAAATACAAATAGAAATACAAATAGAAAGGCCAATAGAAATACAAATAGAAATACCAATAGAAATACAAATACAAATAGAAATATTAATAGAAATACAAATAGAAATAGAAAAATAAATAGAAATACCAATAGAAATAGAAATACCAGTAGAAATACCAATAGAAATAGAAATACCAATAGAAATACCAACAGAAACAGAAATACAAATAGAAATACCAATATAAATAGAAATACCAATAGAAATACAAATAGAAATACCAATGGAAATACAAATAGAAATACAAATAGAAATGCCAATAGAAATACAAATAGAAATACCAATAGAAATACAAATACAAATAGAAATATTAATAGAAATACAAATAGAAATAGAAAAATAAATAGAAATACCAATAGAAATAGAAATACCAGTAGAAATACCAACAGAAACAGAAATACAAATAGAAATACCAATAGAAATACAAATAGAAATAGAAATACAAATAGAAATACCAATAGAAATTCCAATAGAAATAGAAATACAAATAGAAATACAAATAGAAATAGAAATACAAATAGAAATACCCATAGAAATACCAACAGAAAAAGAAATACAAATAGAAATACCAATATAAATAGAAATACAAATAGAAATAGAAAAACAAATAGAAATACCAATAGAAATAGAAATATAAATAGAAAAACAAATAGAAATACCAATAGAAATTCCAATAGAAATACAAATAGAAATACCAATAGAAATACAAATAGAAATAGAAATACAAATATAAATACCGACATAAATAGAAATACAAACAGAAATACCAATGGAAATACAAATAGAAATACCAATAGAAATACAAATACAAATAGAAATACCAATAGAAATACAAATAGAAATACCAATGGAAATACAAATAGAAATACAAATAGAAATACCAATAGAAATACAAATAGAAATACCAATAGAAATACAAATACAAATAGAAATATTAATAGAAATACAAATAGAAATAGAAAAATAAATAGAAATACCAATAGAAATACAAATAGAAATACCAATGGAAATACAAATAGAAATACAAATAGAAATACCAATAGAAATACAAATAGAAATACCAATAGAAATACAAATACAAATAGAAATATTAATAGAAATACAAATAGAAATAGAAAAATAAATAGAAATACCAATAGAAATACAAATAGAAATACCAATGGAAATACAAATAGAAATACAAATAGAAATACCAATCGAAATACAAATAGAAATACCAATAGAAATACAAATACAAATAGAAATATTAATAGAAATACAAATAGAAATAGAAAAATAAATAGAAATACCAATAGAAATACAAATAGAAATACCAATGGAAATACAAATAGAAATACAAATAGAAATACCAATAGAAATACAAATAGAAATACCAATGGAAATACAAATAGAAATACAAATAGAAATAGAAAAATAAATAGAAATACCAATTGAAATACAAATAGAAATACCAATGGAAATACAAATAGAAATACAAATAGAAATACCAATAGAAATACAAATAGAAATACCAATAGAAATACAAATACAAATAGAAATACTAATAGAAATACAAATAGAAATAGAAATACAAATATAAATACCAACATAAATAGAAATACAAACAGAAATACCAATAGAAATACAAATAGAAATACCAATGGAAATACAAATAGAAATACAAATAGAAATACCAATAGAAATACAAATACAAATAGAAATAATAATAGAAATACAAATAGAAATAGAAAAATAAATAGAAATACCAATAGAAATACAAATATGATAGAAATACCAATGGAAATACAAATAGAAATACAAATAGAAATACCAATAGGAATACAAATAGAAATACCAATAGAAATACAAATACAAATAGAAATATTAATAAAAATACAAATAGAAATAGAAAAATAAATAGAAATACCAATAGAAATACAAATAGAAATACAAATAGAAATACCAATAGAAATACAAATAGAAATACCAATAGAAATACCAATAGAAATAGAAATACAAATAGAAATACCAATATAAATAGAAATACAAATAGAAATACAAATAGAAATAGAAAAACAAATAGAAATACCAATAGAAATAAAAATAGAAATACAAATAGAAATAGAAATACAAATAGAAATAGATATAGAAATACCAATAGAAATACAAATAGAAATACCAATAGAAATACCAATAGAAAAACCAACAGAAACAGAAATACAAATAGAAATAGAAAAATAAATAAAAATAACAATAGAAATAGAAATACAAATAGAAATACCAATAGAAATAGAAATACAAATAGAAATACCAATAGAAATACCAACAGAAACAGAAATACAAATAGAAATACCAATATAAATAGAAATACAAATAGAAATACAAATAGAACTAGAAAAACAAATAGAAATACCAATAGAAATAGAAATACAAATAGAAATACCAATAGAAATAGAAATACAAATAGAAATACCAATAGAAATACCAACAGAAACAGAAATACAAATAGAAATACCAATATAAATAGAAATACAAATAGAACTAGAAAAACAAATAGAAATACCAATAGAAATAAAAATACAAATAGATATACAAATAGAAATAGAAAAACAAATAGAAATACCAATAGAAATAGAAATACAAATAGAAATACCAATAGAAATAGAAATACAAATAGAAATACCAATAGAAATAGAAATACAAATAGAAATACCAATAGAAATACCAACAGAAACAGAAATACAAATAGAAATACCAATATAAATAGAAATACAAATAGAAATACAAATAGAACTAGAAAAACAAATAGAAATACCAATAGAAATAGAAATACAAATAGAAATACCAATAGAAATACAAATAGAAATAGAAAAATAAATAGAAATACCAATAGAAATACAAATATAAATACCAATAGAAATACAAATAGAAATAGAAATACAAATGTAAAAACAAATAGAAATAGAAATACAAATAGAAATAGAAAAACAAATAGAAATACCAATAGAAATAAAAATACAAATAGAAATAGAAAAACAAATAGAAATACCAATAGAAATAGAAATACAAATAGAAATACAAATAGAAATAGAAATACCAATAGAAATAAAAATACAAATAGAAATACAAATAGACATAGAAATACAAATAGAAATACTAATAGAAATACAAATAGAAATACCAATAGAAATACAAATAGAAATAGAAATACAAATAGAAATACTAATACAAATACAAATAGAAATACCAATAGAAGTAAAAATACAAATAGAAATAGAAATAGAAATACAAATAGAAATACCAATTGAAATAGAAATACAAATATTAATACGAACGTAAATAGAAATAGAAATAGAAATACAAATAGAAACACCAATAGAAATAGAAATACAAATAGAAATACAAATAGAAATAGAAATACAAATAGAAAAATAAATAGAAAAACCAATAGAAATACAAATAGAAATAGAAAAATAAATAGAAATACCAATAGAAATAGAAATACAAATAGAAATACCAACATAAATAGAAATACAAATAGAAATACCAATAGAAATACAAATAGAAATACCAATAGAAATAGAAATACAAATAGAAATACCAATAGAAATAGAAATACAAATAGAAATACCAATAGAAATACAAATAGAAATAGAAATACAAATAGAAATACCAATAGAAATGCAAATAGAAATAGAAATACAAAAATAAATACCAACATAAATAGAAATACAAATAGAAATACCAATAGACATACAAATAGAAATAGAAAAATAAATAGAAATACCAATAGAAATAGAAATACAAATAGAAATACCAATAGAAATAGAAATACAAATAGAGATACCAATAGAAATACCAATAGACACAGAAATACAAATAGAAATACCAATATAAATAGAAATACTAATATAAAAACAAATATAAATAGAAATACAAATAGAAATAGAAAAATAAATAGAAATACAAATAGAAATACAAATAGAAATAGAAAAATAAATAGAAATACCAATAGAAATAAAAATACAAATAGAAATACAAATAGAAATAGAAAAACAAATGGAAATACCAATAGAAATAGAAATACAAATAGAAATACTAATATAAAAACAAATATAAATAGAAATACAAATAGAAATACAATTAGAAATAGAAAAATAAATAGAAATACCAATAGAAATAAAAATACAAATAGAAATAACAATAGAAATAGAAATACAAATAGAAATACCAATAGAAATGCCAACAGAAACAGAAATACTCATAGAAATACCAATAGAAATAGAAATAGAAATAAAAATAGAAAAACCAATAGAAATAGAAATACAAATAGAAATACCAATGGAAATACAAATAGAAATAGAAATACAAATATAAATACGAACATAAATAGAAATAGAAATACAAATAGAAATACCAATAGAAATAGAAATTAAAATAAAAATACCAATAGAAATAGAAATACAAATATAAATACCAATAGAAATACAAATAGAAATACAAATACAAATATAAATACGAGCATAAATAGAAATAAAATAGAAATACCAATAGAAATAGAAATACAAATAGAAATACCAATATAAATAGAAATACCAATAGAAATACAAATAGAAATACAAATAGAAATACAAAGAGAAATGGAAAAACAAATAGAAATACCAATAGAAATAGAAATACAAATAGAAAAACAAATAGAAATACCAATAGAAATAGAAAAACAAATAGAAAGAGATATAGAAATACAAATAGAAATAGAAATACAAATATAAATACGAGCATAAATAGAAATAAAATAGAAATACCAATAGAAATAGAAATACAAATAGAAATACCAATAGAAATACCAACAGAAACAGAAATACAAATAGAAATACCAATAGAAATACAAATAGAAATAGAAATACAAATAGAAAAACAAATAGAAATTCCAATAGAAATACCAATAGAAATACAAATAGAAATAGAAATACAAATATAAATACCAACATAAATAGAAATACAAATAGAAATACCAAAAGAAATACCAATAGAAATAGAAAAATAAATAGAAAAATAAATAGAAATACAAATAGAAATACCAATATAAATAGAAATACCAATAGAAATACAAATAGAAATACAAATAGAAATACAAACAGAAATAGAAAAACAAATAGAAATACCAATAGAAATAGAAATACAAATAGAAAAACAAATAGAAATACCAATAGAAATACAAATAGAAATAGAAATACAAATATAAATACCAACATAAATAGAAATACAAATAGAAATTCCAATAGAAATACAAATAGAAATAGAAATACAAATAGAAAAACAAATAGAAATACCAATAGAAATAGAAAAACAAATAGAAATACCAATAGAAATAAAAATACAAATAGAAATACCAATAGAAATAGAAATACAAATAGAAATAGAAATACAAATATAAATACCAACATAAATAGAAATACAAATAGAAATACCAAAAGAAATACCAATAGAAATAGAAATACAAATATAAATACCAATAGAAATAGAAATACAAATAGAAATACCAATATAAATAGAAATACAAATAGAAATACCAATAGAAATAAAAATACCAATAGAAATACAAATAGAAATAGAAATACAAATAGAAATACCAATAGAAATAGAAATACAAATAGAAATAGATATAGAAATACCAATAGAAATACAAATAGAAATACAAATAGAAATACCAATAGAAATACAAATACAAATAGAAATACCAATAGAAATAGAAATACAAATACAAAAACAAATAGAAATACCAATAGAAATACAAATAGAAATTCCAATAGAAATACAAATAGAAATAGAAATACAAATATAAATACCAACATAAATAGAAATACAAATAGAAATACCAAAAGAAATACCAATACAAATAGAAATACCAATAGAAATACCAACAGAAACAGAAATACAAATAGAAAGACCAATATAAATAGAAATACAAATAAAAATAGAAAAACAAATAGAAAGACCAATTGAAATAAAAATAGAAATACAAATACAAATAGAAATACCAATAGAAATAGAAATACCAATAGAAATAGAAATACAAATAGAAATGCCAATAGAAATACCAAAAGAAACAGAAATACAAATAGAAATACCAATAGAAATACTAATACAAATAGAAATACAAATAGAAATAGAAAAACAAATAGAAATACCAATAGAAATAGAAATACAAATAGAAATACCAAAAGAAATAGAAATACAAATAGAAATACCAACAGAAACAGAAATACAAATAGAAATACCAATATAAATAGAAATACAAATAGAAATACAAATAGAAATAGAAAAACAAATAGAAATACCAATAGAAATAGAAAAACAAATAGAAATACAAATAGAAATAAAAATACAAATAGAAATACCAATAGAAATAGAAATACCAATAGAAATAGAAATACCAATAGAAATACCAATAGAAATACCAACAGAAACAGAAATACAAATAGAAATACCAATAGAAATACAAATACAAATAGAAATACAAATAGAAATAGAAAAACAAATAGAAATACCAATAGAAATAGAAATACAAATAGAAAAACAAATAGAAATACCAATAGAAATAGAAATACAAATAGAAATACCAATAGAAATAGAAATACCAATAGAAATAGAAATACCAATAGCAATACCAACAGAAACAGAAATACAAATAGAAATACCAATAGAAATACAAATACAAATAGAAATACAAATAGAAATAGAAAAACAAATAGAAATACCAATAGAAATAGAAAAACAAATAGAAAAACAAATAGAAATACCAATAGAAATACAAATAGAATAGAAAAATAAATAGAAATACCAATAGAAATAGAAATACAAATAGAAATACCAAAAGAAATAGAAATACAAATAGAAATACAAATAGAAATACCAATATAAATACCAATATAAATAGAAATACAAATAGAAATACAAATAGAAATAGAAAAACAAATAGAAATACCAATAGAAATAAAAATACAAATAGAAATACAAATAGAAATAGAAAAACAAATGGAAATACCAATAGAAATAGAAATACAAATAGAAATACCAAAAGAAATAGAAATACAAATAGAAATACAAATAGAAATACCAATATAAATACCAATATAAATACCAATATAAATAGAAATACAAATAGAAATACAAATAGAAATAGAAAAACAAATAGAAATACCAATAGAAATAAAAATACAAATAGAAATACAAATAGAAATAGAAAAACAAATAGAAATACCAATAGAAATAGAAATGCAAATAGAAATACCAATAGAAATAGAAATACAAATAGAAATACAAATAGAAATAGAAAAACAAATAGAAATACCAATAGAAATAGAAATACAAATAGAAATACCAATAGAAATAGAAATACAAATAGAAATACCAATAGAAATACCACAGAAACAGAAATACAAATAGAAATACCAATATAAATAGAAATACAAATAGAAATACAAAAAGAAATACCAATAGAAAAACAAATAGAAATACAAATAGAAATACAAATAGAAATACCAATAGAAATACCAACATAAATAGAAATACAAATAGAAATAGAAAAATAAATAGAAATAACAATAGAAATAGAAATACAAATAGAAATACCAATAGAAATGCCAACAGAAACAGAAATACTCATAGAAATACCAATAGAAATAGAAATACAAATAGAAAAACCAATAGAAATAGAAATACAAATAGAAATACCAATAGAAATACAAATAGAAATAGAAATACAAATATAAATACGAACATAAATAGAAATAGAAATACAAATAGAAATATCAATAGAAATACAAATACAAATAGAAATACCAATAGAAATACCAATAGACACAGAAATACAAATAGAAATACCAATATAAATAGAAATACTAATATAAAAACAAATATAAATAGAAATACAAATAGAAATAGAAAAATAAATAGAAATACAAATAGAAATACAAATAGAAATAGAAAAATAAATAGAAATACCAATAGAAATAAAAATACAAATAGAAATAACAATAGAAATAGAAATACAAATAGAAATACCAATAGAAATACCAACAGAAACAGAAATACAAATAGAAATACCAATAGAAATAGAAATACAAATAGAAAAACCAATAGAAATAGAAATACAAATAGAAATACCAATGGAAATACAAATAGAAATAGAAATACAAATATAAATACGAACATAAATAGAAATAGAAATACAAATAGAAATACCAATAGAAATAGAAATTAAAATAAAAATACCAATAGAAATAGAAATACAAATATAAATACCAATAGAAATACAAATAGAAATACAAATACAAATATAAATACGAGCATAAATAGAAATAAAATAGAAATACCAATAGAAATAGAAATACAAATAGAAATACCAATATAAATAGAAATACCAATAGAAATACAAATAGAAATACAAATAGAAATACAAAGAGAAATGGAAAAACAAATAGAAATACCAATAGAAATAGAAATACAAATAGAAAAACAAATAGAAATACCAATAGAAATAGAAAAACAAATAGAAAGAGATATAGAAATACAAATAGAAATAGAAATACAAATATAAATACGAGCATAAATAGAAATAAAATAGAAATACCAATAGAAATAGAAATACAAATAGAAATACCAATAGAAATACCAACAGAAACAGAAAAATAAATAGAAATACCAATAGAAATACAAATAGAAATACCAATGGAAATACAAATAGAAATACAAATAGAAATACAAATAGAAATAGAAATACAAATATAAATACCAATAGAAATACCAATAGAAATAGAAATACAAATAGAAAAACAAATAGAAATACAAATAGAAATACCAATAGAAATACTAATAGAAATAGAAATACAAATATAAATACCAATAGAAATACCAATAGAAATAGAAATACAAATAGAAAAACAAATAGAAATACAAATAGAAATACCAATAGAAATACAAATAGAAATAGAAATACAAATATAAATACCAATAGAAATACCAATAGAAATAGAAATACAAATAGAAAAACAAATAGAAATACAAATAGAAATACCAATAGAAATACAAATAGAAATAGAAATACAAATATAAATACCAACATAAATAGAAATACAAATAGAAATACCAAAAGAAATACCAATAGAAATAGAAAAATAAATAGAAATACAAATAGAAATACCAATATAAATAGAAATACCAATAGAAATACAAATAGAAATACAAATAGAAATACAAACAGAAATAGAAAAACAAATAGAAATACCAATAGAAATAGAAATACAAATAGAAAAACAAATAGAAATACCAATAGAAATACAAATAGAAATAGAAATACAAATATAAATACCAACATAAATAGAAATACAAATAGAAATTCCAATAGAAATACAAATAGAAATAGAAATACAAATAGAAATACCAATAGAAATACAAATAGAAATAGAAATACAATTATAAATACCAACATAAATAGAAATACAAATAGAAATACCAAAAGAAATACCAATAGAAATAGAAATACAAATATAAATACCAATAGAAATAGAAATACAAATAGAAATACCAATATAAATAGAAATACAAATAGAAATACCAATAGAAATAAAAATACCAATAGAAATACAAATAGAAATAGAAATACAAATAGAAATACCAATAGAAATAGAAATACAAATAGAAATAGATATAGAAATACCAATAGAAATACAAATAGAAATACAAATAGAAATACCAATAGAAATACAAATACAAATAGAAATACCAATAGAAATAGAAATACCAATAGAAATAGAAATACAAATAGAAATGCCAATAGAAATACCAAAAGAAACAGAAATACAAATAGAAATACCAATAGAAATACTAATACAAATAGAAATACAAATAGAAATAGAAAAACAAATAGAAATACCAATAGAAATAGAAATACAAATAGAAATACCAAAAGAAATAGAAATACAAATAGAAATACCAACAGAAACAGAAATACAAATAGAAATACCAATATAAATAGAAATACAAATAGAAATACAAATAGAAATAGAAAAACAAATAGAAATACCAATAGAAATAAAAATACAAATAGAAATACAAATAGAAATAGAAAAACAAATAGAAACACCAATAGAAATAGAAATGCAAATAGAAATACCAATAGAAATAGAAATACAAATAGAAATACAAATAGAAATAGAAAAACAAATAGAAATACCAATAGAAATACAAATAGAAATAGAAATACAAATAGAAAAACAAATAGAAATACCAATAGAAATACAAATAGAAGAGAAAAATAAATAGAAATACAAATAGAAATAGAAAAACAAATAGAAATACCAATAGAAATAAAAATACAAGTAGAAATACAAATAGAAATAGAAAAACAAATAGAAATACCAATAGAAATAGAAATGCAAATAGAAATACCAATAGAAATAGAAATACAAATAGAAATACAAATAGAAATAGAAATACAAATATAAAAACAAATAGAAATACCAATAGAAATACAAATAGAATAGAAAAATAAATAGAAATACCAATAGAAATAGAAAAACAAATAGAAATACAAATAGAAATAAAAATACAAATAGAAATACCAATAGAAATAGAAATACCAATAGAAATAGAAATACCAATAGAAATACCAATAGAAATACCAACAGAAACAGAAATACAAATAGAAATACCAATAGAAATACAAATACAAATAGAAATACAAATAGAAATAGAAAAACAAATAGAAATACCAATAGAAATAGAAATACAAATAGAAAAACAAATAGAAAGACCAATAGAAATAGAAATACAAATAGAAATACCAATAGAAATAGAAATACCAATAGAAATAGAAATACCAATAGAAATACCAATAGAAATACCAACAGAAACAGAAATACAAATAGAAATACCAATAGAAATACAAATACAAATAGAAATACAAATAGAAATAGAAAAACAAATAGAAATACCAATAGAAATAGAAAAACAAATAGAAAAACAAATAGAAATACCAATAGAAATACAAATAGAATAGAAAAATAAATAGAAATACCAATAGAAATAGAAATACAAATAGAAATACCAAAAGAAATAGAAATACAAATAGAAATACCAATATAAATACCAATATAAATAGAAATACAAATAGAAATACAAATAGAAATAGAAAAACAAATAGAAATACCAATAGAAATAGAAATGCAAATAGAAATACCAATAGAAATAGAAATACAAATAGAAATACAAATAGAAATAGAAAAACAAATAGAAATACCAATAGAAATAGAAATACAAATATAAAAACAGATAGAAATAGAAATACAAATAGAAATACCAATTGAAATAGAAATACAAATATAAAAACAAATATAAATAGAAATACAAACAGAAATACAAATAGAAATAGAAAAACAAATAGAAATACCAATAGAAATAAAAATACAAATAGAAATACCAATAGAAATAGAAATACAAATAGAAATACAAATAGAAATAGAAAAACAAATAGAAATACCAATAGAAATAGAAATACAAATAGAAATACCAATAGAAATACCAATAGAAATAGAAATACAAATAGAAATACCAATAGAAATACCAATAGAAATAGAAATACAAATAGAAATACCAATAGAAATACCAACAGAAACAGAAATACACATAGAAAAACAAATAGAAATACCAATAGAAATACAAATAGAAATACGAACATAACTAGAAATAGAAATATAAATACAAATAGAAATACCAATAGAAATAGAAATACAAATAGAAATACCAATAGAAATAGAAATACAAATAGAAATACCAATAGAAATACCAACAGAAACAGAAATACAAATAGAAAGACCAATATAAATAGAAATACAAATAAAAATAGAAAAACAAATAGAAATACCAATAGAAATGCAAATAGAAATAGAAATACAAATATAAATACCAACATAAATATAAATACAAATAGAAATACCAATAGAAATACAAATAGAAATAGAAAAATAAATAGAAATACCAATAGAAATAGAAATACCAATAGAAATACCAATAGAAATAGAAATACAAATAGAAATACCAATAGAAATACCAACAAACACAGAAATACAAATAGAAATAGAAAAATAAATAGAAATACCAATATAAATAGACATACAAATAGAAATACAAATAGAAATAGAAAAACAAATAGAAATACCAATAGAAATAGAAATGCAAATAGAAATACCAATAGAAATAGAAATACAAATAGAAATACAAATAGAAATAGAAAAACAAATAGAAATACCAATCGAAATAGAAATACAAATATAAAAACAAATATAAATAGAAATACAAATAGAAATACAAATAGAAATAGAAAAACAAATAGAAATACCAATAGAAATAAAAATACAAATAGAAATACAAATAGAAATAGAAAAACAAATAGAAATACCAATAGAAATAGAAATACAAATAGAAATACCAATAGAAATAGAAAAACAAATAGAAATACCAATAGAAATAAAAATACAAATAGAAATACAAATAGAAATAGAAATACAAATAGAAATAGATATAGAAATACCAATAGAAATACAAATAGAAAAACCAATAGAAATACAAATAGAAATAGAAATACAAATAGAAATACTAATAGAAATAGAAAAACAAATAGAAATACCAATAGAAATAAAAATACAAATAGAAATACAAATAGAAATACAAATAGAAATAGAAATACAAATAGAAATAGATATAGAAATACCAATAGAAATACAAATAGAAATACCAATAGAAATACCAATAGAAAAACCAACAGAAACAGAAATACAAATAGAAATACAAATAGAAATAGAAATACAAATAGAAATACCAATAGAAATACCAACAGAAACAGAAATACAAATAGAAATACCAATAGAAATAGAAATACAAATAGAAATACAAATAGAAATAGAAAAACAAATAGAAATACCAATAGAAATACAAATACAAATAGAAATACAAATAGAAATAGAAATACAAATAGAAATAGATATAGAAATACCAATAGAAATACAAATAGAAATACCAATAGAAATACCAATAGAAAAACCAACAGAAACAGAAATACAAATAGAAATACAAATAGAAATAGAAAAATAAATAGAAATAGAAAAACAAATAGAAATACCAATAGAAATAGAAATACCAATAGAAATAGAAATACAAATAGAAATACCAATAGAAATACCAACAGAAACAGAAATACAAATAGAAATACCAATAGAAATAGAAATACAAATAGAAATAGAAAAACAAATAGAAATACCAACAGAAATAGAAATACAAATAGAAAAACAAATAGAAATACCAATAGAAATAAAAATACAAATAGAAATACAAATAGAAATAGAAAAACAAATAGAAATACCAATAGAAATAGAAATACAAATAGAAATACCAATACAAATAGAAATACAAATAGAAATACAAATAGAAATAGAAATACAAATAGAAATACCAATAGAAATACAAATAGAATACCAATAGAAATACAAATAGAAATACCAACATAAATAGAAATACAAATAGAAATACCAATAGAAATACAAATAGAAATAGAAAAATAAATAGAAATAACAATAGAAATAGAAATACAAATAGAAATACCAATAGAAATACCAACAGAAACAGAAATACAAATAGAAATACCAATACAAATAGAAATACAAATAGAAATAGAAAAACAAATAGAAATACCAATCGAAATAAAAATACAAATAGAAATACAAATAGAAATAGAAAAACAAATAGAAATACCAATAGAAATAGAAATACAAATAGAAAAACAAATAGAAATACCAATAGAAATACAAATAGAAATACCAATAGAAATACAAATAGAAATAGAAATACAAATATAAATACCAACATAAATAGAAATACAAATACAAATAGAAATACCAATAGAAATAGAAATACAAATAGAAATACCAATAGAAATAGAAATACAAATAGAAATAGAAAAATAAATAGAAAAACCAATAGAAATAGAAATACAAATAGAAATATTTATAGAAATACAAATAGAAATAGAAAAATAAATAGAAAAACCAATAGAAATAGAAATACAAATAGAAATACCAATCGAAATACCAACAGAAACAGAAATACAAATAGAAATACCAATAGAAATAGAAATACAAATAGAAAAACCAATAGAAATAGAAATACAAATATAAATACGAACATAAATAGAAATAGAAATACAAATAGAAATACCAATAGAAATAGAAATACAAATACAAATACCAATAGAAATAGAAATACAAATAGAAATACCAACAGACACAGAAATACAAATAGAAATAGAAAAATAAATAGAAATACCAATATAAATAGAAATACAAATAGAAATACAAATAGAAATAGAAAAACAAATAGAAATACCAATAGAAATAAAAATACAAATAGAAATACAAATAGAAATAGAAAAACAAATGGAAATACCAATAGAAATAGAAATACAAATAGAAATACCAATACAAATAGAAATACAAATAGAAATACAAATAGAAATAGAAAAATAAATAGAAATAACAATAGAAATAGAAATACAAATAGAAAAACAAATAGAAATACCAATAGAAATACAAATAGAAATAGAAATACAAATAGAAATACCAATAGAAATACAAATAGAATACCAATAGAAATACAAATAGAAATACCAACATAAATAGAAATACAAATAGAAATACCAATAGAAATACAAATAGAAATAGAAAAATAAATAGAAATAACAATAGAAATAGAAATACAAATAGAAAAACAAATAGAAATACCAATAGAAATACCAACAGAAACAGAAATACAAATAGAAATACCAATACAAATAGAAATACAAATAGAAATAGAAAAACAAATAGAAATACCAATAGAAATAAAAATACAAATAGAAATACAAATAGAAATAGAAAAACAAATAGAAATACCAATAGAAATAGAAATACAAATAGAAAAACAAATAGAAATACTAATAGAAATACAAATAGAAATACCAATAGAAATACAAATAGAAATAGAAATACAAATATAAATACCAACATAAATAGAAATAGAAATACAAATAGAAATACCAATTGAAATAGAAATACAAATAGAAATACCAATAGAAATAGAAATACAAATAGAAATACCAATAGAAATACAAATAGAAATAGAAATACAAATAGAAATACCAATAGAAATACAAATAGAAATAGAAATACAAATATAAATACGAACATAAATAGAAATAGAAATACAAATAGAAATACCAATAGAAATAGAAATACAAATAGAAATACCAATAGAAATAGAAATACAAATAGAAATACCAATAGAAATACAAATAGAAATAGAAATACAAATAGAAATACCAACATAAATAGAAATACAAATAGAAATACCAATAGAAATACAAATAGAAATAGAAATACAAATATAAATACGAACATAAATAGAAATAGAAATACAAATAGAAATACCAATAGAAATAGAAATACAAATAGAAATACCAATAGAAATAGAAATACAAATAGAAATACCAATAGAAATACAAATAGAAATAGAAATACAAATAGAAATACCAATAGAAATAGAAATACAAATAGAAATACCAATAGAAATAGAAATACAAATAGAAATACCAATAGAAATACCAATAGACACAGAAATACAAATAGAAATACCAATATAAATAGAAATACTAATATAAAAACAAATATAAATAGAAATACAAATAGAAATACAAATAGAAATAGAAAAATAAATAGAAATACCAATAGAAATACAAATAGAAATAGAATTACAAATAGAAATACCAATAGAAATGCAAATAGAAATAGAAATACAAATAGAAATACCAACATAAATAGAAATACAAATAGAAATACCAATAGAAATACCAATAGAAATGCCAACAGAAACAGAAATACTCATAGAAATACCAATAGAAATAGAAATACAAATAGAAATAGAAATACCAATAGAAATATTAATAGAAATACAAATAGAAATAGAAAAATAAATAGAAAAAGCAATAGAAATAGAAATACAAATAGAAATACCAATAGAAATACCAACAGAAACAGAAATACAAATAGAAATACCAATAGAAATAGAAATACAAATAGAAAAACCAATAGAAATAGAAATACAAATAGAAATACCAATAGAAATACAAATAGAAATAGAAATACAAATATAAATACGAACATAAATAGAAATAGAAATACAAATAGAAATACCAATAGAAATAGAAATACAAATAGAAATACCAATATAAATACCAACATAAATAGAAATACAAATAGAAATACCAATAGAAATACAAATAGAAATACCAATACAAATAGAAATACCAATAGAAATAGAAATACAAATAGAAATACCAATAGAAATACCAATAGACACAGAAATACAAATAGAAATACCAATATAAATAGAAATACAAATAGAAATACCAACATAAATAGAAATACAAATAGAAATACCAATAGAAATACAAATAGAAATAGAAAAATAAATAGAAATAACAATAGAAATAGAAATACAAATAGAAATACCAATAGAAATGCCAACAGAAACAGAAATACTCATAGAAATACCAATAGAAATAGAAATACAAATAGAAATACAAATAGAAATAGAAATACCAATAGAAATATTAATAGAAATACAAATAGAAATAGAAAAATAAATAGAAAAACCAATAGAAATACAAATAGAAATACCAATAGAAATACCAACAGAAACAGAAATACAAATAGAAAAACCAATAGAAATAGAAATACAAATAGAAAAACCAATAGAAATAGAAATACAAATAGAAATACCAATAGAAATACAAATAGAAATAGAAATACAAATATAAATACGAACATAAATAGAAATAGAAATACAAATAGAAATACCAATAGAAATGCAAATAGAAATAGAAATACAAATATAAATACCAACATAAATAGAAATACAAATAGAAATATAAATAGAAATACAAATAGAAATAGAAAATTAAATAGAAATAACAATAGAAATACCAATAGACACAGAAATACAAATAGAAATAGAAAAATAAATAGAAATACCAATACAAATAGAAATACAAATAGAAATACAAATAGAAATAGAAAAACAAATAGAAATAACAATAGAAATAAAAATACAAATAGAAATACAAATAGAAATAGAAAAACAAATAGAAATACCAATAGAAATAGAAATGCAAATAGAAATACCAATAGAAATAGAAATACAAATAGAAATACCAATAGAAATAGAAATACAAATAGAAATAGAAAAACAAATAGAAATACCAATAGAAATGCCAACAGAAACAGAAATACTCATTGAAATACCAATAGAAATAGAAATACAAATAGAAATACAAATAGAAATAGAAATACAAATAGAAATATTAATAGAAATACAAATAGAAATAGAAAAATAAATAGAAAAACCAATAGAAATAGAAATACAAATAGAAATACCAATAGAAATACCAACAGAAATAGAAATACCAATAGAAATAGAAATACAAATAGAAATACCAATAGAAATACCAACAGAAACAGAAATACAAATAGAAATACCAATAGAAATAGAAATACAAATAGAAAAACCAATAGAAATAGAAATACAAATAGAAATACAAATAGAAATACAAATAGAAATAGAAATACAAATATAAATACGAACATAAATAGAAATAGAAATGCAAATAGAAATACCAATAGAAATAGAAATACAAATAGAAATACCAATAGAAATAGAAATACAAATAGAAATACCAATAGAAATACAAATAGAAATACAAATACAAATAGAAATACCAACCTAAATAGAAATACAAATAGAAATATAAATAGAAATACAAATAGAAATAGAAAAATAAATAGAAATAACAATAGAAATACCAATAGACACAGAAATACAAATAGAAATAGAAAAATAAATAGAAATACCAATATAAATAGAAATACAAATAGAAATAGAAAAACAAATAGAAATACCAATAGAAATAGAAATGCAAATAGAAATACCAATAGAAATAGAAATACAAATAGAAATACAAATAGAAATAGAAAAATAAATAGAAATACCAATAGAAATAGAAATACAAATAGAAATACCAATAGAAATAGAAATACAAATAGAAATACCAATAGAAATACCAACAGACACAGAAATACAAATAGAAATAGAAAAATAAATAGAAATACCAATATAAATAGAAATACAAATAGAAATACAAATAGAAATAGAAAAACAAATAGAAATACCAATAGAAATAGAAATGCAAATAGAAATACCAATAGAAATAGAAATACAAATAGAAATACAAATAGAAATAGAAAAACAAATAGAAATACCAATAGAAATAGAAATACAAATAGAAATACCAATAGAAATAGAAATACAAATAGAAATACCAATAGAAATACCAACAGACACAGAAATACAAATAGAAATAGAAAAATAAATAGAAATACCAATATAAATAGAAATACAAATAGAAATACAAATAGAAATAGAAAAACAAATAGAAATACCAATAGAAATAGAAATGCAAATAGAAATACCAATAGAAATAGAAATACAAATAGAAATACAAATAGAAATAGAAAAACAAATAGAAATACCAATAGAAATAGAAATACAAATATAAAAACAAATATAAATAGAAATACAAATAGAAATACAAATAGAAATAGAAAAACAAATAGAAATACCAATAGAAATAAAAATACAAATAGAAATACAAATAGAAATAGAAAAACAAATAGAAATACCAATAGAAATAGAAATACAAATAGAAATACCAATAGAAATAGAAAAACAAATAGAAATACCAATAGAAATAAAAATACAAATAGAAATACAAATAGAAATAGAAATACAAATAGAAATAGATATAGAAATACCAATAGAAATACAAATAGAAATACCAATAGAAATAGAAATACAAATAGAAATACCAATAGAAATACCAACAGAAACAGAAATACAAATAGAAATACCAATATAAATAGAAATACAAATAGAAATACCAATAGAAATACAAATACAAATAGAAATACAAATAGAAATAGAAATACAAATAGAAATAGATATAGAAATACCAATAGAAATACAAATAGAAATACCAATAGAAATACCAATAGAAAAACCAACAGAAACAGAAATACAAATAGAAATACAAATAGAAATAGAAAAATAAATAGAAATAGAAAAACAAATAGAAATACCAATAGAAATAGAAATACCAATAGAAATACAAATAGAAATACCAATAGAAATACCAACAGAAACAGAAATACAAATAGAAATACCAATAGAAATAGAAATACAAATAGAAATAGAAAAACAAATAGAAATACCAACAGAAATAGAAATACAAATAGAAAAACAAATAGAAATACCAATAGAAATACAAATAGAAATAGAAATACACATATAAATACGAACATAAATAGAAATAGAAATAGAAATAGAAATACCAATAGAAATAGAAATACAAATAGAAATACCAATAGAAATACCAACAGAAACAGAAATACAAATAGAAATACCAATACAAATAGAAATACAAATAGAAATAGAAAAACAAATAGAAATACCAATAGAAATAAAAATACAAATAGAAATACAAATAGAAATAGAAAAACAAATAGAAATACCAATAGAAATAGAAATACAAATAGAAATACCAATACAAATAGAAATACAAATAGAAATAGAAAAATAAATAGAAATAACAATAGAAATAGAAATACAAATAGAAAAACAAATAGAAATACCAATAGAAATACAAATAGAAATAGAAATACAAATAGAAATACCAATAGAAATACAAATAGAATACCAATAGAAATACAAATAGAAATACCAACATAAATAGAAATACAAATAGAAATACCAATAGAAATACAAATAGAAATAGAAAAATAAATAGAAATAACAATAGAAATAGAAATACAAATAGAAATACCAATAGAAATACCAACAGAAACAGAAATACAAATAGAAATACCAATACAAATAGAAATACAAATAGAAATAGAAAAACAAATAGAAATACCAATAGAAATAAAAATACAAATAGAAATACAAATAGAAATAGAAAAACAAATAGAAATACCAATAGAAATAGAAATACAAATAGAAAAACAAATAGAAATACCAATAGAAATACAAATAGAAATACCAATAGAAATACAAATAGAAATAGAAATACAAATATAAATACCAACATAAATAGAAATACAAACAGAAATACCAATAGAAATACAAATAGAAATAGAAAAATAAATAGAAATACCAATATAAATAGAAATACAAAAAGAAATACAATTAGAAATAGATATAGAAATACAAATAGAAATACAAATAGAAATACCTATAGAAATTCAAATAGAAATAGAAATACAAATATAAATACCAACATAAATAGAAATACAAATAGAAATACAAATATAAATACCAACATAAATAGAAATACAAATAGAAATACCAATAGAAATACAAATAGAAATAGAAAAATAAATAGAAATACCAATAGAAATAGAAAAACAAATAGAAATACCAATAGAAATACCAACAGAAACAGAAATACAAATAGAAATACCAATACAAATAGAAATACAAATAGAAATAGAAAAACAAATAGAAATACCAATAGAAATAAAAATACAAATAGAAATACAAATAGAAATAGAAAAACAAATAGAAATACCAATAGAAATAGAAATACAAATAGAAAAACAAATAGAAATACCAATAGAAATACAAATAGAAATACCAATAGAAATACAAATAGAAATAGAAATACAAATATAAATACCAACATAAATAGAAATACAAACAGAAATACCAATAGAAATACAAATAGAAATAGAAAAATAAATAGAAATACCAATATAAATAGAAATACAAAAAGAAATACAATTAGAAATAGATATAGAAATACAAATAGAAATACAAATAGAAATACCTATAGAAATTCAAATAGAAATAGAAATACAAATAGAAATACCAACATAAATAGAAATACAAATAGAAATACCAATAGAAATACAAATAGAAATAGAAAAATAAATAGAAATAACAATAGAAATAGAAATACAAATAGAAATACCAATAGAAATACCAACAGAAACAGAAATACAAATAGAAATACCAATACAAATAGAAATACAAATAGAAATAGAAAAACAAATAGAAATACCAATAGAAATAAAAATACAAATAGAAATACCAATAGAAATAGAAATACAAATAGAAATACCAATAGAAATACAAATAGAAATAGAAATACAAATATAAATACCAACATAAATAGAAATACAAATAGAAATACCAATAGAAATAGAAAAATAAATAGAAATAACAATAGAAATAGAAATACAAATAGAAAAACAAATAGAAATACCAATAGAAATACAAATAGAAATAGAAATACAAATAGAAATACCAATAGAAATACAAATAGAATACCAATAGAAATACAAATAGAAATACCAATATAAATAGAAATACAAATAGAAATAGAAAAACAAATAGAAATACCAATAGAAATAGAAATACAAATAGAAATACCAATAGAAATACAAATAGAAATAGAAATACAAATATAAATACCAACATAAATAGAAATACAAATAGAAATACCAATAGAAATACAAATAGAAATAGAAAAATAAATAGAAATAACAATAGAAATAGAAATACAAATAGAAATACCAATAGAAATACCAACAGAAACAGAAATACAAATAGAAATACCAATACAAATAGAAATACAAATAGAAATAGAAAAACAAATAGAAATACCAATAGAAATAAAAATACAAATAGAAATACAAATAGAAATAGAAAAACAAATAGAAATACCAATAGAAATAGAAATACAAATAGAAAAACAAATAGAAATACCAATAGAAATACAAATAGAAATACCAATAGAAATACAAATAGAAATAGAAATACAAATATAAATACCAACATAAATAGAAATACAAACAGAAATACCAATAGAAATACAAATAGAAATAGAAAAATAAATAGAAATACCAATATAAATAGAAATACAAAAAGAAATACAATTAGAAATAGATATAGAAATACAAATAGAAATACAAATAGAAATACCTATAGAAATTCAAATAGAAATAGAAATACAAATAGAAATACCAACATAAATAGAAATACAAATAGAAATACCAATAGAAATACAAATAGAAATAGAAAAATAAATAGAAATAACAATAGAAATAGAAATACAAATAGAAATACCAATAGAAATACCAACAGAAACAGAAATACAAATAGAAATACCAATACAAATAGAAATACAAATAGAAATAGAAAAACAAATAGAAATACCAATAGAAATAAAAATACAAATAGAAATACCAATAGAAATAGAAATACAAATAGAAATACCAATAGAAATACAAATAGAAATAGAAATACAAATATAAATACCAACATAAATAGAAATACAAATAGAAATACCAATAGAAATAGAAAAATAAATAGAAATAACAATAGAAATAGAAATACAAATAGAAAAACAAATAGAAATACCAATAGAAATACAAATAGAAATAGAAATACAAATAGAAATACCAATAGAAATACAAATAGAATACCAATAGAAATACAAATAGAAATACCAATATAAATAGAAATACAAATAGAAATAGAAAAACAAATAGAAATACCAATAGAAATAGAAATACAAATAGAAATACCAATAGAAATACAAATAGAAATAGAAATACAAATATAAATACCAACATAAATAGAAATACAAATAGAAATAGAAAAATAAATAGAAATAACAATAGAAATAGAAATACAAATAGAAAAACAAATAGAAATACCAATAGAAATACAAATAGAAATAGAAATACAAATAGAAATACCAATAGAAATACAAATAGAAATACCAACAGAAACAGAAATACAAATAGAAATACCAATATAAATAGAAATACAAATAGAAATAGAAAAACAAATAGAAATACCAATAGAAATAGAAATACAAATAGAAATACCAATAGAAATAGAAATACATATAAAAAAACAAATAGAAATACCAATAGAAATACAAATAGAAATTCCAATAGAAATAGAAATACAAATACAAATAGAAATACCAATAGAAATACAAACAGAAATAGAAATACAAAGATACATTCGAACATAAATAGAAATACAAATAGAAATACAAATAGAAATAGAAATATAAATAGACATACCAATAGAAATAGAAATACAAATAGAAATACCAATAGAAATAAAAATACAAATAGAAATACCAATAGAAATAGAAATACCAACAGAAACAGAAATACAAATAGAAAAACAAATAGAAATACCAATAGAAATAGAAATACAAATACAAATAGAAATACCAATAGAAATACAAATAGAAATAGAAATATAAATAGACATACCAATAGAAATAGAAATACAAATAGAAATACCAATAGAAATACCAATAGAAAAACCAACAGAAACAGAAATACAAATAGAAATAGATAAACAAATAGAAATACCAATAGAAATAGAAATACAAATAGAAATACAAATAGAAATACAAATAGAAATAGAAAAATAAATAGAAATACCAATAGAAATAGAAAAACAAATAGAAATACCAATAGAAATAGAAATACATATAAAAAAACAAATAGAAATACCAATAGAAATACAAATAGAAATTCCAATAGAAATAGAAATACAAATACAAATAGAAATACCAATAGAAATACAAATAGAAATAGAAATACAAATATACATTCGAACATAAATAGAAATACAAATAGAAATACAAATAGAAATATAAATATAAATAGACATACCAATAGAAATAGAAATACAAATAGAAATACCAATAGAAATACAAATAGAAATAGAAATACAAATATACATTCGAACATAAATAGAAATACAAATAGAAAAACAAATAGAAATACCAATAGAAATATAAATACAAATAGAAATACCAATAGAAATACCAACAGAAACACAAATACAAATAGAAATACCAATATAAATAGAAATACAAATAGAAATAGGAAAACAAATAGAAATACCAATAGAAATAGAAATACAAATAGAAATACCAACAGAAACAGAAATACAAATAGAAATACCAATATAAATAGAATTACAAATAGAAATAGAAAAACAAATAGAAATACCAATAGAAATAAAAATACAAATAGAAATACAAATAGAAATAGAAATACCAATTGAAATAGATATAGAAATACTAATAGAAATACAAATAGAAATACCAATAGAAATACAAATAGAAATAGAAAAATAAATAGAAATACCAATATAAATAGAAATACAAAAAGAAATACAATTAGAAATAGATATAGAAATACAAATAGAAATACAAATAGAAATACCAATAGAAATTCAAATAGAAATAGAAATACAAATATAAATACCAACATAAATAGAAATACAAATAGAAATACAAATATAAATACCAACATAAATAGAAATACAAATAGAAATACCAATAGAAATACAAATAGAAATAGAAAAATAAATAGAAATACCAATAGAAATAGAAAAACAAATAGAAATACCAATAGAAATAGAAATACAAATAGAAATACCAATAGAAATACAAATAGAAATAGAAATACAAATATAAATACCAACATAAATAGAAATACAAATAGAAATACAAATAGAAATAGAAAAATAAAAAGAAATAACAATAGAAATAGAAATACAAATAGAAATAGAAATACAAATAGAAATACCAATAGAAATACAAATAGAAATACCAACAGAAATACAAATAGAAATACCAATATAAATAGAAATACAAATAGAAATAGAAAAACAAATAGAAATACCAATAGAAATAGAAATACAAATAGAAATACCAATAGAAATAGAAATACATATAAAAAAACAAATAGAAATACCAATAGAAATACAAATAGAAATTCCAATAGAAATAGAAATACAAATACAAATAGAAATACCAATAGAAATACAAATAGAAATAGAAATACAAATATACATTCGAACATAAATAGAAATACAAATAGAAATACAAATAGAAATAGAAATATAAATAGACATACCAATAGAAATAAAAATACAAATAGAAATACAAATACAAATAGAAATACCAATAGAAATACAAATAGAAATAGAAATACAAATATACATTCGAACATAAATAGAAATACAAATAGAAAAACAAATAGAAATACCAATAGAAATATAAATACAAATAGAAATACCAATAGAAATACCAACAGAAACACAAATACAAATAGAAATACCAATATAAATAGAAATACAAATAGAAATAGAAAAACAAATAGAAATACCAATAGAAATAGAAATACAAATAGAAATACCAACAGAAACAGAAATACAAATAGAAATACCAATATAAATAGAATTACAAATAGAAATAGAAAAACAAATAGAAATACCAATAGAAATAAAAATACAAATAGAAATACAAATAGAAATAGAAATACCAATTGAAATAGATATAGAAATACTAATAGAAATACAAATAGAAATACCAATAGAAATACAAATAGAAATAGAAAAATAAATAGAAATACCAATAGAAATAGAAATACACATAGAAATACCAATAGAAATAGAAATACAAATAGAAATATCAATAGAAATACCAACAGAAACAGAAATACAAATAGAAATACCAATATAAATAGAAATACAAATAGAAATAGAAAAACAAATAGAAATACCAATAGAAATAGAAATACAAATAGAAATACCAATAGAAATAGAAATACATATAAAAAAACAAATAGAAATACCAATAGAAATACAAATAGAAATTCCAATAGAAATAGAAATACAAATACAAATAGAAATACCAATAGAAATACAAACAGAAATAGAAATACAAAGATACATTCGAACATAAATAGAAATACAAATAGAAATACAAATAGAAATAGAAATATAAATAGACATACCAATAGAAATAGAAATACAAATAGAAATACCAATAGAAATAAAAATACAAATAGAAATACCAATAGAAATAGAAATACCAACAGAAACAGAAATACAAATAGAAAAACAAATAGAAATACCAATAGAAATAGAAATACAAATACAAATAGAAATACCAATAGAAATACAAATAGAAATAGAAATATAAATAGACATACCAATAGAAATAGAAATACAAATAGAAATACCAATAGAAATACCAATAGAAAAACCAACAGAAACAGAAATACAAATAGAAATAGATAAACAAATAGAAATACCAATAGAAATAGAAATACAAATAGAAATACAAATAGAAATACAAATAGAAATACAAATAGAAATAGAAAAATAAATAGAAATACCAATAGAAATAGAAAAACAAATAGAAATACCAATAGAAATAGAAATACATATAAAAAAACAAATAGAAATACCAATAGAAATACAAATAGAAATACCAATAGAAATAGAAATACAAATAGAAATACCAATAGAAATACAAATAGAAATAGAAATACAAATATAAATACCAACATAAATAGAAATACAAACAGAAATACCGATAGAAATACAAATGGAAATAGAAAAATAAATAGAAATTCCAATAGAAATAGAAATACCAATATAAATAGAAATACAAATAGAAATAGAAATACAATTAGAAATAGATATAGAAATACCAATAGAAATACCAATAGAAAAACCAACAGAAACAGAAATACAAATAGAAATAGAAAAATAAATAGAAAAACCAATAGAAATAGAAATACAAATAGAAATACCAATAGAAATACCAACAGAAATAGAAATACCAATAGAAATAGAAATACAAATAGAAATATTAATAAAAATTTTTGAGTTATTCAATATGTATAATAGTCGTATAATACCACCTTTATGTATGTACATGAAATATACTTCACTTTCGCTATAGACTTTGTGCGCATCACAACATGGTGTCAGATGTGGAAATTATTTAGTTAAATAATTTGTGATAAGAAAATAAAAATATAAAGCCGACAAATATATAGTTAGAAAAAAAAATTCAACAAGTATGGAAATTCAACAAGTATACGGAGAATTAGTAGTGTATACCATCAAGCCATAAAGAAAAGAAGGAAAAATGTCTAAACATAAACCACGTTGGGTTTTAATGAAAGGTATGGAGATACGGTCAACCATGATAATACAAACTGTTTATCCAGCAGTGGAATAACTTCTGCTTGCTAGAAGAATTGGAAGAGAAGCCGGAAAAAGTAAAGAAAGCGCACGTTGAACAGTGTTTGGACACAGATGGTTTGAGGTTATATAACCAAATGATTGCAGCGTTTACTCCTGAGCAAAAACAGTCGATCGACAAAGTAATAGAGGCAATTAAAAATAATTTTTTTATGAAAACAACAACTAGATTTAATTGTTACATATTTAATGGACGCAGAAGGAAAATGAAAGCATAGACACATATGTAAGCAGAATCCAATACGCTGCAAAAGGGTGCCAGTTCGGAAACCTTGAGAGCAAGATGACATGCAATCAATTTATTTTTGGATTGCAGGATACAGAGTTAAGAAATCTGCTAATGAAAAATGAAGACGAGGAGTTGACTTATCAAAGGCAGTAGAAATAGCGAAAATTGATGTTCTACATAAATTACAGTTAAATAAAATGACAACAACGCCAACTGTAGAGGAGAACATAAACCGAATAAATGATGCAAAATTAATAGTATGTAAATTTTGTGCCAGAACACATTAATTTGGTAAAAAGAAATGCCCAGCATATGGAAATAAGTGTTTTAAATGCAACAAGCAGAACCATTTTTCAAGTTGTTGTTCAGTTATGCAGTCGGAAAGAGGGTTGAGCGATAGAAAATCCAAAATGGGGACAAATAAGAAGTCGGTCAACCAAATGGAACACGGAACCGCCGCATCAAGTGATGACGACTCATATGCTGAAATACAAATGGTTAGGACAATAGGAAGAACTGAAACACGTGATGTGTTGAAAGAGAAGATACTATTAGAGCACGAAAGAGGAATATATAAGAAAGTGCTAACGTGTTGGGATCCAGTGTCCCTGGAGCCTCATGTTGTGTGTTAGGAATCGACAGCCTATTAAAAATCAATAAGAACACGACGATAACTGCGAGCAACATAAAATTGAAACCATTTACTGGCAGTACAATAAGTTCGATTGGTGAAACTAAAATAAAATGCTCGACGAGATAAAGAAAATAATATTCCTAGTTAGTTATAGAAGGAAATTTGGAGCCAATAATTTCATCCAACGCTTGTAAAATCCTCAACTTATTGACTGTCCATGAAATCAAAAGTGTGAACAACTTAAACAAGACAAAGCTGGAAAAATTAATTGAGGAGTACAATGATGTGTTCGAAGAGGATGGGCGAATGTATGATGTAATCAAACTCGACATAGATACCTCAGTAACCCCTATTCAAGAGCCGCTAAGAAGAATACCATTAGCTGTACGAGATCAGTTGAAAGAAGAGTTAGAAAATTTAGAAGCTAGAGGGATAGTGGAAAAGGTAGCACATCACACTGAGTGGATTTCAAATATTGTTATAAGAAAGAAAAAAAGATAATAAAATTCGAATATGTCTTGATCCACAAAATCCAAATCGCGCCATAAAACTTATGAAATACCAAATGCCGACAATAGATGAGTTATTACCATGAGTTATGATGAGTTACTAGCAAGTACCATTACACAACGATAGTATGGATTTAACGACTTTTTGGACTCCATTCAATAGATATCGCTTCAGAGTACTACCATTTGGTATAAATACAGCAGCAGAAGTGTACCAGCAAAGGCAATATGAAATTGTGAAAGGGTTGGTTGGAGTAGAAACCATAGCGGGCGACATATTGATATATGGGAAAGGAGACACCTACGAAGAGGCACTGCGAGACCATAACAGCAATTTAGAGAAACTTCTGAACAGACTGCGACAGGCAAATATCAAACTAAACAAAGAAAAGATGAAGTTAGCGGTCAAGGAAGAGAAGTTCTATGGACACTCACTAACGACGGAGAGAGTGAAAGTAGACGAGGAGAAAGTCGAAGCAATAAAGAACATGAGAAGTCCAATGGACTGTAACACACAATAAATGTACGAAACGAATTCAGAGACTAAGATTAAAACTTCAAAAATACGACCTAAAGATCAGTTTCATACCAGGTAAAGATCAGGTAATAGCGGATCTACTGTCCAGATTACCAGTGGAGACTACACGAAAACAATTATTAGACGAAATAGAGAAAGTGTTACAAATAAACAAATTCCTGAGAAGTGTAGAGAAAATTAACCCAATGAGTAACGAGGAAATTGACGATAAACAAATACAGGAAATTCGAGAAGAAACCCAAAAAGATCCAGTTCTAAAAAAAGTTATAATGGAAGTATGCAACGATTGGAAGAGAAATTTAGACGACAACGACGCACTCGCTACACTGGGATACGATCATGCATTGAAAAGTCTCGTCGTACAATTTTCTGGCCAGGAATAACTGCTGACATTAAACAAAAAATAAAATACTGTTTAATTTGTGCCAGTTACAGAGAGTCACAACAGAAACTGCCCATGTTGACTCAAGAGATTCCAGTTTATCCGTTTCAACGAGTATCGATGGACTTTGGTGAAACAATTTATAAAGGAAGGAAAAGGAACATATTAGTTACAGTCGATCACTATTCAGATTTCTTTGAAATCAATTTTTTGAAAACAACCACAGCTGATGACGTCATACTTGCCTGCAAAATAAACTTCGCTCGCTATGGCATTCCAAAAAAAGTCGTTACTGATGGTGCACACAATTTCAACAATAAAAAGTTTCTCGAATTTGCTGAAACCTATAACTTCACATATCTAAATTCATCACCTTATTATCCAAGAGGAAACGGAAAGGTGGAAGCAACAGTGAAAATAGTAAAAAGAATCATAAACAAATGTGAAGATTCAGGGCAATGTCTATGGCAGGCATTGTTGGAATATCGAAACACACCTAATGTAATTCACACACCTAATGTTAATTGGCTATTCACTCGCGCAGCGATTAATGTCGAGGAATTTACGGTCAAATCTACCTAGAATGGACCAAAATTTGTTACCTTCAATACCAGTGAATGTTACGGAGAACATCATACAATGAAGAGTGACAAGCAAAGCTACCTACGACAAGAATAGCAAGCAGTTATGTGAGCTGAAAGTAGGTTCCGAAGTGATAGTAAAAGTCAAACCGGATGATTCTAAATGTGTAAGGGGCCAAGTGACGAAACAAGTATCTACACGGGCTTATGAACTCATGATTAATGGCAAGAAATACACTCGAAACAGACAGCACATAAGGCCACTTTATGAATCAGTCAGACGTCATCAGGACATACAAAATGAAAGAGCAAGTGAACAAGGAGAAAATGAAGAATGCTCGCCTTCGATCAAGACGAACCAGAAGCGAGTTTTGACGCCACCTTCTATGAACGTGCAGCCAAGGCCAGTTACTACTGATCATCACACACCTTCAACATTGGTAGGACAGAAAGCGCAATCGACCAGCGTGGAGCAACCGGCTGAGACAGAATCAACACTTCGTCAAGAAAGACCACAGAAAAAGAGGAAGGTGCCAAGGTACTTGGATAATTATGTTGGACCATTCTGATTTTCTTAACCTTCACTCTGTGTATAGCTTACTATAACGTTGTCTGTGTATAGGGGTCAATCTGACCCCATGGATAACTTCACATATTTTATAGAGAAAGTAAATAAAAATTGTTTATTTTCTTATTACAAATTTATATTTTTACTGAAAAAGTAATTACATTCACAAAAACTCACTTTAATTAGTCAAATTTATGTTTTAAACAGGTACGTCATCTGAAACCACTTAATGTTCATCTGAAAACATTTCTTATTTTTTGATGCATTCTATGCATAGGATTTTGGTGTGGTTTGGGCAATATAGCTCATTACAAAAAGACATCTTGTTCTGGATTTCATATCAGATAATCAAAGGCCGCAAATAAAATCTTGGTCGTTTTCTAACGGTCTTAGCTGAGACTTTTTCGCCTGTTGATTCACGTCTTGTTAGTAACACTATAACCTATTAGATCGATTGCTGTCCAATGTCCATACATTTTTTTTTAACTTTCGAGGGTTAGAGAGTTGGCTTGCACCAGTTGCATAACCAATTCTTTTAGAAACGATTTTCTTTAGGATAAAACTTTCAAGTATTAGGTTGTTATCAAAACTAAATTTTGAAGATTTTAGTTCTCGTTTTTTTTTAATTCCTTACTTGTACTAAGCTCTTTGGGCAAATCGGGTTTGATTTGTAGGATTGTTCCAATTAGTGTCGGTTTTTTTTCTGCAAAAGTTGCTCGGCTATAGTACAAATAGTGAAAAAGTTGTTCATAGTAATTGTTCTACTTTTGTTGACATGAAGTGCGGATATCCGATGGACTAAATTCAAGGCGTAATTAATCGAATGAGGCCTCCCTTCCCTGGTTGCCCATCAACATACACTTCTGCGTACAATGGGTAAGAGGTCTTTGCGTCGCGTAGCCAAAATATTTTAATTCCATACTTCCCTGATTTTGATGGTACGAACTGTCGGGAAGAACATCTCCCTCGTGTTAGAATCAATTGTTCATCAATAGTTAAATTTGATGACGGTTTATAAGGTTTTCGAATGTTTGCCAAGAACATTTTCCATTCAGTTCAGAATGCTAAAAATCTATCTGTTTTTAGCGGCTCCTGTCGGATATCATAGCTCGAGAAAATGAACGGTCGTCCCAGTTCTTAAGAGCGCCAGCGTAAATTAAAATGCAGGTCAATGCAAACATTTCCACCGAATTAGTATCATACAAAGTACCTACGGTGTTTTTCTGTTATTTTATTATTCATTATATAAAACTGCCGCGCTTTTCTATTGGTCTCAGCTACGATAATATTCACCAATATTTCTGTGATGGTTTTTTGGAAAGCTATAGTAACTGAGTTATTCGATTTTTTGCTGTTTGCTCCGTGAAGCCTTCCATTTCCCCCAGTAGTAGAAAGTCGCATGTTCTGGTCATATTTGCAATATTTAGGCTCTACTTTCGGATACATTTTTTTATTTTGGGCATAATACCATATACCAGTAACCGCTTCTTCATCTTCAAAAGTGGCAGTTTCGTCATTTTCCGGTTCATTTTCTCGATCGTCAGCGCAAAATTCAAAATTGTCATAATCATCAAAATTTATGGGCTCTATATATTCATCCTCATCGTAATCACAGACGTTTATCGGCTCAGCATGTACAACTCTCGTCGCATTTTGAAAAATCCACTTCAATATTATCGTTCGCTATTTCCCCTTCATCTGACAGTCTTACTTACTAATTAACAAAAAAATGAAAAAAACATCACAGACTTACTTTACAATATATTCATAAACATAAAAATTAAGTCATTTTTTGATTTATGTAGAAAATAGTAGGTACCTACATGGAAATAATTTGGGGTCATTTTGACCCCAGTACACAGAAATGCGCTTGGTTCATTTCAGACTATTATAATTACCAAATTTACAAGTAATTTGGACCCGATTTTCATTGTATTGCGTGTACAAGATATTAGTTGAGGCTTTCTTTTAGGGCATGAGCCATTCAAATAATAAAAAACGCAGTTTTTTCATTTTAAAACCGACTGGGGTCAATTTGACCCCAATACACAGAGAGAAGGTTAATAAACCAAAAAGAAAGGCAAGTTGAGTTATTCAATATGTATGTTTAGTATAAGTAAACCTTTATATATTATAGTCGTATAATACGACCTTTATGTATGTACATGAAATATACTTCACTTTGGCTATAGACTTTGTGCGTATCACAAAAGAAATACAAATAGAAATACCAATAGAAATACAAATGCAAATACAAATACAAATACCAATAGAAATACAAATAGGAACACAAATAGAAATAGAAAAACAAATAGAAATAACAATAGACAATAAGACATAGAAATACAAACATAAATACCAATAGAAATACCAAAATAAATAGAAATACAAATAGAAATAACAATACAAACAAGTAATACAAATAGAAATACCAATAGAAATGCAAATAGAAATAGAAATGCCAATAGAAATAGAAAAACAAATAGAAATAACAATACAAAAACAGATAGAAATGCCAATAGAACTAGAAAAACAGATAGATATGCCAATACAAACAGGTAATACAAATAGATATTACCAATAGAAATAGAAATACAAATAGAAATAGAAAAACAAATAGAAATACAAGTGGCGCTAAAATTTGCCAAATAATTTCGCAAGTCCCTAATATGATAACATGAGCTGTCGCCCTACCAATTTTGAAGCTCCACCCAAGGAATTAATGGCTTACGCCCTGTGATAGGTAGCTGAAATAAAACGCAAAATTATCTATGTAGACATATCCAGAAATATTAACAAAATAATTCTACTCACGATAGGGTAATAAGAATAACTAACCATTCTTCAGCAGTTATTGTCATACACGTACTGCGCTTCTTCAAACCTTCTTGCATAAGTGAGAGCAAGAACTAAAACGTTTCTTTTGCCATTCGAGTGTATTTAAAGAACTCTTCGTCATTATTTCTAATGTTTTTAAACGCAAAAATTCTGTGAAATGTGCGGTCTGTAATATCTGGCCTTCTAAAATACCGCCGAACAACAATTTCCTTTTCAACAATTGTTTTCTTTTTTCTTTTTATTGCTAGATGCGCTAAAAGGCAAGCCAATATCACACTCTTAATTAATTTTAATTGTGCAAGTTGTTAGCATGCTTGCTTTAAGCTCCGGAGGTCCCGGGTTCGAATCACGGCTGGTTAATATAAGGATCAATGAACTAATCACTAATTATCCGTTGTACAAATGATTACGAAACTTCACTATGAAGCGGCCAAATACCTCCATGGGATGTAGCGCCAGCGAAAAAAAAAAAAGTGAACAGGGTAGAATAAAAATTAAATTAAAATTAAAAAAGAATTAAAATTGACATACAAAAATTTTCAGGTTGAAGCATAGTGTTGCTTCTACCTACGTTTAAAGGTGTCTTTACTTGAGTCATTACAACAGGTAGTGTCACATGCTTAACCATGGTATTTCGTAAATTTTTATTTTTACTTAACCCAACAAACTAAGAGGTCAACAACAAAATGAAATCACCATAACGTTACATTTTTAGAATTTTTTTTTTTCTAATGCAAACTTCAATGCAACGCACAAATTAATCCCCACCTTAACTGCCCACTAAACCCTAACCCAAACCGAACTCAACTCCAACTCAACCCCAATAAGACCCTCAAATCTGACTGCTCAAAACAGCATATATAAAAAATTGCTCAACTGCTCACATAACTCTAATCCAATCTGAATTCAACTCCAACTCAATCCTCAAACCGATTTCGATAGCGTTTTGCCTCTTGTACCAAGAACAAAATTGTACTCTACCTCGCTTTTTCATTGAAATTTTTCTAATGTGATCTCAGCCTATTGTATACTTACTCTTTTCTTCACTTCGATAAAATATCGCAAACAAAAATTTGGATGATAAAGAGTAATGAATGAAAGTAAAAATAGAATGTTGTTTTATTCGAGCAAGCTGAGATAGCTTTAGAAAATACATAATTGAAAAAGCGAAATAGAGCAAAATTTTGTTCTTGTTACAAGAGACAAAACACTATCGAAAACGAATCGAAAGTAATGTTACAACATGTCACCCCAGCATATAGTATAAAAAATTGGCCTACTACTCACTACACCCTAATCCAACCCCAACTCAACCCTAATTCACCCCGCCAACTAACTCCTAACCTAACCTTTAACTCAACCACAAACTCATCTCCCAAGCAGGATCTCTCCTGGACCATAGAAACAGGTTGGCGAAAAAAATATCCAATCGGACAAACCGTTCTCAAAATAACTTGTGTAAAGAATTATAGGGTTGTGCGTGTGTTATATGGTCAACGCTTGCACCAGCTTAAGCACCCTATGTATATATATGTATATATCCCGTGTGGGGAAAGCGGCACGAATCTTCTCCAAAAAATTAAACACCACAGTTGGAATTTACAGTATAAAAGTTTTCAAAAATTTCAATTTATTGAATAATGCACAATAAACTTTGGTTACACAATTTATTTTTACAATGATTAGAAATTAATTTTACGTTAATAAACTATAATTCACTTAATTAATTATTAATCACCACCACGTCCACGTTATATAACAAAAAATGTACCACATAAAGCGTGGGCCCGATTAATTAAAAGATTAATAATGGCTGATGCCTTAAATATTTTTAAAGAATAAAATTATTCAGTATTTTATGTAGGTATAGTACGACGGAAGACCGTTTCGCACAAGGTAGAAAATCCAACTAAATTATTTTTTTATATCCATGCCAAATTGGTGTTGACATACCAACTCATCAAAAATTGGTGTTGGCATACGAGAAGAATCGTATGTCAAATCGTCGTTGTCGTGACGAACACGAGATGGAGAAAAACAGAACAATAACACATCAAACAGATTTTGAAACCGCTAGCGAAAAGAAGTTGGAACAAATATCACAAAGTATAATTCAGAGTTCAATTATATTTTCCGCTAGGTGGTAAATGCAAATAGCTACGCTAAGAGGAATCTTGTGCGCAAACCAAATGTGTATGTGGTGGCGAACGTAAATTTATTTATAAAAGTAAATAATTAATTTATAAATTAATGCGTGAGTCGCTACAGAATAAACAGACATCTAGACTTTCAGGCATCCAGTTAGACGGGCGGACATTTTTTGTTTGTTTTGCTTTTTCGGATTCGATATTCTTAATATTTTGGATTTTTTCGTCGTAAAAAAGACACCAGACATTGACAACATATTCAAATTGAGGTTTGACGTACGCGTAACACAGAATCAAGTGTTTCGATAAAGTTCGCTCTAGCAATTCGATATATTTTCCTTTAATGGAAAAAGGTGAATCAATGAATTTTCGTAATTTGTATTTTTGCATAAATTCCTACTGGATTATGGGTGGTTATTATTTACATTGCGATAAAGCAAGAACTGTTTGCAGAATTTGGCAAAATGTACTATTGCTTTTTTTATACATATTGCGATTTAACGTTCCAATCAATATTAACTCTTAATATTTAACAAATATTATTATTTGCAGGACTCTATACGTGCGTTGCTGAAAATGCCCTAGGTTCAGTTTATGCCGAATCAAATGTTATTATTAGAACCATATTTGGCCCACCAAAATTCGAATATGAACCGTACGATGATGAAGTACTTCCCGGCACCACAATTGAAATTCCCTGCAAACCAGAAGGTGAAATTAGCTACGAGGTAAGTAACAGGATTTTAAACTTTCAGCATTCCAGTACAACAGTAATTTTTTATATTTGTATTCACTAATTTCAGACAAGATGGCAACGTGATGGTCGAACAATAGTACAAACACCACGTATACGATTTTCAGCGTCAGGCAGTTTATTCATTACAAATATAACGCTGGAAGATGAAGGTCGATATGAATGTTCAATTATCAATGAATATGGACGTAATACTGCTTCCGGTTTAATTACTGTTAGGTATGTACAATATTATACTATATTGATCATGTCTCATGTATCGCATTTACATTTATTATAGAAAACATTAAAATACAATTAGCCAATTTAAGCCAGTTCAATTATGTGACTATTTTTTGCGATAAATTTATGGATTCTCTGTATCATATACATATAGTATACACCATTTGATAGTGTTGTGCATATACATATTTACATAATCATACGAGTATATGTTACAAAAAATTGTATGATGTATAATTTCAGGAAAGGGGTGTGATTGCCATCACTGAAAAGGCAGGGGAATTTATTTCATTATTTAGATAGTGTTACCCGTTATTAGATTATTGAGCAAGTCAAAGTTTTGCAACTGGGTCGCATAATACATGTTGATTTATATACGTGTATACAAACAGACATATAAATAATATTATTTTATTGCCAAGGCGACGGTGTTCGAAAGATAAAAAAATTTAATTCATTTCAGTAAAAAAAAACAGATTAAAATAATCGATATATATATATATGTATGTATGTAACAACAACAAAACCAACATTTTTTTATAATTTTATTAATAATAGATAAAAATTAAATTCAATATTTTCCGAGCAATTTGTATATTCTAAAAAAATTAATACCTGTGTAAGGTAGAAAATGGTTCATACTTTAACCATTGGAGTTTGAATTTCCTTTTTTTTTAACTTTTTTAGAGAAAACGGAAATTGAAACTCCCCAAGGTGTAAACTAAATTTATGTATATTATGTTCAAGTATGTATTATTTTTTATTTTAATGAAAATTAAAATTTATGGTTTGCTAAGCAAATAAAAAAAAGTGAATGGTTGGAGTAAAGGACAAATCATCATCCATTTGCTCGGGTAGCACGAAATTGTTAATATCTTCGTGTAGTGGGAATACTATTTTTAGATGAGCAGCGTGTGGGTAATCGGTGCATTCGATTTAGTTGGCCTTTATAAATGTGTTTGTATCTTTTCACAAAGAATAATCTGTTCTTGGTTTTCCGCTTCCTGCAACGCAAACAAGATTTGAAATTTTTTTCCGGCTCAAATAAGAAGTTGTTGTATAAAGGAGATATGAAAGATACTGAAAATCGGTTAACGAAAAGAACTTGTATTGCCAAAAATAATAATAAACATGATAATTATGGCCTCTTATGAAGTATGACACTATAAATAATCTGGTAACCTCGAAACGTCTTGAAAGTTCTGGAAAATTTTGTCCTGTTAGAAAAACATTAACATATATTAAACCAAAGTTAAGCAATATTAAAAAATATTCACCCTTTATTGGCTAGCCCTAAAATAGGGGATTCGAAAAAAAAAATCGGAATACTGAAAAATTTCCAAAATGTGAAAATAATTCGTAAATAATTTTTTGAATAACTCCAAAATCAGCATTTCCTAGACGAGATCCGCTCGAAACGCGACGAAACGAGGTAATATCGCGTTTCAAATGGGACCCTTCCTAGAAATCAGTACGATTACATTTCAGTCACCCTTAAAATCCATCTACCTTTTTACGTGCAGAAACACTGTTTTATGTAACGTAAAAACGTATAGAATTTGTATTACCTGTGAACAGTACACATTTCGTGAATAAACATCGAAGCTCTCGATCGAGTGAACTTTCTCCTTAAAATTTCTAATAAAAATCAAAAATAAGTAATTCCTGTAATTTTTTGCCGCGATATTACCTGTTACTTACCCTTCTCTTATACCACCTAATATTTCACAAGCTAGCTCATCGATGCGTCGCATAAGATTCAATCCTAGAGCAGTTACTAAGTTATTGCAGACATTGATGCCAACTAATCAACTGGTCCCGACAGAACCTTCTTAACCATTGAGTTGAAAGAACTAAGCCACCGCTTTTGGAGGCGCCGATTTTGAATTGAAAAATTCTAAATATCTTCAAGCAACAGTATTATATTCTGAACACCCAGATGATTTAGAATAAGGTTTAATTAAATAATATTTGCATTTTAAACTTGTTCATACAAGGTATCCCACAGGTATTCATTACAGGATATCCCACATCCTACGAACCAGCGGCTCATAGCAGCCTTCCGCTATGTTCTTTGAATTTAAATTCGGAGAGATTTAATAAATAATCCGGCTAGCTTTCTTCCAGGAAGGTTAGGTTAGGTTTGGGTGGCGGTCCACCAGGACCAGGCATAGACACAAAAAGGTCCGTAGCCATACCACAATTTAAAAATTTTTTCTCCAACTCATTGAAACCACTTTGAGCTTGCTATGAAGCGCTGGATACTCCTGACGTCCTTCTCGCTGAGCTCCGCCAGGTCGTTGAAAAGGGGTGCCCCTAGAAAATTCAGTCTGTTTCGTGCCAGGCGAGGACAGGTGCAAAGAAGATGAAGTACTGTCTCTTCCTCCTCTTCGTCCTCGTAACTACGACAGTAGTCATGTGAGAAGAAACCAAGTCTACTTGCATGTCTGCCTATGAGACAGTGCCCCGTAATCACTCCAACAACCACACTGATCTGACTCCGCTGAAGTGAGATCAGCTGTTTGGATCTCGCCAAGTTCAACTTTGGCCAGATCTGCCGAGTTATTACGCATGAGGTACTATTTGACCATCTGTCATTCGTCAACTTACTGGCTTCCTCCTGAAGCAGCAGTTTACATACCGCAAGAGGAATTTCAATATCCTTTTTGCTGTTTGAAATGTGGTCCGTTGTACCACGTCGAGCCAGTTCATCGGCTTTCATGTTCCCCGTACTAACGAAATGTCCTGGCACCCATATGATATGGATGTTGAACTGATCTGTCATCTCGTTAAGAGATGAGAGACAGCTCTGGACTACTTTCGACGTGAGAAGGTGTGATTGAAGCGCTTTAATGGCTGCCTGACTGTCCGTATATATGCGAATATCACTAGTCGATATTACATTATACCTCAACCAGTCCACGACTTCCTTTATCGCAGTTACCTCAGCTTGAAAAATGCTGCAGTAGTCAGGGAGACGAAAGGAGAGGTTTAACATGAGTTCCTCGCAGAACACCCCAGCCCCCACTCCTCTATCCCGTTTTGAACCATCAGTGAAGAAGTTCAAAACTCCTGGTTCCAAAACTGTGTCCATCATCCAGTCCTCTCTAGATGGTATAATAGTCCGGAACTTTCTATCAAAAGATAGTGACGGGACAGTATAGTCGGTGGTCTTGGGAAGCCCTTTGTTACAAAGTATAGATGAGTGCCCTGTGTTATTGCAGGTCCACATTAACGTGGATTTCAGTCGTATGGCAGTGCTAGCTGCCCACTGTTTTCCCATGATATCTAGAGGAGTTAGAAATAGCAGAGTCTCCAGTGCCTGAGTGGATGTGCTCCTCATTGCACCACTGATCCACAAAGAGATTGTTCTCTGAACTTTTGTCAACAACTTTAGGTTGACAGTTTTGTCCAGAGCAGGCCACCAAACTGTTACCCCATACAGAAGAATGGGTCTAACTACTGCTGTGTATAGCCAAAGGACCATGTGGGGATCCAGCCCTCAACCTTTCCCAATTGCATTTTTGCAGGAGTATAGCGCTACAGTAGCTTTCTTTACCCTTTCCATAATATTCGGTTTCCAGTTTAATTTACTGTCTAAGACGAGACCCAAGAACTTTGCTTCACCTGTAAAAGCCAAGTTGAAACCATTTAAAGTAGGAGGATCGACATGAGGAATTTTATATTTCCTAGAGAAGAGAACCAATTCGGTTTTCTGTGGGTTCACATTTAGCCCACAACCATTGGTCCATAATGAAAGAATGCCCAGAGCATTTTGAATAAGCTCGCTAAGTGTCCCGGGATATTTTCCCCGAACCCCAATAGCGACGTCATCCGCATAGGCAACCACCTTGAAGCCAGTATCCTCCAGCCTCAGCAACAGATCATTTATGACCAAGTTCCAGAGAAGGGGGGACAGTACGCCACCCTGCGGCGTGCCTCTGCTTGCAAATCTTCTGGCGGAGGATTTCCCCAGACTGGCATTTATGATTCTGCCTCTTAGCATCTGATCTATCCAGTCCTTAAGAGAATCATCCACTCCTAGATTCGAAAGTGCCCGAGTTATAGCCCCTGTTAGCACGTTGTTAAAGGCTCCCTCAATGTCCAAAAAGGTTACCATCGCGTAGTCTCCATATTCGAAGGATTTTTCAATAAAATATGTGAGAGAATGAAGAGCAGTTTCTACAGATCTCCCCTTGCAATAAGCATGTTGAGATTTGGACAGATTTTCCGGCACAATCGTGCCTCTAATATGAGCTTCTATTTGTCTTTCCAGTGTTTTAAAAAGGAAAGAAGACAAGCTGATTGGCCTAAGGTCTTTGGGACTGCAATGTGAGCGTTTTCCCGCCTTAGGTATGAAGACAACCTTCACTTCCGTCCATTTACTGGGAATGTGACATAGTTCTAGGCTGCCTCTAAAAATTACCTCTAACCAGGGAATGGTTAGATCCGTAGTTTTTTGTATATCCGCAGGGATAATACCATCAGGCCCTGGCGACTTGTATGGTTTAAAACTGCTTATAGCCCACAGAATCTTTCTTCTGCTAATAATTTGACCTACGAGGCTGCCTGCCCTTTTACCTACTGATATAGTAGGTGCAGATTCGGAACAACCAGGAAAGTGAGTCTCCAATAGTAGTTCCAGCGATTCCATACTATTTGTGGTCCATGCTCCATCCGGCCTTTGAAGGAAGCTTGGGATGGATGGACTAGTAGATAGTACTTTGCGAAGCCTGGACATCTCTGAAGACTCCTGAATTTTACCACAGTATAGTCTCCAAGATCTGTTCTTTGCGCTTCTTAGCTGATATTTGTAAATTTTGAGGACTTCCTTATAGGAGTCCCAGTCTACAGCGGCTTTTGTTTTCCTTGCTGTTTTGAAGAGTCTCTTGCACCGTTGACGTATTTGTTGAATCTCCTTTGAAGACCAAGGTGGCCGAGATTTGCCCCTAGGCCTGCTAAGAGGGCAAGAGCCTAGTACCGCTTCATTAAAAGCGCTGGACAGTTCGTCCACTAATCCATCGAGTTCTACCGTAGTTTTTGGAGGTTCAGGCACCTGCACTGGTAGTGAATTTCCCAGAATAGTTCTGAAAATATCCCAGTCAGTTTTCCTCCTGTTCCTGTAGAGAGGGCTGTTTGGAAAGACCAAGCTAATTTCAAATTGAAGATAACAGTGATCTGAAAAAGAGTGGTCTTCCGACACTTTCCAATTTAATAGTTTGGTCGTCAAAAAGTTTGAGACAAGTGTAATATCCAATACCTCCTGTCTATTTCTATTTATAAAAGTCGGCTTATTGCCTATGTTACATATATGAAGGTTAGTACTTAGAATGTAATCAAGGAGTAACTCACCTCGTTCATTTGTGTCCGTACTTCCCCAGATTGTGTGATGAGAATTTACATCACTCCCCAGGATGACTCCAACCTTACGCTTCTGAGCCTCCAAAATTGCCTCACCCAGAATGACTGGTGGAATGTTCACTGCATCATAGGCTAGGTAGGCTGATATTAGCCAGAAGCTTCGTTTATTGACCTCAATGCTGACCGCTGCCACATCTTCATTGCTGAAATTTGATAGCAGAAAACAATTTATATTATTTTTAACGAGAATGCCCGACCGAGCCCTACCTTCTTGTTCCGTGTGCATTAATCTATAACAGGGTGTCTTGAGTCCAAGTACCCGGTCACCAGCGACCCAAGGTTCTTGGATCAAGACAATATCCGTCCCTTCCTTTCCAATTTTTAAAAGTAGAGCAGCTGATGCTGCCTTTGAGTGGTGTAGGTTAATCTGCAAGAACGTCACCATTCTTAGACTTCCTTCCCTACCACTGTATCAACAGAGTCCTCCCCTGATGATGTGAAGTCCTCTGAGATTCTTCTTAATGACTCCAAGGACATTGTTATCTCCGTATCCGTAGAGATGGTTTCCACCAGGCTGTTCCCCTCTTGAAGGCGCCCAGATGAGCTTCCTGCAGCTTCCTCAGATTCCGGAGCCTCCGGCTTGTCCGCATCCTTCTTGTAGATTTTGAGTGTGACTGCACTGAAACCATAGCTACCATACCATTTGTTTTTTCCAGCGCAGTCAGTGACTCTCTGTTTAGAATTATGACGGCCGACCTGTAGTCGGCCCGTGGCTCCTCGAGCTTAGCAACTTTCCAGTTGTGCGTTGGCAAATCTGGGTTGCCAACCTGCAACAACTGGAGTATCACCTTTGGATCGCTAGGCTCCGAAGGAATCCACACCCTGGCTCTTGGCCTACAGGGGATTTCATCTCTAGCTTTAACAGCAAGGTTGGCTCCGGGCCATACCTCGCCTAGTCTTTCCACTGCCTTCTTGTAGAGCAGAAGAGATCTCTGATCCACACATGCAGTCAGTTTCACCTGGTTCCTGTGCCAACCCGCATCCCGACAAGTCGGAGCAGGTCCTGGGTTTTCTGCAAGGATATCCAGGTAAATGGTGGTTAAGGCCCTTTCCACCTTTCTCCAATTGGCGGGCGTGATACTGCCATCCTCCTGGGACTGGTCAACAACTGCCACAACCAGCTGATCCTTGAGTACCTCGTTAAAAGGCCTCATTTCGGTAGCATGGAGCTTAGTTCGTTTTGCGATCTTAGGACTTTCCTCCTGAGATCTGTTCCTTTTAATCTTTAAGCCAGCTGAAGGACCTTCCGACATCTGTTCGGTGACTTTTTTCGCCCACACAAGCGTAGCTTTGTCTTTCTCCGACCTGTCTTCTGGAGGGATATTATTTATCTTCTCCAGGGCCCTCCATGCCTTTCTCCTAGTATTATATGTTGGTTTTGAGGAACCAGCTTCATTGATGCTTTGGTTCCGAATTATACTTCTTTGCTCAGGCCTGGTGGCCCGAGTGGAGGGACCAGCCTCATCTAAGCTTTTGTCCCGTTGTTTATTGGCAGGTTTAGAGATAGGCCTAAAGACGCGAGTCTCCTTCTCTACCTTTTCCGGTTTTGTAAGAGAACCGGACTCTTTTGTTTGTTTTGTTTTTTGGTCTCCCATATTTGGTCCCACGAGTAGCGGAGAGAAGAGTGTCCATCTGTGCAGAGATCCGCAATACACAGACAAGGCTGCTTAATCCGGAGGGCGCCAGGTATCCGGATCCACCGTTTGCGACTGAGCTAGTTTTTAGACTGGGTCCTCAGCCTGGCCGGTTATCGGCACGGTACGAATAACACCTTAACCCAGCCCAGTGATTTGTTTAAGGTTGACTCCTTTAGCGCCGTGGTTTGGCCTAGAAGCCGAAAAAATCAGCAATCTAGTTACCAGCAGCCACCACGAGGAGGTAACACGAGCACTTGCGGAAAGCTGCAAGTTACGGAGCCTATCGGCTTGCATCCCCCGAGCAACTTCCCACCTGGCTGCCTTCGATCGAGTGAACTTTCTCCTTAAAATTTCTAATAAAAATCAAAAATAAGTAATTTCTGTAATTTTTTGCCGCGATATTACCTGTTACTTACCCTTCTCTTATACCACCTAATATTTCACAAGCTAGCTCATCGATGCGTCGCATAAGATTCAATCCTAGAGCAGTTACTAAGTTATTGCAGACATTGATGCCAACTAATCAACTGGTCCCGACAGAACCTTCTTAACCATTGAGTTAAAAGAACTAAGCCACCGCTTTTGGAGGCGCCGATTTTCAATTGAAAAATTCTAAATATCTTCAAGCGACAGTATTATATTCTGAACACCCAGATGATTTAGAATAAGGTTTAATTAAATAATATTTGCATTTTAAACTTGTTCATACAAGGTATCCCACAGGTATTCATTACAGGATATCCCACATCCTATACGAACCAGCGGCTCATAGCAGCCTTCCGCTATGTTCTTTGAATTTAAATTCGGAGAGATTTAATAAATAATCCGGCTAGCTTTCTTCCAGGAACCATAAACATAATTGTAAAATTACCAACATTGTATTTAGTAAAAATAAATTTCAATTTTTTAAAACAACAAGTTTTTAAAATTATAACTTCTTAATATGTGAATTTTATTATTTAATTAGAAAAATTACAAACAACTACTAGTTTCGAGCATCCAACTGCTCATCATAGTTTCGAGCATCCAACTCAAGAAACGATTTCCACTCCACACCTCTCAAAGTATACACTCATGACCTTGTAAGCATAAAGATGTTAAAGTGCCAAAATATTACTCGTTTTGAATAAAGGCTAAGACGAGCACAATTTATTCTTCAAAAACATCAATCTGAGTATAAACTTTTGAGCAATAACCAAAGGCCGGACTGGCTCATAGTATACGTACCGCCTCAGCAGCAAATACCATAGCGAAATATGGACTCAATTAAGGCAGGATAAAAAATTTTGAAAATAAAAAACGAATAGTTAGAACCCAAAAGATACATTTTTCTAATAACCAGGATGTAGTGAATTATGTCAGATATATGAAATTTCCAATTCAAATGGCTATCTACGTTAAGCCCAAATATTTAATTTTACTCACGGAATCAATCGTCAAACAATTTGCATGACAGTTACCACTCTTAGAGCAACGAAGGTCAGGATAAATTGTGTCTCTATTGAAACAACGCAACTCATTCAAATTAAAAAACATTGCAAACATTAGTTTTCGGACTTAATACCAGTTTATGTGCAACGAACCACTGACTCGATAAACCTATGTCATAATTAATATCAAATAAAATTGTGGGATAATTAGAACTATTATACACAAAAGCCATATCATCAGCAAAAGCCACCACTTAACCCTTAAAATTTTGAGTGAAAACCGATTTAATATAAACAAATACAAAATCGGGCCAAGTACTGAACCCTGTGGGACACCAGCTTCCAGAACCAAAGCTCCATTAACACAATCATTACAACGGACGCTTTGTGAACGATTAACATTAAATGATTTCAGCCAATTATTATATACAACCACGAAAACCGATATTCCACAATTTATTCAAAAGGACATTATGACCCACCATATCAAATGCTTTAGTAATATCGACAAACAAAGCAGCCACCATTTTAGAATTATTAAGACCCTCAAGAAGTGGATTTAGAAGTTCGATCAGAGCATCTTCTGTCCCTAAATTGCACCTAAAACCAAATTGACACTTACTAAAAAGTCGAATTCAACTAAAAAATTAACTATCCTCGTTTTGAATGCTTTTTCAAAGATTTTTGAAATTACAGAAAATAATAAAATTGGTCGATAATTAGCAATTTGCAAACGATTGCCCTTCTTAAATAGCGGAATCACTGTAGCAACTTTAAGCGACTCAGGGAAAATGCGTTCAGAGATACTACGATTAAAGAGAATGCACAAAATGTCAACAATATTAAAGATAATTTTTTTAAATAACCAACTACTAAAACCAAACATATCTGCAGTGTGTTTGTCTTCAAGTAAGTTTATAATGTGAAATATCTTTCTAGACGAACAATGCCGAAAAAAAACTGCTGCTACAAGTTTCATCTAAACTTTCAGTAACATCGGTTAGTCTCGAGCAGCCGTAAAGCTCCTTATGAGTCGTTGATACAATATTGCAAAAATATGAATTAAAACATTTAGCTATATCCACTGTAGAGGCTAAACGTTTGTTATGTTCTTCAACTATTTCAAATATTTTGTCACTGGAAGTATCCTTATTTAGAATAATTAATTCCCATTGTTGTTTAACATTACCGGTGACCTGAAATCGACCCAAATATGAGTAGAACTTTGATTTAGCCTCAAACATTTCATTTTTTAATTGTTTTGAACGAAAATGTTCTAAGATACTTGCATACCGAAGCCTAAACCCCACACAATCGATAAGAATATTTCAAAAAACTAGATTTCTGTTAAAAAGCACAAACAGTAGCACTTCATTGTTTAATTTTATTAATTTATTTATTGCGTGATTTCTACTTTGTATGGTTTAAAGAGACGTTTTAATAACCTATCATATGATCAGAGGTTATTAATAGGATATTTTTGATCATATGATAGAATCGAATTTCCTAACCGGCCACCAACACGAAGGATGCCAATTGTATCAATAAACGGGTTTAACTTACAAATCGAGCTTTGTTTCTGAACTAATCTGGTGGATCGCAGTTGTTTGATTTCTTGAGCATAATTCTGACTTTGAATAAATTTGATTATACCCAATAACCCATCGTCACTTTCCTTGGGTGACAAAGCTTCAAACTGACGATTTTGTACAGTCAGTCTGGCATTTTTTGCAAACCGTAAACAGTTTGATGTTCCCAATCCAACCAGCAGACTTTCAGATTTTGAACATTCCGCATCCTCAAAGTCAGCTTTCATCGACCTAAACTTCGCAATCATCCAACTCCCATCATCTTGTGAAAGGAATGAAGGCCCATTCCACCACAAATCAGAACCTTCCAACTCCGAAGGCATCAGTCCACGGGATATCACATCCGCAAGATTCAGTTCTGATGGCACGTAAGCCCACATTTCAGGTGGAGCGAGATCTTGGATTTGAGACACGCGATTAACAACAAACGTTGCATACTTGGAAGGTGACGATCGTATACGGAAAAGTTTTATCATAAATCATTATCAATAATTCCTGCACCTTTTCACACACTTGGCTTAGCAGTAATGCGGCGCACAATTCCAACCGCGGTATAGTCTGAGTTTTGAGCGGGGCAACCCGCGATTTGGCACTAACAAATTAACTTTATAACGATTATTTTGATCTAAAATGCGAACATAGATACAACATCCGTACCCTAACTGAGAAGCATCCCCGAATCCATGTAGTTCGACTGATTTAATTTGACGTGAATTCATGATACACCTTGGAACCTTTATATCATTCAGCTTGTCCAACTGACTATAAAATTCAAGCCATTCCGACTTGAACGGGTCACTTACTTCGTCATCCCACTGTAAATTTGGAACAGTCCACAGTTTTTACATGAAAACCTTTGCTACAAATATAACTGGGCCACATAGTCCCAATGGATCGTAAATTTGTGAAATTATTGATAAAATGGTTCGTTTTTTAATGACACTTTCGGTATGGTCCTTGATTAAAGAAATATGAATACTGTCAGCATGACAATCCCATTGTCCAGTGTTATACTTTATGTTTGACCTCAGTAACCTTCTGATTGATTCCAGTAACTGGTAAATGAATCGTCGTTTTATTGGCTTGTAATTTCTGACATATATTTTCGGTCACGATATTCGATTGCGACCCTGAATCCAATAAAGCGCGAACCTGCAATCGTACACCAGAAGAACTCTCTACCCAAAGGAGAACAGTTGAAAGAAGTACCTGAGATGTGGATGAATGAAAGGTACTAATCGATTCCATACAACTAGCAACAATGGCTGAGTTACATTCCATAACTTTAGATGTGCTTGACATAATAGAAGGGTCTACTTCATGCGTATGTTTTGGAGTGGAACTAACCGCCTCTTGACTTTGAACCTGACCACCGCACTGACACTTAGAGGATACCAACTGATCCAAAACCTGAACTGGGCCTGAACTGGGTCCAGGTCCCGGAATCTGTAACAGAGTGTGATGTCTCCGTTTGCATTTATGACACGTGAACTTGCATTTACAATCAGTTATATGATGCGTACCAAAACAATTTGGACAAAGTTTTTTATCGTGTACCCAATTACTCTTCCCCTTCCATGGCAGCAAGGTAAATTTCTCACACTTGTAAATATTGTAATCAGCTTTACAATACAAACATTTGATTGAATTTCCTACATTGGTTACCATGGACTGTGTCGACTTTTGTGATTTGCCTACGTTGGTCTGAGAACTTATACTTTTAATTGAGGTCATTGCTTCCAAAATACGAGCACTACTGGCTAAAATTTCCATTATCTCATTTATCGTTGGATCTTTATCCAACGACCGTTTGATTTCAACTTGGTGACGTGATGCTCTATCAATTCAATGCCTTTAGAGCATTGTATTGTTTCCAAAACGAATCAATAAAATGTTTCAATTCAACCGCACTATTTTCTTTTCTTACGGGTTTCAACTCATAAAACAATTGCATATGCAATGTCTTGATCCGCAGTTCATTTTCGTAGTGTTTGAAAATTGAAGACCAAACTTGCTCGTAATTCCGCTCCGAACTCGGAATTCCTTCGATAAAATGATAGGCAGAACCTCCCTTCAAACATTCCCGTAAATAAGTGAATTTTAAAATAGAATCTAACCTACAATCCCTGTGTATTCGTTGCAAGTATATTTCTTGAAATTCGATCCATGATAAAAACAAGCCATCAAACTTTGGCAATGATATCTCTGGAAGTGGTATTGAAAATGGTTTGACGATTGTCAGGTCTGTTGCTGAATTATTTTCGCCCTTTAAATGGAGTGTGTTTGTAGAAAATTCGCGCAATTTATTTCTCACACGAGATTCAACAGATCTGCAACGCGCTTCGAAATCGTCCCGGGCCGAACTGTCAAACTCTGCCGGTTCCAGATCTTCCAGATTTGACTGGGCATCATCAAATTTGACATATAGTGTCTTAATACGGTCTAACATTGATTCGTACTCCCCCTCGGAGAATAGTGTTTCAGAATCCAATAAATTTTGAAAATATGTGACACGGCCCTTTAACCCGCCTATCGAACACACTTACAAATCTTATGAGATACAATATTTAAACTTAAATCTAAAATATTAATTTAATATACCAATAAACTAATTAAATTAAATATGTAGTACAATAATTATCAATCAATTTCACCTGTTAATTCGACTGTCTATGCAAATTGATGTAATGTTCTGATGACGTCAATGCCGTGTGGATATTCTTTAGACATGGGTCGATTAAAGATGGAAATTAAATTTTTGTTGACAAATATGTTGTTTTGTTGTACAATATGCAATTTACAGCATAAATTTTCTTCGAAAATGCGTTGTTCTAGAATGTGTTCTAGAATATGTAATATGATGCACTATACAGCATAAATTTTCGTTGAAAATGCGTTGTTATATAATCAAAAATCCGGCTAAAATCCGTCTCGTATGGACCAAAATGCTTGTGAATTAATGGACTGTAAATTCTTTTTCCTTTTATGGTATTTTAATAAAACATCTTCTCGCCTTTTTTATTACTTTTATTTCTTTTTGACCTAATAGGTCTGAAAACGTATCAGTTTATTTTACAAAAAAAGAACGCATGCGACTCTTTTCGAAATCTAACAAAAACTAAACTAACGAATGGAAAATTTTTATCTTCCCTCTCTTCTTATTTCAACATGCCGTCTCCGTTGAACCTGTTTTATAACAAAATAGTACTAGATTTATAATACCGCTTGCACCGATTCACAATTGTGCAGTTTACCGAAAACTAACAAAATCCCATAAGAAATTTTAATATGCTATACAAAGATTCAACATTTTCTAATGAACCACCATTATATAATTGAACATCGTCCGCGTAGAAGTGGAATTTTGAACCAGAAATGCAATCAGCTACATCATTAATAAAAACGAAAACTACTATTGGCCTAACAATAGACCCATGAGGGACTCCATAGGTAGCTGAAGCTGTTTCTGTTAGGTAACCTAACCTGTAATTTACAATCTGAGTCCTATCCGACAGATAGGAAGATAATAAACGAATAGCACAACCCGAAAAATTGTAAAATAATTTCAACTTTTGCAAGAGAAGCTGATGATTAATAGAATCAAACGCCTTGGAAAATCCAAGAGGACAATTACCGCGAAATATTTAGGTTCATTATGGATACGCGAGATATCATCTGCAACATTAACCAAGGCAGCAGTTGTGCTATTTTTGTTTACATTCACGAATAAGGCTAATAACTTCATTTCTATAGTTACAATACAGGTTTGTGAACTGGTTCACGGTGCTTTTTCCATAATTAATGGGCTTCATCTCTCAGTGTGCTTAGTTTAATAATTTTAGTATTAAGCCAGGGTGCTGCTGGATTAAAATCCAGAACCGGAATTCACAACCCTTGTGAACGATATCTATAAAATTGTGAAATAAATGGCAAATTTTGTCCAAATTACCCATGCTCCTTAACATTTCAAAGTTCAGTTCCACAAAGGTGTTTTCCATTAGCTCCACGTCGATATTATTATACACCGGAATATAGAAATATGTTGGTTTTGGCCGTTTGAACTTCATTTTATATGACATACAATATCAAATAATGGACGGAAATCGACGATAGGGAAAGTTTGTCAAATTGGATTATTTTATCAAAATCAGTTGCATTCACCAGAATTAAATCTAAGAAATTTGATTCGAATTTGTTTCAAATTTGTTGGGGAAACGATTCGGGGTAGTATTTAAATTAATATTAAAATCGTCGAGAATTACAACATGCTGGAATAGCTATTTACGAAATCCACAATCACAGTCATAATATCGTCGATATCATTTAACATTTTTGGTGGTGGATTATAAACAACAATTACGGCATACTTAGTGTATTTAACGTTCAGGTCGAAAATAAGAAACTCAGTTTTCCCCAAAACAAGACGATCAACACATTTGATATTTAAAGACTATCTAAAATACACGGCCAACCCACCTCCTGATTTTTTCTTACCAGCAACCCGATCTTGTAGCAATTAATAACCCGAAATTGCCACATTAGAAATGTTCATCAAAATGTTTAGTCTGCATCAAAATTCGAACTTCATCAATATGTTTCACTAAACTTCCTACATTTAGGTGAGCGATAAAATACGCTCATATTCGTCATTGCACGGTTGAATGGTGGTAGGAGGAGCTGAAGCAGTTGATGCGGAGACTAAAGTTAGAAATTAAAAAACAAATTAGATAATACAATAATACAATTAATTAAATTTTCGTAACACTTAACTAAGGAGAACTCGGCAGAGGCACTCCCCGGTAAAAATATCTAAGAAAAACAGATGAAAAAGTATGAATGTACCATGAACCTATCTATGTATATACATACGCCTATTATCAGAGGCTACCATAAGCCCGAATGTTCCAGGTGGCGTATGGCAAAATTTTCCTTCGCCAAAATGTATCACTGACTGGATACGTGGAACACAAGATATAAACAATCAAAATTAATATAATATTTTTGTCGATAGAATATCTAAATTCGGCCCTTCGTACCCATTCTGAATAGAAACAGCGAGGTGAATAGAAACAAAACTTTAAATAACTGGATAAGTATTCATAATACAGAGGGAAAAAATAGAAATAATAGGGGTTTTTCGTTGAACACCTGTAGTTTAAAGGGTAAATTAGTAAATCATTTCTTGGTTAGGAAAATACTATAAAAAATTTTGTATGTTATGCCTCAATTCCATTGTGAAAAATTGACTGAGCTGACTTGAAGTTGGAAAGAGACAAAAAAAAATATTCCATCAGAGTGACAAAGAGAAAGTATTTTGTTATTGTTTTTCTTGTAGCAAAATTTGATGGACACATTTTGACAGCAAACAAAAACATAACGAAAAATTATTAAACAAAATTAGGTATTAGTGTTAATTCGATTATTTTCAGGTTTCAAAATAATCTAAATAAACAATTAATTATTATTATTACTCATATCAGAATTATTTTTTTCGAATATTATCAGAGCCTTCTAGAGTATAGAGCCATAATCATTATGACGTATTTTTTTGAAGCTTTTTTAGTGGTATAACCATAGACATTCATACTAGATTTCTCATTTCATAGTAACTAAATAGAAAAAACAAAAACTTCTGATAATTCCAATGTATCGTTGTGTTGTGTATTTTATAAGGCAATGATTTTAGAATGCGTTGCAAATATAATACGTATATGCAATATACCGATAATATTTGAATGAAAAATGTTTGTTTTTATTTTGTGTTTTTAGTCAAATGAGAGATCTATTATGATTGTCTATGGTATAACTTTTCACTAATTTCCATAGGAATCCATAGTAAAAATGGTGTTTTTTAGCTTCGAGTTTTTCATTGAAAAAAGCAAAAATGTTACAAAATGTTTATACAAAAGTGTTCTACATATCTTTAGCAATAATACACAAGAAGGGTATATTGGTATTAAGTAAATATTAATTGCAGAAATATTAAAATTAAATTATTTCTAAAATATATTTTTCGAACTTTCATTTTGAAAAATACATCAAAGTTGGCTCTGACGAATTAAAATAATACTTGCTACATTTATCTTTAGTTTTACTAGTGTATGTTAGATGTCTCAGATTTGTACAGATAAATACGAAAAAAAATTGTTTAATCACAAAATTATCACACGTTCTTAATATTTTGAGAATTTGTTTTGCTTTTCCTACAATTTTTGAACTTAAAATTTCCTCAGGTGGCAATTTTTGGTACGATTTTTAAAAAATTTGTACTGCCATCACTGCCATCTATGCAAAGTATATTGACTTAATGCACACAATTTGTAGTAAGCTTTTCTTTTTTATTTGACCAGAAAGCTGTTGTTATGAACTTTTTTTTATATTTTGGTTTAAATAAATCAATTATTACAAGAAAATGAAAACGATTTACTTAAAGGACATTTATATATGTTGAAATTCAAACATTTATGAAAATATTTCAGAAATCATAATTAAGAATTTGTAACGTTTTCATTGACAAATTTGTCTTAAGAAAAAAAGTGATTTCCCATATGTTTTATGTGTTTTACTATGGAAATTTTGATATTTTCGTCGTTTCTAATTCCCTTAAAAAAGCTTCGTTTTTTAGATTATGGCTTGTATAATCAAGGTTGCTTTGATATTATCCGTCATAAAATACAAAATTAAAAAAATGTTTCCCATAAAAGTGCCATACTATTAAAATTAACAATGTGTGCGAGAAATATTTTTCATCGGTACAATATTTGGAACAAGTCCACTTTCATACACAACTTCGGATTTTTCTGAAAATTGGCACAATGAAACTAGATTTATTCCTGATAATTTTGGTATAATTTTTTTTTCAGGACGTGATTGGTTCACGAGATATTTAGATTTTAAAAATCTCAATTTATTACATGGTAATGGTGTCTCTACTAAACAATTTTATTGTGTTTTGAAATTTTTATTGTTTTTTTAATATTAGTGATATCTGGTGCCGAATAGCAAAATTAAAAAATATTGGTTTTATAATATTTTTCAAGAGGAATAAAGGACAAAGGTATGGAAGGCAATTGTTATTATACAATATGAAAATTATGATTTCATTTGTAAATATAGGCCCGAATTTATAGTCGTAACTATTGCTATTGCTATAGCAACGATTTTCGAAAATCATTTTAAAATCATGTATAAAATTCGATACGAATTTCGAATTTACTTTCTTGTCTTGGATATATTGTAGCAACGTTTATAGTGATGGATTTTGATCACTATAACCATTGTTACATTACAAATAAATCTTATAGTGAGGTTTATAAATACGAAAACTGTTACTATAACAGTTGTTTTAGTTGTAGCAACGACTATAAATTCGGGCCTAAATATCTCGTGAACCAATCGCGTCCTGAAAAAAAAATTATACCAAAATTATCACGAATAAATCTAGTTTCATTGTACCAATTTTCATAAAAATCCGAGGTTGTGTAGTGTATGAAAGTGGACTCAAGCCCAATATTTATGTGCTGGTATTAGTTGGACTGCCATAAAATGTTCTCGATTTGAACTTTTTTTAAATTTTGATATCAGTCCACTAACACAGATACACCTTTTTTGTAAGTAACATTTTAACTGACTCCGTTGGGCATCTCGTTCACACAACCACCGATTTTATATTTGTATCTCAAGTTATTTTGACTGCCAAACTTTGTTTCACAATGGAATTGAGGCTTAATTGAGCCACATTTGGAGCAATATCAGAGAAAATTCATGTAAGTTGTTCGGAATGGGTACGAAGAGCCGAATTTCAAAGGGCCGAATATCGAAGGGCCGAATATCGAAGCGCCGAATGGATCGAAGGGCCGATTTTTTTTTTTTATTTGTTTTTAGAAATATAATTGTTTAAATTTGTTGTTTTAAGGAATATTTTGTAAATTTTTTATCAAATATAAATTAATTTCTTATGGATTTATGAATTTTATTATGTCTAGTCTTTGGATATTCTATCGATAAGAATATTGTATTTAATTTTGGTTGTTTATGATTGGTGTTCCACGTACATAGTATCACTTCATAGTTTTCTGGATTTTTGTTTTTCTAAATTGTTTTGTTTCTGGATTTTCAGTTTCTGTATTAGTTGTATAAACGTTAATATCGGGAGGCCGTATGTGCGACGGTACTCCCGTAGATGTGTATATATATCACCGCACAAATTAATTTTTGTGCAATTGTTCTCTCACAAAATTATATAATTCCCGATGCAAATGATGTACACGAGATGAAAATGGCGTCGGTGAAAATAATGAATGTTAATCGAAATAAAACACAAAGGTTTATTATATTCAATATTCACTTATGTTTATTTTATAATGATCACTTATTTTTTATTATATTATTATTACACAAATTTTACTTTTAAAAAAATATTATTCACCATTCATTAATTTACTATCCACGATTTTAATTTTTATGGCAATTCAAATAAGACGCCAACTCGTAAAAAGAAAAAAATGTCTTCCTTTACAAAAACCAAAAAGCGAAGTTTTTTGTAGATCTAATCTAGGCGATGGAAAAATTACTAATGTGTTTTATCTTCGATTGTTTCAAGTTATATTGTCTCTGTCTATCCAAATTTTTGGTGTTGGCAGATTTATCATAAGAAAATTGGTGTTGGCATCAGGGATGAAAAAGTTGGTCCTATAGGACTTTTTTCGGTCCTTTAGAAAATAAAAAGTCCTTCGATACTTTTGATCAAAATTTCAGTCCTTTCGAAAAAATATTTATATTTGAATTTTTTCTGTAAACGTCAGGCAGTACTTTTCGAAGATCGAATGATTTTTCGTTGGCCAACTCTTCGAATTTTGACAAAATTTTAAAAGATGAGACGACCGAATACCGACGGCGAACGAAGGTAACAACAACGCTTTTCCTTTATTCTTTGTTGATTGATTGTTCTTTCCATTTTCATTTTCGTTGTAATATTGGTGACGGGCGAGAGTGCAAGTTAGGGTTCCCAACCGTTCTTTATTGGGAATTACAATCTTTCTTTTGTGAAATTTGTCCTTTCTGCTTTCTGTGAGCTAATATGTCCTTTATTTTGTGGAAATCTCCTTTTTATGTTAAATTATATTCTTTGTTATTTAGTTTTGTGTGTCAGTTTTTTAATCTTACCATGCGAATTATGTAATAGAATTGTATCTCCAAAATATATTACGCATCCCGCAATAAGTGTAACCAAAGATAGCTATTGGCATATTTAGCATATAATGGATAAATTGCGAGACTATAATCAGTTAGAAAATTGATTTTATGGTTCCAAAGTAAACAAAGAGTTTAAAAATCCAAGACACTGGCAGAACACTGTACCAAAAGCAATTCAATCATTTGTAACAGAAATCTCTATGAAATCTTGAAAAAAAATTAATTTCGTTGATTTTGAGTTGATTTTCGTTTTGTTTTATCGTTATCATTAATATCTTGCCGAAATTTCGAACTACCTAGTTTTATCAAGACTAAATAATTCCAATTTAAATAAAAGGGGACCACTAGTTATGCGTAAAAAAAATACAGAAATTAGGCCCTTATTCCCTTAGTCGTGTCACTTGTCGTTTGTACCGACAACCAATTTTTAGTATTCCCTTAGTCTTGGAGTGACAATCGTCATTTGAAGTGACAAACGTCTCTTAAATTGGTATTCCCTTACACCCTTATTCCGTTAGTAGTCTCACTTCATTCAACGTGACAATTATCGTGTCACTTCAGCTATAAATTGGTATTCTTTAAGTCGATCGAAGTGATGTGACACGATAAATGTCATAAAACAGAATCCCTTAGGCAACACTAATAGTTTACTAATAGATTGAATGCTAGACAACTTCATTGTGATTTTTTGTGGTAAGGAAAACAAATAAAACGTCAAAATATTGTTCATATCTTTTGTGTGAAGTGGCAAAGATGCAATTTTTATTTCTGTTACATATATTAAATTTATTTTAATAAAAAATTAATTGAAATGTATTCATTTTATGTCATTTTATGCTAACCCGGAAATTTTTTTTGTGAAAATCGAGTGAACAATTAAAACATAAAAAGAAGGCAAATTCGTATTCTTTAGGTTTCTTCTTGTGGCGTTTGAGTTTTTTCTGTGGTTGTTTTTATTAAAATTAAGTTATTTTCAAACATTTTAAGATAGTTTCATATAAACTGCTGTTTGTTTTCCTTTATACTCGAAATAATCTGACATATCTTAGCTGTCAAATTATCGATCTATATTTGACGGAATTTTGACATTTAAAAATCAAGGATGTGTTGTTAAAAATCGAAAATATATTAAATTTTAAGAAAATACTCTACAAATTTATATTTCATAATTTTTTGTGTGAGCATAATATATTGACATAATATAAAACGGGGAATGATGGCTTTTTAATTCCTTCGCATATTTGATTATGTTGATGATTAAAATTTTATGTTTCACTTACACTATAAGTACAATTATTAATAATTACAACATTTATTAATGTGTAATATACATATTTAAAAACTTGCTAGAAATAGTCAAAATATAATTTAAAATTCAAAATCTATCGTTTTTGCCTTTATCCATTTTGTGTCGCTTGAAAATTTCAGGCGATGAAATTGTCATTTCAAGTGATATGAAACTTTTCAAATGACTAAGGGAATACCAAGTGAAGAGACGTTTGTCACTTCAAATGACGATTGTCACTCCAATCGACTAAGGGAATACCAAAACTTGGTTGTCGGTACAAACGACAAGTGACACGACGAAGGGAATAAGGGCCTTAGTCATTTGAAAAGTTTCATGTCACTTGAAATTACAATTTCATCTCCTGAAATTTTCAAACGACACAAATTGGATGAAGGCAAAAAACGATAGTTTTTCAATTTTAAATTATATTTTGACTATTTTTAGCAAGTTTTTAAATATATTACGTATTTATAATTTATAAATATTGTAATTTTTAATAATTTTACATTGTATGTGGAAAATAAAATGTATATTTTTGAAAAGCCTTCCCAATTTTTTATTATGTCAATAATTTCACAAAAAAATTAAGAAATACAAATTTCTAACATATTCCGATTTTTTAACAACACAATTGACATTTCCTTGATTTTTAAATATCAGTGGCACTATTCTGGATTTCCCGGGGAATTGCGAATTGGGAATTGATTTATTGTCAGTTCTTAGTATATTTTGGCTTTCTTTTTTCCAAAGCATACTGAGCGTTTGGTATTTTGTTGATGTTTTGGGAAAAAATAATTCCCAGCCAAATTTTTAGGGAAAAATAAACAACAAAATTGCTATGGAATGAAACTATTTTTCCCCAAAATTTAGTATGCTTTGGAAAAAAGAATACAAAATATACTAAAAACTGACAATAAATCAATTCCCAATTCGCAATTCCCCGGGAAAACCAGAATAGTGCCACAGAATTCGTAAAATAATAGTAAATTATTAGTGTTGCCTAACGGATTCTGGTTTATGACATTTGTCGTGTCACGTTACTTCGATCGACTTGAAGAATACCAATTTTAAGCTGAAGTGATAGGACAATTATCACGTCGAATGAAGTAAGACGACTAAGGGAATAAGAGTGTTAAAATCCAAAATAATTGAAAAGTCAAACTCCAGAAAAAAAAATCTAGAAATTACCAAAAAATAAATCCAGAAAAATTATTTTGTATAAAATAAATGAAAAAATTGAATTTTATAGGCATTTTATACCTTTATCACCACTTGGAGCATTGGGCTATCAGTAGAAGCGATTCAATTCCTTTGATCTGTTTCTGCAAGGCTGATGAAGCATTAACCAATTTAACACAAATCCGCATTCGCTCCAATACATTCATCGACAGTCGACACCATACTAACCCAATGAATTAACTCAACCACAACACAACTTGAAACATTTATGGTAGAACTATCAGTGGAAGTGATATTAGCGACACAATTCCTTTGAGTCCAAATACTGCCCAAATATTTATGAGATAAGGACCAATTATTCGATGATCGAAAAGACACTCTTCATGAATAAGTTCAGTTTTCAGTTGATAGTCAACAAAAAGAATTAACAAAATCTGATAGTAGCATTTAATTCCCAAGGAAAAGTCCTACTGGATACCATAGTAATCTTAGTGCCAGAGTTATCACCTTCCAAATTATCTAACCGAGCTTATTCCCATATCTTGCATAAGAAAAATATAGATTAGCATTGAAGTACCCGTAACTCAAAAAGTAAGGCATTTGGAGCACACTGCCCTTGAATATATTTAAGGGAGGAACCTCCTCCAGACAACTGGTTTTTCAAAAAAAATTTACAAAAAATTGAGAGCATTTATTGCAATGAAACAAATTGCATAATAATATTGACGTTAAAATGACTACAAAAAAAAAAATTTATGAGTAAAAAAAACAAAATGGCGGCGCTAGAGGTGCTCGAACTAGGCTACTAGAGTTTGCGCCGCGGAACGCCCAGGTCCTTGTAGTTAACTAAAATCAACGAAACAATTTTTTTTTATTAAAATAATTCATTCCGCTTTGCATGAACCTAAAAGTTGCCGGAAAAAATAAAATTGAAAATTTGAGGACAAAAAGAAAAAAAAATCACGTGTTTCTTTATAAACAATTCGTTAAAACCAATATTTGTTTAAAAAATTTATACGAAATTTTAGGTTTGTGCAAAGGCCGATAAGTTAAAGAATATGTGTACAAAATTTCAAGTAAATTGGTCCATTACTTTTTGAGTTACATTCCACGGCGCGCAAAAAAACACGTTTTGAGGAAAACTCGATTGAAGTTTACGTTCTTGAAGAGGACGCATTACTTCGCATCACTTCAGTGACTTCCTAGGGACCTTTAGGATTTTCTGTTGGGCTTGAAACTTTGGTAATATATTCTCCAGATACTAAACGAATTTTTAAAGCAAAAAAAAAATGAAAAAAAGAAATATCTGGAGGAGGTTCCCCCCTTAATCGCAAGACCTACAAAACCCTTCAATATGAACAAATTTGGTCGAAACTTAATTTCCATAAGATTAGTGCGGGGTTCTTTGATATTCGATACTTATTGAATTAGATTTAGTTTATATTTGAAAAATATATTAAATTTGAATTATACTAATGTGTCGTTATGCGAATGCTAAAGTGTGCTATATCCATTTTTGATTTTATTTGAGTTTGGAGGAGAAAATTGGGGTTCCGGGTCTAATTGAAAGGAAATTTATTATTTGTGTTTTGTAAAGTATTCAGAAATGCTAGAACACTAAACAAAAATTGATACTTCATCAATGATTAAATCACTTCTTTAATTAAATTAAATCCGAAAATTACAAAAAAAAATTAATTCGCTCGTAATTCAAATTTTACATAGGAATTTCGATTTTATCTAATTTCGAGTAATTTTCGGATTTAATTAAATAAAAATATCATAAATTGTATATAAAAATGTTTTTATGAAGACGTGCTTGATGTGGAATATTGTGGATATCTCCTATAATTCTAAACAAACCATTTACTGAGTGAGTGCCGAATTCTAAGTTGTGGCCAATTTATCAACATAATACCTGTAGCTGATTTACATTCAACGACATTCGACTTCCCCCAAAACAGTTGAAACACAATATAGGAGATACTACAGAGACAAAACGAGAAAAAATAATCATCTGCGTGAAGTCAATTGAACCCCAAAAAACAAACCCAAAAATCGTTGTCTGTTTTTTTTGCAGATGTCGAGTTTCATCTTTTTTCTGTAAAATCGGCGTTGCGTGAATAAATAACTAAAATAAGGTTACATAAACAAGAAAACCAATCATTTGTTTTGATTTAAGACATTTTTTGTTTAAATTAATTTTTTCGTTTAAAGAAAACAAATTTTTGATTTGACATGTGCATCTGCGAAAATCTTTGAATGTCAAAATCAGTCTTTATTCACAAAATCAGCATTCAAACTTTTAACGGAAACCTTTACCATATATTACCAACCTTTACCATATTATGCCTTTAACTTGAAAACGAAAAAAAACAGAAAAAATATCTTTTGTTACTTTTAGTGACATCTATCGGTGACATATGTAAGTAGTAGGTTCATCAAAAAATTACAAAAAGTCCTTTGAAGCTCAATTTAGTCCACACCCAAGTATAACAAAGCTGAAAATATGAATTTTTTTTCAGCATATTGGTACAAAAAATCGGAAAATGATGAAATTGGGTTGGGTTTCCAAATTCCAACTTTTGACACAGCAAAGATGCTGGCGTTGGTGTGTACTTTTTTATTTTGTGTTTACAAATTTTACAACTTTAGTTTTGTGTGAGACGCCATTATGAATGGTTGGGTTTTGTTTTTACTTTAACTTAAATTTTATTTTTTGTGTTGTGCGATTATTTTTGGGTTTGTAGAATTTTTATTTTTGTGTGTACGAATTAATAATAATAATAAAATCGATTTTTATTTATAGATGAACGCGAATTGGATTATTTAAAATAATAAAAAAATATTGTGTAAATAAATAAAAAAAAATATTGTGTTAGGTTAGGTTAGGTTTGGGTGGCGGTCCACCAGGACCAGGCATAGACACAAAAAGGTCCGTAGCCATACCACAAATTAAAAATTTTTCCTCCAACTCATTGAAACCACTTTGAGCTTGCTATGAAGCGCTGGATACTCCTGACGTCCTTCTCGCTGAGCTCCGCCAGGTCGTTGAAAAGGTGTGCCCCTAGAAAATTCAGTCTGTTTCGTGCCAGACGAGGACAGGTGCAAAGAAGATGAAGTACTGTCTCTTCCTCCTCTTCGTCCTCGCAACTACGACAGTAGTCATGTGAGAAGAAACCAAGTCTACTTGCATGTCTGCCTATGAGACAGTGCCCCGTAATCACTCCAACAACCACACTGATCTGACTCCGCTGAAGTGAGATCAGCTGTTTGGATCTCGCCAAGTTCAACTTTGGCCAGATTTGCCGAGTTATTACGCATGAGGTACTATTTGACCATCTGTCATTCGTCAACTTACTGGCTTCCTCCTGAAGCAGCAGTTTACATACCGCAAGAGGAATTTCAATATCCTTTTTGCTGTTTGAAATGTGGTCCGTTGTACCACGTCGAGCCAGTTCATCGGCTTTCATGTTCCCCGTACTAACGAAATGTCCTGGCACCCATATGATATGGATGTTGAACTGATCTGTCATCTCGTTAAGAGATGAGAGACAGCTCTGGACTACTTTCGACGTGAGAAGGTGTGATTGAAGCGCTTTAATGGCTGCCTGACTGTCCGTATATATGCGAATATCACTAGTCGATATTACATTATACCTCAACCAGTCCGCTACTTCCTTTATCGCAGTTACCTCAGCTTGAAAAATGCTGCAGTAGTCAGGGAGACGAAAGGAGAGGTTTAACATGAGTTCCTCGCAGAACACCCCAGCCCCTACTCCTCTATCCCGTTTTGAACCATCAGTGAAGAAGTTCAAAACTCCTGGTTCCAAAACTGTATCCATCATCCAGTCCTCTCTAGATGGTATAATAGTCCGGAACTTTCTATCAAAAGATAGTGACGGGACAGTATAGTCGGTGGTCTTGGGAAGCCCTTTGTTACAAAGTATAGATGAGTGCCCTGTGTTATTGCAGGTCCACATTAAGGTGGATTTCAGTCGTATGGCAGTGCTAGCTGCCCACTGTTTTCCCATGATATCTAGAGGAGTTAGAAATAGCAGAGTCTCCAGTGCCTGAGTGGATGTGCTCCTCATTGCACCACTGATCCACAGAGAGATTGTTCTCTGAACTTTTGTCAACAACTTTAGGTTGACAGTTTTGTCCAGAGCAGGCCACCAAACTGTTACCCCATACAGAAGAATGGGTCTAACTACTGCTGTGTATAGCCAAAGGACCATGTGGGGATCCAGCCCCCAACCTTTCCCAATTGCATTTTTGCAGGAGTATAGCGCTACCGTAGCTTTCTTTACCCTTTCCGTAATATTCGGTTTCCAGTTTAATTTACTGTCTAAGACGAGACCCAAGAACTTTGCTTCACCTGTAAAAGCCAAGTTGAAACCATTTAAAGTAGGAGGATCGACATGAGGAATTTTATATTTCCTAGAGAAGAGAACCAATTCGGTTTTCTGTGGGTTCACATTTAGCCCACAACCATTGGTCCATAGTGAAAGAATGCCCAGAGCATTTTGAATAAGCTCGCTAAGTGTCCCGGGATATTTTCCCCGAACGCCAATAGCGACATCATCCGCATAGGCAACCACCTTGAAGCCAGTATCCTCCAGCCTCAGCAATAGATCATTTATGACCAAGTTCCAGAGAAGGGGGGACAGTACGCCACCCTGCGGCGTGCCTCTGCTTGCAAATCTTCTGGCGGAGGATTTCCCCAGACTGGCATTTATGATTCTGCCTCTTAGCATCTGATCTATCCAGTCCTTAAGAGAATCTTCCACTCCTAGATTCGAAAGTGCCTGAGTTATAGCCCCTGTTAGCACGTTGTTAAAGGCTCCCTCAATGTCCAAAAAGGTTACCATCGCGTAGTCTCCATATTCGAAAGATTTTTCAATAAAATATGTGAGAGAATGAAGAGCAGTTTCTACAGATCTCCCCTTCCAATAAGCATGTTGAGATTTGGACAGCTTTTCCGGCATAATCGTGCCTCTAATATGAGCTTCTATTTGTCTTTCCAGTATTTTGAAAAGGAAAGAAGACAAGCTGATCGGTCTAAGGTCTTTGGGACTGCAATGTGAGCGTTTTCCCGCCTTAGGTATGAAGACAACCTGTTACGCATCACTATTAACGGCCAACACGATTACTTTGGATAGATCTCAGTGGGCTATGCCAGGTTCTTCGCCGTTAATATAAATCATGATGCCACAAAAACTTCGTGTTGAACTTTATATATAAAATAAAAGAATGATCACTGCGTCACAAATGGTTCAAACAACACATCACCAGAAATAAAAAGATGAATTATTCCATAATTTAGTAATTAACACTTTTTATTGAATAAACATAATTAGCTTTGATAAAATAAAAAAAAACAACGACTTCGCTTTAATCCACCAAGAAAAAAAAAATTGCTTAAATAAGCTAAAAAAAATCAAATTTACCAGAAACAAAAGTAAATTATTTGTAATTTACTAAAACTTTTGTTGGAAACTAATTTTCGTAAATATTATCAAAAACAAATATTATATAAAAAAAACTCACCCATATTGCTGCCAAAGAGTACTCGTTGGTGTTACAAGATGGTGTATAAGATGACCTGTAACTTAAATTGGTTTCCAACCCGTTTGTTTATAATTTCTTTTTGTTTTTACACTAAAATTGAAAAATAACTGACTCTACTTTACTTTTAACTTACTAATAAAAAAAACTATTTAAGTAATTGAGAATTATAAAAAAAACTGATTCTAAGATGAGTAAGCGAAGAACATAAAAACAATCACAATAAAACGGAATGTACTCAAGGTCACTAAATTCCGTTGCTAAACACTGTATATATGTGTTCTAATGTATGGACGCTAATCCGTGCGCATAACTGCCTGCTCGCGTTTTTTTTTTTTTTAGTATGGAGTATTTCCTAAGGGTACACCCGAAACAAATGTAGATTTCTCTTAATGATACCCCCTTTGATCGTCCTCTTTGACTTTAATAATTTGTCTTAGGGATTTTTTTTTATTGAGGCCCTATATGCACAATACAAAAAAATTCAATATTAATTGGATTTTCAACCTGTTTTAAGAAGAAAACTTACCCGCTTCGTAAGCCCTCAGGCAACTTTAGCACAGATTTTATCGCTCAAAAAAAATCCAAAAAAAACTGGATAATGAGGTGCCCGTTTACCAACTTTAGTAAATTCTAAAGAAAACAGTTCTTTTAGTTTCACCTTAATGAGCATTAATAGCAAGCTTACCCAAAATATGAAAATTAATCATATGAAATAAGCTTCTGCTTTTCGGATCACTATTAGACTTTTCGCGAATTCCAGAAAATATTAGAGATTTTGCAGATTGCAAAAAAAAAAAAAAAAAAAAACATGAATTAATTTCTTTTTAAAATTATTAATTTATTTTATGTTCACTGAACATCACTCGCGGTGGCCTCACTTGATATAATCTATTATCATTAAATATTCCGTTGGCTAGCAAAAATAACCACAGAGGTAATATGGATGTACTAGTTATGTATTAATATATTACGTAGGATGGTATTCAGATAAAAAAAAAAATGGATTAGCTATACCCCTATCTATAAGTAAGTATTTCGCTTAAAGTCGTGGTAACAACAATTTCAATACTAACAACCATGCGATAACATACACTAATCGATAAATCTCTTCATTGTGAGAAGTAAAATATATTATGGTAGGTTAGGATCACCATCACAAGAAGATTACCCAAAATATACACCAAGTAAAAAAATGAACAAACAACAACCAACAAACCAAAATATAGAATAGCCCATACCTACACCTAAGCGGTGCTTATATACTAATTGGATTACTATACCCAGTCTTTTATTTATGTGCATTGATGATTACCCCAGTATGATAATGAAAATAAATAAAAGTTTATTGATCTCAAAGATCAATTGCCCCTACAAATATGAAAATACATATGCAACAAATTTTAGCTATTACAGTAAGTCCTCGACTTACATGATTAATTCGTTCCGAAGATTTTCGCGTAAGTCGAAAAATCGCGTAAGTCGAACAAACCTCAAAACTCATTTTTTTTAAATCACGTAAGTAGGAATTCACGTAAGTCAAATTCGCGTAAGTCGAGGACTGTACGAATTCACGTAAGTCGAATTCGCGTAAGTCGAGGACTTACTGTATACAGTAACGCCTCGCTTTAGCCACTGAAGATGAATATCCATCCCAAGGAAAAACAAATAAACATTTCAAACTAATCAGGTAGCCGTAACAACACAGATTCATCGCACCTGCTTCACTAAACATGGTACGATGGAGCTGCAAAATCGGCTTCTCACGGATCAATTCCTTATGGTTTAATATCTTTGGCATGAAAAATGCCCAAAACTTTACCAGTTTCATCGGTTACTTCATAGTTAACCGTTCCTATTTTCTTTCCAATGATTCCCTTTGTAAATTGAGGTGCAAATTTCGTACAAAATTTGTTTATCGCATCGCTTTGCGGATGCATTCTGACAAATACAGTTTGACCCAAACTAAACTCAATTGGACGAGTTCGCAAATTATAACGCTTAGAACTTTTCTCATAGGCCTTAGCTATCTCTAACTGAACCTGTTCATGTAATAAAGCCATCCTGTCTGGCAGAGGCATAACTATTCTCCCCTCTGAAATACTACCCGTCATCCTTAAAAGATTATAGTTATCGGCGTGGTTTATTTTATTGTATCCGAACAGAAGGAAATGTGGGGAGTGCTTAACCGTATCATGCAAATTATTACGAAGTGCTGAAGCAATTTCCGGTAAATTTGTATCCCATGTCGTGTGTTTTCCTTTCACGTATGAGCGTATAGCTGCCAAAACAGATCTGTTAACCCTTTCTGAAGAGTTAGATTGCGGAGAGTAGACGGCTGTTTTAGAATCCTGAACTCCAAAATTTGCTAATAAGGCCTTGTACTCGTGACTTTTAAATTGTGGACCTTTGTCGGAGTGAATCTTCTCAGGAACTCCAAATACGCAAAACACTTCATTTTTTAAAAAATCGATGATCTGCTGTGTCGTACCTTTACTCAAGGGTTTCAATAAAACGAATTTGGTGAGATGGTCGAGAACTATTAATATCACTGTCTTACCTTGAGTAGAACGTGGATATGGCCCCAGAAGATCCACATAGATCCTTTGCCAAGGTCTTTCTACGGGAAACATTTTCCCCATCGGCGGTCTGGTGATTTTATTTGAAGCTTTTGAAATTTTACACGTCTCACAGTTTGCGATGAAGTCACGTACTTCTTTGGACATACCCGGCCAGAAATAAAATCGGCGTAGCCTCTCTAAAGTTTTCGAAATTCCGCAGTGTGATGCTAACGGGTCGTTGTGTTCCTGCTGAATAAGGTCGCTTCTTAATCCGACTGGAACCCACAGCTTCCAAATTGGCAAATCTGTTAATTCGTCTCTCCTACGTGGCTCGAGACGAATAAAAATTCGTCCGTCAGTAACTCGGAATGCTGCGAAACTATTAGGGTCCAACTGAATTTTATTAAGCAGTTCCTGGTATTGTTCATCTTTGAAGCTGACCGAGTCCATATCTATCGCGGCTGTGAATTTCGTTGCACTTTCTTCAAACTCCTCCAAAGTATCACAATGAATTCGCGACAGGGTATCCGGAACAACATTTTGCTGACCTTTAACATGTTCAATGTTGCAAGAATATCCTTGGAGTTTCAAGCTCCATCTCGCTAATCTACCGTTTAAATCTCTTTGATTCATTAGCCATTTTAGACTAGCGTGGTCCGTAATTATAGTAAATTGGTGTCCTTCCACATAGGCTCGAAACTTCTTAACTGCTAAGATCGCGGCTAGACATTCAAGCTCGGTGACGGTATAATTTTTCTGTGCACCATTTAATTTTTGCGACATGAAAGCGATTGGGCGTTCATTTTCTTCATCATCGATTTGGAAAAGGACCGCTCCTACACCTTCAGTGCTCGCATCACATCTGATAAAGAAGGGCCGATCATAACATGCATTGACCAATACCGGCGCTGATGTCAACAACTGTTTTAGTTGTTCGAAGGCCGCCTGCGCACTTGTTGTCCACCTAAATTGACCTTTCTTAAGACAATCGGTTATCGGAGAAGTGATAACTGAGTAATTATCGATAAATCGACGGTACCATCCTGCCATACCAAGAAATCGCCGAGCTTGCTTGATGTTAGTTGGAGGTGGTATATTCAATATGGCCTCTACTTTCTGAGGATCGGTTCTAAGGCCCTTCTCTCCAACTAAATATCCCAAATAACGAATTTCTCTCATTGCGAAATTACTTTTGGTTATGTTTATAGTGAGTCCCGCCGTCCGTAATAAGTCTGCGACCACTTTTAACAATCTAAGGTGACCCTCGAATGTGCCGGTGACGATCAACAAATCATCCAGATAGACAAAGATCTGATCATGGAGTTCGTGCGGTATGACCTTGTGCATCAACCGGCACATCGACTGGGCTGCATTACACAGCCCAAACGGCATCACCTTAAACTGGTAAAGTGGCCGCCCTGGTACTGTAAATGCCGTCTTGTCTCGTGAATGTTCAGCTAGCGGAATTTGCCAGTAGGCGTCTTTCAGGTCAAGTCCTGTAATAAATTTCGTCTCTGATAATCTGCCAAGAAGTCCGTCAATTATAGGGAGTGGATAAGTGTCCTTTTCGGTAACCGAGTTTAACTTACGTGCGTCCAAACAAAGTCGAGTCTTTCCGTTTGCCTTACGTACCACTGTCACAGGAGAACTCCAAGCGCTTCTACTAACCTCGATCACATCCAATTCAAGCATCCGATCAATTTCCTCATTTATTTCATTTTGTTTTGCTGGCGAAACCGAGTAGTACCGCTGTTTAATTGGCTTGCACCCTTTAATGATCTCAATTTCATGCTCATGTAGTTGTGTTTTGCCCAAGCCATCTTTTTCAAAGGAAGGAAAAAATTGAATAATTTGTTGTAGCGCTTGTGCTTCATCTTCCTCTAGCTTATGAGATTTTGTTTTATCTGTGGAACTGGAGTCCGTAATTTCGTTGAGGTATAACTTGGGCAGTAACTGAAATTTCTCCCAGAAATCTATTCCGAGATAAAGCGGCGCTTGCAGACTGGGCACAATGCAAAATCGGATCCATTTGGTTTGATTGCAGAAAGATACTGGCAAGTTCACAATACCTTCTATCTTATTGCGAGTACCGTCGGCAGTTCTAATGAAACAATCCATTCTGTTGTAAGTTTTGCCCAAATCCTGCAACAACTCCATCGCACCCTTACCTAAGACGCTCACCGAAGCCCCACTGTCTAACAAGCCGTGCATACTTCTCGACACAATTTTAACCTCCGCGTATGGACGCGGGTCGTTTTTGTACAAACTCGTGGTTATGGAATACACACACATTTTCAAGAAAGCTCGCTTGGACCTAAAATATTTAACCGATCTATAAATTTTATTTTTATATTTTTCATTATACGCTGTTTTATTTGGAGGAGTGTAAAAATCATTTGATGATGAATGGGTTTGATTTAATCTTGTTTTGAGGGCGACTTGGGAGGTGTTAACTGAAATCGGACTTTCTGTTCCGAGCGTGGTCCCCTCGAATAATTCACGCTCGGCTGGAGGTTTTCCGCTTCTTCCGCCTGACAGTTTAAACAAAACTTGAGTTTAGGACAATCCTGAACACGATGACCTATATCTTGGCATTTCCAACAAATTAAATATTGGGGCTTGTATTCTTTTGAATTTCTGGAATTATCAAATGTTCCTTGTAATGCTTCTAAATCACAATTTCTCGACGTATTTTCCTCGGACACAGTTGGTGATGAGTTTTGACTCCTTCTCAAACTAGGGTCCACATTTAGTTCCCTAAATTCATTAGTGATTTCATTAATGGCTGGCTGGCGTCGTCTAAACACATCGCTAAATCGTCGTGGGTCGTATCCTGACTGATCCCACATCTTCTCGTACCGCCTACAGAGTATACGAAGTTCTTCCACTGATCTGATGCTACCTTGAGAAGGAAGGGTTACGTTCTGTAATGCCGGATGCATGTTCTGACAAAGTCTGTATACCAACTCTCTCTCAGACAATCTATTTTGTAACCTTGCATTCAGCTTCTGCACGGCTAGAGCAAAATCTGAAAACGTTTCCCTGTTACTCTGGTGTCTACGGTGAATTTGTTCACGAGTTTCTTCTTCAAAGTCGAAACTTCCGAAATATGACAGCATAGCCGATTTTAGTATGGGCCAGGTTGCATTTGGATTGTCTAGCTTAAAAACCCAATACCAATCCTCCGCCTTCTTCGAAAGGAATAAGTGCAAAATTTTAGTAAGTCTGTCATCGGCAACTCCATCATCGCGAGCCATCTGCTCCAATCGGGTCACGAAATCGTAAACATTTGTTGAGTCTGTACCGTCGAATGACAAATTCCACCTTTGCTTGATTTTATACGCGTTGTCGGCTCCAAATCGGTGTGGTACAAACTGGGCGTCGTCGGCTCCAAATCGGTGTGGTACAAACTGAGCGTTGTCTGCTGGTGGGGCGAAGATTCTTTCATAAGGAGCGTTTCTTAGACCGAACTCCGCATTAGTTGCTCCAAACTTATTATTTGGTGGCTCAGCTAGCCTGAACGAAAAATCGGGTAAATTCGGTTGTGACTGTTTCTCCGCTGCCTTACGCAACTCTATGTTTGAAAAAAATTCTGCAACTGAATCTTTTAATTCTTTGCCTTCCAAGGTAAGTTGCGACAATACGTCTTGCTGCTTAGAGGGAGTTAATGGTTTCACCGGTGCTGTCATTGATGTTCCTCCATATTGCGCTGATACCCTCTGTCCTGTTACCGCTTTTAGGCTTTGACTAAGTGGACTTGATTCACGCGTAGCTGCTTTTTCGTTTTCTAAACGTTCTTTCTCTTGTCTTCTTGCCTCTTGGTACTCCTTATACTGCTTCAAAAATGAATTATTAATTCGTCGCATATTGCTTGATGTTTTAGAAAGGTCGGCGATATCACCGAAAGTAGCTAGAAGTCTATCTGTACGTGCTCTATAATGTATAACTTTAGCTAGCGCTATAGTCATCCTTTCGAATGATGAAAGGTCGTGATCGCTTAGCTTAGATAACTGATCAAATTTATTTAAGCACAACTTTATTTCCTCATTTGGATCACTCTTGGCATGGGTAGCTACTGGTTTTAATGATCTTTCAGAGGCTTCAGAAAAAATAGTATCTACTAAAAGTTTAGGCGCATCGATTGTTTTACTGGTTAAACCCCGTACCAAATATTCGACCTCCTGCTCCTCTGCAGTTAAGCTAGTTAAATAAACACTAGGATCCATTTTAAATGTATTAATGACAACACAAAGTGAAATAAAAAAAAACGATTTAAGGTAAGGTAATAATACCAACGATAAATTTCAAAATTTGAATTAAAGAAGCTTGAACTATAACTATTCCAAAAAAAACAATACGTGACAGACTAACTAGACGAACTAACTAAATATAATACCACTTCAAATATAACAAAAAAAAAAAATAATAATAATAATAATAGTAATCACTATAAATCTACCTAGATAAATTTAACCAAACCGACTCAACTAATTAAATTGTAAAATAGATTATTAGTTAAAAAAAAAAAAATAGAAATTAAGAAAATTAATTAAGTTAAGTATATATCTGTGTTTAAATATATAATAAATAACTGGTGATGTGGATGAATTATGAACCAAATGCGAGCAAACTTTATTAATTGAAATCTACTGTACAGTATGCATAAGCAAACAATAACAATACCTCACGAAAAGTAATGTCAAGCTGGTTAATTTTGGGATTTTGGCCATATTTCATATGTTTTCTACCAAAATTTTCCCTGACAAGAAACTCTAACTTTTCGATCAAACAAACAAAAATATCAAACCTATAAATCAAACCTATATAAAAGAGCAATCTTGTGCAGAATACATATCTAAAAGCCTACCGGAACACACAAAGATTCTCGTGGATCAACTGTAGTGCCTTCAGACTTGCAATCAATACACAATCTCATTTACGGATGTTCACTTCACCTAATCATCATTAGGAACTCATGTTTCTACATGTTTCAACCAATGGTGAACTTAGTAAATATGAACAATAAAAAAAAACAAATGAACCAAACTCGTTAACGCTAATTGAAGTAAGTCGCTAACCGCTGATTAATAAAAAAAACAAGCGGTACTCAACGCGATCTTAAGTTGCACAGTTAAGCTGTGTGGATGTCTTCTTGGGACCACCAAATATGAAAACTAGTCTTAATTAGTCTGCTTATGCATATTACCAAAAAAAAAAAAAAACACTTAAAAAAAAAATTACCAAGACTATTGAATTTGAGAAAAATACATGCTTTAAGCTTGTGTTTATTAACCGGAAGGTTAAGTGAAATCACTGTTCAAACTATTTTCACAGTTACTATAACCTTCAGGTCCCTGTTTCGGCGCCATTTTGTTACGCATCACTATTAACGGCCAACACGATTACTTTGGATAGATCTCAGTGGGCTATGCCAGGTTCTTCGCCGTTAATATAAATCATGATGCCACAAAAACTTCGTGTTGAACTTTATATATAAAATAAAAGAATGATCACTGCGTCACAAATGGTTCAAACAACACATCACCAGAAATAAAAAGATGAATTATTCCATAATTTAGTAATTAACACTTTTTATTGAATAAACATAATTAGCTTTGATAAAATAAAAAAAAACAACGACTTCGCTTTAATCCACCAAGAAAAAAAAAATTGCTTAAATAAGCTAAAAAAAATCAAATTTACCAGAAACAAAAGTAAATTATTTGTAATTTACTAAAACTTTTGTTGGAAACTAATTTTCGTAAATATTATCAAAAACAAATATTATATAAAAAAAACTCACCCATATTGCTGCCAAAGAGTACTCGTTGGTGTTACAAGATGGTGTATAAGATGACCTGTAACTTAAATTGGTTTCCAACCCGTTTGTTTATAATTTCTTTTTGTTTTTACACTAAAATTGAAAAATAACTGACTCTACTTTACTTTTAACTTACTAATAAAAAAAACTATTTAAGTAATTGAGAATTATAAAAAAAACTGATTCTAAGATGAGTAAGCGAAGAACATAAAAACAATCACAATAAAACGGAATGTACTCAAGGTCACTAAATTCCGTTGCTAAACACTGTATATATGTGTTCTAATGTATGGACGCTAATCCGTGCGCATAACTGCCTGCTCGCGTTTTTTTTTTTTTAGTATGGAGTATTTCCTAAGGGTACACCCGAAACAAATGTAGATTTCTCTTAATGATACCCCCTTTGATCGTCCTCTTTGACTTTAATAATTTGTCTTAGGGATTTTTTTTTATTGAGGCCCTATATGCACAATACAAAAAAATTCAATATTAATTGGATTTTCAACCTGTTTTAAGAAGAAAACTTACCCGCTTCGTAAGCCCTCAGGCAACTTTAGCACAGATTTTATCGCTCAAAAAAAATCCAAAAAAAACTGGATAATGAGGTGCCCGTTTACCAACTTTAGTAAATTCTAAAGAAAACAGTTCTTTTAGTTTCACCTTAATGAGCATTAATAGCAAGCTTACCCAAAATATGAAAATTAATCATATGAAATAAGCTTCTGCTTTTCGGATCACTATTAGACTTTTCGCGAATTCCAGAAAATATTAGAGATTTTGCAGATTGCAAAAAAAAAAAAAAAAAAAAACATGAATTAATTTCTTTTTAAAATTATTAATTTATTTTATGTTCACTGAACATCACTCGCGGTGGCCTCACTTGATATAATCTATTATCATTAAATATTCCGTTGGCTAGCAAAAATAACCACAGAGGTAATATGGATGTACTAGTTATGTATTAATATATTACGTAGGATGGTATTCAGATAAAAAAAAAAATGGATTAGCTATACCCCTATCTATAAGTAAGTATTTCGCTTAAAGTCGTGGTAACAACAATTTCAATACTAACAACCATGCGATAACATACACTAATCGATAAATCTCTTCATTGTGAGAAGTAAAATATATTATGGTAGGTTAGGATCACCATCACAAGAAGATTACCCAAAATATACACCAAGTAAAAAAATGAACAAACAACAACCAACAAACCAAAATATAGAATAGCCCATACCTACACCTAAGCGGTGCTTATATACTAATTGGATTACTATACCCAGTCTTTTATTTATGTGCATTGATGATTACCCCAGTATGATAATGAAAATAAATAAAAGTTTATTGATCTCAAAGATCAATTGCCCCTACAAATATGAAAATACATATGCAACAAATTTTAGCTATTATACAGTAACGCCTCGCTTTAGCCACTGAAGATGAATATCCATCCCAAGGAAAAACAAATAAACATTTCAAACTAATCAGGTAGCCGTAACAAACCTTCACTTCCGTCCATTTACTGGGAATGTGACATAGTTCTAGGCTGCCTCTAAAAATTACCTCTAACCAGGGAATGGTTAGATCAGTAGTTTTTTGTATATCCGCAGGGATAATACCATCAGGTCCTGGCGACTTGTATGGTTTAAAACTGCTTATCGCCCACAGAATCTTTCTTCTGCTAATAATTTGGCCTGCGAGGCTACTAGCCCTTTTACCTTCTGATATAGTAGGTGCAGATTCGGAACAACCAGGGAAGTGAGTTTCCAATAGTAGTTCCAGCGATTCCATACTATTTGTGGTCCATGCTCCATCCGGCCTTTGAAGGAAGCTTGGGATGGAAGGGCTAGTAGATAGTACCTTGCGAAGCCTGGACATCTCTGATGTCTCCTGAATTTTACCACAGTATAGTCTCCAAGATCTGTTCTTTGCGCTTCTTAGCTGATATTTGTAAATTTTGAGGACTTCCTTATAGGAATCCCAGTCTACAGCGGCTTTTGTTTTCCTTGCTGTTTTGAAGAGTCTCTTGCACCGTTGACGTATTTGTTGAATCTCCTTTGACCACCAAGGTGGCCGAGATTTGCCCCTAGGCCTACTAAGAGGACAAGAGCCTAGTACCGCTTCATTAAAAGCGCTGGACAGTTCGTCCACTAAGCCATCGAGTTCTACCGTAGTTTTTGGAGGTTCAGGCACCTGCACTGGTAGTGAATTTCCCAGAATAGTTCTGAAAATATCCCAGTCGGTTTTCCTCCTGTTCCTGTAGAGAGGGCTGTTCGGAAAGACCAAGCTCATTTCAAATTGAAGATAACAGTGATCAGAAAAAGAGAGGTCTTCCGACACTTTCCAATTTAATAGACTAGTCGTCAAGAAGTTTGAGACGAGTGTAATATCCAATACCTCCTGTCTATTTCTAGTTATAAAAGTCGGCTTATTGCCTATGTTACATATATGAAGGTTAGTACTTAGAATGTAATCAAGGAGTAACTCACCTCGTTCATTTGTGTCCGTACTTCCCCAGATTGTGTGATGAGAATTTACATCACTCCCAAGGATGACTCCAACCTTACGCTTCTGAGCCTCCAAAATTGCCTCACCCAGAATGACTGGTGGAATGTTCACTGCATCATAGGCTAGGTAGGCTGATATTAGCCAGAGGTTTCGTTTATTGACCTCAATGCTGACCGCTGCCACATCTTCATTGCTGAAATTTGATAGCAGAAAACAATTTATATAATTTTTAACGAGAATGCACGACCGAACCCTACCTTCTTGTTCCGTGTGCATTAATCTATAACAGGGTGTCTTGAGTCCAAGTACCCGGTCACCAGCAACCCAAGGTTCTTGGATCAAGACAATATCCGTCCCTTCCTTTCCAATTTTTAAAAGTAGAGCAGCTGATGCTGCCTTTGAGTGGTGTAGGTTAATCTGCAAGAACGTCACCATTCTTAGACTTCCTTCCCTACCAATGTATCATCAGAGTCCTCCCCTGATGATGTGAAGTCCTCTGAGATTCTTCTTAATGACTCCAAGGACATTGTCAACTCCGTATCTGTAGAGATGGTTTCCACCAGGCTGTTCCCCTCTTGGAGGAGCCCAGATGAGCTTCCTGCAGCTTCTTCAGATTCCGGAGCATCCGGCTTGTCCGCATCCTTCTTGTAGATTTTGAGTGTGACTGCACTGAAACCATAGCTTACCATACCATTTGTTTTTTCCAGCGCAGTCAGTGACTCTCTGTTTAGAATTATGACGGCCGACCTGTAGTCGGCCCGTGGCTCCTCGAGCTTAGCAACTTTCCAGTTGTGCGTTGGCAAATCTGGGTTGCCAACCTGCAACAACTGGAGTATCACCTTTGGATCGCTAGGCTCCGAAGGAATCCACACCCTGGCTCTTGGTCTACAGGGGATTTCATCTCTAGCTTTAACAGCAAGGCTGGCTCCGGGCCATACCTCGCCTAGTCTTTCCACTGCCTTCTTGTAGAGCAGAAGAGATCTCTGATCCACACATGCAGTCAGTTTCACCTGGTTCCTGTGCCAACCCGCATCCCGACAAGTCGGAGCAGGTCCTGGGTTTTCTGCAAGGATATCCAGGTAAATGGTGGTTAAGGCCCTTTCCACCTTTCTCCAATTGGCGGGCGTGATACTGCCATCCTCCTGGGACTGGTCAACAACTGCCACTACCAGCTGATCCTTGAGTACCTCGTTAAAAGGCCTCATTTCGGTAGCATGGAGCTTAGTTCGTTTTGCGATCTTAGGACTTTCCTCCTGAGATCTGTTCCTTTTAATCTTTAAGCCAGCTGAAGGACCTTCCGACATTTGTTCGGTGACTTTTTTCGCCCACACAAGCGTAGCTTTGTCTTTCTCCGACCTGTCTTCTGGAGGGATCTTATTTATCTTCTCCAGTGCCCTCCACGCCTTTCTCCTAGTATTATATGTTGGTTTTGAGGAACCAGCTTCATTGGTGCTTTGGTTCCGAATTATACTTCTTTGCTCAGGCCTGGTGACCCGAGTGGAGGGACCAGCCTTATCTAAGCTTTTGTCCCGTTGTTTATTGGCAGGTTTAGAGATAGGCCTAAAGACCCGAGTCTCCTTCTCTACCTCTTCCGGTTTTGTAAGAGAACCGGACTCTTTTGTTTGTTTTGTTTTTTGGTCTCCCATATTTGGTCCCACGAGTAGCGGAGAAAAGAGTGTCCATCTGTGCAGAGATCCGCAATACACAGATAAGGCTACTTAATCCGGAGGGCGCCAGGTATCCGGATCCACCGTTTGCAACTGAGCTAGTTTTTAAGCTGGGCCCTCAGCCTGGCCGGTTATCGGCACGGTACGAATAACACCTTAACCCAGCCCAGTGATTTGTTTAAGGTTTACTCCTTTAGCGCCGTGTTTTGGCCTAGAAGCCGATAAAGCAATCTAGTTACCAGCAGCCACCACGAGGAGGTAACACGAGCACTTGCGGAAAACTGCTAGTTACGGAGCCTATCGGCTTGCATCCCCCTAGCAACTTCCCGCCTGGCCGCCAAAAATATTGTGTTAATAAAATTTTAAAATAAAAAAAAAATTGTTTTTATTTAAGTAGCCATGTTTGATTGTTTGTATGTATGTATGTAAAAGCGAAATTTCCCCGCCAAATTTTATATTGTAAGCCCCGCCCATTTTTGTGCGACATAACCTCACTTTTTTTGTCATCATTTTCCGATTTTTGTGGCCAACTTTCATAGTAAATCTTAGAATAAGTCGGACATTATTTCGGAAAAAAATCGGTGATGAAATCAGCAAAGTGTCAGAAAAATCCAAAAATTGTCGGATATAAAAATACTTGGGCAGTGCTCAACATTTTAGTACATATTTTGAAATTTATGCCAATTTCATCCCTGGTTGGCATACGAGGAGAATCGTATGTCAAATCATCGTTGCTGTGGCGAGAACGAGATGGAGAAAAACAGAATAATAGCGAATCAAAAGAGATTTTGAAACCGCTAGCGAAAATGAGATGGACAAATATCACTAAATATAATTTAGAGTTCAATTATATTTTCCGCTAGGTAGTAAATGCAAATAGCTACGCTAAGAGGAATTTTGTGCGCAAACCAAATGTGTATATGGTGGCGAATGAATTGCAATTTACATAAACCAAATAATTAATTTATATGATTGCAATGTGTGAGTCACTACAGTTGTTTCTAGATAAGGTAGCCAACTCAAAAAAATTTATTTATTTTCTTTTTTTATTATAACTAATTAATTTTTAATTACATAAGTATATGACAAAAAAAAACGAAAGAAGATTATAATATTTTAGGCGATTTACTATTAAACATTTTTATACAAAAATTTTGATAAAAATATAAATTTTGGTTTTCATAAAAAAAAAAATTTTGAAAATTTTCGTTCATAAAAAGATACACAAACGGCCTTTCGACACAGTTAGCCTTTCGACACATTCGGCCTTTCGACATTGGGACTTTCAGCGTTCGGCCTTTCGATATTCGGCCTTTCGGCCCTATTCCATAAATACAAACAAACATAATAAGGAATAATTATATAGAATCTTTAAATGTGTTACTCATCTTAATTTTTTGTATGCAATGGATAACTTGAATAAGTTTTTACTAACATTACAAAAATTAAAAGTTAGCCTAAAGTTATTCAGGATCTATTTCCGAAAACCACTATTATTTCGAATTTCATTCCTATCTTTTCGTCCGCGTTCTGTTTTCACAATATTCCTTGTAGATTATACTATATACGCTGTACTGTGCTGCACGGAAACGTTTTGACAACACATATATGTATGTAAATACTTTCATAGTAAACTAGTTTAATTAAAGTAACAAAATTAAGAGTAAACACTAAAAAAAATTTTAGCAAATCAATTAAGTGTGATTTTCAGTTACCAAAGCTTTAACTAACTCAGCCAGCCAAATTAACTTTTGCAGGTAAATAATTCAGCACGGTTTGTTTTATTTCCCAAGTTCAAATCTAAAATAATTTTAACATAATCCTACAGAACCTAAATTTCTAACGCGATTTTCAAAATTACAAAGGACAAAGAGTGCAACATGTATCAATCGCACTTCGGCCTATTTAAGTCAATCATTTTTATTTAGATATTTGTCGTATTTCCATGAGAAAAATGAATTCAAATTATTTTTGAATTATTTTTTCTCATGGAAACAAGTCGCGAATTATTTTTTCGAATTGAAATAAAACAACAAGTAGAAAGACCAAGTTGGCGTCTGGTGTCGGGTGGTATAAATAAAATTAGGAATGAATTAAATAATTCAAACTTTTGGTTTGAATTATTTAATTCATATCGCGAGCAATTGTTGTTGTAAAATTCTAATGGAAATACGACTATTGCAGGATAGATTACTAGATCCTTCGGCCATTGTGTCATTGTCAACTAACTTTGTAACAAAATCCCCCAAAAGGGATTTTGTTAAACAGAACATAGCAATAGAGGTCTGGTTGCGGTATTGCACTGGCTGAAGCTCGCCGCTAGGCGTGGGGGTTACCAGACATATTACTATGCTTGAAAACCGCATAGAGATAAAACGAAGGGGACCAGAAAATTATTCTACCGTGCCACGACCACAGTGGTAGATAATCATAAATGTGGGTTGCGTTCGACAAGGACGCCGGTGCCACTCCGGCGTCCCTGCTCAAGGCCTAGGTCAGCATAAGGCCGCCCATCCTCACGCGATCACACAGAACTATTTATTCACTCATCACTAAAAAAAATTGAGGCAAGAAAATCATAAGAAAAATCTGCAATTACGAATGGAAACCGGATCGGAAAAAAAACGGAAAAATGAAATGCAAAAAAAAAATTTGAAATAAAAACGAACCGTTAGCAAAAATTACAAAAAAAAACGTGGTGCGAATCGATCTTGTGAGGGCGTCATACGGTACGCCACCCGAAACCTGAAAAACCCGTAAAAATTTATATATATAAGAAAGGAAAAAAATATATATAATAAGAAAACACGAAAAAACCAAGTTTGGCTCACAAAAGTTAAAAGAAAAAAAAACCACACGGTGTGGGCGGCGTTCTTTCTATATTTTGGCCGTCACACCTTACCTGAACACAAATTTGGCCCGACCGACCACAAAACAGCTACCAGCGCCGACGCAGGATCCCTCGCACGAACCCCACTCCGTTTGGCGGAGTTGCTGCCACAAACCCAAAAATTCACCAAAAACAACCACACAACGGGGTTTTTCTCTGGAGGAAATCTTATATACTTCTCAAAATAGTATTGCACAACATAAATGAAGCCGCTTAATAACTGTTATAATGGTTAGTATACTGAAGACAGAAGAATATCCCAATATAACAAGATTTCCGAAACTATTTAATACACAAAAAAAAAAATTGGCCATCACAAACAACTTTCCCGATCCAGTTTTTTTTTCTTCGATTTCAGAAAATAAACACCAATTTTTTTATGTAAACTTTATAAATTTAATTGAAATTTTTATTGATAATCAAAATAACTATACACCCAAAACAAAATATGAATGTATCACTACAGATTTAATAATTTTTCTTTAGTTTTTTTTTTTTTTTTATGGTTTCTGAAACTATTTTTTTTTTTTATTATTCTTATTATTATTAATTGAAATTATATTAAATTGTTTTTATAATTATTGGTCACACACCAAAAAGCAAATTATCATAAAAAAACAACATTCATATATTAAACAATAACTTATTGGTCATCAACTTAAAAATACTTTTTTTTTTTCGACCACATTTATCTTTAACTCCAAACTTGATATCCCCATTCAAAATTCAAAACCAGACTATCAAAAATAAAATTCCCGACGCGTAACAAACATAATTTTTCCCCCACCCAAAAAAATATTTACCCATATAAAAAAAAACCCGACCGATAGATTTCGGATGACGTACACATACGACATCATCCAAAATCGATTCGCACACACCAACACTAATTAACCAATTTTCTGGAATATTCCATTTACATGGAAAATCCACGCGCTAACCAAAACAAAACAGATGAAGCAACACGCCAACCACTACACGTCATTACATACCATCAAACAAAAAATGATAAAACGAATCGAGTAACCGACCAAAATACGGAGAAGTATAAAATGCTAAAGGGTACACTCTACCAAAAAAAAATATATTTTCTATTACAAATTAAGCCAAAGAAAGAATGACGTGTAGTGGAAGAGATTTTAGGCAGCGCAGTGGATAAACATGCAACCTTGTTGGGATTTCCAACCGTAATTACAGATTTAGATTAAATAAAACATAACAACCACAAGCGGTTGTTACAACTTGTCTCGAAATTGCCTTGACTTGATTGCCCAAAATACCATAATTTACACTCGAGCACAAATATTTCTTAATAACTCAGAAATAATTCATGGAATCTATCCAAAAATATAAAAACACTTCACATGAAAATTACTAATTTTTTTTTATTTCAATTTCATTCCACTTAGTTTGAAGTTCCTGTTGTTTTTGTGCCAATTGTTGCTGCCTCAATTTCATTTCTAATTCCAATTGAAGTTTCTCAATCTCTAAATTATATTGGTCGATTTTTAATCGAAGTTGCATTATTTCCGTACTTAAATCTTTTGCTAAATAGCTTGGATTTTCTTGATCTGGCTTAGGAGTCACTTCTACAGTAGCCAATGTTGTTTCCAAATTAATATTTGGATTTTTACCATCCATATTTATGAAATCCATCTAAAAACAATATTTAACAGTCGCATTTTATGATTAATAAAATATTTAAGCTAGCATTAACGTCTTACCAAATCTAAGTCCATAGCATGCGTTAGATTCGTGCTTTCCATTGTATTATCAGAGCTTTCACTTTGTGGCGTTAAGATACTCATATAACTGCTCGTGGAACTGCTTGAGTTCAAGTTGATTTCTATTTCTTCAAGTTTAGATTTTCGTTTCTGGTTGTATTTATAATTTCGCCAAACCTAAAATAAATAAAACAAAATTATTAATTTGATAAAAAAAAACATCGTATCGACGAACTTCTTTCCACCCTTTAACATCTTTCACTGCACCATTTAATTCATTCAGCGCTTTTGTTAAATCTTTCCAAGTTTGTACATAAGCAACGCGATCTTGTATTAAACTTCCAGTCAGCATACCTTCATTAAGCCTCATATAATCAATTAAATAATCGATTTGCTCCACCGTGGCTTTAATTGGCCGCCTATTTTCTAATTTATATGTATTCGATTTTAAATTTTTATAGGTGAATTGTATAAACAAGCAACGATTTGAATAAAATTTTTTATGTTCATTTAAAGCATGATCATTACTGGCAAAATTTCGTAGGCAACCACCACAATAAAAACATTTCACTTCATCACCAACACCTAAATAAAAAAATCCAGCATCGCTCAATTCTTCTGGCGTTTGCTTCAAAGCAGTTGGCCAATTCACAAATGTTTCCAAACGCTCTCTTTTATTTGCGTAACCGGGATGACGAGCAGTTTCGGCTATTCGTTGTGCTGATAGTTTCACAAGTTTAGTATTACGATTACTGGTTGGAATATCAGATTTTCTCAATACCGCTAACTCCTCCAATAATAAATGTTTAGTTTCTGGAATTGGTGTGTTACTAGTTTTGTCTCCATTAACAAACGGACATGTTGGTGAATGTATTTTGTGCTCAATAAATGGAATATCACCACGCATCCAAAAACCGATCAAAACATCACAAAAATAGCATTTTACGTGGTCTTTTTCGCCTGTATAGAAAAACCCGGCACGTGCTAACTTTTCTTTTTCGACTTCTTGACTAAACCATGTTACAAATGAAAACAACCGATATTGTTCATCACTAAAATTTTTGTCTGATTCGAAGTTGAATTTATAAAAGTCATTTGATGTGTCCATATATATAAATGCTGAATACACGATATTTTACTGTTTAAGAACGTTTAGTTTAAGGAAAGTTTAAAATTTAACTAATGGTTGTACTGATTCCAAGCGTAGAAGGAATGGTTATCATTAAGTAAATAAGAGATAAGGTAAACGATTCTACAAAACGATATAAAAACGACAAGAATTCTCGAATAATTCGGTGTTTGCAACAAACAATTCGAAGATTTTAATTTAATTAAATATGCGTTCCGAACTTGCTTTATGCTTCCTGCTGCTAATATGTCGGGTATTTTTTTTGTAATTTTTCAGTAAGTCCTAAAATAAAGAAAACGATGCGTTATGTTATACCCGTATTATGTTCATAGATAACAACTATAATTGTATGAACATCAATACAAGAATGTTTGATATTGACACATTTACAATTCGAAGTAAATGCATGTGATCTAAAAGCACCAATTTAATTTATTCTCACGTACAATCTATACGGTGATGCTTTTATTAATATTTGATGAGGAATAAAATCAGTGATTTATGGATGGATCTCAATTTTTTTCGAATATTGATTGCGCTTTGCAATATTCTCTTTTATCGGTTACAATTTACAAATGGTTATCAGCTGCCCTTCTTATCAAAATTTAAGCTGTATTATTATCAGTAATATTAGTAATATTTATTATCAGAAATAAAGCTGAAACCAAAATACCTATGTTTACCCAGCAAACGTGTCTTGATAAACGCATGCAAGACGAATCAAAGACAAGTACTAGTAACTAACCCAAGACGGTCAAAAGACAATACCATGTATTTGGGACGAGGTGTTCTCAAAGACTTGTCTGGTGTTTATTATAGGTGACCTGTCATGTGGTTGTTGTTGATAACATGTCTGGAAACTGTGGCATGTTTCAGGTTTAGTGGTAGTTATTGGCAACACGTTTGGTCGATGTTATTAGTAATATGTACGGTAAGTGTTATGGGCAACATATTTGCTGGTTGTTCTTGGTAACGGGTCTGGTGAACGTTATTAATGGTGTGTCATGTGGCTGTTATTGATTATATGTCTGACAGTTTGGACATATCACAGGTTTAGTAGTTGTTGTCGGCAACACGTTTGGTGGTTGTTATTGCTAATATGAACGGTAAGTTTTATGGATAACATGTTGCCCGGTTGTTATTGGTAACTAGTCTGACCATTGTTGTTGATGACATGTCATTTAGGTATTATTGATAACATATCTTGCAGTTGTAACATGTAAGTTATAGTGGATGTTATTTAATAGACTTTGTATGGGTTAACGGCAATACTTTTGGTTTGGTTGTTATTATAGGTAACGGTATTTTATTTTTCTTTGTCTTTAAAAGAAACATTTTATTTAATATGTTTACAATTTAATTCATTTTTATTAATTAATTTTAAGAAGCCATTTAAAAATCAAAATATTTATATTGCATTATTTGCAAGTTGTCGGTTTTCTAGCGCGACTCTTTCTTCGGTTCTCCCGGTTGTGCGCATCATATAATTGTTTTTTTATGGACTTTTCATACTCAATAAATAAATTGTGATGATATTGCTTCCACGAGTCTAAATTAAAAATTGATTAATTTAAAAAAAAATATTTTTTTAAAGTTATTTCTTACCAAATATAGTTTTTTTAAATAAAATCATATCTTTCACCGCGATTTTAAATTGAACCCCATCCCAATTGTAGGCACTTAGTAATTGGTCCGAAAAAATTTTGCTTATCCCACTTGTGCTATGCTGCTCTTCCACTGGAGCATATTTCGATAAATATTTTGTCTGCAAATATAAAATATAAATAGGAGTCTCCCAAATAATCAAAAAATTCTACAATAACTGCTCGAGAGGTAACTTATTGTAGATTTTTAAATTAGTCTGTCTTCCCAAAACAAGTCTTGAATTGAACCGCAGGCTAAATTTACTAAATTTTAAAAATGTATGTACTCGTATATTTGCTTTACTTACCAAGTTTATTGAAAATGCCTCGTCTTCTAAAATTTTGTTCTAAAGTGCGTCTAATTCCTCTTTCGATTTTATGGGAAGATCTATCTCAAAATTGGTTTTTGGTTCCATTAAGCTTAATAGTTTTGTTATATCTAGCTTGATTGATTTCAACTGTCTGCTAATATAACGCAATTCAGGTGTTACTGAAAAAAAATTAATTTCAACTGTTAAAAACACAATTTACTAAAATTCAATCTATGGCCTGACTCCTACGATATTTTACATAAATATAGTCACAAAGAATTAAATACATAAAAGCTTTGTTAATGAAACTTGACGTTTTTTCTTGATAATAACCAGACTATTAGGTATATCTTTATGAAGGAGGTGAAATTATTAAAAGTTAGCAATTTATTTTAGAACACAAGGGATGGAAAAATACCTTTGTTTCAATCATCTCATCAGGCTATAGCGACTTTCAATCATCTCATCAGGCTATAGCGACTTCCAATGATATCATCCGGCTATATCCTGATGAGATGATTGCCACAAATATATTTTTCCATATCTTCTGATCGACACTGAATTGCCAACTCTTAATAAGTTGACCTCCTTAATAAATTTTGTTATTATATACGTACTTGAATATGCAAATGTATAAAAACATAAAATTGATTAAATGTTAACTCAAATAAAACTATCTGATATCATTATTTAATAATATACCATACTTATCAATGTCGGTTGATGGCAGCTTACTGGATCTTTTGTTAGAGTTTCCACTTCATCTTTAGATAGGTTATCTAGGTAGTATTTAAAAAAACAAATAAAATAAAATAAAAATAAACAATAATATAATGTAACTTGCTATGTATTCGCTCAACGCGCCCAGGAAACTTTTTAGTTGACTGTAAAACATTAATCGGCTGTAAAATATTTGTCGTTTTAGCGACTGGAGTACATCGCCCCATTTGCTCAAATAGTTGCTCGGTGCTCAGCTCTGACTCAATAATGATCGGAGGTGACATTAGTTTGTCATACATGACAATCTCGGAATCTGAAATCAATTGTCAAAGATAAAAAGTTAGTTTATAACTGCGGGCCTCTTATTCAACGTAAGGTCATACTAACCACATTCTGTAGATATCTGGGATTGCGGAAGTTGTAATTTGGGGTGCTGATTTAAACCCATATGTTTATGTACCTTCGTCAATTTCAGTTTTTTTTATATTTTGGGTTGAAAAATAATCAACTCTTTTTTGGCTTTTATTAAGATTTATGTTAATATACGGCGAACCTGAAAAACATAAATACATATGTATAAGTAAATGTAGGCACAGAAAATATATGTAAATATACAAATATACAGGGTGATTTAGTGCCAAGTGCAAATAATTTAAGATGTGATAGAAGGCGTCAGCATGAACAAACACCGTTGCACACTATTGTTATCCTTTCAGGCTAGATGTGAAAAACTATTTGGTGGCTCTCCGGTGGTATTAACTTAAATTAAATTAACACTATCGATCCGATTACTGATTAGTCAGCTAGAATCAAGAGCTTTTAAATTTATGTTGTATACCACATGAAAGCGTTTGACTCTAGCCTTCCAGCAGGTTAAATAACTCAGTAATCGGATCGATAGTGTTAATTTCATTTAAACTAATACCACCGGAGAGCCACCACATAGTTTTTCACGCCTAGCCTGGAAAGCTTAGCAGTTAGGCCAATAGTGTACAACGGTATTCTTAAGGAAAAACATATGCAATAGCCAGCAATAAATCTTTGTATCTTACGTATATGAAGCCACTTAAGAGAAATGTTTAATGCAAAAATAATATTAGTATATTGATTTCTTACCATTTTCATCGGATAATGACATTTTGACGATTTATTTATTTAAATTATTAATTAATTTTAATTTGTCTTTAAAGCTGTGTATTAAGTAACCTGGTTATGTATGTGTTTAATAATTTTATAATTACTTATGATATATTAGTGTAATGTATGATTATTATTTATTGCTATTAAATGTTGAAGTGATGAACGGATTTATTTTCGTGAATCATTGGGATTAAAAGATATTGATTTTCATGAATATTCAAAGGTAAACGACAATATTTTGAAATAATATTTGTTACTGGCAAGACTTCGTTGTATATTTGTAGATCGCTAACGACTATTATACCCAGTTCAGTTGAATTGATAGGTAGTTCAAAATATGATAAAAAATTGATAAACCTTCTACCTCGTACTAAGTGTAAATTACTTGAAATCTTAAAACATTCAATAAAAAATGGAAATTCTTCTGTACCAATACGCACGCAGCAAAAACTATCCTTAAAATTATTTTTATAGGTAAATGAATCATATTCATATGACTTGTACCTATTGCAATCTTTAAATTTTTCAATACCGTCAAACTTATTATCTACGACAAAACTATTAAAATTTTCTCGCTCGTTTACTTTGTTAAATAATTGTTTTAAAATGTTTTGGGGCTTTTTAATAGTTTTTTTTATTTCCTGTAAAAAATTTTCATAAATATACCCAGAAAATGAATCCAATGGGCCGTACAGATTCACGTAGCCAGGTAAATGTAAAATGCTATGAACATTATAGTTTACATGCTTTAACCCATAAATTTGAGGGTATAGCTTAACAAACTCATTTAGAAGAATTTGGGCATTTTCTGTATTTTCTTGAAAAGAGACCCTATCTGATAAAAGCCGAAGACTGACAATTAAAAGTAAAAAATGATAAAAAATATTAGAATCTACAAAATCTTTTAAAAGTGGAAGAGCACCATATAAAATAAAATATCTGAATTCTGTAGCTTTCCATCTAGGTATTTCATTAAAGTCCCTGGGTTTTCGAGAAAATTCCGAAGGGGTGTATCTGGAATAAGATACATATAAATCAGACATCAACTTTTTGGTTTCGGGCTTTATTTTATTTAGCAAAAGAGTCAATAATTTTTTCGCTATTCCTAAATTCACTAAATGCATTGGGTCTAATGGAAATTGGGTTACCATTCTGATTCCAGCGTTTTCTAAGATATTTGGCTCATCTTTATGATGATCTGGATCTAGTCGATTAGCGAAAGAATCGTCGGTTCTTAAATTGCCCGATACTAAATTATAAATGGGAGTGTGCGCAATTCTAAAACCAGTTTGATCACATTCGTGACACCCTTTAATTGCATTGTGGTATATTACTGATTTGCAAAATGATTTTGCTGGTGCGTCACAAGTAAAAGCACGTAAAGTAAATTTTTTTATACCTGAATTATTAATTAAAATTCCGTCCTGTTTTAATTTTAGAAGTTCGCTAACGAAATCTAAAAAGAAGCTATTTATAGAATGAGGATGGCCTTCGCCAACCCAAGCACCAGCAATAAAAGGAGGACGATTACGAAAATGAGCGAAAGAACCAAGAATTGGCCATAGGATTCTTCGTGAACTTTTATATAGAGGTAAACCATCTACATTAAAATCACATACAATTTCACCCAAATTAGATAAAAAATTAAAATCATACCGATTAATACATTTTTCAATACCAAAATGTACATATTCTCCTGTTGAGACACCTCTCGGTTCAAAACTAATATCATTTGCGCGATTGGTACAACGAAACAACGAACTTTTAGTTTTAGGGACGCAAATTCCAAATTCTCTTGGAATTTTCAAAAGTTGTGTAGTCGCACTTACTGATAAATTATGTGAAATAATAAACTTAATTAAATTAATTTTTAAAATTTTAACTTTATCTGGACATCCTAAGTCATATGATTCATCTGTCGATTCTTCATCTGATGAATTAGAAATTAATATTTCATCAAATAAAAACCTATCTTCCAAAATAGGAAGACCGTCATTAGAATCTGTTTCCATTTGATAACACGACGAATTATTTGAGTTATTTAAATGCGAATTTATCTCCGCCTCTAAACTACTTTCCGCCAATTCAGAAATGATTCTGTATCGTTGGGTCCTGGATAAATTGTTCATTTTATATTTCTAATTTTATGTTGTAAAAACAAATTTACTAGCGAATTCTTTTGAATATTAATAAAATGATTATTTTGTTCTTCGAGAGGATGAATGAGCTGATACTTTGAAATCTTATTTACAAGCCAATACAAGTTTGAAGAAATTAACTATAAAACAATATATCAAAAAATTGTATCAAAAATACTTAATTAAAATATTTTAATTCGATTTATTTTTGCTAATCCATAATTCGTAAGAGTTTACACGTTATACCACTAAAAACTATAAATGTACATATTCACGTGCAAGTTCGAAGAACAAAAAAATGTTAGGCGACCTCTAAATTCACGATAAAAATAAAATTTACCCAAAGAATAAATCACCGTTAGGAAAGATAATAGCGAATTCACGATCTAAAAAATAAAATTTGGCCAAAAAATTGAATTGAATTTACAATATTTAAACTGAAAACTGTAAATAAACTCACGTGTAATTGCAAGTTCAAGCAAATTTTAAGTATAATTATGTTAATCATACAGCAATAGCAATAAAAAATCATACACTATAGAAATAATAATACTTACTGTTTAAATAATGAATTACACTAAATATATGTAATAGCTAATAATTTAATTAGATATACTATAAGGTATATTAGGTATAATATTATTAACTGTTTTAAATTTTTAAATTTGTAATACAATGGCCAAGCTCACACACAAAATTTTATGAATTAAATGACACCACGTAATGTTTTACATGACACCACACAATTTTGTAATATGTAATTGTTTTAAGTTTTTTTTCTTTTTGCTCCCCGTTGCTATCGCTACAAATAAATTACTCTATTTGAAATGAATTGAAGTTGCAACTGTAAAGCGCGCTTTTGCTAAATTTTACGAATGTCACGCTTATTTTTAGAAAGTGGATGATATTTAAAATAAACGAAGACATCTGTGACGATTTACTAGAAACAACCACAAGACTTGTTATAGTTATTTGTAATATCTACCAGCTATGGCGCCACCGTTTGTACCACATATGTGACTTTAGTAACATACCGAAGACATCATAAAGACATGTTGCCTAAGAAATTCGTCTCTTTTTAGCTTATGTAATTTTATATTTTTTTCTCTACCGCAGACACGTCAAAGACCTGTTACCAAAGACAGAAAATTTGCTGGGTAGTTATAAATATTCTACAAGATTCCTATTTTAAAAGCAATGGGGAATATTGATAGTTACAAAAATTCGTCAGATGCCTTTGATTTCATTTTTCATAAATGCTTAAAGAACACATTTTAAATAATTCCTCTTTTAAAAAAAATTATAAGACAAATGGAAAGATAAAGCCATAAATCGAAAGATAGACTACTTAAACTAATTCAAAAGTAAATGCGTATTTATAAAAATCTGAGAAAATATCCAAATAACCATTAAGCCGGTACGCTTCTGAAGTGAAATGCAATTTCTCATATAAATATTACACAAATTTCACTTTGCGGTATGCACTAGCGAAATGAGGGTTTTCGTATTAGAATACAGATGTCTCTATTTTATCTCTACACATTTTTTACTTCATTTTTATCTTCCCGAACGATAAATGTGAAGCTAAATTTTGACGTTTCATCAATTGAGTTTCTTGTTTTTCAATCGCCTATTGCATTCAATTTTAATTTTATTTTTAAATTCCAAATTGAAGTTTCTGATATAAAATTTTACGAGAATCGTTAAACTAAATTTTCACGTCAGATTTATCTTCCGATTTTTGGAGACCGGTGAAAATTTCATTTCACTTGAACGCAGCGTACTAGGCTTTATCGTCCGAGAAAATAAAAATGAAGTGAAAATGTGTAGAGTTAAAATAGAGACATCTGTATTCTAATATGGAAACTCTCATTTCGCTAGCTAAACTGCGTACCATAACGTGAAATTCAGCGGGGAAATTTTCATTTCCGTTTTCGCTTGTTTCATTTTTACAAGAGAAATTTCATTTCACTTCAGCAGCGTACCGGGCTTAACAAACCAAAGGCCTCGCTGAGAGGGCAAAACAATTATGCCATAGAAAACGAAAGGCCTGTATATAAGAGGGCATGTGAAGTAGGACACGGAGATAAGCCGGTTTCCGAATAAACTAGACATGCAATTTGACATGCGTCTTGGCCTTAAATGATCTTTAAGTGAATTTTTGGAATATGGGCGATCAGGACGGAACTTGGCTATTCCTTAACCGATTACGAAGAAATTTAACATGTGCTTTGGAAATGGGATTCTAAAATGAGTTTTGGACAAAGTTCTGGAATATGGCCAACAAGGGTGGAATTTGGCTATTTCTCAACCGTTTTTAGTGAAATTTTGCATGCGTGGTGGAAATGGGATTCTAAAATGATATTTGGATGCAGTTCTGGAATTTGGTCAACTAGGATGGAACTTGGCTGGAGAAATAGCCAAGTACCTCCTAGTTTTCCAAATTCCAGAACTTCATCCAAAAATCATTTTAGAATCCCATTTCCATCACTCATGCCAAATTTTACTAAAATCGGTTAAGAAATAGCCAAGTTCTACTCTAGTTGACCATATTCCAGAATTTTATACAAAAAAAATTTTAGAATCCCATTTCCATCGGACATGTCAAATTGCATCATAATCTATTCATTTTATTTTAAAGACACCTAGAGAATAATTGTTGGAATTTGCAAGGTGTATTAAAATAAAAATATTTGTTCGACATTACCTCGGTAAACAGATAAACAAAGTTATATTACGCCTTTTTGTTAAAATGACCCCCACGCAATCCTTCAATCGACTTCAAATTTTGTGAACAAGTCGATGATGAATTGTCAAATTTATCATCAACATTACAAAACAAAATTGCTCGGCAATTTTCTCTTCCACTGCAACCCCACTCTATTCTATACTCGAATGGAGCTAAAAGTTAACACAAACTGCTTATTACTAAAATCTATCCTAAAAAATTTCCCATTATTTTTGCCTATATTTATCGCGACCTCGAGTAACAATCTAATAGAAAAACGCAGCTTACAAAAGTTTGGTAGATTTTCTTCATGTTTATAGAATTTCTTTCAATACCTCCTAGATTTATACGCAATAAGCGTGTTTTGTTGATCAAAATTGAATTCAAACTGTTTTGGGTTTATTGTTTTCCCAAGAAAGTAGCCATTTTGATTTAATTGACAAACGCCAACTTTTCGAAATAAAATAAAAATTTAATATGTATTATGACCTGGTGGCAGGTATTATAACCAAAAATTAGAATTGGGTTTAAATCAACCCAATATTTTTTTGGGTTAATGTTATTCTTGCGGGGGTTTGTCCTATGCAATTGTTGTTGTAAATTTGTCAAGGAAATACGCTTAATGTTACATTGAAAACAATTCCAATAGTATGCCCAATTAATTTGCTTAGTATGGGGCATACAAAACGAGTTTGATTTTGTTTCCGCACATCAGATGTCATTACCGTCGTGATAAAGGTTACAATAATGTTTAATGTTTAATTTTATGGCTACGCAGTTCGAACGCGTCGCTAAACGACTTATAAACATTTTAAAATATACAAATTCTTTTCTGTTATTAAATTCACCATACACTTTCGATACAAAACACAAATAACATTTGCTATGCTAACCTTTACCGAGGGTGCTGCATTCTAAAACAGCGGCGAATATTGTTACTATAAGCATGCCCTATTGCATTAATATGGCAGAATTGCAAAGTTACAGCCTCCTAAGATAAATTAAAATAATAAAATTAAAAGTAAATTTGAAAACAGCATCTTAGCAAAGCGATTAAGTGTGGTTTTCAGTTTTCAAAGATTTAACTGATTCACCCAGCAAAATTAATGTTTGCAGGTAAAGAAATTCAGTACGGTTTGTTTTATTCCCCAAGTTTTAATCTAAAATAATTTTAACATAATCCTACAGAGCCTAAACCCAAGTGTGCCCAAGAACTTGGGCCTTTGTAATTCGCGCATTTTCATTCAGATATAACACGATAGATTACTACCTTCTACCTCCATAGGCTAGTGTGTCAATTTTTCAACTAACTTGTCTCGAAATAGGTTTATTTTCTTAATAATACTTACAGCTTAATATCAACTTTTGGTGGTACTTCACAACTGGAATCTATCCAAAAATATAAAAAAAAAACTTCACATGAAAATTACTAATTTTTTTTTATTGCCATTTCATTCCACTTAGTTTGAAGTTCCTGTTGTTTTTGTGCCAATTGTTGCTGCCTCAATTTCATTTCTAATTCCAATTGAAGTTTCTCAATCTCTAAATTATATTGGTCAATTTTTAATCGAAGTTGCGTTATTTCCATACTTAAATCCTTTGCTAAACCGCTTGGCATTTCTTGATCTGGCTCTGGAATCACTTCTACTGTTGCCAATGTTGTTTCCAAATTAATATTTGGATTTTTAGCATCCAGATTTATAAAATCCATCTAAAAATAATATTTAACAGGCGCCTTTTATGACTAATAAAATATTTAAGCTAGCATTAACGTCTTACCAAATCGAATTCTATAGCCGGCAGTTGACTGGTGCTTTCCATTGCATTATCGTAGCCTTCACTTTGTGGCATTAAGATACTCATATGGCTGCACGTGGAAGTGCTTGGGTTCAAGTTAAATTCTGTTCCTTCAAGTTTTGATTTTCGTTTCTGGTTGTATTTATAATTTCGCCAAACCTAAAATTAAAAAAACAAAATTATTAATTTGATAACAAAAACATCGTATCGACGAACTTCTCGCCATCCTTTAACATCCTTCACTGCACCATATAATTCATTCAGCGATTTTGTCAAATCTTTCCAAGTTTGTACATAAGCAACGCGATCTTGTATTAAACTTCCAGTTCGCATACCTTCATTAAGCCTCATATAATCAATTAAATAATCGATTTGCTCCACCGTGGCTTTAATTGGGCGCCTATTTTCCAATTTATATGTGTTCGATTTTAAATTTTTATAGGTGAATTGTATAAACAAGCAACGATTTGAATAAATTTTTCTATGTTCATTTAAAGCATGATCATTACTGGCAAAATTTCGTAGGCAACCACCACAATAAAAACATTTCACTTCATCACCAATACCTAAATAAAAAAACCCAGCGTCGCTCAATTCTTCTGGCGTTTGCTTCAAAGCAGTTGGCCAATTCACAAATGTTTCCAAACGTTTTTTTTTATTTGCGTAATCAGGATGTCGGGCAGTTTCGGCTATACGTTGTGCTGATAGTTTCACAAGTTTAGTATTACGATTACTGGCTGAAATATCAGATTTTCTCAATACCGCTAGCTCCTCCAATAATAAATGTTTAGTTTCTGGAATTGGTGTGTTACTAGTTCTGTCTCCATTAACAAACGAACAGTTTGGTGCATGTATTTTGTGCTCAATAAATGGAGTATCACCACGCATCCAACAACCGATCATAACTTCACAAAAATAGCATTTTACATTGTCTTTTTCGCCTGTATAGAAAAATCCGGCACGTGCTAACTTTTCTTTTTCGACTTCTTGACTAAACCATGATCCAAATGAAAACAACCGATATTGTTCATCACTAAAATTTTTGTCGAAGTTGATTTTATAAAGGTCATTTGATGTGTCCATATATATAAATGCTGAATACACGATATTTTACTGTTTAAGAACGTTTAGTATAAGGAAATTTATAATAATTTTTTCTTGGGTTGAACTTATTACACTTTTGAATGATCTTAATTAACTTTCACGGCGAAGAACCCAGGTATGTTTCAATTAAACTACACTTTGGTTTTTAACAAAATATAATTTTTTTTAATTTAATTAAGTTTAATTATTACACCTAACGTTTCGAGCTGACATCCAACTCATTATCAAAGGTTAACTATTAACAAAAAGAAAACATTAACATTAATATATTGAAAATTTAAAAAACTTATGGTTATTTGGTAAACTATTGTACTTAATTATACTTACATAATAACTTAAACAATATATATTTTATCACATTTAAAAAAAACTTTAAAATTATTAAACATAAACTAGGCTTAAAACTATGTATTCTAATGTGTTATCCGTATAAGCTTTCAATTTATACGGATAACACATTAGAATACATAGTTTTAAGCCTAGTTTATGTTTAATAATTTTAAAGTTTTTTTTAAATGTGATAAAATATATATTGTTTAAGTTATTATGTAAGTATAATTAAGTACAATAGTTTACCAAATAACCATAAGTTTTTTAAATTTTCAATATATTAATGTTAATGTTTTCTTTTTGTTAATAGTTAACCTTTGATAATGAGTTGGATGTCAGCTCGAAACGTTAGGTGTAATAATTAAACTTAATTAAATAAAAAAAATTATATTTTGTTAAAAACCAAAGTGTAGTTTAATTGAAACATACCTGGGTTCTTCGCCGTGAAAGTTAATTAAGATCATTCAAAAGTAGTATAAGGAAAGTTTAAAATTTAACTAATGGTTGTACTGATTCCAAACGTATGTAGAAGGAATGGTTATCATTAAGTAAATAAGAGATAAGGTAAACGATTGTACAAAACGATATAAAAACGACAAGAATTCTTGAATAATTCGGTGTTTGCAACAAATAATTCGAAGATTTTAATTTAATTAAATATGCGTTCCGATCTTGCTTTATGCTTCCTGCTGCTAATCTGTCAAGTATTTTTTCGTTATTTCCAGTAAGTCCTAAAAAACAGGAAAACGAAGCGTAACTCCGTTTTACATACTGTACACGTAATACACATGTGTACTATGTCCGAAGATAACCACTATTATTTGTACATCAACCCAAGAATTGTTAATATATTGACATTACAATTCGAAGTTAATACATTATGATCATATGGATTTAATTTATTCTCACATACAATCAATAAAGTGATGCTTTTATTAATATGTAATGACTGATGAGGTATAAAATCAGTGATTTGTGATTGGATCCCAAGTTTTGTCGATTATTAATTACACGCTATTCTCTTTTATCGGTTTCGAGTGGTTATCAGCTGCCCCTCATATCAAAATTCAAGCTATATTATTATCAGTAATATTATAGTATTATTTATTATCAGTATAACAAAACTAACACTGACAGAACTTGAAATTTGCAGGGAAAATAAAGCTGAAACCAACATATTTAGTTATAAATATTCTACAAGCTTCCTATTTTAAAATCAATGGGGAAATAATGCTACTTACGAAAATTCGCCAGATGCCTTTGATACATTTTTATGCTTAAAGAACACATTTTAAATAGTTCCTCTAAAGCCATAAATGAATGATAGACTAAGGGTCTGTTTGATAATTCGCACGGTGCGGTGCAGTGTTCATTTTTTTCTTTATTTCACTAATAGAAAATAAATCAAAGGAGACAAGGAAAACAGTATGCACTGCACCGCACCGTACGAATTATCAAACAGGCCCTAAATAACCATTAAACCGGTACGCTGTTAAAGTGAAATGAAACTTTTCATATAAAATTGGCACAAGCGAAAACGAAAAAGAAAATTTCACGGCTGAATTCCACTTTGCGGTACGCAATTTAGCTTGCGAAATGGGAATTTTCTTATTAGAATACATACCATATGCCTCTATTTTATTTATACACATTTTTCACTTCATTTTTATCTTCCCGAACGATAAATGTGAAGCTAAATTTTGACGTTTCATCAGTTGAGTTTCTTGTTTTTCAATCGCCTATTGCATTCAATTTTAATTTTATTTTTAAATTTCAAATTGAAGTTTCTGATATAAAATTTTACGAGAATCGTAACCTATGGTTTCCACTTGGATGCTTTGCGAATATATATTCGCAAAGGGAAATTTTTTGTTTCATGTCACTGTGTTAGAAAAATTTTGTATTTGTATTACCAAATAATTTTGTCAATTTAGACGTTTCTAGACGTCAATAAAAAATCATAATAAAAACAATAAAATATTCAAATAGCAAAAGTATTTCAGCTTGCTTTGTTTTTCGGAGGATTGAAAATGTTCCTAACAAAATAAGGGAAATTTTTATTTTTTCTGTAAAAGCAAAATTTGCAAGGGAAAAAGATGTAGGCATGACTACTTTTGATTGCGAATCGTATGTATTGTAAATTTGTCTATGGTTGCGTAGACAAATTTATATATCGATATGTATTTTTTTCAATGTTTACTATCCGTGTGAAAAAGTTTAAAAATCTGTTTTTTTTTTTTGCGATTATTCGCAAAGGCATCCCAAGTGGAAACCCACAGTTAAGCTAAATTTTCACGTCAGATTTGTCTTCGTATTTTTGGAGACCAGTGAAAATTTCATTTCACTTGAACAGCGTACTAGGCTTTTGGCTAAAAAAATATTACGGTTTATTAACCCACGAACGAAAGGCCTCGCTGAGAGGACAAAACAATTACGCCATAGAAAACGAAAAGCCTCTATAAAAGGACATGTGAAGGAGGGCACGGAGATAAACCGGTTTCTGAACAAACTGGACATTTAATTTGACATGCATCTTGGAAAAGGGATCCTGAAATGATTTTTAAGTGAATTTTTGGAATGTGGGCAATTAGGATGAAATTTGGCTATAATCGATTACGAAGAAATTTAACATGTTTGTTGGAGATGAGATTCTAAAATATGGCCAATTATTATGGTACTTGGCTATTTCTTAACCCATATTAGTGAAATTTAATATGCGCGATGGGAATGCGATTCTAAAATGATTTTTGGGCAAAGTTTGGAATATGGCCAACTAAAGTGGAACTTGGCTATTTCTTAACCGATTCTAGTGGAATTTGACATATGCGTAATGGAAATGGGATTTTAAAATAATATTTGGATGAAGTTCTGGAATTTGACCAACTACGATGGAACTTAAATGGAGGAATAGCCAAGTACGTCCTAGTTTGCCACATTCTAGAACTTCATCCAAAAATCATTTTAGAATCCCATTTCCATCACGCATGCCAATTTTACTGAAATCGGTTAAGAAATAGCCAAGTTCCATAATGATGGGCCTTATTCTAGAATTCCATTTCATCGCGCATGCCAAATTTCATTAAGATTGGATAAGGGATAGCCAAGTTCAACTCTAGTTGACCATATTAATAATATTCCAGTACTTTGTCCAAAAATCATTTTAGAATCATATTTCTATCGCGCATATCAAATATCAGATTTGAAGGTTAAGTTAGGGGTCAATTAGCGGGTTGAATTGAAGTCGAGTTGGAGTTGAGTTGGGGTTGGATTAGGACGTAGTGAGTAGTTAACAAATTTTTTATATGATGTAACTTGCCTATTTATGAACCGATTATTATGAAATTTGACATGTGTGTAGGAAATGGGAAACTTAATTGATTTTTGGATGAAGTTCTGGAATATGACCAAGTATGATGGAAGTTGCCTATTTTTCAACCCATTAAGATAAAATTCAACATGTGCGTTTGAAATGGGATTCTAAAATGAGTTTTGTATGTAGTTCGGGAATATGGCCAAGTATGATGGAACTTACCCATTTCTCAACCGATTACAATGAAATTCGACATGTGTATTAGAAATGGGATTCGACAATAAGTTTTGGCTGAAGTTCTGGAATATGGCCAAGTATGATGGAACTTGGCTATTCCTTAACCGATTATAATGAAATTTGATATGTGTATGGAAATGGGAATATTTGATATGTGTGGAATATTGGCAAGTAGGATGGAATTTGGTTATTCCTTAACCGCAGGTATCATCAAATTTGACATGTGTGTTAGGAATGAAATTCTAAAATAAGTTTTGGATAAAGCTCTGGAATATGGCCATGTAGGATGGAACTTGGCTTCGCGTTGAGGTTCTGTTTGTAATCACGTTACTAAATTATTTCAACTATATTATGTATGTATATCATTTTTAGGTTGAAACACTTTTGATAGCAATTGTAGCTAGTGCCATTTTACATAATCTTGCGAATAAATTAAATGATATTAACGATTTTGAGGAAGTTGATTTAAACTTAGTAGACTTTGAAGTAGCTGACAATGACACAAATTCACGATTCACCTAATAGTTCCAGGCGGACCGCTTTAATTCAAACACATTTTCGCGTATAATTTGAATATAATGTATTTCATGTTTTTATAAATAAATATAACATATAATTTTTTATCACAAACAATTCAGTCGGTTGGGTATTCATAACATCCCAAAGTTTTGTAATTTTGATTACTTAATTAAATTCTATACTAAATTCGCGTGTAAATATATAAAAATGATGTTAATACATAATTAAATTTGAATTCATTGAATTTTGTAGTCTTCTCACCATAATTAGAGCTGTATTTTTAAAATCTTAATTTCCAGTTCGTTTTTAGTTTTTAAATTGACGAACTGCTCCTTTAAAATTTTAATTTCAAGTTCATATTTTTCCTTTATAATTTTCATTTCAAACTCATGTTTCTCCCTTTTCATTTTCATGAGCTTCTTCTCGTATTTTTCATTCCTATCCAATTTGGATTTTTTGTTAGAACAAATACCGGCGAGTTCATCATAAACACCACGAAGAGATGATCCCTTTTTTGGTGACTTGGTACTTTCAGAACTAGTACTAACAGGTGTTACGGTTATTGGTTGTATACAGGGACTATTATCGGTTCCCATATACTTTCACTTTCATCTTCAATCGTTAAAACATCCAACTGAACTAAAAAATTTGATTCTTCTTCGCTCTAAATATAATTTAACAAAATTATTACCTTCAAGCTTCAACATATTGAGTTATATTATAATTTATAATTTCTTACCAAATAATTTTTGTTATAAACGACACTTTTATCGTACGGATTCTCCAGCGGAACCACATTTAATGGCTCCATAATTGTGAGAGCTTTAGATGAAATTTCGGAAATATTTATTGTTTTTTCCCGCCTCCAGTTAGAAAAGTGTCTCTCTACAAATAGAAATTCTTGAATTAAGCAATATAAATTTTGAACATAAACAGTAACCTTATCTGAAGCTTCTCCCTTCCGAGCGTTTTTTTGAAGATGGTCGTACAATGTTTTCAATTGCTGTGCATGTCTGGTAAATACGATGCTTTGAGAATTGGATTCATTTTTAATATTTCCCCAAACATCATTTTTTTGCTCCGTTGTAGTTTTGTCTGTCTTCTTATTCTCCAAAATGTTTTTATATTTCGAAACTATATCCAAAAGACATATTTTTTCCGATTCAGATAAATTTGGAGCACGGGTTTTAGTTTTCGGAGGAACAGCATTATCTAAAAAAAATTCGGGGTAGGCTGTGTCTTCTACACGGCCGTAGGTGTTTTCCGTGATAACGTTTATAAGAGGTGCGAGAAATGGCACGATGTATGGGTTTGTTAAAATAAATTTCTTTATTGTTACCATCATGAAATGAGTACAGTGATTGTTTGCAAACGATTAAGTACTGGGCGATGGTATGAGAAGTACGATATGAAACGCAGGGTCTCTAGCATTGTAAATCGCCACTTTGTAGATCTAAATTTTAATTAAAATTTATGTGAAAATTAATTATTTTAATTTACAATAAATTATCTGCCACAGTTTCTTTACGTACAAATTAGCACTAGAATTGCTCCGATCAGATGAGGCATGAGGGGTTGTCCCGCTACAGTGATCTCAAAAATTGTAAATCGCTATTTTGTAGTTTGTAATTTTAACTAAAATGTATGTGGAAATTAATTATGTATTTCAATTAACAATAAGTTATCTGCCACAGTTTCTTTACGCACAAATTGACACCAGAATTACTCCGGTCAGATAAGTGATTTTCATGGTTGGTTGTAAATCGCTGTTTTGTACTTTGTATTTTAATTAAAATTAATGTAGAGATTAATTATTTTAATTTAAAATAAATTATCTGCCGCAGTATTATTAAGCACAAATTAATAACCGAATTGCTCCGATCTGATGAGGCATTCTCTTGCTATAGTGGCCTCAATCTCTATGAATCTCTGATTTCTCTATCTACCACTGGTTTTTTACGCAAAAATTGACACCATCGGATCTCCGATCTGATGAGCCGTTCTCTCGCTACACTGGTTGAAGCATTTAAATCGGCCGAAATCAGAGGTTCGCGACGCGGGTTCCTTTGCCGCCCGATGACGTCATTGCGATAATATTATGCATGACACATAAACCCGAAGGACCAATCTAAGCAATCATATCTTTAAATTAAAGGTAGTGCTTATAGTTGATGAGTAATTGCCCCCGACCAAGGGCTAAACTAGAATCGCTTTTTTCTAGTTTGAATTTTTAATTAAAATTTATGTGATGATTAATTAATTTAATTTAAAATAAATTAACTACCACTGGGTTTTTACGCAAAAATTGACACCATCTAATCTCCGATCGGATGGGCCATTCTCTCGCTACCCTGGTTCAAGCATTTAAATCGGTCGAAATCAGAGGTTCGCGGAACGGGTTCCTTTGCCGCCGGATGACGTCATTGCAACAATATTATGCGTGACACATAAAGCCGAAGGACCAATCTAAGCAACCATATCTTTAAATTAAAGGTAATTCGTATAGTTGATGAGTAATTGCCCCCGACCAAGGGCTAAATTTCGGGTAAGTTTTCTGAACATGCGGTGTAAAACGTTATCACGTCAAAATCAAATATCAAAATGACACAAATTATTCCCAAATACTTTTTTTTGAGAGTTTTAAACAATTTTGCTGCTTACCACTTTTTTTACTAGCTGGCTCATTATTGTTGTATGTATGAAATGATATTTTGAATGTATGAATTGTTGTTTAATGTTTAAATTTTTATTGTCGTCTATTAACGTTTAACTCAAACGAGACATAAAACAATAAAAAGTAAGGTTACATTTTGTTTTGATAAATTTTTTTTTTTTTTCTGTGTTGGTCATATTTATAGGGTTGAGTAAAATATAAATATAATATTGACAATATCGATAGTTAAATATCGTTGAAAAAATTTTGTGAAACGGTTTGGACATTTAGCCGGAGGCTAAAATTGGCCGCCGCTTTACTAACAAATGGTTAGGCGATTTTTTGTGAAACTAGCCATAAGTCACGTATTTTTAATTTTAAAATTAGCTAATTAAAATTAGATTTACATACAAAGTTATTTCTATTAGAAGAATAAATTTAATTTTATTAAGTACATATTCTGTTAAGCAAAAGAAAATTCTGATAACTAACGAAAAATTCCAATAGATGAAGAAAAATTTAAGTAAATAAAGAATAATTCTACTAACTGAAGGGAAATTCTGTTAGGTATAGGTTTAAAGGAAAATCCGTTAAGGGGAGGGGGGGGGGTGAGCCACCTTGAAGCCCGAAATTCTAGGTCGATTTCATGAATTTTTTTCTAGTAAACAATGAATTTTATAAAAAAAATTGTATACACTTTTATTAATTAATCATTCAAGACTACAATTAAATTTTTTTTTCTATTTTTTATCATAATAGTCGTTAAAAATAAGTTAATTAAAAAGAAACAAACATCGGCGTTGCGCTGATCTCAGAACTGGTGCATCCTGAAACAAAAAAAAGTATTATATTATTCTATTACCCATAAACTGTGGAAGTACCTAGGGATTTTTCGATATATACATTTTACAACGAATGGCACATATTTTTAAAAAAATCTCGTTTTTCGGGAAAAAATTTGAGATTAAAACGATCTAAAAAATCGAATTTTGAAAATATCAAAAAAAAGCACAGGTACTTCCAAAGAATCAAGTGTCCTGAACATTCTCTCCAAATTTCAAGTCATTTAACCTAGTAGATCTGGAGATTCTCGCAACGCCAGGTTCAAAAATGTCGTGATTTCGGCGTATCGGTTAAGAAATAACCAAGTTCCAGATTAATTTAACTTATTCCAGAACTTCATCTGCATATCACTTTAAGATCCCATTTCCATGAAACTTGTTCCATCCTAATTAGCATATTCTAGAATTTTATCTAAACACTATTTTAGAACCCTATTTTCGTCGCATGTGTTGAATTTCAAATTAATCGGTTTGGATGTTCTTTTAAATACTTATAAACGAGTTCATACTAGTGATTCGAAATAATATCATTACTAAAATAATAAAAAATCGTTGAATAAATTGGCCAATTATGTTGCTAAATTTTGATGTTGGTATTGGTTCCTTCTTTAAAAATAATTTCAATGAATACAAAATAAATCTGAAGGACTAATTAATATACATACCTATTTTTACTTTCAAAATTAGATTTAAATAAAATTTAGAAATTATATCCCGATTTTATCTATTAATAATATTCTATATTTCAATTAATAACTTTTGATTAATTATTCAAACAAATTAAATTATATTTATTTTTCTTCAAATTGAATTATTGAGGTTACATATGAGAGAATTTTATCAACTGACTAACCAAAAAACAAAAGACACACGATGAACCCGAACTTGGCTACGTTGATAGAATAAATTCAACATGCCCTCTCATCGTGTGTTTCAACATATTCTCTTTAATTATAAACGGTTAATACCAAGTCCTATTAAACACTTTTCATGATTTGGTATAGGTAAGCTTTTCGTTAAAACATCTGCTGGCATTTGATTGGTTGGTATATACAGAACCATCCTGATATGAATAGAGCCGGCATGTAAAAATTGAACTTAAAATAAAGGACATAGAAACACTAAAAAAAATTTATTTTCATATAGTTTGTATGAAAAAACGCGATTTCGATTGACGAAAAAACATGAATTAAAAATTAAACCTAGGTAAATAATTTTTCCTGAAATCACTAATAAATAACCCAATGACTAACTCATTTAAAACACAGATTCTCTAATTTCCCCATTTTCCAAATTTAATAAAAAGAAAATAAGGGAAATTAAATTAAAAAACGTTCTACAACAATAACAATATGTATTAAAAAGAGAATATTCAATATAATGACGTCATCATTTATCCGCATCTAAAATCAAGGGTGAAAAAAAGGCAACAAGTCTTCGCGCAACAGCCGAAATTACAATAAAACAAAAAGAGCCAAACAGAAAAAAAATTAAAACAATGCATTGCGCGAGAAGAAAACAAATATCAACAACTCAGCTTTTTATGCATCACAAATAAACGACATAACCAATAAACATTAACTGAAATATTAATGGCTTATTTATTTCTCAAATATTAGAAATATTATTTAAATTAAGTCCCAGCTGAAAATAAATACTACTTAAAAATATTTGGCATTTTTATTTCCAAAAATTAATGATTTACATTCGAAATAAGTTTTTGGTTAGAATATTTGAATTGTCCTCATTAAGTATGTACATTTGAATTAAGAGCGGTTTATAAAATAAAATAGCTCTTACTAATTATTCCCATTCCTAGATGTCACTTAACACCCCAAATACAAAACAGAGATTCGGGCTGAGTAATCGATGTGAAAGAAATTTTTTACGTAAAATTAATATAATTTCTTTCAATGCAATGGTTCATTTTTAGTAAATTTGTAAAAAAATATATTAATTAATTATTATTACAATTTATATATTTAATTACTATCGAGAGCAGCCACCAAAAATATGTTTAACCGAAGCAAAAATCAGACTAAACAATTAAAATATCGGTTCGATCCCCTATATAGCAATGAATTTGATTTTTTTATGTTTTGTATCTATATCTGTCTCTTTTACCAAAGTAAGAGATAATTATTAAAATTCAATTCAAATTTCAAACCGATAAGCCCCAAAATATTTAAAAACAGTTAAATTTTCAAATAAGAAAATTTTTTATCGTAAAAACATAATTTAAATTTGTATTTGCAATTTTTGATTCACAATTAATAACAGAAAGATATTCGAATTCAAATTTGAATGGAGGCGACAGCTATGGTTCATTCCATTAAGCTTTGGTTAAAACAAAATATCGTTATTACCACATGATATGAATCTGTATTTGGGTAGATTTGTGTCATGTGGCAATACTTTTAGAAAGAGACGAAAAAGAGATGGTTATTGTATTGTTTATAAATATTTATGACGTATTTTACAAAAACAACATTCGATAAAAGTTTAGCAATACTGTATATTCCAAGAGGATTTTCACTAAGAAATAAACATTTTCATGATTCGATTTTTCAATCAAATAAAATTAAACGTTTTATGAACATTTTCGAATAAAAATAATACAAAAGCTCACAATTCTTATAGACCAAAAATGTAAATGAAAAAAATCATTTTCCTATATAGTTTCATAGTAAACAAAAAATTTTATCTATCTTATTTTAAGCTTACTAAAAAATATAGTCGATACTGGAGGCTCTTATTTATAGAGTAGGCTCTGGTATATACATATTTCACGTCGATTTCGCCTTTTTCGTAGATTTCTCTTATGAAATGGTATTTTATATCGATATGTTTTGTACGGGAATGATAAATACTATTTTTTGTTAACTTCTCAGCACCTTGGTTATCGCAATAGATAATAATCTGTTCTTCCGGTTTCAAAATGTATCCTATTTCTGTTAAAAAGTTTTTTAAATAAACTGCTTCTTTTGCTGCTTCACTGAGAGCAACATACTCAGCTTCTGTGCTGGATAACGCCACACATCTTTGTTTCCTGGATTCCCAAGTTATTGACGATTCGCCCAATTTAAATATATTATATCCATAAAGGGATATACGATCATTTATATTGCTTCCCCAATCAGAATCAACATATCCATGAAGTGATTCAGTAGTATTGGTAAATGTGAGACCGTAACTTTTTGTTGCAATCAAGTAACGTAAAACTCTTTTTGCAGAACTCCAATGAACTTGATTCGGATTTTGATTGAATTGACTCAATGTACTCACAGTATACGCTAAATGAGGTCTTGTACACACAGCTAAATACATTAATGATCCAATAAGTGATTGATATAAATTTCTTTCTGATTTATCGCTTTCTTCTTCACTCGTATCAGTCTTTTGTAACTGAATTTTGGGTTCTAAAGGAGTTTCTACCGAATTTGCATTAGTCATTTTATACTATGTTAATATGTATATCGTCAATGTATTTTTGTTGTGACATTGTAATTGTATTATCAATCGAATTTTGAGAAAATTGTATTCCAAGACAATAATTTAATTTCCCTATATTTTTCATGTTAAATTCTGAATTTAGGCTTTCTTTGATCTGAGATAACAATGAATCGTTATTTGTTGCGATTATTAAATCATCGACATAAATAATAAGAAATAAGACTCCTTCGTTGCTTTTCAGATAATATAAGCATTTATCATAATTGCTTTGAATCATCCCTGCTTTTGTTAAATGATTTTTTTATTTTTCGTACCATTGTCTGCCTGATTGTTTTAGTCCATATAGTGATTTTTTAAGCAAACATACCAAATTTTCCTCATCTGGAAACATACCAAATTTTCCTCATCTTCTTGTTGGCTGTTCCATATAAATTTGTTCATTTAAATCTCCATTGATATATGCCATCACTACATCGAGTTGATGAAGTTCAAGATTTTCTCTTGCAGCAATATTTATTATCAGTCTAATTGTTCCAAGTCTTGCTACTGGTGCAAAAGTTTCTTCGTAATCTATTCCAGGTATTTGTGCATAACCCTTGGCAACTAAACGAGCCTTTCCCTTCTCCACTGTTCCATCAGGATTGTATTTAGTTCTCAAAACCCATTTACAGCCTATAATGTTTTTATCCACCGGTCGAGTTACTTTTTCCCATGTCTTGCATTTAACAAGAGAATCGAATTCTATTTTCATTTCATTTGTCCATTCATCTGCATGTGGTCCAGCCAAAGCTTCTTCTACGGATGGACACGTTATCTCACTGCAAGCTACTTGTGCTACAAATTCGTTGGTATTGAATGATCTTTCAACATAATGACTCAAACATTTTTTGGTAATATTTGGTTCTGGATTATTTTCAATAACCGGTCTCTTTGCTTTATCAAGAGAATTTGATTCATTTATCTGTGAATCATTCAAATTTTCAGAGTCCATATCTGGATTTTCTAAAATGGCTATTTCTTGGTTTGGAATTATATGGATGGTAGTATAGGGTTTATAAATTCGACTTCACGGCGTTCAATTATTTTTGTATCCTTAATATTCCACAATCAATATGCTTTACATTCTGCCGAATATCCCAAGAAAATATCATACATTCTATCGATTTTTCTGAAAATTTTCCTGCTCCAGGCGCTTTATTTAGAGCAAATACTTTTTGGCCGAAAATTTTTAAATGCATGATATTTGGTTTCATATTCATCCAGACTTCATACGGAGTTTTGCTTAAAATTGCTGTTGGAGATCTATTCCGTATATACGCTGCGGTACTAATTTGCTTCGGCCCAAAAACTTTCTGGTTGCCATTTCGACTAGTGTTCGGTTCATTCTTTCCGCGATTCCATTTTATTGTGGAGTATAAGGGACAGTTTTTTGATGTAAGATACCATTCTTTTCTAAATGTTTGTTGAATTCCTCTCCGGAGTATTCTAAACCATTATCTGTTCTTAAAATTTGGATTTTCTTCTCTTTTTAGTTCTCAACAATGGTTTGATATTTAAATTCGCGTTTTACTTGGTCTTTTGTCTTCAAAAACCTCACTTCTACCCAACGAGAATAACTATCAATGAAAGTACAGAAATATTTTGACCCTCCTATGGAGTTTACACGCATCGGTCCACAGATATCAGAACTGATTACTTCCAAAATTCTTTTAGCTTGATTCTGTGATTCTTGAAATGATGTTACTGTTTGCTTCGCTATTATACATACTTCGCATTTTTCGAATTTTTCATGTATATTGACTGGAATTTTTGCTATCAATTCTTTTGAAAAAAGTTTTCGCAAATCTGACTCATTGAGATGACCAAAACGTATATGCCAAAGTGATAACTCATTATTTTCAAGTGTAACATTCGCAGATTCTACATTTGAGGTTAGAAAATACAGATCTCCATATCTTTTCCCTTGGGCAAGAATATTTTTTGCTTTATCAGTGATTAAAACGTTTTCACGAGTGAATAGTACAGAATGTCCATTGTTTGTAATTTTCGATACAGAAAGTAAATTTGATTTCAATTTTGGTACACAAAGGACATCTTTCAACTCAATCTCTTTGGTTACTTCATTATTTTTAACCTTCAAATAAGTGGAACCTTTTCCATTTATTTCAATTTTGTCATTATTAGCTAATGTCACTTTTGATTCGTGCGTTGGATCCAAATGCGAAAAATTCTTTATATCATATGACATGTGTGACGTAGCTCCACTATCAATGCACCAAACATTTTCTGAATTCATATCCTTAACTTGAAATGAACAATAGTTTTCAGTTATCATCCAAGCTTCTATTTCTTCGTCCACATGTGACACAGAGAATTTTCGTCTATTTTCAGCTTTATCCCAACAACCAGATGCCCAATTTTATTGCAATAATTGCATTTAATTAATTTTCGTCGTTTATTATTGTTATTATATTCTTGGAGGTTAGGATTAGTTTCAAATTTTCGTTTGTCGTTATGATTCCAATTATTATTCTTTGAAAAATGTGCTTGTGGTTCATTACTTGTATCTTCATGTTTTGACCTAAGCTCCTTTTTTGCAGCACGTTCTTCCAATAATTTTATTTTCAATAATTCAGGCTTGGGTAATTCATCGCGTGCTTCTATGGCACAACGAAAATTCTCATATGAACTTGGAATGCTGACAATGGATAATAGATCATCGGCTATTTCGATATCCGTGCCTTTCAGTTTATCAACAATGTTGAAAAATTTATTCAGATGATCTATCATATTTCCATTTTCAGACTTTTTTTCAAATAATAATTGCTTCGTAGCTTTCCTGGCAGGACCTTTTGATTCATAAACTTGTGATAGTTTTGTCCATACCTCGCTAGATGTTTTACAGTCTTTAATATTGCATAATTCAGATGATGATATTGCTAGAATCAAGTCAACTTTTGCTTTTCCATCATGCATATTCCATTCAGAAATTAATTTCCGTAGCTTTTTCACCTGGCTTCGATTTTGATCCATTTGCGTACAATCAGTGATCATTTTTAACTAGAACAGCTTGCATTTGAAGCTTCCAGGTATCATAATTATCTTTGGTTAGTTTTTCAATCTGTATATTTAATCCAGACATTTTTATTATTTTTGTATTATTTTTTTTTGGGAGTCTGGGTCCATAACCTATTAATAATATTCTATATTTCAATTAATAACTTTTGATTAATTATTCAAACAAATTAAATTATATTTATTTTTCTTCAAATTGAATTATTGAGGTTACATATATGAGAGAATTTTATCAACTGACTAACCAAAAAACAAAAGACACACGATGAACCCGAACTTGGCTATACGTTGATAGAATAAATTCAACAATATCTTTATTACCAATGTTTTTATTACCGTTGGAGAATAAATTTAATTTCATTAAGTGAAGGAAAATTATATTAAGCGAGTTGATTTTTTTCATTTGATGACTAAAACCATTATAGAATCCCGTTTACATCGCACTTGTTAAATTTCATCATAATCTCGCACTTGTCGAATTTTATCATCATCGGTTAAGAAATAGCCGAGTTCCATCATTATTGGCCATATTCCAGAATTTCATCTAAACCTCATTTTAGAATCCCATTTCCATCACATTTGTCGAATTTCATCATAATCGATTAAGTAATAGCCAAGTTCCATCAAAATTGACTATATTCCAGAACTACATCTAAAATAAATGTTAGAATCCCACTTCCATCGTATATGTTGAATTTTTCGTATTCGGTTAATAAATAGCCAAGTTTCATCCTAAAATCCATTGCAGTTCCTCGTCTAAAATCCATTCCATTTTCATTGCATTTATTAAATTTCATCATAATCGGCTAAGAAATAGCCAAGTTTTAGAATATCCCATATTGCACCATATGCCATATTGAAATATGCCGTCGTGTACCTTATGCCATAGTGAACCATATGCCGTATTGAAATTATGCCATTTTGAAATATGCCATAGTGTACCTTATGTCATATTTTCATATTCCATTTTGAAATATTTTTTTTTCGCTGGCGCTACATCCCCAAGAGGGATTTGGCCGCTTCATTGTGAAGTTTCGTAATCATTTTTTCAACGGATAATGAGTGATTAATTCATTGATCCTTATATTAACCAGCCATGATTTTTTCATCACCCGCCGGGAATCGAACCCGGGTCTGATTTGACCTATTATTTCGAATAAGTATAGGTGAAATAAAAACCAACTAATTCTCATTTTTGTCTTAGATTAGGGGAGGGATGCAGGAAAGGTCACTCGTTTATAATCACTTTAGAGAATTCTATTTTTCTCCCTTCTGATAGGTACGGGAAATTATGTCTCTTATAAAAGGTTTTTTTTAAATAAGCAAACCTTATAAAAATAAATAGACTTACCAGTACATATCTTCAATTATGCGTACCAAACAAAACACATTTATACATAATTTATATAACTCTTCTAATTTCTGAGTTAATTCACGGATTCCATCTTAACCACTCACCCTGTATATTTCTAATGAATATTAACACGTCTAACATTTTTATTTTCAGAAATGATCATGAATTAGCACCAGGGGACCGTTATGTACACATTGCATTTGCCGAAGCAACACAAGAAATTGATAACGCCATCAATCAAACTGTTGCATCATTATTCAATGGTAAACCGCGACATCATGGTGATTTATTCCGTTTATTCAATTTTCCAAATGCACCAACACGTGAATTAGCTCGTGCCGCTGAAATTTATGAGCGCACACTGACCAATATCAAAACACATGTAGAACGAGGTGATACGATTAAAACAAATGTCACCGATTTTAATTATCGCGATATACTATCAGTTAATCATTTAGAATTGATTGCTCGTCTATCTGGATGCAATGCTCATCGTATAACACCGAATTGTTCGAATATATGTTATCACCGAAAGTATCGAAGCATAGATGGTACATGCAATAATTTAGAAAATCCAACATGGGGCGCATCGCTAACTGGTTTCCGCCGATTGTTGCCGCCAATTTATGAAAATGGGTTTAGTATGCCAATTGGATGGACAAAAGGTAAATTGTACAATGGATATGAAAAACCAAGTGCCCGTCTCATTTCAACAAGTTTGATTAGTACCGAAGAAATAACAGCTGATAATCGGATCACACATATGATGATGCAATGGGGTCAATTTTTGGACCACGATTTAGATCATGCACTGCCCGCCGTAAGCTCTGAAAGTTGGGACGGACTTGATTGTAAAAAATCTTGTGAATATGCTGCACCTTGTTATCCCATTCAAGTACCACCGAATGATCCAAGAGTTACAAATCGTCGGTGTATTGATTTTGTGCGATCGAGTGCGATTTGTGGATCCGGAATGACATCAGTATTTTTTGAAACGATTCAGCCACGAGAACAAGTTAACCAATTGACATCATTCCTTGATGCATCCCAGGTGTACGGGTATTCAGAAGAGTTTTCACGAGATTTAAGAGACCAGGTATTAGATGATGGAACACTAAGAGAAGGTGTTCATTTTCCAAATCAAAAATCAATGTTACCGTTTGCATCACCGGCTGATGGTATTGATTGTAGGCGCGACTTGGACGAAAGTAATATTAATTGTTTTGTTGCCGGTGATATTCGTGTCAACGAACAAATTGGGCTCTTATCAATGCATATTGTATGGTTCCGTGAACACAATCGAATTGCTCGAGAATTACAAGAAATTAATCCTCATTGGAGCGGTGACATTATTTATAATGAGGCCAGAAAAATTGTTGGCGCCCAAAACCAACATATTACGTACACTCATTGGTTACCAAAAATTTTAGGTGAAAAAGGTATGCAAATGTTAGGCGCCTATCAAGGTTACGATGCAAAGGTAAACCCGTCCATCGCAAATGAATTTGCCACAGCCGCATTGCGATTTGGACACTCGTTGATTAATCCAATATTGCATCGATTTGATGAAAATTTCGAAGAAATCAAACAAGGACATTTACCATTAGGTAAAGCTTTCTTTGCACCATGGCGTGTCGTTTATGAGGGTGGTATAGATCCACTAATGCGTGGACTTTATACTATGCCAGCCAAATTAAAAATGCCTCAACAAAATATGAACAATGAATTGACCGAAAAATTATTTAAAACTGCCCATGCGGTTGCACTCGATTTAGCAGCGATGAACGTGCAACGATCAAGAGATCATGCCATTCCTGGTTATAACGAATATCGTAAATTCTGTAATTTAACTTATGCCCAAAATTTCGATGATCTTAAGAATGAAATCACCAGTCAAGCAGTTCGAAATAAGCTCAAGGAAATCTATGGTCATGTATCGAATATTGATATTTTTGTGGGTGGTATTCTAGAAGATCAAATAGATGGTGCAAAAATTGGTCCGTTATTTAGATGTCTTTTAATCGAGCAATTTAGTCGACTACGTACAGGTGACCGTTTTTGGTATGAAAACAAAGATGTATTCAAACCAGAACAACTCCAAGAAATTTACAAAACTAATTTGGGCCGTGTGCTTTGCGATAATGGTGATAATATTACTAAAATTACTGATGATGTGTTCATTTTACCAAAACTACAAGGGGGCTACAAAAATTGTGATAAATTGCCTTCGATCGACCTACGAAAATGGGTGGACTGTAGTGAATGTGCCAATACGTGCAGTCGAAATAATCAATTAGAACGTGTTAGGCGTTCAACTCGGTCAGTGACACGATCAAAACGCGATCTTTCTCACAGCACACTTTATGGTAATCATACCTTATTTGACGATAGTCCTTACCAGAATCAAATTGAATACGATATGAATGATGAGCGAATCGAAGGTTTAGAATCGCTGGTTGAACGTTTTGAAAAATCGTTAAAACAAATTCGACGAAAACTAAAGAAAATGGAACAATCATGTCCGATTGACATGAAAACCAACAATAAACCCAACAAACATGGCCATTGTATCGATGATAAAGGTATACGACGGCTTAACAATGAGGTTTGGGATAAGGATGAATGCACTAAATGTGAATGTGTGCATCATAGTCAAATTAATTGCACACGGGAAAAATGCCCGGAGTTGATAAATTGCAAAAAAGAGAGTATTACGAAAAAGGAAGGTGAATGTTGCGCACAGTGCCAAATAAAAATGAATAGCCCAAAATCAACTGTCCAATCATATAAGACGACAGCATCAGCGAGCACCACTAACACTCAAACATCATCGACTAATTAAATTTACAGAATTCAATTTTTATGTTTTAAAATTGAAAATAGAATGACACACACGTGGTTTGGTGTGTCAATAAATATTATGTATTATTAATAAATTGTAGTTTTTAATTAATAATTAAGTAAACTAAAACGAATTATAATTAATTAATTAATACAACCCTAAATATTGGTTTTTATTTTATATATAGAGATCGGTTCAATATAAACGTTTTTAACAGAAATGTTCATCGTAGAATTCAAATTTTAAAAATTTATCAATCGCGACAGAAAATCAACCAATCAAATTATATAATAGAAATTCGAACTGGTTGTTCCCAATCTCAGCCAACTATATCATCCTATAAAATATAAATTATTTCACTAATTTCTAGAATATTTTTAGAAATGTTATTGTATGTATGTATATGTGCCCTATTAGCTAGTTAGCACATAAAACTTGAACATTAATTAAAAATTAAAAATAAAAAATACCATACCAATACATAAAATTACTTAAATTTTTAAAATCCAAGTTAAATTTAAATTAAATTTAAATATAGAAAGTTAGGGTTGCATTATAATATAGTTATAAATATACAAAACAAAAGAACTAAATTTAAAATTTAGTTCAAAAAAATAAATACATAAATACTAAACACAAAAAAAAATTAAAAATAAAAACTTTTTTTTACTGTTAATGAAAAAATTAAAAATAAACAAAAAAAAATTAAAATAAATAACAAAAAATTTTATTAATTATAAAATAAAAATAATTAACATTTTACTAACATAAAATAAAAACTCGTTAAGAGTTCTTCCCTTAATTCTAAAGTGTATACCTACATTTTTGTTAACACCTAATTTTTTTGTTAATTTTGGTTAATTTTTTTTTTTTTTAGATAAATAACTTTCATAAATAAAATTATAATTTTGTATTTACTAACAAAAAAATAATTAAAAATAAAAATTAACGTATAACAATAAAACAAAAAAATTATGTAAAATAAAAATAATAATTAAATAAAAATTTTAAAAATTAATATAATTAATGTGTGTTTTTATTTTTGGTAAATTATTATTTGTTTTTTTACATTGTCATTATCGGTGTATTTTTATCCATTGATAAAATCTTTACATAAATTACGATTAGTAATACTGATGTAACCCATAAATTTAACATTGATTCGATTCTTAGAGATTTTAAAAATCCGTGCCTAAAGTTAAATTTAAACCTTATTTGGCAAATCAAAAATTTTAATCATTCCCTCATTGTGTTATTGAAAAGCTTGCTCACCAGATCATTTGGATGAGTTGTCAATGTTAATTGATACCTGGCAGTGGATTCCCCAATTTCTTCCCGTATTGTTGCATCTACTATGATTCTTAGAAATTTAGATTGGAACCGCTACAGAATGTCCAAGTTCGAGTTGCTGGCCGTTCCCCATAGCTGTATACAATACGTCCAGATAGGTACGTGTGTTATTAACATTTTATAGAGCAGTAATTTATTTTCAATCGATAAACTTGATTTTATGCCTATCACCCAATATACATATTTTTTTCAGTTTCATTCCCAACTGCTTTCTGTTTGCCCATATATGTTTATGCCATGTTAATCGTTCGTCAAGATGAATACCTAAATATTTTACTTCATCAGTTTGAAGTATATCCTGATTATTCATTTGTATTGGTGGACATGAACCTCTTCGCATTGTAAAGATTACATGATTAGATTTATCATCTTTAAGTTTAATTCGCCATTTTTTCATCCATACTTGAATACTGTTAATGTTCTCCTGTAAAACTTCTGTAGCTTTATTGGGATCTTCTTGTGATAAGAGCACTGCTGTGTCATCTGCAAATGTTGCGACAATTACTTGAAGCACGCTGCCCTGTCTGTGGTACACCAGATTTAATTGGGCGGACATTTGTGTATGCATGCTGATATTTTATTATAAAATATCTGTCCAGTAGATATGATGTTAATATTCTGTAGAAATCATGTGTCAAAATGCTGTCAAAAGCTGTTACTATGCGCATGAATAAAGTAGAATAATATCTTTTCTCCTCCAGGGCTTCTTCAATTACTTAAACTATTATTATTAAAAATTAGTTGGAACCAAAACCAGTGCATGCTGCAACCTTAATGAACTGAAGTAGTTTAAGCCAAGGCAAGGAAGACAGCTGATCTTCAGCAATAGGCCTAGAGTCAAATAATTGCAGCCTAACTCCGTTGAAAGCATAGGAAAGCTGCACCCAAAGTGAATGGCAGTAATCAGTGTCTTCAAGACAATCCTCGCATACAGCATCATGAGTAAGCCATATACGCTAAAGGTGTACTTTAAAATGGTTGTGACCAGTACGAGTCGCCATCAAGACTCTCAACTAGTTTTTACTGAGAGTTAAAGCAAACCTAGTGGCCCTCAAGTTAGCTCCAATAATAAAAAGTTTCGTAATGCGACAGCTACAAGTAGCAATCCATTTCAGTTTTAGTTCACTTATAGCGCAGTTTTTGATCGCCTTCTTAACATAGGTATTATTATTGTTGAAGGGCCATGTGGGCGTTCAGCCACCTCGTACTGCGACCTAAAAGATCTTTTGTGCTTGGACCCAGCTTATTATCCGTCCAGTCAATATTCAGGCTCTTGAACCTGATAATACTGCCGACTAGTATGTGATACATACTATCTGGGCTCATTGTTTTCCCTGTAGCGAGGATTCTTTTTTTTAATGTCATGACCAAAATAAAACTTAGCTCAAATTATATCTTTTAATATACATTTTATTACTTCACAAGAATTATTAGTTTGAGAATATATAAATGAAAATCAAAATATTAATTAAAACAACTTGATGGTAAACTCCAGATACCAAAAAACATAATCCGAGAAGCGGTTTTTTATCTACTGCTAATTGTTGAATTGTAAAATTACGAATAATAATTGGAACGTCGCAATCGGAGTTGTACGGTTGTCTCTCTCTCTCTGATGAGAAAATTGGTGTTGCTGCTTAATATTTATTTCGCTATATCCCTCCTATATGTTTACTACAGCCTTTACTTCTGCTAGAAAGACGGTAGCATTGGTACCCAAGGACTTCCCAACCCAAGGAATTTTACTCTTAGGAGTTGCTGTTTCACCTTAGATTATGGCCTTTTTTTTGTCCAAGATTGCTCTTTAGCGCCGTAATTTAGCCTTTGCCAAATGGCCAAAATGTGCCAAATGGTCTCAGTTACCAGTGGGTATCACGAGGAGGCCGTACACTTGCGAATTGAACCAGGTTACTCCTTACACAATTGTACCAATGACACAGCTGCCTAATACATGACCAGAACAGCTCACGACCCTACTGGAAGGTTACGGAGCTTCATTTAAAATTGTTCAATGGCCCACGACTGATCCAAGAATGTTCCACATCCTTATACTCCTAAAGCCGAAACGCAGCATAACAAGCTGTGCTAAGAATGAAAGCATGTAGTTGTGGAAAGAATAGAATGATTCCATGGTAAGAGGGGTAGTTGAGGCCTTAGCTCCTGTAATGTTTATAAGCAATAATTTGTAGATCATTAAGTTTAATAATTGAAGCCTTTAATACAACCATTTTGCCCACCATACCAAGGAAGCATAAGATACATACATAACATTAGTAGAATCAACGATTTATAAATGAAAGACAGCATTTTGAGAGTTAAACACCAGGTTTAAGGTACTTGTTCTATTGTTGAGCGCTCTGGCCTAAATTCAAACTGATGATCCGAAATCAGCTTCTTCTCCAACAACATAGGCTTTAGACGCTTAGGCTGTATTCCAAACGGATACTTATTTGTGGAACCTGTCTAATTCAAATAAGTAACTTGGCGAGGTAACTTATTTTCTATCTCTTTCTTACCAAAAAATCTAATTTGTAATGTCAAAAAAATACTTTAACCCTTTGATTCGTCATTTATTTTAAAGCGCCTGTTATTTTGCTTAACTGAGTATTTCTGAAATTTTATAATATTTTTCACGCTAAATATCCTTTTTAGGTAGCTTAAGACTTAGGCTGTTTTCCAAACGATACTTATTTGATACTTATTGACTTATTTGGCCGCCATTTTAAATAAGTAAGTAAAGTCATTCCAATTGATTTAGCTTACTTATTTTGACAGCTGCATCAAAAGAACAAAAATGCGCAATATTTACTGCACAGCGATTTTTTTTTTTAAATTTATTATTATTAAATTCTTTATTCTTGGGATAATTTTATTTTAATTATCTGTATTTTAAATTTATGTTATTTGTGTTTGTGGTTTTTACATATACATTATATTTGTATTAATTAAAATATAAACATAAACCAACACCTTATAACCCTTTCACTCGTACTGTACACAATTGCGTACATCACTTTAAACCTAATTTTTGGGATTCAATGCACTAATAATGGATTTTTAAGTGTTATTATGTTTGCTCTTAGTCTTAAGCTACCAAAAAAGGATATTTAGTGCGAAAAATATTATAAAATTTCAGAATTACTCAGTTAAGCAAAATAACAGGCGTTTTAAAATAAATGACGAATCAAAGGGTTAAAGTATTTTTTTGACATTACAAATTAGATTTTTTGGTAAGAAAGAGATAGAAAATAAGTTACCTCGCCAAGTTACTTATTTGAATTAGACAGGTTCCACAAATAAGTATCCGTTTGGAAAACAGCCTAAAGTACTTTTCATACCAAGCGCCTCGGCTTTGAGCTTCGAAAATGAAAATTCTTTATTTCAATTTTGAATTATGAAAATTAGTTTCATTTGATTGATAATGTTTAATTTTATAGTAATAAATTCATTTTGTTGAAAAATAATTTATTTTTAAGTGATAATTTAATAAAAAAATAAAATATATTGCAATGAAGTTATCTACGAGGCCAAGGCAATGCGTTCCACACTCGACTGCGACATTTTAAAGTAGTACAAAGCGAAGAGCTTTATCAACATAACCTACAAATCACATTTTTGTCACAACTGTTTTATATTTACCGAAAAATCTAGCTCATATGTAGCTTACCTTTGACTATATATTTTTAAATGGACTGCTAGTTGCTTACTTCATAAGCGATCCAACATACAGTGGCGGTCAAGAGGCAAATCGTGGCGAATTCGCTAACTAAAAAGTTCGTTACTATTTAATTTATTAGGAATAATCGAAAAATCAACATTAACATTAAATTTTATAAAAGAAAACATCATTAATATTTGAAATTATAAGCAGTTGTAAGCACTGAATATTAAAATAAACATTTATTTTTGTATTCACAGATGCAAAGAAACAGTCTTAAGCCGCGTCCACACGGGGTGTGAAATGTACACTTATGCGTGCGTATTCGCTTATTTAGCGAATGTAGGCGGTTATGCGGGATGTGTACATTTATCACATTTCGGTACACACGATTCGTTAAATGTTCATTGATCACATGTAGGCGAATGTTAATGAACATTTCTACTCTGGTATATATTTTTAGTACCTTGATCATACAATTTTTAATGAAAATATTCAATCACATTCGTCATGTGAAAACCATCCACACGACGTTTACATTCGCTAAATGCGCGCATAAGTGTACATTTCACACCCCGTGTGGACGCGGCTTTATCTGTCAATGGCAAACTGGTATCACAACCAACTACGACACACTTTCTCCCCATTTTCAGTAAAAATAAAAGAAACCGAGGAAAAATTTTGTGCAAAAATCACAATTAAAATATCTCAAATCAAATTAAATTGAATTTAAAACTATAAAACGATGACAAAATAGAAAACACATGAAAAGGAGCCAAAAATTAAATAAAAATTTATTGATGTTGACAACTTTGACAAATCTTTAGTTTTCGTTTTTGCCGCAATTTGCCTCTTGACCGCTAGTTGTATGTTGGCATCATCATTTATTTGAAAATTATATTGAACTGTCATTGTATTAGCGGTCCATTCTAATTCTATTGTCTAAGTAGCTTACAAATTCATAATATCTCGTTTCTTGCTATAATTCACGTGTAAAATGGACCTAAATAAAATATTTGATATCAACCGAATGTTCAAAGCCGACGCCACCGGTATGAAAGGGTCTCAGCTTCGTATGGGTGGTAACTAAAAATTTCGAGGCGAGGCGCCTGGTATGAAAAGTAATTGTTTCAGCTTCTTAGTCGCTTTTCACAGTGAATAATCTGTGATTTCGGTTGGTGAAAGTCGTGATAAATATTTTTGAATTGATAGGTTTTCTCATTGAGAAGCAGTTCTTTTAACTGTTTGACGGCTTTAATTAATTTACGTTTATCTCTCGCTAGTCGATATCGATGCCATTGCTGTCTTAACTTTCTTTTCTTAATCGTTTTCCTGACAACATTCGAACATTCCTCATACTTTCCTTTCTCATTTTGTAGTCGTATGGGCTTCCATTTAGTTTCTCTGTTACTGTTACCTTATATCTGAAGTAGTTCCAGTCACTTTTATTGTTGCTTAACATTGGTTGTTTCTGTGTATTCACTATCTTTGTTCCCAAAGTGATTAAGACAGGCGACTGGTCCGATGGCTGCGGGATATTTCTCCTATCACTTGACCAATAGGTAGGTCAATGGTGGAAACATGATGATTATTTTTTTGAATTGATTTTAATAATTAACGGCCTCTCGTTGTCACCAACCTTGATCCCAACTTTTGGTGTTTTGCACTGTAATCGCCCCCTGCTGCAAAGCGATGACCCAAAGAACTATAAAAATGAACAATTTTTCCATTTTTATTGCAGGTTTTGGTGGGCAGTTATCGCCGAAATTGTTATAGGCCCTAACCAATCTTCTATTATTACAGTAGTTGCTTGTAGATATTCCTTTATCCACGTTCCAGTCTATCACCACTTCTCTGTAAAGATGGCCCCCCTGAGACAATCTATAGGAAACAGATAGGCGGCGTAAGATTTATGCAAAAGTAATAATATTGCGGTAGTGTCTTTGCCACCGCATATGCCACATAGCTTGCAGCCGTTGGATGTAACATTTTTTGGTGGTTTAAAGATGGCACTGAACAACGAATGCGATCTATTTAAGAAAACAAATACCTACCAGAAAATTACACTTTACGATTTGGCTGGTAGTTTCAATCGAGCATACATTCGCGTCGCTACCCTTGAAATATGAATATCAGGGTTTAAGGCATTTTCATCACTGAAATTTGTTTAGAGCCGGAACCACTAAGATCTGGAAAAGAAATTCATTTACAAATTCTCTACCAACCAAAACACTTTAAATGATAAAGCCCCGCCTGCTTATTTCACACTTTAGTCTAACTTAAGGAAAAGTATCGATTTATCGCACTACGGCACTACTAACACTAAGGTCTTTTTTGCCAATGTTATGTGTCCCAAGACCAGTGTTTGACGGTAAAAATAGGTTATTACTTCATAATTCTTAAGGACAAAACCGATTGACGTGAAATTTGCACAGTAAGTAGGGAATGGCTCAAGGAACAAAACTTATGTAGTGCCCATGTGTGTTTTTATCCTGGGGGTGAATACCACCCCTTATCGGGGGCGGAAATTAATACTCTGAAAATAACCGCAGAAATCGATAGTGGTGAATTCTAAGCAAAAAATGTGCTAAAAGGTTTGTTCAATAAATCAATATTTTTCGAGTTGTTTGCGATTGAAAATGTTGATTTTTCATCTAAAAAATGCATATTTGAGAGCAATACGAAAATTTCAACGAGAAACGCGATTGGTTTTTTAATGGTAACTTCCTTAATTTTTAAGATAAGGAATCGCTCCAAAAACCTCAGGGAATTTCAAGGGCTACAAGGCCGTAAAGTTGAACTTTCTTAAACCCTTCGTTTTTGAGATTTTTGATTTTAAATGGCTCGGGGGAGAAATGCGAACTTTAACCGGTGATATCTCAATTAATTTGCGTCCTAGAGAAATAAAAAAACAACAAAATTTTCTGCAAGAAAAACCTAAATTTATGTACTCTTGCATTTTCATGTATCTTTTTTAATTTTTGTTATGTATTATGAAAAATCATTTCAAAATTGAATCAAGCTTTTTTTCAAATCTAGGCTTCGAAACCGTTCAAACTTCTAGAACATATTGTTAGAACCTAAACAAAGTATTTTTTATACATTGTAAATATGGATTACGTTTAATTTCGATTCTTATGGTTAACCCACTGGTTTCATTGCCGATTTTTTCTCCGAAAAAACGAGAACCATTTTATTTGTATCATAAATCCGTAAGTTTTTACGCTAACGGCTTTTACTAAAGCTCATTTGAAAGGTCTTTCCAAGTATGTGCTTTGTAAAAGGTCAGACACGTTTTCAAACTTCAACGAGCCACCGATAACAAACTTCAACGAGCCACAACTCGGTTCGTGAGGCATCTACAGAAATTTAAAAAAAACTATCGATTTATTGTATAAGCTTTTCTGCGAGAAAGAGTGGCTTCTACCCACAGGGTAAATTCCCACATCAGCAATAAACAACTTTTGTTCCTTAAGCCATACCCTACTTACTGTCTAAATTTCCCGTCAATCGGTTTTGTTCGTAAGAATTCTGAGTCAAAATCCTAAACAATAGACTAATGTTGAAAAACTCTCCACTAAAACAATTTATATATATGATATTTAAAATTATATTCCGTCTGTATTATTTCTTTTTAATCATACTCTGTTTTTCTTTTCGTTTCTTTACATGTTTTTTCGTTTTCAATTTTCTTTTCTCAGCTTTATCTTCTTTCACTTGCTGTTTTCGTAATTTCTTACTATTCGGTGATTCATCTCGGGGCCTTGCACTGTTTGTAAATTTTGTATCGTCACCTTCATCATAATCGTCGGTTGCATTGGAATCTATACTGTCCGAATCACTTTCACCACTGTTTTCATCTTCCAATAATTGGGGTTGTTTCTGGACTGACAGATCGTCCCCTAGTCCGGCTATTTTTTTATAAACAAGCTGATGCGAATCCCCTGCCTTCGCCTTTTTAATATCCCGTTCAAAATGCAAAACTTCATCAAGCCTCTTTGGAATAAACGATTGCCGGAATACTTCCTCTTCGATCTTTTCTTGTACAGTCAATTGACTTATGTCACGATTAGCGATTTTCTCTGAAATTTTCTCTAGATAATCATCCATATTGCTTTCAGTTATCGTTGGATCTGTTATAAAGTCGAATAATTCCTTCACAGTCATTGTAGAAACTTCTTTTTTACGGAAAAACTCCGATATATTACGGCAATCGGTTCGTAGAAATTCCAATGCATGTGGATGATCGTGTTCGACAGATTGAGAAACATCTATTATTATAATCTTATCTTCATAATATAGCAGATTGAATTCTGATAAATCAGCGTGTACCAGCTTGCAATGATTGTAAATTTTCCACATCATAACGATGCATTCACGATACAACTCTCGAGCTTTATTTCCAGAAAAGTCTGCATCCTTCAATTTGGGAGCTGGCCACCCATCTTTGCCAATAAAGGACATCAAAAGAACATGAGATCGAAGTAAAATTGGATGAGGCACTGGAACGTTAGAATTTTCCATTCGAACTAAATTTCGTAATTCCTTCTCGGCCCATGTACGCACCATTTTCCGTGGATTATGACGTGAGTACCCATGACGAAAACGAAATTCTCCCGTTACATATTTATCTCGATCTTTGAACACCAAAATCGAAGTTTTATAGATTTTAATGGCAAATTCTTGACCATACCGTGAAGTTGCATGATAAACATTTGCTTCCTTTCCGGTTGAAATACATCCATTGATTTCGGTAATCATATTACGATTCAACAACTTGAACAAAATCATTCTAGTACGAGGATCCATAACTTGTTCAGCCGTGGCACGATCATGTTTATCCTTCGTGCGAAACCGATCGGCATCAAATTTCTTATTGCTCTCTATTAAAGCATTAGCAGCTGTATTCGGCAATTGTGGACCCTCATATTTTTCCACATTGATTTTGTCAACATATTTTTTGTAGAATTTTTCCGCTGGCTGAAAATTGGTTACTTTAGTACTCGGTGTCTGAGGATTTTTGGAAATCATTCGATTTACATTAGCCCAATTAGAATTTGGTTGATAAGTTCCAGAGGACTCGTAAAAGTCGTAGGGTCTGTTTTCCTCCTGGTCATATTCGTCACTGTCATCGTAATCATCTTCTGAGAAGTATTCTTCATTGAAACTCTCAACCGTAAGTTTCTCGAATTCCTGGCTTGGATCAATTTTCTATGAGCACAAGATAAAGAAATAATTAAACAAATGATTATACCTACTACACAAATAATTTATATTTACTTTTATTAAATTTGAAACCATGCCGCGAGGAGTTGTATTATCCTCTTCAGCATCGTCGAATTGCCCAGTTATCATTTTGGAACCAAAAACTAGAATTTAATTATTAGAGCTCGCAATCCACGTTTTTATAAAGCACTACTTGACAGATACCCTAAACACCAAGTTTTTATACTTTTCGACATTCTTTTGTTTTGAATTTTTGACGTCTACTCTTTCGTCTCGCATTCGCATACGACGTTTATTTCATTCGTTCGGTGATGTTGTGAAATGTGCATAATATTTTATAATTATGACGGAATTAGAAAATATAAATCCTAATATTTATAAAACTTGCGACGACCGTAAGATCGTTGAAACAGATTTCAATGAAGATATTGTAGATCCTTTTGACTCGCGGGAATTATTTGGTAAATATAAAGTTTTATAAGTGAAAAAGATTTGTTTCTGGTCTACATAATATGTCTTTGTTTATAAAAAATTCTCAAATTAATTCGCTTTGTTTACATGTTTTACAGATTTGATACGAATCATCAATGATCCTGAGCATCCACTTACATTGGAAGAGCTTCATGTTGTTGAAATGAATAAAATATTTGTTGATAATGATAAAAATGAAGTGAAGATTAATTTTACACCAACAATTCCACACTGTAGTATGGCAACCTTGATTGGGCTATCGATTCGCGTTAAACTTTTGAGATCTCTCCCGCCTCGTTTTAAAGTTACCGTCGAGATCACACCTGGAACGCATAACTCAGAGTTCGCTGTAAATAAGCAACTTGCGGATAAGGAACGGGTTGCCGCCGCATTAGAAAATTCGCACTTGATTCAAGTAATCAATCAGTGCATCTCATCAAGGGAATAAATAATTTACTCAATTCAATGTTATTTCTAAGTTTTAATATATTTCTAGTAAATTTACTAAGCGAACTTATGGTTTTTTAGCTAATTTTGGTGCCGGTGTAATTTTTGTAGGATCAAATTTGTATGTCTTCACCAGAGGACCAGTGCCAGCCTTTTGAAAACGAATTTCATCTAGTCTTTGCCGTTCCTGCAGTTCTTTTGTGATTTTCATATTGCTCCAGGCTGCAATAAATTTAAATTAATACACTTTCTAACTTAAAATCTTACTTAACTTACATTCTTGAAGACCAGCGACAAAACTTTTCTTTTTGATTGGTAAATTTTCCTGTTTATGAACAACCAGACGCTCTATTTTAAAGAAGTCCCTCACCGCTGGAATTCTTAAAAATCCAACTTGAACTAATGAAATGAAATTACTACACGCCCAATAACACAAAATTGCACCAGGGAAATTAATTGTGAACGGAAGAATAACAATTGGCATAGCCCTTAGGACATATTTTATCGTTTGCATGTTTTGAGCACTTAAACGTGCACTATCCGTCCCAATTTCTATAGTTAAAAACATTGTGGCACTAGTAATTACCGGCAAAAGGAAGTACGGATCAGAAACTGTTAAATCTGTAAACCAAAATAATCCACCTTCTCGCATAGAATCCACTGGCAGATTAGCCATTTGACGAAGACCCATAAAAAATGAAATGAAAAGTGGAGCTTGGGCCAATGGTACGATTAAATTTTTTAACGGATTCAACTCTTTCTCTTTCATGAATTGAACCATTTCTTGTGCATAACGGGCAGAATCAATGGCATTTCCCGTTTGACGCGCTTCGGTCATCTTTAACTGTAGGATTTGAAGTTGTGGCAGATTATTGTTCATTTTGGCCCCGTTACGCTGCGCCATTATGATTAGCGGGAAGATAATGGTTCGCACACACAGTGTACCAATTGCTATGGCGCCCCACCATGGTATATCTAATGTAACATGCAAAAATTCCATACAATTTTGAACTATTCCAACAGGTGACCATCCTCCAAGCCCTATCGATGCGAATGTTGGCTCTCCATTAGAAGCCAACTGCACCAAAGTTTCTGAAGACGATGGTGGCAGTATTGGGGCTTCTGGTATGCTAGGCAATTCCGCATCATTACTAGCAAAACGAATTGAGGCCGGTGACAGTGTCACCGCTCTCATTAATAATTTATCATTATACTTGTGTTTTAAGTGAAAATTACGAAATTGCTGAAACGAAAAAAGAAACAAATTTGAGGTTAGGTCATAAACCAAAAACATTTTAAAAGCCGAATTACATTAATAACAACTGATTTTGTGAATCGCGTTTGTGTCCGTAATATCGCTGCACATTGTAACAACATTTTTCATAAAAATATAAAAATTAAATGATTTAAAATGCACTTTCGGGATAAATGGTTTAAATTCGACTTTTTTAGTAGAACATTTTTGCTATAGAGAATCCGTGTGATATTGATGTCAAATCATAAACGTCAAAATTAAAAAAGGAAAATTCACAATTTTCGATTAGAATCTCGTACCCATCCAGCAAATATTTTGGGGACATATGTCTGTCACAACACGATTTAAATTCTTTCAAGATTGCCGCGCTTCATAATTTGATTATCGTAATCTAGTTGTATAAACTCGATAAACATGAAATACAAAAAGAGACAGAAAGAATTATAGTGAACTAGAAAATTATAGTGAACTAGAAAATTATAGTGAACTAGAAATATTTTATTTTGATGTCATTTTTAAAATGAAGATGAAATGGCGATCTGAGATTATCTCGATAATTTTTGAGACTACTCACACCAAACGCGAGTAGCGAATTGCGAGTAACCATTTTTCAGAAAATTTTGACATAAAATATACATAAACACAATGGATTTCTCGATTTATAATATAATTACGATTACTTTATTCAAAATAAACTAAATTGAACCCTAAAAATGCTTTAAAATAAGAAAAATTACTAAATTCGTACAAAGATGAAGTATTCGCGTATTCGCTAAAAAATAAAATTACGTTCCACTCGCGTTCTACATAATTTTTATTCGTACGAGTATTGACATTCGTACGAGTACATTTTTATAAATCATTTCAAATACGATCAAAATGATTTTTAAAGATTAAAATAATATTATTTATATCAAATTATGTATTATAAACTTTATTAAAATGAATAATATAAAAAAAACATGTTTTAGAAAAAATTACCGTATTTTTAGAAATATTTGATCATGGATGGTATTGATTTTGACATATAAATTCGCTCGCGTTTAGTGTGAATCAAATTTGCGAATTCGTGTTTGGAATTTATTCGCAACTCGCAGTTCGCGTTTGGTGTGAGTAGTCACTGGGTCTATTTTTTAATTCAACCCGAGCGAGTGTATTTACTCAACCAGTGTACACAGAGTGCAGTGTCAAATTGGTCGGTGTGCTCAGAGTAAAAACAGCGTGGATAAATAAAATGTTTTTATAAAAATAAATTTGTTGTACTCTTTTTTTATAAAAAGATTTGTTTATTTATTTTGACATTTAATAAGTTCTAAGTGAAAAATAGTTATAAAAAATATTGAAAAATATTTACTATCAAATTTTTCCTTATTTTCCATTTCTTTATTTTTTGAAAATCAAAATACAAAAATTACAATAAATAAATTTTACAACTAACTTTACAACTTTTACTTTACAACTAAAAGTAAGGTTATGTTTTGCTTATTCTTGACACTTACATTCATTTCAGAGCAAAAATTTTCACTCGGTGGGTGCACCGAATCGGCTCAGTTCATATTAAAAAATACAGTGTGTGGAGTAAAATTGCACAGGTTGAATTAAAAAACGCAGTGCACATTTTTGACAGCGCACTGCTCGCTCGGGTTGAATTAAAAAATAGACCCTCTTTGTGTCTGTCATGGTATTATCGGCTCTTTCCGAAACGAATACTTATTTTGTGGAACCTAACTTATTACATAAGAAAGTGTACATTGAATAAGTTAGGTTCCACAAAATAAGTGTCGGGCTGTTTTCCAAAAGACTACTTATTTGTGGAACCTAAATGTCGTGTTCTTTTCGTTTTTTCAAATCAATACGAATTTTGTGGGTGAAAAGTACATCAAACAAAATTGACGAAGTTTTGTGTTTGTATTGATTACTTGATTGACATTTCTAAACGTTAAATTGAAATTTAGCGGCATCATTCTATTTAACTAAATTAAAATAATTAATACAACAAATATATTAAACACATTAAACTAAACACAAAATGAGAATAAAAATGATCAAGATACAAAAAATCGCTGCTATATATTGAAAAATATTGATATCTATATTTACGTTTCTATTTTTGTTGGTGTTAGTAGCTACGGATGTGAAATTCATGAAAAAATCCGCATCTCGTAAAATTGATGCACATTTCAAAAAAATTGACGAATTTTGGTGAAAAGAACACAGTTTTTGGATGTGCGTCAATTTTTTTTGACGAATTTGAGTGAAAAGAATTCAACATCAATGTAATTTCGTATGGAGTAAGTTAGGTTCCACAAATAAGCATCCAAATAAGTCTCGTTTGGAAAACAGCCTCAGTTTCGGAAAGGGCAATCATCCCAAGTGTATAACAAATCTGAACCAGTTGTGAGTTCCATCATCATCACAAGAACTTGTGATGTGTGTAAAAAAATTGCAAAAAAATGTATTTCTGGAATAGTATACGTAAGAATTTTTCGTTGAGTACTACAATTTATATACATATGTACATATGTATATACAATACACCACTCCAAAAAATGAAAGGAACAAAATTTTTTTTCAATTTTTTTAGTGTTTTTTGAAGAGCTGTATCTTTGTAAAATACGGTCGTACAGAGATGAAAAGAAAAGCATTTTAAAGCTTTAAATCTCTAGATTTAAGTGGACAATTTTTGTGAGATACCATTATCACGCAATCATACGAAAGAGCGCGAAAAAAAAATTTCGATTTTTTTATTTTGTAAGGATCCATGGGCTCGGGAAATTTTTTTAAGTTAAACCAATGCATAGGTCGGTTAGCCTGTTAATTAGGCGTAAATTTGATTTCTTTCTGATCTCTCTATGTCGATTTATTGCTGAGATATCTGAATTTGAATCAAAAAAGATCCTTTTGTCTTTGATCTTCGATATCTCAGCAACCAATGATTGCACAGTAAATTTTAGGGCAGCCTTTGAGTAAATTTCCTACAAGACCCTTTAAAGATCAGTTGAAAACAATTTTTTTTTTTACCCTCAATACTGATTTGAAAAAATTACAAAAAAAACGACTTTTTAGGTTGTTTTAACAATTAAAGGAACAAGTGATTTTCAAAATAAAAAAACAACTTTTTTTCAATTTTTGTATTAGTTACGGGCCGATTGTATGAACACCGCTAAATGAAAAAAATCCGAGAGTAAAGATTAATCACTACTCAAGGATTTTACTTTTCGTCGATTGTATGAACGTGGCTAAATAAAAATTTAGCCTCTCTTGCATTGCAGTTTTATAGCAGTTTTTTGTATGACTGGCAATACTTTTCCTATGACGTTTTACTTTGTTGATGTTTATTAAAATTTTTTTTTGTTTATTTAGAGGAAAATAAAATTTCAATTTCCGAATTTAATGTGATTTTCCAGCTGCAACAAATTTGACAGATAAAAAAAACCCGGGCGAAAACGGGGCGACATCAGCTGTCATTCGTCGCCCGGTAAAATTTTTCTGGGCGATTACTAACACAATTACATTTCAAACGTCATTTAAATAAAAACTAAATATAATTAAATAAATTAATACGAAAAAAATCTTTCATTGCAAAATTAACGTAGAATTGTCAAAATAATTTGACAATTAAATTAATACATATACACATGCAAAAAACAAAAAATTACGGAAACCGCATTTTTTGCTGTTCCAGTTGAAACGTCAAAAAACTAACCCGGTTTCGCCCCGGTTTTTTTCTTTATGTAACTGGAAAACCACATAACATTTTCTTCCTTGTTGAGTCCATTTTTAATAATTACGTTCTTTTATAAAAATGTCTCGTTTGTATGATACACCACATTTGAAATGTCAAAAACACAAAAACAATTTTTTTTAGTCTCTGATTCAGTCACCAAAAAGAGAGGATAAAACGGATGGTAAAAAAAAAATCATCGATTAATTTTCTGATTTAGCATCGTTCATACAATGCAAACTACGCTAAATCAGAGGATTAATCATTTATTCTCGTTCATACAATCGGGCCTACTTGTTAACCCTTAAATTCGTAAGAATTTTTTGTAATTCGCCGATAAGAGACGACAGAAAATTAAATAAAGTTCTGCAATAGGCGTTTTCGGAAATAGACCATGAGTAAATTCACACATTAACCTTTAAGTACTTTTCATACCAGGCGCCTCGCCTCGAAATTTTTAGTTACCACACATACGAAGCTGAGACCCTTTCATACTGGTGGCGTCGGCTTTGAACATTCGGTTGATATCAAATATTTTATTTAGGTCCATTTTACACGTGAATTATAGCAAGAAACGAGATATTATGAATTTGTAAGGTACATATGAGCTAGATTTTTCGGTAAATATAAAACAGTTGTGACAAAAATGTGATTTGTAGGTTATGTTGACAAAGCTCTTCGCTTTGTACTACTTTAAAATGTCGCAGTCGAGTGTGGAACGCATTGCCTTGGCCTCGTAGATAACTTCATTGCAATATATTTTATTTTTTTATTAAATTATCACTTAAAAATAAATTATTTTTCAACAAAATGAATTTATTACTATAAAATTAAACATTATCAATCAAATGAAACTAATTTTCATAATTCAAAATTAAAATAAAGAATTTTCATTTTCGAAGCTCAAAGCCAAGGTGCTTGGTATGAAAAGTACTCGAGGTCGAGTCAACTTGTAGTTAACTTTGGGTCAACTTCGAGATATCTTTTTTAGCGTTCGTACTACAGAGTCAATTCGTAGTTAGTCGAAACTAGGTTGAAACCGAGTTAACATTGTTTGAAAATTAAATTAAAAATCTAGCAAACAAAATATGAAAATTAAATTAAAAATCTAGCAAACGTCAAATATGAAAAAATTGAAAATGGAGATACGCTTACCTCGCATTCGAAAAAAATTAAAAATAATGTTCTTGTTTTCGTTGAAATAATTTTTGTTGTTAGTTTTTAACTCGACTCCGTTTTTATTGCATTTTGTTAGAGTTGTTAACTCGACTCCACAATTTTTTAGGATCGAGTCGAGTTAACTATAGGACGTGTTTTCGTTTAGTTCAGAGATCACCCTCAGATGGTATGTAAGGGATTTCATATAAATAATTTTTTATAAATCTTAGTAGAATTAATTTGTAGAAATTAATTTGTATAATTGCTGGCATATTACTTCATAAAAACCAATAAATTGCCTTTATAAAACAACACAAATTATATCTTCATACCTTTTGCTTGATATTTAGAGTTAAATTTATTTTTAACTAAAATAGCATCTGAAATAAACAAAATTATATTATTATAATACACATTTGAACGTAAATAAAATAGGTTTCACGGATTAAATTATTGTATAATAAAAATAGTTTATCAATAATATTTACATTACACCATTTACCAAAGCATTTTGACATATGACCCCCTTTGGCTCAGAGCTATTGTATCGCCTCTTGCGGCGCTTTAAAGGCGAATAAAATATACTCGACCCGAGTATATTTTATGGAAACAAAAATAATCAAAATGGCGATTTGTGAAATTTTTATAGCGCTTTATTTTTATTTTTTAAAAATTTTAATTCATAATTAAAATTTACGTTTGAAAAGATTTCATTTTAGAAAGAAAAAATGATAATTTTGATAAATAAAGCGGAATTCGTCAAAAATTACATTGTCGATTTTATACCGCCAAAAGATTATAGCATGTCCGACATTTTTGTTTTATTTTTTTTTAAATTTTGATTGAATTTTACGTTTGGACAGTTTTCATTTTAGCCAAAAAAGTCGTAATTTTGATAAATAAAGTAGAATCAGGCCCGATTGTATGAACGCGGATAGAAGATTAATCGGCGGATTAATCGTCGCTTGGATTGTATGAACGACGATAAATACGAAAATTAATCCAAGGATTCTTTTCTATCCACTGTTTTTATCTTCTCTTTTTGTTGTCTAAAACAGCGGATAGAAAATGTTGTTTATTTTTTTTGACATAATTTTAATTTTATTTGTTTGGTTTGGCTGAACATTTTGATTGTTGTTGCGTTTATTGAAAAAAAAAAATCGGAATGAAATCAAAAAACGTAAAATTTCAAATGCCCAACTCAAATTTTTTTTTCTATTGTAGAAAAACATAAAAAAATACTTTCGTGTACAATAAGTACACACATAAAGTGTTGACACTCCAAAATAAACTGCAATAAAAACTGCAATAAACAGAGGATGGAATTTTTTTTATCCTTGTTTATACAATTGACGAAAAAAAAAATCGTCGGTTGAAGATTAATCTGTATCGCCGGATTTTTTTTAATCTATCCGTGTTCATACAATCGGGCCTATGCCCTATTCGTCAAAAATATTACATCGACGATTTTATGCCGCCAAAAAATTATAGGACGCCCGACATTTTTGTTTTATACCCCTCCAGACCAGGTGTATCATAAACGTACGGTTTACGAAGACTTTGCTATACTACGGAGTTCGTAAACGTTACACTAAAACAGTATACATATAGTACGTAATGTGTACTTTTGTCACATGAGAAGTGAAACAAATTTGCGAAGAGTTGTGAATGTATTAGTGAGTATTAAACTGTTCATAATGTGTACGCAGAAACGTAACGTTTACGAACTGTTTTAGCAAAACGTTTTTGAGCCACCTAGGTGTAACATTTACGTACGGTTTGGATTTGTCACAAGTATATAATTTTAAATGAAATCAATATAATACAAATAAATTGTGTTTTAAATAAAATTTATTTTAATGTATTCAAATATTCATAGTAAATAATTTTATCGGTATATTATCGTGTTGTATGTGCCATGAGAAACTGCTGGCTGCTTCTTCAGTAATGATTCTTTTGAGACATCCTCGAACATATTTTTGATGGGTTGAATCCGATATACCTCTGAGATGTTGTAACTACAAGAAAAATTAATTAAATAGTAGTCGGTATATGTATAATGATATAACCAAGTATGTTTTCATAAATAATGCGTAATTGATACGTACAAGTAATTTCTCTTTGATATTGTGCTTGTTTTGCCATTTTAAAACAAAATGAGATAGGTAATATTAAAAAGTAAAATATATATAAGAAAAAAAAATTCTAACGTTTAATATACGAAATTATTTAAATTAAAAATGAAATTTATTTATTAAAAAGAATGGCGCACAAAACCACAAAGACGTTTTCACAAGTTGAAAGCAAAGCAGTTGTATGAAGAATAAAATTAAAGCGAGGTATGCACATACCTACATGTGGAAACTTGTACTAAAGTGTATAGTATGTACAATAGTTGGAATGTATGTGTAGTAGTGTAAAAACGTCGTTCGTAAAGCGTTCGTAAACTGTATACTTTCGATGTATACATTTTTGCGCCGGAAGGGACTTTTCTTTTTTATCGCATGAACATTTTTTTTATTACAAAAAAAGTTGTAAAAACATTGTTGGAACGTGTAAATCACGCATGAAAGATAACCTAGTTTGAACCCTAAGGCCCATATTTTTAAACAAGGATACATCGACGGATTAATCCACAGTTTTCGAAAATCCACTGATTTAACCGAGTTTACTTTTGGTAATTTTAAACGTGGATAGATCCGTGGATTTTTTGTGTCGTAATTTTGAACGAAGTTAAAACCCGCGAGCAGCAGAAAAAAATTCATTACTCCGCCAGGGCCCTTTTCGAAAGTTATACTTATTTATTTAGACATACTTATTTGTCGCCATCTTAAATAAGTATATGTAAAATCATCTGAATTGATTTCACATACTTATTTAACACTAGAACTACCACCGGTCAAAATAACCGATTTACATTTATTGAATTCATTTTTTAAATTATTATGTTAGAATTGTTTTGTAAATTTTTGATGTGTTTTAATTTAATTACTTTATTGACATATTAAAACTCAACAAAACTTGCTAAAATAATTCTAACATAATCATAAAAAAATTAATTCAATAAATGTAAATCAGTCGTTTTGACGGGTTGGTAATTCTAGTGTTAATATTTTGACAGCAACGGCAAAACCATAACAAATAAATGTGCTAGAAAAATGAATGAAGATTCTTGCTTCTTACTTATTTAATAAATAAAAATATCAAATTATGTGTGAAATTAAGCGATGGTGACGAGGATTTGCTTCGTTTGTTGGAGCGACGCGAATTTCGAAAGGTACTTTTTAATACTATAGATACACACAAACTAGATAATCGCATATTCTACATTATCTAGTTAATTTTCCAATCTGTCACTGCACGATTTTGGCAAGGGTGGGATGTTGTAACATCACTTTCGATTCGAATTCGATAGATTTTATGTCTCATGTTTCAAGAATAAAATTGTACTCTATTTCGCTTTTTGATTACGCTTTTTCTATTGTGATCTCTTTTTGTTGTGTACTTTTCTTTTCCTTCAAATCGATAAAGTATCACTAAACAAAAATTTGGGTGATAAATTATCATGATTATAAGTAGAAATAGAATGTTGTTTTATTCGAGCAAGCTGAGATAGCAAGAAAAAGAGCATAATTGAAAAACGAAATAGAGTAAAATTTTATTCTTGAAACACGAGACATAAAATCTATCGAATTCGAATAGAAAGTGAAGTTGCAACATCCCACCCCAGGATAGATAACTCGATTTCAAAATCTAGTTGTAGAAACAAGATAATCATGAAATGTGTACAAAAATAAAACAATGAATGTTTAAATGGGATAACAATTATGCCATTTTTAATAACTTCTATAAACTTATAGACATTATCTTGTAAAATGAAAGTTTGACACGATACAAATATCGTTTATAACTAAAAATTTTATTTTTAATCGGATTTTTGTGTGTCACCATAATTTGCAGATCGCGATCATGAAAACGTCATTCGAAATCGTGAACGAAGATTATCGCGATAATTTTTGTGTGTATCTATGGTATAAGATAAAATTTGAAATGCTACTAATACATAATCATCTTTATAATGAACCTTCATAAAATTCTAGGGCTTAAAATATTGCTCCAACAAATAAAATTATAATTATAAAATTATATAATTTTCGTTTCATTATTTATTTTGTAAATTTTAATTAAATAGTTTTATAAACAGGTTACCAAGGTTATCAAAATGTAAACAATGAAAAGTTTGACAGAATTTTATTTTTTATTTTTTTGTAAGAAAGAGATAGCAACATACGTATTTTAATAAGTTACCTCTCCAACATACTTATTTAAGATGGCGGCAAATAAGTATGTCTAAATAAATAAGTATAACTTTCGAAAAGGGCCTTAGACTGAAATTTTAGAATTATATGCACAACATATACCACTACCATAAAAAATAACAGTATCCGCTGATCATTCAAAAAGTATATTTATTTTGCAAAATTACTAGAGGGAAAAATGAAAAAAATTACAAATCATAAAATTTGCTTTTTTTGTGTTTTATTAGCTCCTAAATATATATTTACGTACAGAAAAATGAAAAAAAATATTATTTTTATGATATTTGAACAAAAAAAAATTATTTTGAATCCTATTTTATTGGCCAGCACACGTCATGCACAAAGGGAACCGATCCTTCTTTCGGTCGCACAGTTCGCACCTCCGCGCTTGGTCGAAGGTAACTTTTTCCAGGTCGCCCATTCCTTGGTTGTTGTCAATTTTTAGGATGCTCTTAATGACCATCTGTTGCTCTTTCCGAAGAAATGGTCCTGTCAATCTCTGGTGTAGAAATAACAGAAATTTCATAGTGCAAAAGTGCATTACAAATCCCCACCACAAAGTTAGGTTTGTAGGCAGAGAGGTAAAGAAACGAGGGTGAATTCGGTTGTTAAAAATACTGGTGTGGATAGGCCTCTAGATTTATTCAATGAACAATATCAGATAAAAATAAAACTGAATTATTTCACATGAAGAACAGACAAGATTCCATAACGACTAGGATTGAATTTTTTTTTTTACTAGAATATCAAAAACTTACCTTTATTTTGTCTACTTACACCACAAAGAAGTCGATTTGAAAAAAAAAAAGATCTGTGCCGAGCAACGGTTGCGGCCACGCTGGGTAACTAGTTACCTCACGCCGAGAATACAAACGCTCAAAGCGCCGCCACGCGCTTTTTCGGCTTCCTATGTAATGGAGTCACATCTCGCACACTTGTCGACTACTAGCAAATGTCGTTACTTGTATCAATTTCAAAGGTTTAAAACCTCTAATTTCACTTTTACTGAGCCTGAGGTAACTAGTTACCCCGTGTGGCCGCTAAGGGTTAAATAAATAAATAACTAAAGTCCCAATTTGTGGCCTAATATTTTTTTTTGGAATAAAAACAAAAATACTTAAGAAACTATAAGTTTTTTAGAAAAGGAAAATTGCAAATCAAAAATTGCAAATGCATTAAATTCATATCGATGAAAATGTTACGTTATTATTTCACTAATCACGTGACGTAAATGCACCACCTCAAGCGAACTGTTTACGAACTACTAATACATTGATAACATCTCGCAAAAAAGTCTAATTATCATATACTGACTGGCTTTGCACCGTAGATAGTATAATATCAAAATAGTATAATACTATTTTACTATCTACCTTATACCGTAGACAGACACAGAGTTAATCGGGATTTTCAGTTCTCAGTTTTGTCAAAAAACGCGTTGTGGAAACAAAATAATCCGGTTTAGGTAAAAATCGTGTAATGGCAGACGACTGTCATTACACAATTTTCACAATAAACTGGATTATTTCGTTTTCACAACGCGATTTTTGACAATCGGGATAAACGAAAATCGGGATTAACTTTGTGTCTGTCTACCGTATTAGTCGGTTTTACACCGCATAAAATATTCATAAAAAACAGAAAATTATAACAAAATAATGAAAAAGAATAATTTCAAAATACACAAAAACATTTCTAGGATAATTTATCAATAATCCACTGCCAAAATTTTCCTTCTACAATAAAATAAAATAAAATATAATAGCTAGATATTAAAATTTGATAGCTATTAAATCAAAATATTATATTTTTTTTTGCCATTATACGATCAAAACATCGGTTTTACACCGCATAGCAAAATAGTATTATACTACATATTTTGGTATTATACTATCTACGGTGTAAAGCCAGTAATTGACCTTTTTCCTCCAAAATTTTTGACAGATAAAATTTGGTGTTTTGTGAACGTGTAGGACAAAGTATAATTTTGAGCTGTGGAATTTTTTGTGTTTTTTAATTAATTAGTGTGATTTTTAATTTATTTTAAACTATGATTTATTTCTAAACTTTATTAGAATTAAAAATTAATAGAAATTTATAAAAATTTCTTGAAAAGTAAGTAGAAAAGAGTGTTTTTTTAAAAGTGTTAGGTTATGTTCTTATAACAAATTTATATGTTTTGAATAATATTTTGTAAATTTCTAGAAATGGATGATAACAAGAGGATCTCGGTGTTATCTAAATATGCCATGAGCCTTTCGGAACCTGAGAGACAGCGGTACGAGGAGAAAATTTTAGGATTCAAGAGTGACCCTTACTTGATGAAGTTTGATGAGCAAAGTCTGCCAACAAATGTGACGTTTTTCGATATACATATTCCAGTATCTGGTAAATAAGAAGTCATATTACACGTCCAACGAATTAAAGGCGTTCAAGTCGTTAGAGGCCTACAAACTATTGTATATAAAAGCGGTTGGGTCCAATATTTAACCGGTAAAAAGCACCAAAATGCACACATTGTGTTTGGCAAAGTAAGTTCTTTAAAAAAATTACATATTTAAAATTAATAATGTTAAAACTTTTTTGAGCAGGTACTTCCATTAAAAGTATAGAACCATCATGACGTCACGGGCTTCATTCACAACGGACACTGTACTTGTGTGGCAGGATTAGGAGAGTGTTGTTCCCATATTGGGGCCGTATTATTTGCTTTGCATGAAGTATACAAGCGCATTTTATTGATTCATGTGATAAAATGAGAATTAACTATATACATATGTGATTTTATACAAATTTATTTCTGATTATGAATTAACTGATTAAATGAATTTATTATGTAATTTTATACAATTTTAGTTTTATATTAAATAATCTTATTTATAATGTATTGTCTTTTATTTATTATCTCCTAAAATTGGTGAGTTCAAATTGAAAACTGCGCAAGATATTTTCATCATATAATCGAAATACATGTTTTCATTAATTTTTTTGGAAATAGCTATAATCGGTTCTTCATTCGCTCATAACTTCTTCATTCGCGCATATCTGGATGTAGAGGTTGTTGATTTTTTTTTATAACCCAAATGTTGAGTTGGAATCCAGTCAGGGTTTAAAATATCATCTATTTTAGGCTTTTAGCAGATTTTCCGGATATGAAATGTCTGGAGCAAACAGTAGAGTATCTTAAGGCTGTTTTTTTTAAATCTTTCCGATTAATTGCCTTCACCCAAGCTCGCTGGCATTCCTCTGCCAGAGTTTTGTATTTTGTGCACCTTTTTGGAATAACAGGAAACCTATAAAAGTGTATTCCATCGTGTTTATCTGCTCTCATTTGGCACTTTAATACACTACACGTTAGTGGCATTTTCACAAAATATAACACTTATCTATTAAAATATTTTATTTATTATGATTTAAAATGTTATAATTATAATTGTTTTGTTTAATTAATAAATTAAAAACCTTCAAAATTACTAATACTCGCTAATTTAACACTTAAACGACCGGGCGCGCCAATTGGCGTCCTAACCAAAACTAACGTTATCGACCGGGAACGCCAATTGGCGTCATATATGAAATAATCATATTGCGATATGTAATCATGTAAAGCACATAGACTCTCGCTAAAAACTGCAAATGCGATGTTCTAGGAAATATTCAGCGTTGTATTTAATAACCGTTATCTTCACATAATTTCGTATTTTGTGAAAATTGAAGCTATTTAGTTCAGTTGTTGATAAAACGTCGCGTGAATTTTGGATTCCTTCATGTTTTATTAGTGATATATTTTGAATGATTCAGAACATATTATTTTTGTTATCTTTTATTTTTATTATAATAAATTGATGTGGAATTTTTTTTTGTAAATTTAAGTTATTATTTTGGGTGTGATATGATTTCTTACGGTATAATTTTACTTAGAATTTGAATATAATAATTTTTAATCATATGTGATTCTAATAATATTGAATAAATAATGCATAAATTATAATCAAAACCTCCTTAATAGGTTCTTAAATTTTCGTTTCAATATCTAAATTACTTCAAAATACACAAGAATTTGAAGAAAAGATCAATGTATTTCCCCATTTTATAAAAATGACACCGGTAACAGGCCACATGTTCATAGGAAAACACCTCGGTCGATAAAGTGTTAATACTTCTTTACTTCAAATTGATACACTTTTCACTTTATCTTGTCCTACGCGCTCGTTTGACGTTTCAAATAATCTGTATTTGACAGATGAGGAAAAAGGTCAATAGGAGGGGAACATAACTGATTCGTTATTGCAACACCAAAGTGTTACGTTTACCAAGAGTTGTATGAACAAAATTATTCGCTACCTAGTGTTACGTAAACATAACACCTTGTTTGACGGGTTAGATATTTTTTATGTCAATTTTTATTTGCGCAGTTGGTCGTTTTAAAATGCAGACAGCAGCTATTGCAGTTTGACTGCTTTTCAGTGTTTTTCGACTGCAATTGCTGCGCAGCCGACTGAATTCTTGAAAGCACCCGTTATTTTATTGCGAATATCGAATAAGCTTACGCCCTACGGGCCTTTCTTACAAAATCTAATCTAAACTCGTACCATCTAGGGAAATAAAATGGAACTTATGGAATTCCCCACTTCGTTAAATCGAAAATGACATTTCTTGTGGTGAATACCACTTAAATTTTCTCATTTCTCTCCCAGCTGTAGATGGAAAATAGAAAACAAAAAATAATAAAACACGCAGCTTATAAATAAAAATCATAATAACATTTCCGTTTATAACAAATTATGTGCGCGTATTTCAACATTTTGGATAAATTATGTGAATAATTCGAAATCAAAATTTATTTTGTGCTAAATTGCTTTTCAGTTTCATATTTAACGTCTCAAGCCATCGATAGGCCTCAAATTCTCATAATTATTTTATTGAATGAGTTTCTCTCCCACCTCAAGGAGAAACCAAAAAAATTAAAAATTAGTTAAAAGCAAAAACACAAAATTTATCACAAGTTTTTGTGTATTTTTGAAGTTATTCTGAAACTAAAAATTTATAATTTTGTCAAAATACATAATTTTACACACTAATTTAATTCCAAAACGTAAGAAATTTATTAAAATAATTATAAAGCAAAACTAGTGTATTATAAATATATTGCGCCACTAATTTTCATTTTATTTTTTGTGTTATTTTTAGATTTGCAAAAAAAAAAAAACAAAAAAAAGTTAGAATTGAAAGTTTCAAAGTGATTTTTATATAAATTTTCACTAATAAATTTTCTTTAAATACAAAAAAAAAATGAATATACTATTTTACGATAATCTAAACAAACAATTAATAAATGTTGAGTTAATATTGTGATGAGAAGATAGTAAATACTTGTAAAATATATAAATCATTTACACAAAACAGGAAAACTAGTAAAGTCAAATTAAAAAAAAAAATCCAGAATAATTTGTATTTTGAAGTTTGGTGAAAATAAAATAAGGAAATTGTCTTAAATATTATAAATCTAGAGGATACATATTGAAAATAATTCTTAATAATCAACAAAAAAAATGACTGGACGTGTACGGCTCAAAGAGAATGGTGTTCTGGATGAGGAAATACCAACACTATTGGAAATTGTTTTTAAATATTTATCGAAGAATATAAGGAATATCTGTGATATAAATGAAAATGGTCTATTGGAATTACGGGATGGTATTGTTATTCCAAATGAAATATGTGATAGGTAAGTTATAAATAATTAATAAAAACATTACAATGACATAAGATTTCTAGAAATAATTCTTATTAACCTTAAATTATCCTGCCTTTTATGAATTGAGAATTAGCCTCAAAATGGAGTTGTCCCATATGACTCAACTATACACAGAATAAGTGAATTTATTTTTAGGAATAATTTTTTTTTTTTGAATACGTTGTTGTCATAGTCCAGTGATGTTGAAACCCATGAGACGTGGCAGAGATACCAAAGCAAAAGTAAAAATGACTACCTAGCTGTTTGTAATTTTAATTTATTTTATTTTTTAAAATTTATTTGATTGTGTAACCACCCTTTTAAACCTACCAATCGAATTTTGATTCATTGATTCATTTTGCAATTGCAATGATGCAATTCGCAAGAGGGGCGCTCTTTCTCATTTACATCAATTGAGAATAGATTATATGTGTTTGTATCAATGTCAATGATTATTTAGTAAGTTTAGGTCAAGGCAAAAAGGCAGTTCTCGAAAAACTTTTTCTAACACCGTTAATCACTGCTGTTTACAATGAAAAATTTGTATTTGCAGCTATAAATGCGTATAGACTAGGAGATGGTGACAGGTGACGTTCTCTCATTTTATACCGCATGCCACTTAAGGGTTGATAATTAACCCTAAGATATGAAAGATAGAAGGGTTCTTGGTCGCTGCACGCTTTCCGGCCATAAGGAAAATCGCTTTTCTTTTTGTGAAGAATTTTAGTGTTTTTCCATGATATTATACTGCCTGCCTTTGTAACATTACAAATTGAAGGTCTAATAATTGAAGGCATGCAATCCGCAGCGGCCGAAAGGGCTCAAAGCGTTACATAAAAATGAGAAAAACTACAGAGGATTTTCGTGTTTTCAAATTGTATGCCGATGTAAAGAATTAAAGTTTTAATCACAAAAAATTGATGTCAAACTCTGGGATAATTGACATGAGCAAGTAGCAGTGTGAATCTGAAAGTGATGTGCAAGAGATTTTTTATCCTAAGATCTAATGAGACGTTGTTCGCCTTCGAAAAACCGAAAGCGTAATTTTAAACTATAATGCAGACGTATCTTTTGCGAGATACAATTGTTAGAAGAAGAAAACATTTAGTAACAAATTAGGTAGTTTTAAGTAAATTAGAATAGGTACACTCTACAGTTAATTAATTATTAGGTAATTTATTAATTTTGCTAAGCTGTCGTTACTAAACTTCCAAGTCTCATCATTAATCTACAAGTCTTACAATACAGAGTTCTACAGGTTGGGTCATAATTAAATGAACGATTTGTTTGTTGATAATTCGATTTCTAAAAAAAAAAAAATTCAAAAATTCAATTCTTATAACAATTCGTTCTGCTTAGGTATGAAAAATTATGTCCTAAAATAAGCCACCTCTGCGAGGCACTTCAGGCCTTAGAACACCAAACGGTATCCATTGCTTGTCGTGGGATGCGATTGGCGGTTAGATCGCTGGGCTAAAATCATCCCTAAAATTCTTTACTTTATTGTTAAAAATTTTGTTTTTTAATTTATTTAAAGTTAATAACATATTTCCGAAAAATGTAAGAGAATTTAATCCAGTTTTGAACTGATGAGTATAACAAAATGAATAAATCAATCCTCTCATCAGGCCATGGTGACTGGACTGATTGTACCACAATTTACATTTAATTTATGTATAAAAAATGTACTGTATACATACAGGTTGTATTAGCATTTAGAAAATTTCCGTTCAAATTCCCTTACAAATTTTCTTCGTCACATTCACACAGCTCTACTCCTGTGTGCAAGCAAAGTTTAATTATTAACAATTTTTTAACTTAATTTGGATTAATTAATTAATTCGTGTAATTTCTAATATGCAACCGATCGTTATCAATGTGTTTTACAGATAACAAATAATGATGATGATCTTAGAATCGGTTGCGAATTAGAATTAATTAATAATTAATTGAAATTAAAGTAAAAAAATTGTTAATTGTTATGTTTAACATGTCAAAAAACCAAAAATGCGGATACTGCCAAAACAAAATCGAACCCTCGCTAATACATATGTACGAGGATACGAGATTCAGTATTGTCGCGTGCAACGTGCAATCATTAAGAGAACCGGGCGCGTTTGGATGCTTTATCACAAGCATGAAAGAGTGTTGGTATTGGCTATAATTTGTTGCTCTCTTTTCAGAAGAAAAGTTGGTTTTCTTTTTGCGCCCACTGAAGTTAGCCAAAGCAACGATAAAGACTCATTTTATAAAAATTTGGCTAATCTGATGGAATTTCTTTACCTCAGCAAGACATCAGGCTTGTGTTTGGTGACTTTAATGCTAGCGCTGGCAAAAATCAAAACGACTTATGAGAAAACATAGGTCCAAACCCCAGAGATATACAATGAGGAACCATCCCATGAGGATTTCACCCAGGCCCAAACAGAGACTGAAGAAAAATTGTTCACCTGGAGTTGATTGCGCTAATACGGACCTCTTGATTTTCGGAGAAGGAAACTTTGTGGAACTGTCTTTTCGAGAATCGAGTAATGCCTGATGAATGGAAATTAGCCACATTATGCCTTATCTTGACGAAGAGATCGCACGAAGTGCGGGAACTATCCAGGTATAGCCTTTCTTTGCACAACATATAAATAATCTTACTTATTGGGAAGGATCACTCTTTTTTCTAAATTGATTTTTCTTTAAAAGCCATTATTTCTGATCTGTTTGACAGACTTGCTGATTCCTGTTTGTATATGTCATTCCAAGAAGAGAACAATATTGGACAATTAAAATAAAATAGATTTGTTGAGAAGAAATTAAACTTTTTATTTATCTTTGGAATATTCAATTATGTGCTGTGAAAATGGTATATTCCATTTTCTAAAAAACGTAGTATTCCATTATCTATCCTAATCAATTAAAAAAAATCGATTCAAATTCGGATTGCGGTTTCCATGCCGCTGGAAACTCGTACAGTTTACATATCAATAATTTCTTTTTTCGTGATTATCTGAAATTTTCATTGTTCATTGCCACTTTTGTAATTATGTATAGTCAATTTAGTTAAAAAACAATTACATCGGTCTAAACAGACCAAAGTATTGAAATCCTGTCAAAAATGACAAAAAATTTGGTTGGTCCAAAACCACTTTCCTTGACGTTTTGAAAGTCCCCCCTCTCGACGTTTTGAAAGTATCTCGAGAACGGCTTGTCCGATTTGGATTTTTTTTCGCCAATCTGTTTCTATGGCCGCCTTGGAGATTTGAAAAGCTTTTGGAGACTGTATGTCAAGAGGGTGGGGTAGCTGCTAAACGAATTGTCCCAAAATACTTGGTTTTATAAATATTTACGATTTTTTATATAATATGCTGGTTTGATTATTGAATTGGGCATTGAATTTGGAATTGATTTGAAGGTCAAGTTAGGGGTCAATTTGCGGGTTGAGTTAAAGTTGAGTTGGGGTTGGGTTAGGATGTAGTGAGTAGTTAACAAATTTTTTATATGATGGAACTTGCCTATTTATCAACCGATTATGATGAAATTCGGCATGTGTATTGGAAATGGGATTCTAAAATGACTTTTGAATGAAGTTCTTGAATATGGTCAAGTATGAAGGTACTTGCCCATTTCTCAACCGATTAAGATGAAATTCGACATGTGCGTTGAAAATGGGAATTTAAAATAATTTTTGGATAAAGTTCTGGAATATGGCCAGTTACATGGTTAGAAATATCAGTATAATTTTTTATACTACTTTCGGTAAAAAGTTCTAGAATACGATTTTTCGTGTTAAATTGGATGCCTGTACCCATGTTACTGAAGCTTTTGACCTGTTTGGCTGTTGTTGTATAGTTAAATAAATGTTGGTTACACCATTGAATACACCAAAGAAAGAAGTTCTGATCACCTCGTGAGGTTTCAGCCCTTTATATTTTTAATTTCGTTTACTTAAATTGAATATGTAGGTGTTTTATTAAAATTTGAAATTATGTAATTTCATTTCAATTATCGTATTATTCAATTGCAAAATATTAATGTTCATTAATTTCAATAAGATTTTAGCGCACCAAAAATTGTTTTATCGAATTATGTTAATCGTAATTATTCCCGGAATATTCTTAATATTAACCATGTGATGTTTTTATCTTTTTTTATTCTAGATTTTTAGTTTGCCATCAAGACTGTAATCATGATATAGATGATAGTTTCATTCAAATATTTCATGATGTAAATCGTACACCAATAAAATATGTGTCACTACGAAATTGTTCATTAACCGATAATGGTATGGCAATTTTATTAAAACACAATTTAGTATCATTATCACTGTGGTATTGTAATAATATAACCAATCGTTCATGGAAAACTCTAATTGAAAATTGTAGTCAATTAAAATCATTGGAATTAGGTTGTAACGTGGATATGTTAAAATATAGTGAACCGGATGAAAAGCGGCCACTTGATTTTCAACTAGAATTACCAAATTTACGTAAATTAATATTGAATGGTGTTGTATTGCAGGCGACAATACAATTTAATCATTTAATTGATTTATCATATTTGGACTTAACATCATGTATATCAACCGATTTTAATTTTGAAATCCTATTAGAATTACCAAATTTAGCCACATTAATATTATTTAATGTGTGGCCAATTGAACATGAAATTAATACAATATGTAAATTAATTAAATTACAAACCTTGGACATTTCGGTAGCGACCAATGGTTATGGTGTTTATAGAAATCCTGATCGACAATTGAGTATGATTGTCGAAAGTCTTCCGGAATTGGTGCACCTAGATATATCGGGAACAAATTTAGCGGGAACTGGGGTGGCACAAGTGGAAGCGGACGATAAATTAAAAAGTTCTGATATACCAGGACTAGTAAGTAGGGCTAATCACCCATTACAAGTTTTAGGATTGTATAATACAGCTCATGCCGCTTGTCGTCGACATGATATACCAGCACTTAACGTATGTATATATAAATTTTGTATTCTAACCTTATATACTTACGTGTGCTCTCTTCTACTTTAATTTTGTAGATTTCCGGTGATGCCAATGAAAATCAAATATTAACATCAGCTGTTATGTATCAACATAGACCAGTGTTATTAACAAAGGTGAATACAATTTTTGTTTATTATTTATTATAAATGCGCATGCTTGTGTTCAGAGTTGTTGAACTTTAATTCCATATGGACTCGAATAATGTTGGAATTATAATTTTTTAGGTTTTAAATGATTTATACCATTTATTACGGTTTGAAAGTTGTAAATCAATTCATAAAGCATTGGATGTTGTTTTAACCGCAATGAATCGTCATTTGAAAGTAAAACATATGCAAATATCAGGAAGTGCAACATTGTTCTATATAGTAAAGGCAAGGGAAAAGGGTAAATTTGGCACTCCCCTCAAAAATCACATAATACGTACTCTATTAAATGGAATGTGGATGCATCTGAATGATGATACTATGATGCGGAATGGATGCCTCACTTTATGCCAATTTTCAATTCCAAATGATGTGGTATGTTTATTTTAGAGTTTACCTCGATTTTGTGCATTTCCTAATATTTGTTTTCGTTTTCAGTTATTTGAATATGAACGATTAGTGAAAATATTATTGCATGGTGTTTCGGATACAGAACAAGAGGGATTTGTTCAACGGATTGCAATATATTTACTAAATTCTTTAGCATGTCAAGTAGACGGTAGACAAAAACTATTTTTAGGCGATTTAGGTGCTATAAAAACAATGCTAGCTTTAATAAAGGATCGATTGAATCGAACAGTATTTGATGATGTTATGGAAGTGGCTTGGTCAACTATGTGGAATGTGACCGATGAGACGGCAATAAATTGTGAGAGATTTTTAGACGGTAATGGAATGGAATATTTTATTGGATGTCTAAGGGTGGGTGCATTTGGTTCATTTCATCATCAGTGTTATATTATTTCTTAATTTTGTGATGTAATGGTTTTAGTGCTACCCAGAAAAAGAGGAACTACTAAGAAATATGATGGGATTGCTGGGTAATGTTGCGGAGGTGAAAAAATTGCGACCACGCTTAATGACAACAGAATTTATTACTGTTTTCTCAAATTTATTAGATTCATCCAGTGATGGCATTGAGGTAATGTAGTGACTATTTAAACCTAAAAATTTAAGTTCATACAATGGGATGATTCCGAATTTATTTCTATTTAAACCTAAAAAACTAGGTTAGCTATAATGCGGCTGGAGTTTTAGCTCATATTGCATCTGATGGTGTTGACGCCTGGACGATTGACACCCCATCACGTGATTTTGTGCTCGATCGCATGGAGAAAGCAATCGAGCGATGGAACTTGAATATCGAAAGAAACATAAATTATCGGAGTTTTGAGCCAATTTTTGGATTGGTCCGTTATTATGATACACCAGCCTGTCAACATTGGGCTGTGTGGGCGTTAGCAAATTTAACAAAGGTAAATTCAATTGATACATTTTTATCGTGATTATAATCAATGTCTAAATACCTCGGATTTCACTTTTTCAACAGGTGTATCCTGTAAAATATTGTCGATTATTCGAGGAAGAGAATGGCGTGCAACTATTAAACGAGCTTGTTGAACATCCTGCACCAAATGCAAGAATAAAAGAACTAGCTCATATGGTATTACACGCTTGTAATAATGTTAAATTTATCGACATGATGTTCGATGGATAACAAATTTTATAATTATTAGTCCTTTTTTTTATAAAAAAAAAAAACAAAAACAAACATACAAAAAATTTTATTTTATTTTCTTTGTCGAGATTACACAAAAAATAAAAATTCAGCCAATTCAGACGCTACTTAAACAAAACTATAAATTAGGGTATAAGTTAAAAGTTAAAAACAATACTAGAAGTTTTCGTCGAATCTCTGTTTCCTAACGGATTTTGATAGAGAATTAAATTTGTAAGAATGTTTGTTTGATTGCCATAAGATAATGTTTACATAAATCAGTTCTCTATTACAAGCTAGGTATGACTCTATCCGAGCTCCCGATGTTTTATTACTGCTACACCCACCGGGAATTTATATAAATTATTATTGCGAATAATCAATTATTGGTTTATAATTATATGCATGTTTTGAAATAATTTTTAAAGGGATGAGCTTTTTGTTTTTTTTTTGGATTTCCAGATAAAATAAAATAAAAAAAGGAAAAATTATGTATATCTAAAATAATATATAAATATTTCACAATAAAATAAGCTTTTTCTAGTTTTTTTTTTTAAACAAAGTTATTGAAGATAATTATTACTTTACTATTATTTATTATTATAATTATAATTAAATTATAGTTTTTTTTTCTCATGAAAAAATAGTATATTATGAATAAAGATAAAATAAAAAAAGAAATTATTTTTATTATATTATGTATAAATTAAAAATTATTTTGTAAAAAAATATAAAAATAAATTTACTATTTTTCTATTTTTAGTTATTACTATTATTACTATTATACAAAATGTATAATAATACCTATTATTTTGTTGGCATGATTGATTTAAAGATTAATATTTAATTTAAAAAAAATACAAAAAACAAATACAAAAAAAAAATGCAAAAATTACATCTAAAATTATGAATAATAAATATAGAAGAAAAATATAAAAAGCAGATACATATTTATTTAACAAATAAGTAATAAGAGAAAAGTTAATTTATTATAATAATTATTATTTGATTTTTATTGATTTATATGATTATTTTTTGTGTTTGGAAAGAAATTAAAAAAACTGATAAAATAAATAAATCAATGAGATAATTTGAACAAAATAATAAATTGGTTTTATTTCAATTTTTAGTAATTGGATTTTTTATTTCCATTACTTAGTTTGCAAAAAATTGACAAAAAGCGAATGCTCGAAGTAAGTTAATGTTTTCACTTTGTAAGTTATAATGATACTAATAGACAGTAAAAAAAATAAATAAATAATTTGTGAACATAACGACGATTAATCGAAAATGACCGATTCGATATAGCATTACACATTGTTACTTTTTTGAATCTCAACAGATACCTAATTTTTGATATCATAAACGAATCATATTTTAGAGAAATATTTGAAACGAATTAAATTGATGTTTCCATTTTAAATCAAAAAAGATAATTTTTAGGAAACCTTTTTCAACATCATAAATTCAACCAATTTCTGTTATCATATATATATAATAAGTTAGATACTGAGAGTTCAGTTTGTTTCATATTTAAATTTATTTTCGGTATCATTTTTACTGATATCATACAATATGTTATGGTTTGCTAGTCGGGTAGTATTCGTTATCTTACTTTGGGAATTCCACAACAACAATGCCATGTATTTTCATTCCGTTTAAAATAGTTTCAAACCAAGTTTTTGTTGGAATAGAATTATTCTAGTAATAATTTTGAATAATGGTATTTTTTTTTATTTAAACTAATAAAAGTAAAAAAAAATTATTTTTGGTTTTTATTTTGAGCAAAATTTACATACATATTTATTCTGATTCCTATTCGAGTTACCAAAGTAAGATGCTAATTGTTTCTTTCTTTTCCCTAAGATAAGAAGAGTCGTCATCAGTATATAAAACAAATATGGAAGAAGGTCATAAAAACTAATTTGAAATTTAGTTTTCGTATTGCTTTTTGCAGTGTCAGTTCTTTTTTACAAAATCGTACCTAAGTGGTCATACTATCTATTTCGAATTGCTACAATATTCAAAATTAAATCTCGTGGTTTTAAGCTTAAAAAAACAAAAAGTCTTGTTCAGAGGAGCATACTAACGGAGCTAGGAGCAGTTGATGTCTTCATTATTTTAAATATTATAAAATATCAAACATCAATAATGGATGCAGAATCTGACGAGTATTTGGAACTTTCTGATAGCAATGAGTAAGTTTAATTTTCAATTTATTGTTCGTTTAATTTAATATAAATTGTATTTAATACATCTAATTGTAATATTTGCCATGTTTTCATGATAGAGTTAACCTAGGTTCAACTCGGTTTATGTGCATGGATAAGCTTATTAAGGGACCAGTTTCGTTAAATTCAAATAAACTTGTTTGAGTTAGATTCTATTTTCAGATCAAGATCCACGGTGAAATTCATTTTCATATATAGTTTTATTCTTGAGTAACCAAAAACACCAACTTGACGATCAATGATCATACTAATGATCGAAACCGGTCGGTTAATAAACAATTTTTTTGGTGGAATTATAATTGGTGTTTTTGGTTACTCAAGAATAAAACTATATGTATATAGAATCTATCTGTTAAAGATTTTTTAAAATTAAAAATGGCCCTTCGCATATTATTAATTTCCCCAAAATAATTAAAAAAATACACAAAAATGCCATTGTCAAAGTTATGACGATATTCAACATATAATTTTATTGTTTTATTCTATCGAAATATTTTTTCTTTATCTGTAGTGTAAAACCCCAGTGTTGGCATTAACGCTAACATTATATGGTTATTGCTTGATATAAATTTTTTTTTGTGATTACCTACTTGTGATTTTTTGAGTAAATTAACTAAATTAACTTTACTGTTGTTTGCTTTCAGTATTATTTTTTTCTGTGTGAATTACCTATAAATTACATGAAAATGAGCAGTATAGACAATCTTGTCCATTTCCCAATACATATTTCCATTCATATTTATTTCTATTTATTAAAAATCACAAGTAATCACAGAAGATCGATTAATTAACAACTAAAATATATTAGATTTGACTGAGTATGACTGAGTGTTAAGGCAAACAAACAACATGTTTACATGAAATATCTAAAAAGCATGTATTGTAATAAGCGCTACAGACGATCCGATTTGGTCGGGCGATCGGACCAATTTGGTTGGGTTGGATGTAAAATCGGATCGTGTATATGCATGTCACCCGACAAAATTAAGTTGTATGTGTCTAATGGAAATTCCATCCAACCGTCCGACCAACCAGCTAAATCGGATGGTGTGTAGTGTTGTCGGACGATATTCTTCTTCAGTCGTTTGTAAAATTTCAGAGCGAGAACAACAAAGGAAAAATAAACATAATTCAATCGTGTGAATTCGTATGTGTGACAAAAAAAAAAAAAAATATTTTCAAAATTGGATGGTAAGTCGGATCGTCTGTAGACAACAACCGATCTGGTTGGAGTTGGACCGACGGTCGGTCCGACAAGTTGGATCGTCTGTAGCACTTTTAAGAATGGTACTGTTCCATTTGTTATGTTCTGCGGCTTTTATCACACTTATGTACAATAGCTATATTAAAATTAAAAATAAAATAAACAAATTTTTTTCGTTTTTGGTTATTTTTCTCAATATGTACATATTTTAAAAACTACTACATACTACTAATTTTATTTTATATAAAACAAATTAAAATATGTATGTATAGGTATGTGGCGTAGTGTTCTTTATGTAATAGTTATAATTTCGAATCGGTTTAAATCGATTAGAAAATCAAATCATCAGTGTTTGGTCAAAATACTGAAGAAGAAAAAAGTTCGAAACCGGTCTAATAAAACGTTAAAAAAAAAAATTCTATTTGAATGTATGTATGTACTTATATGATTTTAATATGTTCCGAAGATTGTTAGAGAATTTAATCCAGTTTCGAACTGATGAGCTTATGATTATGAAAAAATCAATCTTCTCATCAGGCCGCGGCAACTGGACTGATTCAATTATCATTCTATATTTATACAGCAGGCTGTATTAGCGAATTTTACTAATTCAGCCAAATTCTCTTACAATTTTTCTTCTTCTCGACATTCAAACAGCTCTATTTCTGTGTAAGCTAATTTTGCTTTAATTTTGAATGTTAATAATTAATTCGTGTAATTTCTAATTATGCAACCGGTCCTTAGACCATTTTCAATGAGTTTTACAAATTAAACACGTATACAGGCGCGGATACAAAGGGGGGGGGGGGCGATAGGGGCGATCGCCCCCCCCCCCCCCCCTCCCCAAACACAAACAATTAATTTTCTCGACGTTAAGAAATAATCGTTTGATTTAGCACTAGCAGGTGAAATACCATAAAGAATTGAAGAATTTCCTTACGTTCTTATATTTTCATGGGAAAAATTACGACACCGGCCATTTATTTTCCGATGAAGAACCAGTTCTCACTGGAAAGATAATTGCGGAAGCAGTCTGAAATTTTCTGAAAGAAAACTTTTTTATTACTTCGAATTGCATAGGAATATGTACTGATGGCTGTAGTGTTATGGCATCAGTTCAGAAAGGAGTGTTTGCTGTAATACAGAATGAGCTGCCACAGGCTGTTCAATGTCATTGCACTAATCACGCACTTAATATTAGTATTAGCAAATTATCAAAAGTACAGTCTATCAGAAATTCTGTTGGAAATTTTGTTCTTAAAAATATTTTCAGTAAGCAGCTCAAGTCTTTATGTGAAACACGGTGGGTAGAGCGACACGACTCTGTAATATTATTTAAATCCTCGTTTTCACAAATCATTAATGCCTTATAATATCAAAGTGGAAAGAGTCTGAATCATCACGGAAGGAGAGCTAAACGATTTATTTTATGTATTTGCAATGTCCAGTCTATTGTAGTTTAGCTTATAGTTTGCTATTCCTCTTTCGTTCAGTAAATTATTGCAAAAAATTAATTTAGATAAACTTCAGCCAGAAATGTATTATCAGATTTGCTTAGCAACTCAAAGATCATAGAAAGAACAGTGAAGCCGTGTTTTCTACCATTATTAATTAAAGAAGCGAATGACTTAATGGAAGAATTAGACGTTGGCATTGCGTTGACAAGACTTGCTACTAGACAAAAAAGTAGATAATAATGTTTTAGTTCTAGAGGTTATTATATAGAAGATATTAATATCAGAACTGGAAACGACAGTTTCATTATATTGGATTTAGGATAGCAATTCCATCAAATATTTCTTCAAAAACACTACAAACTTCAACAGAATCTGTATTCACCGAGTTTCAATTTTATTTAAAGAAAATAAATACTTCTATGGGAATCTTATTAGGCGAAGTTCAAATATGGCAACAGAAATGGCAACGAGGGAAACGAAATAATGGGATCGTTCCAGCTAGCGCAGTAGCCTCACTTGCCAAGTGTGATGCAGAAGCTTTGCCTGCCATTCAAAATATTTTAATTATGTATGTTATCGACACGTATCCTGTAAGTGTTGTATGCGCTGAAAGAACCATGATCGAAAATCGGTTGATGGGACTGGCACTTTTACATATCTACAGCGATATTACAAATGAAATAAAACCTTCGGATATCATCGACCGTTACGCCAATTTATCAAATAGGCGAATTGAGTTTTTACTGTAACTGTACTATTTTTTTAATAAAGTTACTGGAAACTAATTTTTTTATTCTGTTTATCTTATAATTTATGTATATAGATACTTCTTAAAAAAACTGTTTTGTTAACGGTATAATTTCTATATTCGCCCTTCCCTGCAACTCCTTCTGGATCCGCGCCTGCACGTATAAGTATTGTAGTATAGGTAGCTTTTATCCCATTGGTATTGTCATTAGAGTAAAAGTTGTTGATGTATTTGGCAGAGAATGGAACGAGGGAAATCGAGCGTATCGGAAAAATGATTTATAATATTTTGTGTTTGTTCATTTCGTTTGCTTGATTGTGTTCGCTCACAAATTTTAGAGTCAACTCGAGCCGACCTCCAAACATGTAATCTTATTTTTCAGTAATTTTGATAACTTCATTTTTTCCTAATTTTGTTCCTAATGTTCCTAATTTTGTTCATTCTGTAGCAAAGATTTAAAAGGTGATAACTGTAAAATTCACAATTTTCAGGAAAATAAAATCGTATGAGTTTTTCGAATTTGGTTTTTATAAACGCTTATTTCGTTTGTGTGTAGTTGTCGGAATATTACAGAAAATTGATGTTATGAAATCGAAATATCGAATATGGAGATTTCGAAATTGAAATAATATGTTAAAGCGTAAAAATCGAACTATCACCTTTTAAATTTTCGCCACTTACAATAAAAATTATAAATTAATTTGTAAGTGCATGATTTAAAGACTTTTTTTCAAGATTAAAGTTCCGAGGATGAAAGGAAATCTACAATTTAATTTTGGAAGAAGTTCTATATCACATGTAGGATGGAACTTATAGGATGGAACTTGGCTATTTTTAAACGGATTTTAGTGAACTTTGACATGCGCGATGAAAATGGGATTCTTAAATGATTTTAAGTTTAAATTCTGGGATATGACTAATTTTGATAATGGCTATTCCTTAACTGATTTTCGATCCGCCGACAGTAGATAAACCTCAACAGCTGCCTGGTTCACAAAAACCTTAATAGACAATAGCTTTTATGATAGGTCTGTGGAGGTTTTTGTGCATCTGGCAGTTGTTGAGGTTTCTCATATTGATATATTTATTATACCAAATAGTAAATAAAAAAAGTGGGTAACACCACGCGCAGTTTTAATAAAACTTCTAACTGTAGTTTAGGGTCCCGTAATTAGAAAAAAACAATAAATTTTAGAACCTTATTTAGTTTACTTGTTAGTGCTCGTTTGAAAGAAACGAAAAATGACAAGCACAAATACCAAAAATTATATTTTTCCGTTTTGTATTTGTTCGTAGGTATTCGCAAATCGCAATAAGGGATTTTTGTTTAGTGTTGATCGAAATAAGGTGCTCGTTTCCGATCTAAGCTATTTGGGCGATAACCACATAGATAATCATCTACATTATGCCTCTTTCCCATCAAATCATGAGTTTTTTCTTAATTGACTTTTCTTTTTGTTAAAAATTGGAATTATGTAATTTCATTTCAATTATCGTAATATTCAATTGCAAAATTTTAATGTTGATTAATTTCAATAAGATTTTAGCGCACGAAAAATTGTTTTATCTACGATACTGCAGTAACCTATGCTTTCGAATTTTCGATGATTAAGCGTGATTTACACGTATCGAACAAAATTTTTGCTCTATGCCCAACAATTTTTGTTAAAAACTTAGAGCTACACGCAATTGACGATTGTAAAAGTAGAGAAAGCGCCTCTCGAGGACAATTGTTAAAATGACACACCTGATAAAATGACATTTGTCACAAATGCGACGAAAGAAAATTTAGCAATGCGGTAATTAAAAATTGTTTTTATAGTCCGAACTTGGAATAATTTACAATTATTAGCAATCCGGTAAGTAAAATTGTGTTTACAGTTCAAAATTGGAATTGTTTACAATAATTTCGAACGTCAAATTATCAGGTACCTCGGTTTAAAAATGTTCCACTAGGTGGAATCCGTAATGCTCCAATCGTCAATAGAAAAAAATTTCATGTGATAAAAAGAGAAAAGTATAAAACAAAAATGTCGGACATGCTATAATTTTTTGGCGGTATAAAATCGACGACGTAATATTTTTGACGAATAGGGCGATGATTCTACTTTATTTATGAAAATTATCACTTTTCCCTAAAATGAAAACTTTTCGAACTTAAATTTTATTTTTGATTTAAAATTTTTAAAAATAAAATTAATGTGCTATAAATATTTCACAAATCGCCATTTTGATTGTTTTGTTTCCATAAAATATACTCGGGTCGAGTATATTTTATAGTTCAATTTTTGCTGTTTATAGTAACAAATGTAAAAAATAAGAAAAAAAACGCCTAACAAAATTTTGTTCGACATCGAGCAAAATTTTGTTTGTTATGTTTATCCCTCTCTGGCAAAAGAAAATCATGATATACTATCTTTTTATTTTTTGCTAGGCATCGAACAAAAATTTTGTTCGCTACGTGTAAATCACGCTTTATTTTTGAATTTAAATTATATAAGAAAGGATCCTTAGCACAAATCATGTTGCAATTCCATTGCACAACGATTTCTCAATTGTCACACGATTTGTGAAAACCCAAATGTTTTAATTATACTGTGAACGTTACAGTTATTAGTTTAATCTATTAAAATAAATAGATTTAATTTTGAAACCTTAAAAAATTAATATGGCAAATGTGAATATGGTCAAAATGGCGGACATTATTTCTCCGGATTTGCTGCCGAAAAAATCAAGGATAAGATACCAAAACGAAAGATTAAGTTTTTTAAAATGGAGTGAAGTTAAAAATGTAAAATCCATCAACGAAAATTCACTTTTAGTGTATTCCCCGGATAAATCAAATACGACGCTTTGGTCAATGCTGAGAAGCACGTTGGTAGTGCAAGACAAATCGACATTTCTAAATTTTTACAAGTTAATTGCTTTTTTGAAACAAAAAGCTTTTGGGTACCGTCCAAAAAAACTATGGCCTTATCCAAACCCGATTTTGTAAAATTTATTGAAGAAGCACCAGACGATGATTTTTTAATGATGAAGGTAACATTTACTATTTAACTTCTTAAATTATTAATCACGTAATTTTTATATTAATAAAATTAACATTTCAGGTTGTTTGTATTATAGGAGTTACCGGCGCTTGTCGTAGAGATGAAATTTTTAAAATGATGTTGGATGACATCATGCCGAAATTTCTAAAATGATGTTGGATGACAGTTGACAACGGTAGTTTTTTATTACCTATTGAATATAACTCATATGCCACGAACTTTTACAGTGACAAGTGGTATGGAAATTTTTAGGAAATATGTATCGCTAAGACTAAAAAATACTTCTCACCGCCGAGTCTTTGTATTATACCGTAAAGAAAAGTGTACATATTAACCAATAGAGATAAATACTTTTGGTAAAATACCAGCAAAAATTGCAGAATATTTAAAACTGCTGCCCAATATACCTGGCCACTGCTTTCGCCGTACATCTGCAACACTGTTGGCGAATGCAGGATCAGAAATTTTAAGTCTTCAGAGACATGGCGGTTGAAGATCCTCCACAGTAGCTGAGTATCGAAGATTCGATACAAAATAAAATTGACATTTCTAAAAGAACACGGGAATTGTTCGGCCCCGTACAACAAGAAGAAAACTAATTATTTATTTAAACACGAAAATGTAGTGGTTGAAATTTCTGCAGAAAAAAACGAGCGGGATGATGCAGACATCGTAATTAACCCACCGACGTTTTTTTCAGTTTCGAATTCATTATTCAAAATAAGGTGTAAGTTTTAATAATTGTTCATCATGTACATTTAATGTTTTTTTTTTGTTACTGGCGCTACATCCCATAGAGGGATTTGGCCGCTTCATAGTGAAGTTTCATAATCATTTTTACAACGGATAATGAGTGATTAATTCATTGATCCTTACATTAACCAGCCGTGATTTTTTCATCACCCGCCGGGAATCGAACCCGGGACCTCCAGAACTTAAAGCAAGCATGCTAACAACTGTGCCACCGGGGCGGCACATTTAATGTTACAGTTAATAATAAAATATAATTAATGGTTTAATAATGTTTTGTTGATTCGTACAAGTTTGTTATTTTAAATGTTGCTAATTATTTATAAGTATTACAGGACTATTGTATCGTGAAAAAAATAGCGTGTATAACTCGTGTGAAAACGTGTGTGAAATTTCACTTTCGTTCTTCACTTGTAATACAATATACTATTATCGAATTATGTTAATCGTAATTATTCCCGGCATATTCTTAAGATTAACCATGTGATGATTTTATCTTTTTTATTCTAGATCTTTAGTTTGCCATCAAGATTGTAATCACGAAAAGGATGATAGTTTCATTCAAATATTTGATGATGTAAATCGTACACCAATAAAATATGTGTCACTACGAAATTGTTCATTAACCGATAATGGTATGGCAATTTTATTAAAACACAATTTAGTATCATTATCACTGTGGTATTGTAATAATATAACCAATCGTTCATGGAAAACTCTAATTGAAAATTGTAGTCAATTAAAATCATTGGAATTAGGTTGCAACGTGGATATGTTAAAATATAGTGAACCGGATGAAAAGCGGCCACTTGATTTTCAACTAGAATTACCAAATTTACGTAAATTAATATTGAATGGTGTTGTATTGCAGGCGACAATACAATTTAATCATTTAATTGATTTATCATATTTGGACTTAACATCATGTATATCAACCGATTTTAATTTTGAAATCCTATTAGAATTACCAAATTTAGCCACATTAATATTATTTAATGTGTGGCCAATTGAACATGAAATTAATACAATATGTAAATTAATTAAATTACAAACCTTGGACATTTCGGTAGCGACCAATGGTTATGGTGTTTATAGAAATCCTGATCGACAATTGAGTATGATTGTCGAAAGTCTTCCGGAATTGGTGCACCTAGATATATCGGGAACAAATTTAGCGGGAACTGGGGTGGCACAAGTGGAAGCGGACAATAAATTAAAAAGTTCTGATATACCAGGACTAGTAAGTAGGGTTAATCACCCATTACAAGTTTTAGGATTGTATAATACAACTCATGCCGCTTGTCGTCGACATGGTATACCAGCACTTAACGTATGTATATATAAATTTTGTATTCTAACCTTATATACTTACGTGTGCTCTCTTCTACTTTAATTTTGTAGATTTCCGGTGATGCCAATGAAAATCAAATATTAACATCAGCTGTTATGTATCAACATAGACCAGTGTTATTAACAAAGGTGAATACAATTTTTGTTTATTATAAATGCGCATGCTTGTGTTCAGAGTTGTTGAACTTTAATTTCATATGGACACGAATAATGTTGGAATTATAATTTTTTAGGTTTTAAATGATTTATACCATTTATTACGGTTTGAAAGTTGTAAATCAATTCATAAAGCATTGGATGTTGTTTTAACCGCAATGGATCATTATTTGAAAGTAAAACATATACAAATATCAGCAAGTGCAACATTGTTCTATATAGTAAAGATAAGTGAAAAGGATAAATTTGACACTCCCCTCAAAAATCACATAATACGTACTCTATTAAATGGAATGTGGATGCATCTAAATGATGATACTATGATGCGGAATGGATGCCTCACTTTATGCCAATTGTCAATTCCAACTGATGTGGTTTGTTTATTTTGGAGTTTACCTCGATTTTGTGCATTTCCTAATTTTGTTTTCGATTTCAGTTATTTGAATTTGAACGATTAGTGAAAATATTATTGCATTGTGTTTCGGATACAGAACAAGAGGGATTGGTTCAAAAGACTGCAATATATTTACTAAATTTTTTAGCATGCCAAGTAGACGGTAGACAAAAACTATTTTTAGGCGATTTAGGTGCTATAAAAACAATGCTAGCTTTAATAAAGGATCGATTGAATCGAACAGTATTTGATGATGTTATGGAAGCGGCTTGGTCAGTCTTGTGGAATGTAACCGATGAGACGGCAATAAATTGTGAGAGATTTTTAGACGGCAATGGAATGGAATATTTTATTGGATGTCTAAGGGTGGGTACATTTGGTTCATTTCATCATCAGTGTTATATTATTTCTTAGTTTTTTGATGTAATGGTTTTAGTGTTACCCGGAAAAGGAGGAATTACTAAGAAATATGACCGGATTGCTAGGTAATGTTGCGGAGGTGAAAAAATTGCGACCACGCTTAATGACAACAGAATTTATTACGGTTTTCTCAAATTTATTAGATTCATCCAGTGATGGCATTGAGGTAATGTAGTGACTATTTAAACCTTAAAATTTAAGTTAATACAATGGGATGATTCCGAATTTATTTCTATTTAAACCTAAAAATCTAGGTGAGCTATAATGCGGCTGGAGTTTTAGCTCATATTGCATCTGATGGTGTTGACGTCTGGACGATTGCCACCCCACCACGTGATTTTGTGCTCGATCGCATGGAGAAAGCAATCGAGCGATGGAACTTGAGTATCGAAAGAAACATAAATTATCGGAGTTTTGAGCCAATTTTTGGATTGGTCCGTTATTATGATACACCAGCCTGTCAGCATTGGGTTGTGTGGGCGTTAGCAAATTTAACAAAGGTAAATTCAATTGATACATTTATCGTGATTATAATCAATGTGTACTTTCCTCGGATTTCACTTTTTCAATAGGTGTGTCCTGTAAAATATTGTCGATTATTCGAGGAACAAAATGGCGTGCAACTATTAAACGAGCTTGTTGAACACCCTGCACCAAATGGAAGAATAAAAGAACTAGCTCATATGGTACTACACGCTTGTAATAATGTTAAATTTATCGATGGATAACAAATTTTATTTTATTTTCTTTGTCGAGGTCGAGATTACAGAAAAAATGAATAAAACAAAGAAATAATTTGAACATAATAATAAATTGGTTTTAATTCGATTTTTATTAATTCGATTTTTTTATTTCCATTACTTATACCTCCCGACAGACACAAACATATTCAGTTTTTCACAACACGATTTTAATGCTTTCGGGATTACCGCGCTTAATAGTTTGATTATCGTAATATAGTTGTACAAACTTGATAAACATGAAATACAAAAAAGAGACAAAGTGTAAGTGAAATAGAATTATTTTATTTTGATGCCATGAAATTGAAATGGCGATCTGTCAATGGTATTTACTAGGCTATGATAAGTACGCAGTTTTTAAGGTATTTCAAATTAAGATTAATAAATCAGGCCTCATAATATTACCTTACGCCAGAAAAAGCTTATCAAATGCAGAGCGGTGGTATTGAGAAGAAGAAAGTGACCTTATCAAGTGTGATAGTGACGAATTCTCGGGTAAACCATTTGGTAAATATCGACTTTTAGAGTCTGTTTTTATTAATTTTCGCAATTTTTCTATTTTTTGCCGTTTAATCCTTTATTTATCGTTTTCACTCCGTGAATCCTTCTTTTGAGAAAGGTATATGAAACCTTGTCATGCATAAAAACTCCGTACTCATTGAATTTTTCATTCATGGTCGGTACAAGGCGTGATTGATCCGTGTTCATTTTCTAGTTTACTTCATAAAGTGGGAAGAGTCTTTTTGATGATATTGCTGACCAAACCATGACTCCAATTGATTGTTTGACCTGCTGTTGGACGCAGGACGATAAATATTCTTCTCCGTTTGACCTTCGATTTGTCCTGGACATTGGTAGTGTCAAAGTCATCATAGTATCGTCACTGAACACAACCTGAACAAGAAATAGAAAAAGATAAAGTTGAAAGAGACATTTATAGAAAAGTGTAAATTTAAAATATTATAAAAAGAGGATTTTTTTGTTTATACCTTTCCGCAGTCCACTCTAGACCATATAAAATATCCATTTGCCCATGTTTTTCTTTGTTTTATCATCCTAGTGTTTGACCTTTCCTTCTTACATGGTCGTCTTGCACATAGCTCAGATTGGAAATTCTACGTCTCACTGTTTTCTCCGATATTTCCGCACCACCGCTACACATTGTACTCCTCAAAGACTTACTGGATAACGTTTGATCTTCTTTAGCGTTCCGCAGTAAAAATCTGTCCAGGCTGGCTGTTGTTTTACGATTGCGACCATATTTTCCTCTTTTACTGGGACTTGTTGAAGACTGAGATGTAAATTTATTTCGAAAATTTACTGACAATTTACTAACACATGTGTTACGAACAGAGTTCTTTTGAAGACTGGTTTATTGGTAGCATATTTTATTCTCTTCAAATATTTTTAAATCCGAACATTTTTGTATTTTTCTGGCATTTAGCTGATTTCGTCACCGACTTAAAATAAAAAAAAGATTTAAACCAAATTTCATCATTTTACGATTTTTTGTATCAATATTACTTGGCGGGTAATATTGTATAGTGAAAATAACATCTCAGTGAAACTCATTTTTTCATCGTAGTGCGCAGCCAACAGTGAAGTAATTAAAAAAAAATTAAAAATTCGGAGAAGGGTCGGCTAGGCAACTTTATGGGCAATATGGAGGACCAACTTGATCGGCGTAAAATGATCAATACTGCAATGAAAAGAGCAATTCTTCAAGATTTGCAGCAACTACTTCATGAACATCATGTATTGGTTTGGTTGTTCAAAACTGAGTTGGATCGCATGCCAAGTGATGTCTACAAAGTCATGATCAGCTGATTCTACTGTCTGGCGACTTCCGTCAAACACTTGCCTTAATTCATCGACTATGTGGAGCTATATGAAGAAACTTCAGCTGACGATAAATATGTGAGTTGTATTGCTAAACGATCCATCTGCCGAAGATTTCTCCAAGCAATTGCTGACTATCGGTAATGGCCGTGTTCCTGTCGACGAATCGAACGGATTATTTCATTTCCGCCGAATTTTTGCAATTTCGTCTCAACGAAGGACGAGCTCATCAACAAAGTGTTCCCGAACATCATTGCTATAACCATAAAAATCACAATTGGTTGAGTGAACGAGTAATTCTTGCGGCAAAGAACAAAGATGTGGATCACTTAAACTTCACAATTCAAAATCAAATCGTTGGTCCACTGCATTCCTTTAAATCTATCGACTGTTTAACAAACGAAGACGAAGCACCAACTATCCAACTGAATTTTTAAACTCATTGGATCTGAAGAAAAATAAACTGAAGGAAAATTCAAAGGTGAGGAAGTTCTCATTCCGAGAATTCTGATGATCCCAACCGATATGTATCTTTCTGCAAATATCCTAAATTCATGGCTATTAAACGGATTATTCTCACAAACTTTATATTTAGGTATACCATGTACAGAGAATACCTTAACACATTCCTTCATTGCTTCTTTGACAGTTTTAGTCTGTATAGTTTTATTACGTCTATCCACTTACTCAAGTAATCAATAGTGATTAAATAGGAAACAGATCGGCACTCATATATATCCATAGCCATAGCGATTTTTTGAAATGGTACTGTCGGTATTTTATATCAGCACAATCCTTACATGATTTTACTGTTTTTTCTATATCATTACTATATCATAAATAACAATCTTCTTGCCTGAGCCTTTGATTTCACAATACCACTACTATGATCCTTATGTATCACCTCTAACATTTCCTGTCTCAAACCATTTCGCACTACAACTTTCTTCTTTAAATATGTATAAGTTCATTTTTCACAAACAATTGAACTTTAATTTTAAAATAATATTTCTCTTCTCCCTTAGCTGATTTTCTCCATCACTCATCAATATGCTTTATAACTTCACTTAAAACTTTATCCTTTTTGGTTTCCAATTGAAATTCCTTAACTTTGGCATTCATGAATAACATCTTCATCCAAATTAAACTCGTCCTTGCAATTGTTACTGCTTCGGGCTCTTGAAAGCATATCAGTTATATACATGTGCGTACCGGGTAAGTAACACTCTTCAAACGAATATTTAAAAAATTTTAAACACATTCTTTGAATCCTGGCAGTACTTTTATGAAGATCCTTATTAAGTATACTGACTAATCGCTTATGATCAGTCTCAATTCGGATTTTATGGCCATAAATGAAATTATGAAATCTAATACATGTAAGAACTATCCCCAATTCAATAATAGTATAATTTTGCTCAGTCTTACTTAAACTCCTTGATGCAAATGCCACTGGTTATCCGTCTTGTATAGCAGACAGGTTCCTATTCCTGACAAACTTGCATCACTTTGAATAGTGATCGGTTTCTTGTTATCAAAATATGTCAAAGCTTGTGCTTCAACTACAAGCTTTTTTAACTTTTCGAAGGATTGTTGGCGTTTTTCCTCCCATTTGAATTCAACATCATTTTTATCAGCTGTCTTAACAGAAATAACTCAGTTGACCCTCAGCATTTCCAAAAATCGTTGAACTGCTTTTTTATCTTTAGGCGCTGCTAAGTTAGAGATTGACTCAACTTGCTTAACATTTGGTTAACCTCCATCTTTCGTAAATTCGAACCCCAAATATTTGACAATACTAACTTTGTACTGTGTTTTATCTAGATTGAATTTCACTCGATTTTGCTTAGCTCTACTTAATACTAAATCAACCAGCTTGTCATGCTCCTCTTCATTTTCTGCTGCAATTATTAAATCATCAAAGTATATGGCAACTCCTGGATTGTCCCCAAATATCCTGACATTTTCCCTTTGACATATTTCTGGACTACTAGCCAACCCAAATGGTAATCTTTTAAAACAATAATGACCCCGTGGCGTATTAAATGTGTAAATGTAGAAAGATATTTTTTGCTAACACTATTTGATGAAACCCTTCTTTCATGTCTAACACTGTATACATTTTCATACCAGTTAATCTATGCACAATCTTGTCTTTTTTATATTGGGTAATGTTTCCTTTTGATTACCTTATTTAGTTCCAATGGATTAAGGAATATTCTTGGTGAACCATCCTTCTTTTTTACAATAACTAGGCCATGTACCCAATCAGTAGGCTTAGTCACTCTTTCTATTTTTTTCTTTGGCTTTAATTTATTTTGTATGACCTCCGGCAATCTTCTTACAGGTTTCACCACCAGATAGCTCCATGCTACAATCTTATTTTGTATGTATTTGGTAATTTACCCAAGCCTTCAAATACTGATTTATTATTTGCAATAAATTGTGCTATCATATAATCCTCACATTCAACATTATGTTCTTGCTTAATTAATTCAAGCTATATGCAATTAGGAAATCCTAGTGTCGGTTTAATCCTTTTGATTACAACAAATCCAATAACAGTTTTTATTCTATCTTCAGGTTAACATAACAATTTTATTGCTCCCACAACATTAAGATGATATCATATCCCCCAAACACAATAACTTAATTTACTTTTCCGTTTAATTATCATATTTAATTTATTACACTTTCATGTGGAATAACGTTTATTGCAGCTCCACTATCATAATTTATTTCTTGGTTATCTATTGAAACTTTGTGGGACCAACCCTTAAATTTTTTTCTGCGACTCTTTGACTTCATGTACTTCAATTATTTGTCCTACATGTAAACTAGTAACACTTGAACATTCACTTTCATTGAACTCGGGCTCTTTCTCCACTTCATATACTGTCTTACGTTTGTTTTTCCGTTTTATGTTTCTGATTTTTATTGTCCTCATATTTTTCTTTTGGTAATACCCCACAGCAAAATGCCACACTCGCGAACAAATTGAGCACTTTTTCCTATAAGCTGGACAATTCTTTAGCCTGTATTCGGTTTCACATTTTTTACATTGATACACGCCCTTATTATTTGATGTATTGATTACATTAACTGTCTTAATCACGGATTCTTGTAGTGTACTAGCCACGTGTGCTCTACATACTTTAATAGTTTTTTCTAAATCCAATTCCGTATCTCTTAACAAATGTTCTTAAACTGTGATATCCTTTACACCAATAATTACTATAGATCTCTTATTAATGACAACCATTGATGCTCAAATTCACACTCTTTTGCTAACATTTTTAAATTAGTTATGCCCGGTTTCACAAAAAAACAGGCAATCTCCAGTTAGTTAATATTTCATCTCTTTCTTCTTTTATAAAATTGCGATTTATTTCATTATGCAAATTCAACGCACGCTAATTTTATTTCTTTTTTACATGTACATTTTAACTGGAGAGCTAAATATCTAGCTCCAATTTCGTCCAGCTAATTATTTAGCTGAAGGCTAAACATTTCGATGTAAAATAAAAATATAATCACGTTGCATTGAATTTTTATTGTGAAACAAAACGTAATTTCATAAAAGAAGAAAGGGAGGAAATATTATTTAACTAGGGATTGGTTATTTTTTGTGAAACCTGGAATTAGGAAATTATCAAATGACTCGCCTTCTTCTTGGCGCCGCACCGCTTAAAAAATTTAAACCGAGTAAACATTGTATTTTTCCTTGGACTGAAGTGCTCGTCGAATTTTTTCTTTACTGTTTCATATGATTTATTTTAATCCTCATTCAGCTTAAATGTATTATATACTCGCAATCCTTCATCAATCATCACCTATGCAATTCAACACATCGCAATTTTTATTACTCCATCTGTAGACTCCTTCTCCGCTTCTTGTAGATATAGTAAATTTCAAATTTTTGTTTAAAACTTTTCCAATTATCCGCCAGATTTTCTGAGAAATAAACATTTTTTGGTGGTTTAAATTCCATTTTTTTACTACCACTTTTACACTAATTTTATGTATGTAGGTGATACTGATCACTGATCACCAATTTTTTCTTTTTTTTAAGATTTTGTTTTTAGCGGTTGGTTCTTCTGACTTATTTATTTATTATTATTATTATTTTTTAATACTGTTTCAGAACCTCTAATTCTAATCTGACACCACATTTTGTATCTCTTAATTATTCATGTAATTAAATAAATAAAAAAAATTTCATGTTATATCATGTTCTGTGTTCTATTATACGTATGTCTGATTTTTAACAGAGTTCAGTTTTATAAACTGCTTTGAGTACTTTCATAGACCTAAAGATGGCAGCATTCATCATGCTTACAACGATTGACACTTCAACACCGTTCGCACAAAGTTTTTTTTTTGTTTTGCTTGTAGGTAAATTTATTATTGAATTTTCTCGAATAACTTCAAAATAACCTTATCGTCCTTCTGTGAAGTAACTCTATCTAAACCTCTTGCAGATAAGTTATCCATGTTTTGGTGTATTTTATTGCCTGCTTCCTGTGGCGTAACTACAAATGTTGTCCTCCCCCTCCGCAAAATTTTTCTTGGGCCCTTAAAAATGCTCCTTTTTCTTTCTATTGTCCAGCCTATATTAATTAACATTATCCGATTTCGAGAGTAGAAGAAATAGAACTTGGTTCATTTCAACGGCCTCAAACAAAACGAAAATTCTTGAATCAACTCAATGCTATGTTAATCAACCTAATTCTATGTGAGTTTAATTCTAAATATCTCTGTTGTGTATGTGAAATGTTGTACAGTACACGGTTCGCAGGTAGAATTAATTTGTCCAACCCTCACATGTTGTTAAAGAAATATATTCATTCGTCATCTTGTTTGTGTCAGAAGTACACGTGTGTGTTTTAATTAATATTTATTCGGCGACGAGGTTTAAAATATAAATAAGAAGCAATTTAAAATATATACACATAAAATATATATATATAATATATATATATATATATATATATATATATATATATATATATATATATATATATATATATATATACGATATCTATTATATATTTTGAATCAAGGGTTAAGCGTACCTGCGTACTTATAGTCACTGAGGGACAAAAGGAAATAAGTAGAAGAAAAATTGTGTTTTGTTGTATTAGACAAAATGGCACCAGTATTCGGCAAATTTAACCCAGAGACGGACGAATTAGTATTATTCCTAGAAAGGTTGGAAAACTATTTTGCAGAGGAGGATATTTCGGATGATGATAAAAAGAAGCGTGAATTATTGAAATTTGTCGGGCCGACGATTTACCAAATACGTAAAGATACAAAGTAACCATTTAACGCGGTATTATACGAAGCCGGTGATCGTGTTTAAGGAACGGAAAAGATTCTTTGAAACAACAAAAGAGTTATGCGGTGAGAAGCATGGTAAACTAACGTTAGACGTAGTATTGAACATAGCTGCTAGATGCGAATAAATTGAAAATTATACGCAGGAGGAGGTTAATGCTATCAACCGATCTCAAAAGCATCAGCTGGGGGTAAAAAATAGCCGAGAGACAAACTCAAGTAGCTCAAATATTACATTCAGCAATACACCGCGTATTAAATGCTGTCATTGTGGTTTTAAGAGTTACCGCTCGATAGAATGTCGTTTTAAGAATGCGAAATGTCACAAGTGTAAGAAGATGGGGCATTTAACAAGTATTTGCCCTACGAAAAGAAGTGTTAATCAAGTTTTGGAAGACAGCGATCACGAGGTTATTTTAAGTTAGACATGGAAGCCGCCTATCTCCAGTTTGAATTGGATGAACAATCGCGCAAATTAGTAGCATGGAGTACGCATAAGGAGGTTTATTTAGTGAATAGGTTATACCTTTCGGTATTCGCCCCGCAACAGGGATTTTTCAACAGGAGATAAAAAAGTTGCTTTTGGGTATTCCGGGCATGGTTAACTTTCTGGATGACATAGTTGTCACAGGAAGAAATTCAAAGGAACACCTTCAAAATTTGGAGAAGGTGTTTTCCAAATTGTCAGAAGCCGGTTTAAAGTTATCAAAGGACAAATGTAAATTTTTGCAAGACAAGATTTCTTATTTGGGTCATATTGTCAATAAGGATGGTTTATCTAAAACGTCTGAGCGAATAGATGCGGTGCTTAATTGTGCGATCCCAGCCAATATAACAGAAACTCGGGCATTTTGCGGGATAGTAAATTATTATAGCAAATTTGTACCAAGTATGTCTACTAAGTTAAGCCCAATTTATCAGTTGTTGCAAAAAAATTCAGGGGTGGAATAGAATGACGATTGCATGCCCGCTTTAAACAGTATTAAACCAGAGATTTGCAATAAACTAGTGTTGGCTCATTTCGACCCAAACCTTCCGATAATAGTAACCACGGATGCTTCAAAGTTAGGAATATCTAGAGTCACTTCCCACCTAATGGCGAGCGGCGAAGAAAGGCCGGTAGCATTTTGCAGTAGAACGTTATCGCGATCTGAGAAGAATTATGGCATGATAGAGAGAGCCAGAGCTATAGTTTTCTCGTTAAAAATTTTATCACTATTTAATCGGATATGAGTTTACGATCAAAACAGATCATAAACCACTTCTCGGTTGGTTTGGAGAAAAGTGTGGTCTTCCGTAAATGGCAGCAAGATACAAAGTGTAATACGTTAAAGGAAAAGACAATCAGGCCGATTTTTTTCACGGGTTCCTAATTTAGAAGAACTCAACGAAGAGACGTCCGAAAAAAATTACGTTAATTTTATTGCGGATGCAGGCAATAAAATCGATTTTAAAAGAAGCAATGGGTGATCCGATTCTCTCAGAATTAAAGACAGCAATTTTAAAAAATTATTTTAGTGATCTAAGGAAAGTGAAATTTACGCCGTATTTGAGACGACAGGAGGAGTTATATGTGGAGTTGCATATAATTATGCGGGGACATCGCGTGGTAGTACCTACAACACTGCGGAATACTATGTTAGAAAATTTACATTTAACTCACACGGGCATAGTCAAGTGCAACTCAATGGCACGATCTTATATGTGGTGGCCCGGAATAGATGTGGATATACAGACTCTTGTAAATGCGTGTGAAGCATGTTTGGTATTGCGCCCGAGTCCACATAAATCAGACCTTATACCCTGGGAAAATTCAAAAGCGGTCGGGTCAAGAATAAATATCGATTCCGCGGGGCCTAAAGATAATAATTATTTTTTGATCATCGCGGATTCTTTCTCTAAATAGAGAGAAGTTTTTATAACTAAAACGATAACGACGGATTTCACCATCGCAAAATTGAGGGAAACCTTCGCAAGATTTGGGCTGCCGGAGACAATTGTCTTGGATTGTGGAACACAATTCACGAGAAGGATTTTCAAAATTTTGTACAATGCAACGGTATTCGACACGGGACTATTCCACCGGGCTATCCACAGTCAAAAGGTGCGGCGGAAAACGCCGTAAAGGCTTTTGAAAAAGGTCTTATGGCCACAATTTCTCAAAGTAAGTCGAGGGTCAGAATGTATCAGTACACAGGGCGGTTAGTCGGTATTTGTTTGATTATAGAGTGGTGTCACATAGTTCTACGGGTGTTCCACCATGTGAGATGATGTTTGGTCGGAAAGTTAGGACTAGGTTTGAATTAATCAGACAATGCAAGAGCAACTTGGAATCTAGAACCACGTTTGTAACGGCAAATAAAAACATCAATAAGAGCCAGGAAAATCAAAAGAAATATTTTTCCGGGGGAAGGAAAATAGACTTCAACAAGAATACATGGTTTTCAGCCGTTATTGCAAAGGTTCTAGGACCAAGGTATTATTTATGCAAAATATGCAATACGGGCAGAACTATCAAACGACCTGTAGACCAGATTATTCACCGGCAGGTCAAGGTACATCCTGTGACAAAAACAAGCGACAACGAGGCCACGCATCACCACAACACGAGATACGAGGACATTAGATTGAAACGCGCTGTGAGCGTTGCCCCTAGTATTGGTATTCAGGTAGATTCGGAGATTCCAATTAATGTCACACAAAGGCCAAAAAGAATTGTTAGATCTGTTCAAAGATTAAACTTATAATGTATGTCACTATATTGTATTAAGTCGACTATGTTTTTCTAATTTGTTATATGAATTAAGTTTTTAGATAGTAGGTTGGGTTTTGTAACAATTGCGAGGGAGAGTACTGTTGTGTATGTGAAATGTTGTACAGTACACGGTTCGCAGGGAGAATTAATTTGTCCAAACCCTAACATGTTGTTAAAGAAATATATTCATTCGTCATCTTGTTTGTATCATACACGTGTGTGTTTTAATTAATATTTATTCTAAGTGGAATAAATACATTACAATCTCGATAAAGCATCTCATATCTCGAATATAATTTGAAAAATATTAAGAATTTCGAAATAATCTCAAAAATGTCGAGTTTTCAAAGTATCTTGAATATTCTAGAATGTTGGCAAATACCGATTTATCCGTAAGAATGTAAACCCAAAGTAAATCATACGCGCTTATCACCTCACCACCATGGCATGTAAAGTGTAAGTAACCTGGACATTCTTGAATAATTTCGAATAACCTTGAAAATCGGAGGAATATCGCAATTTTGACATAATCTCGAAAAATCTACTAAATATCACGATTAATATGTGAGATTTCGCAAGTTCCCTTAACTTAAAGATAAGCTCAGAACATTACCATACAAAATTCGAATAAATTCAAAAATCTTTAAAAATTTCGAATAAACCTAGACATATCGCAAAAATCTAGAATAAACCGCGGAATAATCTCGATTACCCCAGAAAAATTCGAATAATCTCTATATTATGTGAATCTCGATTGATTTCGAACAATTGTAATAATACCGAAAAATCTGGATATTATTGAATTATTATTTTGATTTTTAATTTTTATAATTACCTTTAAAAAAAATTTCAGAAAACCTGTAAAAATCTAGAAAACCCACGAAAATTTCGAAAAACTCCGAAAATTCGTAGAAATATCGAGTTATTTGTCAAGTAACTAATGTTAGTTAGTATTTGTGACGTAAGTTTAACTTTTCGTGGGTTTTCTAGATTTTTACAGGTCTTCCGAAATTATACATTAACATCCAGATAACTAAGCAAGGTTAAGGCTAAGCTCAACAAAACGATATGCAATAAGGATATCACCCTCAAATAGTATCGGATAATTTCGTAAATATCGAACAATCATATTCTTCAAATAATCTTTAAGATTTTCGAGTAACATCGAACTAACAATTACACCCGACAATCTCAAACATGCTTGAATCATCTCGAAAAATTCGAATAACCTGACTGTTTCGAAACACTGAATCACCAGCTAGACTCGAACAATAAGCATCTCATTTCCATGCTAAGCTCCAATAACCTCGAGGAATTTTAAAAAGTGATCGAAAGGTGAAATCCGTGCCAAGGGAATATGAAAAAGCGACGAAAATTTTCAGGCGGACCCCGCCGAAAATAAAAAAAAACACGACATCACTAAGTAATTGCAAAATTAATATAAATTTGCATTTCCTTTATTTATATTTAAAATTTTTTTTTAAAATAAATCGGTTTTACCCGGTTTACCGGTACATTTAATTTTTGTAATCAAAAAGTTCCGGTAAATGAGAAACTATTAGTCGAGCGAACTCTTAATTCATTATAGAGTTTGAGTGGTTTGTTTCAAGTATCCGTTGATTCTCTTTCTAAGGACAAAGCCGGTCCTAATTAGGTATTTATAGGAAGAAAGTTTTAACAGTTCTTCTTGATTTGTATGAATATCACATGATATTTTGCAAGCTACTTAGCAGCAAGGCAGACTTGTATTAGCTCTCTTTCAAATCAAATTTAAGCTTTTCTAATCAAAACTTGATTTGTAAAAGGTTGAATTTGGAGTGCAACACGTATAGTTATTAGTTATTACAAATAAATCAACCCAGCAAATATTAAAATTGTTATCGCTTGAGGTCGCGAGTTTTGATTTCAAACGAGTTTAGCAAATTTCCTTTTAAATCTAAATATCTGCAAAACCTAAAAGCATTTATATTCTATATTCTAAGTGTATATTCACCTTCAGCACCCGAGAAGGAATTATTATTATGCTTTTATCACTCATATGCTCAAATTAAAGTGGAGAAAGAAGTTAAAACGAAAAAGATAATAGAGTGAAGAGAATAATTTTACCTCCTACATTGCGGTGGGGGTTAAACAGAAAGAATAAATTAAGTTATTTTCTTGTGGAACATACTCTATCTTAGATGAGGTTTTGTCGGCTTGAGTTTGCTTTAATTCTAATATTTCTAGTATCCTAGGATATTAGATCCTAGTCAGACCACGTTTAATAAATCCGATTTAATCTTATGTAACTCGATCAGGCATTCTATGAAATAAAATGTGATTAGCATAAATTGCGGTTTACATACTGCGAATAAACCCGGAAAATTCGACAAATCGCGATGTCTCAATGGTATTAGACCGGGCTGGATATCTGTGAAGAAAAAGCTTAGTACGTTTCGTTAATTTGCTGCTTTTGTTTAAATGTGGAACCAACTTTGGCAGGTTATTAGCTTGAAGTGGTTGTGGTCGGCTGTTAAAATTTCCGACGTTAATTTTCGATTGTCTAGGTACCTTACTTGTTTATTATTTTGGTGGTCTGGTTAGGAAATTCAAATTACTTAGGATTCGTTTGTACATACTAAGGGTGGTTTCTTTTTGGAGCTACAAATCATTTGGTTTATTCGGTGTTTGTGGTGGTCCTTGTTTTGTTGTACTTCCGATTTACCTCTGGCAGTTTAGAAAGAAGTTAATAGAAAATTGTTGACTCACCAAACACTTGCCTTATTCATTCTTCCTCCAAAAGCCAGTAAACAATGTGCGCATCATGGCAAAACATTAATAATACATCAAAAACTATCTTTAGTTTATATTCTACGTACTATCAATTTCTCTTCAAATATAGATATATTTTTATTAATTACTTATTATTTACAAATTATAAATTGATAATTAAAATATTAATAATTTTTTTGTTTTCTCAGTTATAACTACAAACTATTTTTTTAACTATATCATAATAATATCATAATAATAATAAAGAAGAAAAATAAATAACTTAAAAACATTAAACAAAAAAAAAAAACAAATTATCAAATTTTAATTTTATTATGGCTTGATAAGCTAACATATAAAAACTATAAAAAATAAAAACAACTAAATAAAATTATTAAAACCAAAAATAAAAATTAAAATACGATTATTAATTAAATACATACATAAAAATAAAATTTGGATTTTTTTCTTATTGTTTTCCAATCTTTAAGAAAAGAACAAAAACAAAAATTTTAAAATTAGCAATATATATAATATATTAGCTGCTAATTAAATTATTATTTTCAACACTAAATCTAATTAATAAAATAATTAATATTACAATTTTGTTTTTTTTTGTTAAATTTCCTTATTATACAAAAATAATTTAAATTTAAAAGTATTCAAGAAAAAGTTTGTTTTATACAGGTTTTGTAGAGATTTTGGTTTGTTTCTATGATATAATGGAAATTTTGTTATACATTCATATTACATTATATAGTTGAATATAGTGGTGCTATAGTATTGGAATAATCTGTCGCTATAGTATCACGATAGAACATTGTTTTACGCAACCACAGTACATACTTTTAATTTTACATTAGTAATTAACGTTTTTTAGAAAATAAATAAAATTACCAAATACAAAAAAATTAAGGTGATTAAAAATAAAGAAGAAAAAATATCTACTGTGACACAAATAACCAAAAAAAAAAAAAAAATTAATTTTGTCTTATCGCTACGATCCTTCTTGACCTTTGTCAAAATACATGTGTATTACAGCTGTATTTATTTTACACACATTCTGATCTTTAAACATTTACATATAAACATAAAAAAATAAATTAAAATTAAAAACACAACAAAAATAGCTAACTAATAATTCGTTCGTTTATACTCCTTTTACTACACAAAAAAATCTCAATTTACTCATCTATCCTAGAATTTTCTTCCGGTATTTTTTCTGGCGGTTCTTCTTCTGGCTCATCTGTCGTGACATCGTCGGATGACCCTTTTTCCTTTTCAGGGTCTTCTTCTTCATTTAGTTCGACCGCCACCTTTTCAATCACGACTGGTGGCGGCGGCTCGTCCGGTTCATTCTGAGGCTCCGGCAGCTCAATTGCATTCGTCGTTAATTTATTATCTTCTGGCGAAATCATACTGTTATCAACTGTTTTATTGATAACTAGCTGTTCCGCTGAAATGGCAACAACCGGTAAATCGGTTGTGGTAATATAAGGAACTGCAGCTTCATCATTTATATATTGAACGTTATCACCTTCTGTTTCTTCTGCTGATTGCAACGTTGCTGGTGGCTGCGTTATTTGAGCGTGTGATAAAATCAGTGCTGGTAATGGTAAAATTGGAAACGGTGTTGTTCCCTGGTCTTTATTTTCATGTTCGTCCGTTACAAGTTGAACTTGAGCTTCTGGCTGCGGCAGAAGTGGTGCTTGAACCGGAAACGGAACAATAACTTGGATAATCGAAGGTGGCGGTTGCATTACCGGATTCGGATTATTAATCGCAATTTGTGTTTGAATTATTTTTGGCTCAGTTGGATAACGGACGGCTGGTTGTGGCACAATGCAATGGGCCACACCCAATAGACGTGCTTGTTGCAGTTCCATAGCTGTAATCAAATCGGGTAGGTCATCGTCACAGAGCACCGGATTTTCTATAAATATATAAATAAAACATATTTACCAATCAATATACAATATCGAATTGCTAAATTATGATTTTACCTTGCAATATAATTTCCAATTTATTTGGAACTCCGTGATTTGTACAACGTGTGCGTGCCACTAATTCCGGTGAAATTTGCATGATCATATTATTTGAAAAATCAGCCAAACATAAAACTGGTAATCCGTGGAAATCACGATTCAGCGATGTCAATATATTGTAAGAAACATTAAGGATTGATAGAGATGGCAAAAACGTCTAAAAAAAACAAAATAACAAATTATAGTAAAAAAAAACATTTTTATAACCCAAAAATTGAATACTTTTGATGTTTCCTCCAATGTAGTGATTTGATTATAAGAAATGTCCAATATCTCCAATTCTTCCAATCCAATAAAATCGTCTGGCGAAATCCGTTGCAATTTATTATTCGACAATTTCAGGATTCGTAATTTATTCAATCCCATGAGTGCACCATCCAAACTAAACAACAAATTATGTTTCAAATCCAATTCGGTAATAAACGTATTTGACTGAATTTGATTTTCGCCAATACCGATAATCCGCTGAATCCGATTGTATGACAAATCGAGTATGCGCAAATAACGTAAATTTGTTATTTCTTTGAGTGAAAATTCATCGATGAGATTGCAACTAAAGTTGGCCACACGAAGTAAACGTACCGATTGTAATGATCCATTTATATTTCGTATTTTATTGTGCGCTATCTGTAGATCATCTATTAATTCAGCATCCTGAAACTCGTCTTCGGCCAAATATTCAATTTCATTATTTGATATGAAGAGCCGAGTCAATTTGCTGGCATGCTGCAAATTGCCACCAAGTGTTCTTAAGCGATTGTCATGGAAATAGAGTGATTCCAAATTTGGAAGATGTCTGAATCCAATCGGAAGATATTCAATTTTATTGAACTGAGCCAAGATCATCAGTAAATATGGTGATTTTGGTGGTAACTCGTCCTCTAGTGTGGTCAACTCGTTTGAATTAATAAAAAGTAATTTTAGATTTGATAAATGTCTTATCGTTCCATTCAGTGAGGTCAAATTATTTTTGCCAACATGCAAATTAACCATTGCGGCGGGAAAAGAATCTGCTTCCAATTTCGTTATTTGGTTTGCCGCTAATACTAAATGCCGTAATTTTGTTAGCGCTTTGAAATCGTACGAATGAACAGTTTTGATGCGGCCACGTGCAAAGTCAAGCGTACCAATATTCGGCATATGATCGAATATCTCATATGGTATGTCCTCCAAGTTATTATCGCTCAAGCTTAAGAATTCTGTATGACTTAATCCACGAAATGTTGATACGGGCAGATTACTGTAAAAAAATTTTGTTAAAATAAAAAACAATTATATACGGTTTAATATTTAAGAAAACGCAGTTTTATTTCTTTAAATCAAAATCAATAAATTGTTCGGGAGTAACAGCCATATAACAATAAACACCACCATTGGGACATTTTTTAACAGTCATGAAAGCTTTACCATCTTCCGATTTGTGGCATAAAACTGGTTGAAGGGGACCAGTTCGTGGCAATGTTGGAATATTTCGGGCAATTTCATTACCAAGCACCTCGGCTAGAGGACTTAGCTTTTCCGGTGGTATATGCTTAAATGGATGCACAAATATTACTGGTTCCGAGTCTAAGATTAAACGCAAGAAATCGGCATATTCCACCACAATCGATTTACTCATACGTTTTTGATCACATTCTAAACCAACTTCCTTAATTTTTAATACCCATTGCATGACACGCACCCGATCTGATGGATTATTCAATTTCAATGATGCACGATGGCCAATCACTTCAATATTATCAGAAATTGCACGTTTTGTTACCCGTCGATATTCGGCCCATTCACAATCTGTACCGACACCTTTTTTTGGGGTGATATACGCCATAATTTATTATATATTATACAAATATATATAATTTAAACACACAATTAATTTACGATAAATTTTATAAGAGCGTTAGAAAATTTACAGACAAACAAATGCCTTACGAAATTCAGTACGGCATACTATTCTCAAAATAATCAAATTAAATCGGTCGTGTCTACTCAGTTTATTGTAAAAACGTTGTTTTCTTATTTTTTTTTAAATTGGTTGCGATTAGTTATTAAATGCACGAGTAAAAAAAAAATGAAATTTCCTATTCAAAATAATGTTTTCAAAAGAAATAAATATTTATTTTTCCAATATCAAGATGATTGATGGGAGGGTGTGTGTGATGCAATATTTCAATTGATTTGCTTGTCGTTAACATACGATAATGGTATATGGTGTACACATTATATTGAGAATGTACGTTGCTAAGGAGATTGTTTTTTACTAGAATCGATGCTGGAAACGTATTTAGTAGGTATACTTCTTATAGATCGATTTCAATAGAAATATTTTTCCAGTCAAGTCGTTATTGCGTTATTTTTTTTCTTTTCATACATACGATCCAAAGTAATAATTGATTGATTTTTATTAAATTATAATAATTATTTTATTTATTTGTCGCACGACCTACTATTGACCTATGTACCAAAAGTTGAAAATAATTGATCTTCATTTATTCGTAAGATAAACCAGAAAATTACTCTATACAGAAACATTCACACAAACATACAATATTGTTGTTATTCGTTTTAGTCTTAACAATTTTTTTTATCATTAATATCATCATATTTAATTTAATATTTTTCATTTTCTTTATTATTATTATAATTTTTTTTTTTTAAGAAAAGATAACTTTTTTTTTTTGTGATAAATTAAATGTCTTTATTTTGCTTATCTCATTAACAAAATGTTAAGAAAAATATGAAATTTCTTATGCTGTTTATGTGTTGTGTTTACTTCTTATTTAATTAATAATCTCGGAAAATATGATGGACATTTCATTTTCTTATCCCCAAAAAAAAAAATGTTGTGTACATACTTTATTTAGTGTCAGTTACATTTAACAGATTATCATAAGATATTATGGATTTTAGGAATATTTCTGTTTTAAAATTTTATTTCGGTATCTTAATTTTAATCCGTTGCTTTAAATATTCAATGTCAATGTTGTTAGTGGTGGCTCTCATTAGTTGACTAGAATATCTGTTTTAATTACAAATAATGTGTTTCGTGTAAGTATAGTATATAGTTACACAATAATATGGAATTTTATTTACATAGAAGTGTATATGATCAATGTCATGATAAGCTTCCAAACGATAATAATAAGTTCAATTTTAATGGGTGAACAAATACTTAATGAGTAATTTTTAAGTTACACAGAAATATTCTTTATCGCCTTTTTGGTAACCTTTCATTTTTCACCCCTAATCCGCCAAAGATCATTTGCAATAATAAATAAAAATTCTACCTTAAAATACCACCGCATATAACCAATATACGCGCACCAATATTATGTACAAGTTACGACCACAATTAAAATTTCTGAAATATTTTCATAAGACATTAATTATAAAGAAAAACCACAAAACAACAAAATAATACACGTCTCTCATTTCATTCATGAATATTTTCACATAATAAAAATTCCAAAAATTCATAATAAAAATTTATGTATAATTTTTATTTTATAAATAAACTTATCAAAAATAAAAGCTATTTATAAAATTTTTTGTTCTATAAAAAAAAAAGATGAACGAATCACAAACATCTTAAAATGCACTTGACATCTTCTCGACACTTTATTAATTTGTAGTTAATTTTTTTTAATAATAATATTTTTTTTTTATATTCTGGCGCCATTTAATTTAATTACATGCCTTATTTGTCATATATTGCCTTCAGAATATTAATTATGTATGTACATTTTTTTTTGTATCATATCAGTAATTAAATTATTAAAATTTTGTATTTACGCATATTTTTCAATTTTACAAATTAATTTATTGAAAATATATTTAAGTGTATTTCTTAGAGAGAACTGGGGTGATAACGATAATACGATTAAAATTATATTATGTACATATATGCGCGCGAGACATATCATGCTCATATTTTATAATTTTGGGATAGGTTATGTGTGGTCATTAACATGCATATACGGCTATGCCGTATGGGTGAGATAATAATGTATGCTCTATTTTGTTGAGAACAATAAAATAAAATTGAATCAGAAGAAAAATTATCGATGGTTGTCTAGAAAACCGACACAACTCAAAAAATGAAATTTAAAAACAAAAATTTAGTTTTTGATTTTTGTCGGTTTTCTAGAGTACAAAAGCTCTACGTACATCATCATAGATGGTATCATCATCATACACGCTCATAGATGGTGTTACGGCACACAAAACTGATATACATTCGTGATTCCCCTATGCCCTGCAGCTCCAGTTACTGTGTGATTGTCAAATTAATTGGTTCAGTCAGATTTTGCGTTCTTCGATGTAAATTTTTTTAAGTTATTTGCAAACTTTATTTTAAGTTTTTTATATTAATAGTTTTCAGGGTTTTCATCTGAGATAAACCGTAAGAAACATTTTATATTTATCTAATTCACAACGATTATTAATCTAACTTAATAAAGTTTGCTGGTCTTGGTGTGTTTATTAAATATACCGATGTGGAACACATTGATACAATCCTTTTCTGAGTGCTTTGATACGTATCAATGTGCCCCGTGTGGTATATTCTAAAGGGTTACTAAAGGGTAAAATCCACCTTGACAAAATCCGCTTTGGTCAATAATCACTTTTGACAAAATCCACCTTTTTCCGTATCCATTATCATAAAATCTATTATTCACAAAATCCATTTATGTCAAAATCTTTTCTAGTCAAAATCCATTGTTTCAAAATCCATAAAAAAATCCAATGAATCCATCGTTTTTATCAAGCCCGGCTTGTAAAAGTAATAAAATCGATGGATTCGTTAGATTTTTTATGGATTTCGAGAACTAATTAAGAATGAATTCGAAGCAAACAAAATCATGGACTTGAATTGATAATAGATGGCCGCCATTTTGGTTTAGATGCCATTAGTCAGTTGGCATTTGAGAGTGGTCGATAACAATTTATTATGGAGCATCTAACGCCACAACATGCTAGAGGTAATGCTGAAACAGTTACTGGTAACGCTATCGGGACATGTGGGGAAAACTTTCTTGTGCTAGAATTAGATCAATTAGCCCTACAGGCTACAGAGCATGTGGTTCCAACAAGACGGTGCCACATCACACACAGCTCGCTCTACTCAAAAAGAGGTGATATCGACTGGCCATATAATCCTCTGATTTAACCCCTCCCGATTTCATTCTTTGGGATACTTGAGAGAAAAGGTCTATACCAATAAACCAACCACAACCTCGATGCTTAAGGACAACATTCGAAATGAAATTGCTGAAATAACACCAGAAGTCTGTGAAAATGTTATGAAAAATGTGCTTAAAAGAGCTCGTCTTTGTGCCACGACCAGAGGCGGCCACTTGACCGACATTATATTCTATACATAATGCTCAAGACCATATATGTATTGAATCAATAAAATATAAATTATAAATTTGAATTTCATTTAAAAGTTATTAAAAAAAATCATCGACCTGGAACATAAAACGCACCATGTAACCTACATTTGATTCTTCAATATGTAACCTACATTTGATTCTTCACTTAAAAGAAAAGTAACCAAAGCGGCATAATATTAGCCATGTTTTTTATAGATCTGCACCCTGATTCTCTAAAAAATAAGATAATGGGTAAACGTGTAAACTCGTAAAAAGCAAAGCTTTCTTTTATTAGTTTCCAATTTTACGATTTTATTTGAAGCTGTAATCAGATCGAAAAATTTCGAATTCATTAAAGTAGGCTCCTGTTTTTGCAAGTTTACACATTTACCCGTTATCTTATTTTTTAGAGATTCAGGGTACTGAGGTGGGATGTTGTAACATCAGTTTTGATTCGATTTCGATAGAGTTTCATCTCTTGTTTCAAGAATAAAATTGTACTCTATCTCTCTTTTCAATTATGCTTTTTTCCTGCTATCTCACCTTTATTCTATTTCTACTACATACTTAGCTATTCATGATTCTTTACCGCTCAAATTTTTGTTTGTGATACTTTATCGATGTGAAAGAAACAAACTGATATCGCAATAGAAAAAGCGTAATCAAAAAGCGAAACATACATACAATTTTATTTGTGATACAAGAGACATAAACTCTATTCGAATCGAAAGTGATGTTACAACATGCCACCACTGTATAATTCTTTTATCCACGTTAAGTCGAAATTAGTTCACCTAACCGAAGTTAATTAAAATGTTTAAAAAGACGGCCAGGTAGGTTTTGAACGTTCAACGTACCTATAATAACAAAATTAGTACAAAATATTTGTCAGACTCTTAGAAGGATTCTTAACCCGGATAATCCCTCCAATTGAAGAGTTCCAAGGCGCTCAGGCACCTTAAGAATTACCTACAAAACATAATCGGTGAGGAGCAACTTGATTGGCATTATTAACCCTTAGCTAACGCAAGGCCTCTCTAAGGGGACATAACAATTATGGCAAAGAAAACGAAATGGCTCAATTAGAGGACATTTGAATTAGGTCATGGAGATTAACCGGTTTCCGAAAAAACGGACATGCAATTTGAGGGATCCTGAAATGGTTTTGAAATTATTTTGCGGAATACGGTCTATTAGGATTGAACTTACGTATTTTTTAATCGATTTTAGTGAAATTTGACATTTGCGGTAGAAATGGGACCCTAAAATTATTGTTTGATTAAGTTCTGGAATATGGCCGATTAGGATAAACCATACTAGGCTATTATTTAACTGATTATGATGAAACGCGACATGCACTATACGGAAATGAGACTTTAAAATGATTTCTCTACTACTGGGACCTATACCATTAGAAGTTTCGCTCAAGCTGCGTGTGCTGTCACCCACTTTTGGCGAGCATGTCCATATTAGAAACCTTAACCGGTGCTAGATTCACAAAACTTTCAACAGGCAATATCATAAATCTATAGTCTGATGAAGTTTCTGTAAACCAGGTAGCTGTTGAGGTTTGTCTACTGTGAGGTAGATCGAAAATCGGTGAAGAAATAACTCCAAGTTACATCCTAATTAGCCATATTCCAGAACTTTATCTAAACATTATTTTATAATCCCATTTCCATCTAGTATGTCAAATTTCACTAAAATCGGTTAAGGAATAGCCAAGTTTCTTCCTAGTTAACCATTTTCCAGAACTTCGTATAATCCAGTGTTTTATCTAATGTTCACAGAAATTGGCATTAGTGTCACATACTGAATTGGTTCACAAAACTTTCTGAATTTAAAACGAATTTCTCAGAAAATTATTCTAAATTTTCCAAATTACCCATCAATATCGATTCAGTTGTGAATGTAATGTATTTTGTTGATCTTATTTATGAATCTTTTGAATCTCATGAACCTTATGAGTCTTATGAATCTCATAAGTTTGAAGAATCTTATGAATCTCATCAATCTTATTAATCTTTCGATTTTTTAAATTCCATGAATTTAAACGAATTTTATAAATCTATTGAATATCGTGAGTCTTAACGAATCTTGTGAATCCTAATTATCTTCAAATCTTATGAATCTTGTAAGTCCAATGAATCTTATATGTCCTATGTATCTTAAAAATCTTATGAATCTTATGAATCATTTGAACCAAGTGAATTTACTAATTTTATTAACTTGATTAATTTTATGAATCAAATAAACTTTATGAATCTTTTGAGTCGTATAAATCTTATGAATCCTATGAGTCTCTTGTATATTATGAGTCTTGTGCATCCTACGAAACTTATGAACTTATGAATGTCATATACCACATTAATCTTACGAATCCTAAGAACCTTGTGGATCAACTAAATCTTATGAATATTTGGAATCTCAAGAATACTACATATACATATTTTCAATGTTATGAATTTTTGAATTCTATGAACTTAAACGAATCTTATGAAACATAGGAATCTTGTGAATTTTATGAATCTTTCCAATCTTATCAATCGTATAAACCTTATGAATGTTATAAAACTTTTATTAATCTATGGCGCTCTCTAGTTGTGTTGGTGTATACGGTTAGAACCACTCCGTACACTATCTGACTCCAATTTAATTGTTTGCCCGACCGGCTGCACTATCTGTGCGATAATTTCTTTATTATTTTGTTATTATTTTGTTGTTCACTGAAAAAAATCCTACATCAATGCAGACAAAAACTGCATTAATAGTAAGAAAAATTCGTTAAAATGGAGCCAATACGACTCTTCGTTAATAGTACGAAAATCATACGTTAATATGGTGAAACACAAAAAAAAAATATTTTAACCTTCACTACTTATGTTGTAATATTTATGAATTGATTCATATAAGATACGAAAAATGTTATAATTTTAATGCAGTTAAAAGCATTTGTGGATGAACAAATTCTTATTGTTAACGTAAGGAATTAAACATAACATGAAATTGTTCGTAACATTAACGAAATGTTACATCCAGGGTTGCCACTTTTACATAAAAAATACGGAGTAGATGTGGCTTAAAAGTGGAGTAAATTAACTTTTTTTGGAGTAAATCCTGCCTTAGCAAAACATAATGCCCTTATTTCAGAATATTTATTATAAATAAATAATAGATTTTAATATAAATATGTAATTCAATTTATTTTAATTAAAAAGTGTAAGTGTAAGATATTTTGATATGCATAATCATAATGTTACACGAAAGGAACATAAAATCACATAAAAAATTTGAGAGTATGTATTGCGTTGCAGTCTTATTTCAGTTGATATTTTCCATTGATATACTTGAATTTGTCTGAAAATATTAGAAGTTCTGGTGTATCACCTGTTCCCAACAAGCTTTGTATGGTTGCAAAAGTTCTTTAGTAAACATAAGATTTTTGACAGTTGTCGTATTTAGGTTGGTTCTTAAGTTGGTTTTAATTACATTTAAATTTTGAAAATTCCGTTCTGCTGATGCAGTACTATGAGGTAGGGAACATAGATTGGCATATATTTTGAAATGTCGTTAAAAATAGGCTCTTCCAAGACATCCTTGTAAAGTTTCAATTCAATCTAGAATTTGGTGAAATCCCCCGAAAATTTTGCAGCACTCTCAAAATTGCCAATCAATCTGCGAAATTGATTATTTAAAGTTTCTAAGCCAAAGTCGTGAAATGGAAAATTGATTATTAAAGGCATGATGAACGGAAGGCTTCCTGTTACGATCTCATTAATATTTAAATACATATTTCAATCATTTCAATTTTTCGTCATTAAAATCAAACCTCTGTTTGATTAGGGCCGCAATTTAATTATAAAACGATATTAATGTTAATTTTAGCGCTTTGACTTTTTGTTCTTCCAATCCTTCTGAAATTAGGAAATTTTGAAACCTAATCCCAAAATGCATTGTCGTTGGTGTAAAATAAAATTCTGGATCTTTAGTATTTGTGTCAATTAGTTCGCCCACATTTTAAATCTTACGCAGTACATTACGCAACCAAATTCAGTTGCCTTTTTGCGGTGACTGGTAGAATTAACAACAGATCGAAAGCTCTGTTCAATGGTTGCTGTTACATTTTGAATTTACAGATTTGTTGCGTTAAATTTGCTACTTGTTTGATGTCATCTTAGATGCGTTTCATTGTTCACTAAAAGGGGTATATTTATAACTTATGAAGTTAGCCATGAATATGAAACGTAAATATTTCCTTAAAACGAGGCACGGTCAGTCAAGGCATATATTCTTATTATGTTATATTTGTTATATGTTACTATATGGCATATAATTAAATTTAGGGTTAAAATGTTAGGTGTCTCTAATAATTTGATCATTATCGAGTCAAAATTAATCATTTATATTTCGGCATTAAAAATGTAGCAGATTTACATAAGTGGCCACTTAATTTTGAAAATTGTAGCAGATGCAGATCTGCTCCATTTGTAGTAAAGTGGCAACCCTGGTTACATCATATTAACGAATAAATTCATACAGTTTAGAAATTCATTATTTGTGCATACGAAAATATTCATATCTAGGAAGAATGGAATACTTAGTAGTGGTGGTTACTGGTTATGGTTATGAATAATTCCCAAATATGAGGATTATTTTCTGAAAATGTTTCGGCTTTTTTATAGACAATATATTACTTGTAATTTGTAAATGACATTCACTGTATTTTCGATTTGGTAAATCAGAAAAATAACAAAGGCCAATCACTTATAATATATCTACTTCTACCAATCAAAGTAGAAATATTATCCCCTCCCCCTTTTCTTTCCCGCAGAGTCAATACAAAGTGTATCAACTCTCAAAAATTAGAAATCTCTTTGAGTTTTCGTGTTGGTAATTCGGTTTCGTATAGAAAAAGTAAGGTCTACTCTTCAGGTAGCTACGACCAACTACAAAAATTTAACTCTAAATTTTTACATTATATGTAAAACTAGAGTGTATCGACTTAGTGAATTATATTCAACTAAATCAAACTCAAAAACCCAAGCAGAAATCTAATTTGTGTGTGTATCACTGTATCATGATTCATGATGTCCACACGAATAATTATCCGATTCGTTAATATGACGAATTTCGTACATAGTCTCAATAATGTCTCATTCATAAATATTATGAATTGTTCATAAATATGATTTTTTAATAAAATGATGCAAGTTGCACTAATACGCAATCAACATGTGATTGTATTTTACGTATAGTACAATAAACTAAACAATTTTTTAGTTTACGAACTATGATTCTTACTATTAATGCAAACATTCTTATGATTTTTTTCTAAATTTCATTTTTTTACGTAAATATAGCAATTTGTACATTAACCCTTAATTACTCACCTCGGGTCAAAATGACCCAGCCCCATTTTCTTTTGCCTTTTTTATTGTTTTAGAATGTTCAAAGAGTGGGGATATTTTATGTATTCCCATATTTCTTATTCTAAAACATTTTAGTAATATTTGGTTAGTATTTGCGTAATACTACTTGTGTTATCGTGAATTTGACCCGAGGTGATTAGTTACGTTTTACTTTTTCACTTTATAATAAAGAGATCACAAAATTCACGAATTTTACGCATAGTGAGAAATAAAATTAAAATTTATTTGCAGGGTCAAGGAATTATTGTACTAAATCTTGAAACTTTAGAGGAAGACACTTCAGAAACAACTAGAGGAGTTAAGCGTAAACGGTGTAGTGTGAGTCCCAGTACTAAAGATAATAAATACATACTCTAATTTTTGTTACTTGTACAAGAAAACAATTTGCAAGGAGCCCTCAAAAATAAGTTGTATAGATTGTCAAGAAGACAATAATTAGAAATTATTATGAATATACAGGGTGTTTTGTTCTAGAGTGTAAATATTTTCAGGGATGATTCCTTGATTAATTTCAAGCAAAAAATCGTTCCTGGAGGGGGGGCCCATTTTCAATATTTACTGAGATACAGTGCGTTAAAGAAAACTATTTTGGGGTGGTACCTTCACGCATATTTTTCTTAATTACTCCAAAGGTAGGAAGACTAGGGCAAGCAATTGTAATATTATTTTTAGGGATCAGAATTAACTTTGTTTTAATGTAGTATGTAAGTACGTAGCCCTTTCCGTTGTTTAAATATTAATGTTTAAACTTTGAATTTAATTTAAATATCACAAAAATTTTGCGTATTGCATAGTTTTTTACTCATAGAACATAAAAATAATAAGTCATTTTTAAGGTTTTATTTTTCTTCATACAAATACCTACAAAAATCTCATAGAAACATTTGATGTACGTTTCTAAATAACATGAGAAATTAGAATACAAATGTGTCATGTCAATTAAAATTCAATCAATTTTGTAGCTTTTTTATGATATTTCATTAGTTTTTCGAAAATAATTTTTACTAAAACATTTACCAACACGTTTAGAAGATCGCGTGAAACTGGAAGTGTCCCTAATCATCGGGTGGATGCTAATCCGGTACCATTTTTATCTGTTTATAGCGATGATGCTGTGATACGAGCGACTAGAAATGAACCTCCAATCAGTATCAGACGTTGGTCTTTACGTTTCATTATGTTTTATGTCAAACTATAGAATTTAGAGTATTCTTTATGACAATAATCTTTACCCATACCATTATACTCGTCCAGGGTCTTTTGCCCACTTATTTTGAGAAGCGAAGAGAGTTTTGCGACCTACTTTTACAAAGGCAAATGGACGACGGAAACTTTTTTTCAATATTCTATGGAAGGACGAATCACTGCTTATTAGGGACGGTATTACGAATTTCTATAATCTGTATTCGTGGGGTAAAAAATTGGGTATGGGGAACAACCAAACAGCTGGTTTATTAATTTGAAATTGTTACTATAGAAAATCTAAACGAGAGAATTGTTGCGGTTGTAACAAAAGTAAGGGAAATTTTGGGTGGTAAAAATGTAACAATAGAAATTCAGAAAAGATTATTAAATTGCATTCAAAATAAAGGTGGCAATTTTGAGTACTTGCTGTAAAAAGTATTTACGAAAAACTAATAAAAAATCATAAAAAAGTTACAAAATTGATTGATTTTTAATTGACATGACACATTTGAATTCTAAATTCTCATGTTATTTAGAAACGTACATCAAATGTTTCTATGAGATTTTTGTAGGTATTTGTATGAAGAAAAATTAAAACTTAAAAATTACTTATTATTTTTATGTTTTATGAGTAAAAAACTATGCAATACTACGTACTTACATACTACATTAAAACAAAGTTAATTCTGATCCCTAAAAATAATATTACAATTGCTTGCCCTAGTCTTCCTACCTTTGGAGTAATTAAAAAAAATATGCGTGAAGGTACCACCCCAAAATAGTTTTCTTTAACGCACTGTATCTCAGTAAATACTGAAAATGAGCCCCCCCACCAGGAACGATTTTTTGCTTGAAATTAATCAAGGAATCATCCCTGAAAATATTTACACTGTAGAACAAAACACCCTGTATAATATTGTATGAATTATAATGTTGTATTTATTATTCTATACATCGGGGTCATAGTGACCCGACGTGAGTAGATGTGTAATTATATTCAGGTGAGTAATTAAGGGTTAATAGTACGAATTGTGGTTAACGAACGCCATTCGTAAATAAAACGCAGTATATTTTTTTCAGTGTTGAGTTGTTGATTGTATCTTGGGGCGTCGTGGGTGCCCGCGTGTATAAGGCCCACCTATATATAGGCCCGCTTGTATATATTTTTATTGGAAAACAACGATATTTTTATTTTTTATTGGTTTATATTTTTTATCGTTTTAGTTTTCTTTTTTATTAAATTATAACCAAGTTTGATTATGTTTTTTTTTTTGATTTTATACAATACAAAAAGAATTTTTGCTTTCGGAAGAAAATTTTGAGAATATTTTTTCTTTGTTGTGACCAACCCGAAAACAAAAAGGAACTACTGACTACTCATTTTATTTACATTTTTTTTTTTTTTGGTACGTAGTTACATTTTTTGTGTCACCACCGCTTTTACCAAGTGTGTTATAGCCTTGCGTAAATCGCCACAAATCTTATGAATCGTAATAATCCTATGAATCTTATTAATTTTATAAATCTTATGAACCTTATGAGTTTTAAGAGTCGTTTGATTCTAGTTTCTTATGAATCTCATGAATATCTTATGGATCTCGCTAATCTTATGAATCTTCTAAATCTTGTGTGTCTTACGAATCTAAGAATCTCGTGAATTTTATGAATTTCGTGAGTCTTATCGATCTTACGAATCCTGTAAACCTTGTGTTACAAATAAATCTTATTAACTTTGGAATCTCAAGAATATTTTGAATTTTAAGAATTTTTGAAATTTTTAATGGTGAATTTAGTAAATAATTGATTTTGTCAATAGTGGATTTTGCCAAAATTGGGTACGAATTTTAGGAAAGATGGACTTTGACAATGATGGATTTGCTCAAAAGCGATTTTCTTCTAAAAAGATGGATTTTAACAACAGTGGATTATGAAATGATAGATAAAGTGGGGCTCCCTATTCTAAACCAGGTATTTGATTTTGTTCATAGACAATGATTCGATCGTACCAGGAAAAAACCCAAAGAATATGGATAGACGAAAATGCTATAAGCTCTGCAATAATCGGCATGCTCGAAGTAGGACTGACTATAACATAAGAAGAGTAGCTGATATATATATAATTTAAAAGCAGCTACTTTGCAGCACAGAATAGAGAAAAAAAATGTAGATTGAGGCAAATAATGAATAACAAAAGGTAATTTCTTCCAAATACATATAGCTCAACTCAAGTGTGCACCGCATCTCAAGAACAGTGTTGTACGTCTACTCTACGCCTATGTGGAGATTGTCTACACGCAAATATCGACAATAGCTAGCGTATACAATAGTTTACGACGTAGACAATGTAGGCAATACGTAGGCAATGTAGAAAATTCGTCGGGAATTCGTAGACAAACCAAATTTTATTTTTGTAGTAGTTTTTATCTTTGTATATTAGGTTTGCAGTTAACAAAAGAAAAAATTAAGTATGTGTAGTACCTACATAAGATGACATCATTTCTAAGGGATATGAATAAACATTAAATTAATTTATTTGTTCGTTTTAACTTATTAAACAAATATTAATTTTAGGTAACTAAAAGTCTAAAATAGCCCTCAGAAAGGTTTTCAAGTAGAGGATATAGCTGTTGTAATTATTAACATTTTGGAATTTTAATTTTTTTTTTTTTACGACTAAATTGGTCAGAGATATAAATTTTTGAAGATTCTGTTTTTACGCTCTTGATAAAGAAGTTTGTAGGAAAAAATCTAATCTATGTTCGATACTGACATATTAAATGAGTTGATAGAGAGCCTGATTTTAAGTGAAAAATACATCTATGTATGTATATCTTTTCGAATTTCGGCTATGCTTCCGCAAGTTTGATATTAACGCTATAATTTTTTATTGGTTTTATTCTTTTAATTGGATTCTCCATTTTCCAGAATTTATTATAAAAAAATTGTTTGTTTCAATTTTGGACATTACACAAGTTTTCTTTCACATTTTCCAGAATTTATTAAATAAAATAGCAGACCTGCGAAAGGCGTTCCCTAATTTATTTTATCATACTCAGTTATAAGTTATAACCTGTTAATGTCTTAATTCAAGGTTTTACCAATATTCGAAGAAATTAAAACTGGATTGAATCATTCTTAGAATTCTTAGAAGCCCATAAATCTCAGGATTTTAGCTACAAATAGTAGAGGCTCATAATTTCGCTCATTAAGATACACCGAAAAATGTTGATTTTTACAACGTCTTTAGCATTGACCAGTCAGTCTTTAAGAATCCGTAATAAAACCTTACAGAATCTAACGAAAGTGTATTATTACGGAAATTTTGACAGATCGCCCAGCGAATCTTTAACACGATTTGACAAAAAAAAATTCAAAATATTTGTATTTTATTATTTTTAATACATATTACACTACATAATATTCTATGTACATGTTTAAAATGCATTTAAATTATTATTTTAATTAATAAAACATAAATACATAATATTAATTCACAAATATCACAAAACTGAATACATTGACGTTTCTTCCTTCAGTTTGGGCGATAGTTTTCGCTCTTGTTAAAGATTGTTAAATGACAATTCAAATTTAACGAAACTGAACGAAAAGTTCTTAAAGTTTCGCTGGTCAGTAACATGCATGTTCCTATGGTCGCATTCTTACTTAAATTTCTTAAAGACTGACTGGTCAATGCTTAACTCTTAGTGTAAAAGTAGAAAATGAATTTGCGAGTAAATGAGTGCGCGCAACAAATTTAACAAATTGAAATTCATAACATTGTTTCAGCTAATAAAAATACCGAAGCCATGAATCGGAACTAAGGTAAATTATCATTTAGAAAATATTGACTTCAGAATTTGGTATAGTCCTAATAATATCGTTTACGTTTCTAAACAAGAAAATATATAGTTTAACCGAAATGCTTCCAAAACTTTAATCTCAATTTATTCAATCGGTAAGTTAGATCTTCGTTAATATAAATAATTTGGGAGCAAACTAATATTTTTGATTTTAACTTTGAAATATTTCGCATTTTTTATTGCCGAAAAATTATAACACTTATATTATTACATAGATAAAATAAGACGAGCAAGTTTCAGTAATCTCACTAAACGGTCATTTCAGTAAACTATCAATCTACACTCCCGGCCAAAAGTTTAAGACCACATTATATTCATTATTAAGAAAAATCAATTCCACACCTGCAAATTATTCTTTACTTTATTTCTCAATTAAAGGAGAGAGTTAGAGAGGTAGAGTCATTGTTATAATTTTATGACTCTATCGTTACAAATTATTTGGCTTATTTTTATTTTTTGAACATTTGCTGGAATTTATAATTGTGTTAGTTTCCTAAAACAAATGTTTTCTATTTTGTACTCTATTACATATTAAATTGTTCACGGACAATATCGCTCAGTCTGAAATTTGTGTTTTGACAATCAACCCGTCTTGTTGAAAATGGGGGGAAAATGCCAGATCAGAATCGAAACGAGATCTGCCATCATTATTCTACATAATAAAGGTAAATCCGAACGTGTGATTCCCTCTCAACTTAAATTATCGAAGACTTGTGTTCATCAAACAATTATTCGATACAGAGAAATTGGCAGTAATCGAGATCGCTTACGTTCAGGGAGGCCGAAAACCACCACGTATTCTGAGGACAAGTTCATGGTTCTTACAAGCAAGCAGAATAGATGCCTAACAGCGCTAGAAATACGCGCCGAAGTGAACAAAACTCGATCGAAACCTGGATCATTGACTACATTAAAAAGGCGATTGAAGAACGCTAAATTGTTTGATCGCATTACCGTCATAAAACCGCTGTTTCGGTCTCAAAACTCAAAAGAAGAATTTACGTTCGACATACATCCTAAGAAAAGATTGTGCTGTACCACCTGTCAAACATGATGATGGTTCCGTTATGGTCTGGGGTTGTTTCTCGGGCCGTGGAATTAGGAATTTGATAAAAATCAAAAGAATTTTGAAAAACGAGGAGTGTAAACTGATTCTAAAGCATCATGCCATTCCTTTTGGGCTTAGATTACTTGGCAATGGATTCATTTTAGAACAAGATAATGACCCAAAACCCGGTTCTAAATTGTTCAGCGGTTATTTATAACGGAAAGAGATGGAAGGTGTGTTAGAGAACATGGTTTGGCCACCTCAGAGTCCTGATCCCCTATTGAACTTATGAGGGAAGAACTCGATAGAAATGTTTGTGATCGGTGCCTCTCTCCCCCATGAAGACATGTGTAAGCCTTTATACGAAAGCTGGAATTATATTTATATAACCCAAGAAACTATGAATAAATTGATTGCTCGGATCCCGAGACTAGTAAACAAATTGTTGGAATTCGAATTGTTTAAAAAAATCTGTTTTGCGTAATTTGGGAGTTTATATATTTTATGATAAATAAACCTTTCGCTTCGTACAATTTCAAGTTTTTGAGTTTTATTTAATTTTCCTACTTTTATTAGAGTGGTCTTAAACTTTTGATCGGGGGTGTATATAAAAATTAAGAATGCAAAAAATGTAGGTATTTCCAGGGGGAATCAAAAGGGCCTAAAATGAATCCAAGGCTTAAACGTTTATAATATTCCGTTGACAAGCGAGGTATTTTCACATGCAATCTAAGAAAACTCAATTACAACGCTTTGTTATGTTTGGAGCTCTTTTGTACACCAAGGTCTGGATCAAATCGTGAAGATGAATTTTAAGTTAAAGTTCATTGTAAATACATTTTAAAATCATATATTAGCTGCAATTTGGGACGTTGGATCTGAACCGGATCAAGTTATGTTTCATGAAACAGCACAAATATGAAAATCACATCAAAAACTCTGATCGACATTTTAATCCAAAAATAAAAATTTAGTAAATTTTTGTTGTTGCTTTCAACGTAATCTTTGATCTGATCCGGATTACTATGTGCCAAGAAATGCAGCTAATATAAAAAATGAATCAAATAGAATAAAGCAATTTTATAGATTAGTTTACCCAGCCAAACAGTATTTCTATTCACTGAGAAAATTCCATAAATTTTAAGTAAAAAATAATGAAAATTCCCGGTATTTATGATAAAAATGATAAATTTACCTATTTAACCGAGAAATTAGTCCCGGGAATTCCCCGTCAAAGTTAACAATTGGCCTCAAAGGATTGATATCTCTGAGTTCTTTAGAAAGACCGTCATCCTCGGAGTCGTACCACTGTATTTTTTTAAGTTCTTAGCAACAGGTTTGTTTATTTTGCCTAATCGTTCTCAACATAAAATAATTCGACTTAAATTTGTTTGTACTGACGAAATTCCAACTTTTGTTATATTCATACGAATTGTATTCTGATCAGAGCAAGTCCACTTTTCAATATATTCGGATTTTTCATGAGTAATATTACCTTTATCAGGCTTCAATAAGTATACATCGGGATTATCACATAAAAATCGTTTAGCTTTGTAAGTTTGTCGAATTTGTAGTATTCCTTATCTAAGTTATTGTTAAATTTTAAATTTGTCAAAATATTTACAAGAGTGTTCCTGATGCTGATCTGAATTGTCTCGTCTAATTTAGAACTGGCACTCTCTAAATCAGCTACAATTCTAACATATGAATTAAAATCTTTCTTTATTGCATTCGTTTAGAAATATAAGGTTCTTCCGGTACATAACCAGATAATTAGTTTTACGAAAAGCGAAATTATTAAGAATTTTTCAAGTTCAGCTTCGATCTGAATGAGAATTATGAAAAATTTAATTTTTTCCCAGTCAATCTCATCTGGTTATAGCGACTGAGTTGCTAATTACACTTTTGATTTCTTTCTAAGGACGCGTCCGATTTCTGTGAGAAATAATTTTTCTGTGATAAATTTGACATTAGTGAAATAATTTTCGCTTCCACATTTGAAATAAGTTCATTTGCTGTCCGAATACTGAAATAATGTTTTTTTGTGAAATAGTAATTTCACAGATAATGCTTGGAGAATAATGCAATAACACTAAAATAGTGCCTAGATCATTTTTTTTTAAAATTTAACCATAATAAGAAATCGACGAATCACCGGCATATTCACCATACAAATTAATGAAATTAATTTGAGGCGCACCAAATGAAAATTTAGCATTTTTAAACAAATAAAATTGTTAGTTGATCAAAAATATTTGTTGTATATTAATAATTTAAAAACCATCATTTAACGATGTAATGGCAATGAATTCAAGAATTATGTACTTAAGAAAAAATTAGGGCTTGCAGATAATACTATTGACACAATATTACACAAATTTTGATACAGCACAAAAACGAATAAATTGCTCACATAATGATTAAAAAGAACAGAATAAAGGCACGCATGATCACTTTTACGAACGATTATAAATTTATTGGTCGTAAATTTAATTTCATCAATACAAAAATCTTTTTAGAATTATTTCGGACATGTCAAAATTATTACACACCAGTGCTGTGATAATTTGGTTGCGTACAGTTTAACATTAATTTATCGCAGAAAAATTATTTCTCACAGAAATCGGACGCGTCCTATAGAAAGCAACCATGTAGTTAAGTAACTGAACTTGCAAAATTCTTAATAATTTTGCTCTTCGTAATATTATTTTAATTCGTTCATACCTTAAAGAATAGAGCTACCGCCCTCAAACCGCCGCTTAGACGATTTGTTTGAAACTCTAAAATTCATAGAAATTAGAACATTTTCCAATAATTTTTGTTTATTAAAAATTGTTCAAATACTAAAATAGAGAACTCCTCAAAGCCGTTTAGCGATGGTTCTTGGTGCGCAAGGAGGACAAGAAACTTTGTAGCAGCTTTTTTTTTTATATTGTACTTAATAAAAATTCAATGCAATCTTCCTATTTAACAAGGCACTTTACTTTGTATTTTTGTAACTTTGTTTTGGGATTATTGTTTTTATCAATATGCTGAAAATATACGAAAATCGGTTCCCCATTATTTATCTTGTGTATAAATATTTTTGTATGGTAAAGTGTTTCATTTTTTGACTCGCTCGTACGGATCGGTCAATTTTCTATTTATTGCTTTAAAAGTAGAAGGGGCAGCTATATGTAAATCTGGGTACCAAAACTAAAACAACAATTTAGTTCCGTATAAATATGCTACATTTGAAAAAATTATTTCCTTCGCCATCTTGAGTTTGAACTAATACTTATTCAACCTTCATCCGTCGCTAAAAAAATAACACTAAAGTTGCTTTGGTCAAAAATGACCAAAATAAATTCAACAGCAAATTTACGCTAAGCAATACGATGTAAATTTTTGTTTCCAAATTTAATTATAAAAACACAATATAACACAGTAATTTAAAACAATTTCAATGTTTATTTATTAAGAACAATTCATATTTTATTTCGTACAATGATGGCACACATTCTTAGTATGAGCTTTGCAAATAAATTTCTTACATGTGCCTGTTGTACCAATTTTGTCAGAAACTGCAACGGCCTCTTTTTTGTGCTCCTGCTAATTCTGTAAATTATGACGGGGTTGAAAATTTTGCAACGTTTGATGTCAAATTTGCTACAGATTGCGACAATATGTAGACCGTGAAAGATAAACCCTTCTAGACCTACGTGGCTTGATCAACGACTCACCCAGTGTTTCAATAAATAGTTGGCTTTTATAATACTTCTTACTACTCCATTCTGGCAAACACTAGTGAATAGCACCAGCGCATTTATTATTGATCCAATATGTTAGTGAACACTCCTACTGGCTATCTATTTGTTTTACATGTACAAGTATAGCAAGCAATAGTTTTATCGACCATGTTGACACCGCCTTTCGTTTTATTGCAGTCCAATAAAATATTGTTTTTTTTCGGTATCTCTTCAAAAGTACACACTTACATGTTTTTGAGATGTATGATAGCAAGGTTGTATCCTTAGTAAAAGCGAAAGTAGAGGAATACAAAAGCTTATATCTGATTTCTAGAATAATCGGTGGTATTCATGTTTTTTCTTTCGAATTGTTCTAATCATGGTCAAGTGGCGTTTTAGTAGCATTTGCCCAGTTCGTAGGATGTAAACAAGTTATCAAATGTAACGTTTCTATCTTTTATAAGCTGCGTGATAGACAAACCAAAGACTACAAGTAAACCCTGATTTCTCTCAGGTGCTGTGCCTGTCTCTTTTCCTATGTACGGCTGTACGTTTCAAACGTAAGAGCTTTCACTACCGCAGAGCAGCCAAAACATAATCCCATACTTGGCGATCCCCAAAACATAATACCATTCGGTATATATTGTCGAAAAGGGCATCGTGCACGGAATTCAACCAACTGCTCGTTAATTGAAACGAGTTCGGTAATATATCCACCCACTTTATTCGTATTTCTCCAATTGGTGCTAACTTATTGATGCATTTACGTCTAGCTCGTGTGCTACAGTCATCAAATCTCATGACATGACTCTTGAAATTACTTTGAACCGTTTTAGAAGTATTACTTTCCCAAGAATCTACATGAAGTTCACGTATTATGTATATGTACAAAATGATTTTAGTTTACCATTAGGCGAAAATTGGAATAGCAAATAATGTGAAATTCATCTATTGGTCATTTTTGACCACAACATCTTTAGTGTTACTTATTTCGTAGCAGGGTAACGGTTAATCAGAAAATTCCAATTCTTTGAGTACATCATAACTAATACATATAAATAAAAGTCACAAAGGAAAACATGTTTAAAGGTTTAATTTAACAAGATATTTGAAAAATAATATTCGATTTGGTCAAAAATGACGCGAGCGACGGATGAAGGTTAAAAACGTGAAAATATTAAATATTCAGTATGAAAGTAAAGTGCCAGAAATATAAAGATTCATTAAGAAGTTTTATAGACAATTATATTAGTAGTAATGACATTCACAGTATTTTCGATTTGGCAATCAGACAATTACAGAGGCCAATCACTCATAATTCTACTGAAAAACAGTAGAAATATCATAAATATCATTACCCCCCCCCCCCCCCCCTCCCCTTTACTTTACCCCAGAGTCAATACAAATGTATCGACTCTCAAAAATGAGAACCCTCCTTGAGTTCTCTATGTGGTAGTTTGGTTTCGTACTAAAAAGTTCGGCCTACATTATTGTCTATAATAAAGCCGAACTCAAAAAGTCAGTCAACATATAATCGATTCAGCTAATACAAAAGGCATTATGCTTATATACCTAAAGGACAGACAATTTGCATTTGTTGCTATTTTGACTTTTATTATGTTAAATCAACTGGTGTTAATGAAAGATACTCTCTGGTGTACAAAATAATAATTTGGATGGAGTATGTTCACCAGTTTCTTATTTTTTCAATCAGCGATTCTTTAAAATTAATTAACAGTTAATCGTGCATAAGAAAATGAGATGTCACAAAGAACAATAATGAGATGTGACATTATCTGATCTGATATCATAAAGAATAAAAATTTCAAGAAGTTGCAGAAAAAAATTCTACGGAAATATTTCAATTACCGTTTAGTTAACATACCAAAATGCGGGGTTGTTTTGGGGTTACTAAATTATATTAGTTGTTAGAAATAATTAATTATATTTAAATTTTAAATGTGTGGAGATCTTGTGTAAAAGCTTGTCGTTTGTACCACTCAGCCAATCAATAATTCAAGAGCTTAAAACATGCATAAATATTAAGTATCCAGACAACTTTTGATATAATACTTGCAGATCTTATTGAAATAAATGGAAAGATGTTGTATCATTTCCATTCGCTTCGCCTCGCCTGTTGGTACATATAAGATTGAGAAAATAAACAATGAAAACTACACACCATCTAGTTGATGAGGTCAACTGAGTGATATTTATTTATTTTTGCTTGCTTTATACGAAGTTGTATTTTATACAAATTGTTTAAATGTACATACACATAGTTTTTTCTTCTTCTGATATTATTTAATTAGATTTGATTATAATTTTTAAATAAAATAAAATTTATTTTGATTATGAAAAGTTCATAATATAAAATACAACCACAAACAGTGATACAAAAAAGCACAACTCATGAAAAAATTGTATTTTGCATTTCGTTTTAATGTTTACAATTTTTCTTAAATAAATTTTTAAGAGATTTCCATGACGCAAAATTCTCTGTATACGAAGTTATCGCACATTTACAAAATAGATAAAAATGTAATGCATTTTACTTGAATGAACGACAGACATACTTTATTTGAATACATAATGAGATTTTTTTTTATTATTAATTTTAATATTGTATTATTATTATTATTATTTTATTTTTTTGGTCAAGAAATGTCATTTCATATCGTTTATTGACACGTTGTGTTTGATTGTAAATTGTAATACACACTGGGAATGAATATAAAGATGTGACAGCGTATTCAGGGGCATACATCCTCCGACAGCTTATTACAAACAGTTTTTAAATACAAATTATCATAACAATCAGTTTTTTTGTGTTATCAGCCATTCGTATCTCTTGTTTGTTCTGTAAAATTTCTTAGAAATTTTTTGAATTATCAAGAAGATTCAATAGCATTCAATTTCTTTTTTTTTTTGGTTTGTTTACATCTTTTTTGCTTCTATGAACCTTATCTACGGGTTTTTTGGGTCGATGGTTTAGCATTTTTGTATGATTCAATTTCATTTTCACATTATTGTTTTGTTGGTATTCGACAATTGATTTTCCATTTGATTCAAGATATCAGCTGATGAATGGACTTTCGCATCTTGTTTGTTCTTATTACGAAATTATTGTTTTGACAATTTAGTCAAAAGCAGAAATAGTCGTTAAAATTATATGAATTCTAATTTAAATTTTCGTTCTATCCTGTTGAGTAAGAAGGGCAGAATAAATTCACAATTGTAGGTTGCACGGGCTGCCCAAAAATTGTATTGTTGCTTTCAACAATCATGTCTATTTTTTTTTTTTATTTTTTTATTGTTGAAAATTAGAAAACCAAAGTCAAGAAAATAAATGATCTCCACAATTCTTCTCATTTCTTTTGCTGCTCGAAACCTGCGTTTTTGTAGTAGTAAAATAAAGCCAAGCCTCAAATTATGCTAAAAATAAAACCGAAACATAAATTAATTAATGAATTCTTCCTAGCTTTAAACTTAATGTAACACAAATTCTAAATGTAAGATCTGAAACTCATACATTAAGGAATTATAAGGCTAGGATTTAAGACTTTCCTTAAAACTAAACAGTAAAAAATATAAAGGGCTGAAACCTCATTAGGTGATCGGAACTTCCTTACTCCCAAATCAATCCGAAACTGAACCTCTTAAGTCAGTTTTCAGCTCAACCTCAAAAAACCATATTTGTGTGAAGTTTGGTTCAAATTGGTCAAGGTGTGTGAATTTGTTTAAATATCTTGCACATATACAGGTTTTGCAATGGCCAAGTAGGATAAAACGCAATTTGACATCCGCGATAGAAATGGGATCCTAAAATGATTTTTGGATAAACTTAATATGGCCAAGTGGGATGGAACTTGCCTATTTCCCAACCAATTATTATGGAATTTGGCATGTGTGTCGGAAATGTGATTCTAAAATGGTTCTTGGACAAAATTCTGGAATATGACCAATCAGGATAGAACTTGGCTATTCCTTAATCGATTATGATAAAATTGAAGATTTGCGATGGTGGGTGATTCTAAAATCATACTGCTAATTCCAAGACTCTATACTACTGTTAGTAGTTTTAATTCATTAGCGCGTGTCCGCTACACCTTCATTTTTTAAGCATGGCCAAACTTACAGCTCTGACAGCAAATACTCAGGAAACACTAATGTTTAAAGCGAAGGATTGGCGAGAAAAAGTCTAGGCGAACTTGAATATTATTTCGAAGATAATCTCGATCGTTAAGCTATTGAAATAGACGTATATGCAGCCTCAAACAAACTTCAATAGATGCATAATTTACAGAGACCTTATCAGACAACAATTTAAAAGCCATATTGACATATCCCTCACAACCTCATCCAACAATTATTTTTGTATCATTTTCCTTCTATTAGTAGGAAACGTCAAAATTCATTATAATCGGTTTAAAATAGCTAAGGTACATCCTAATTGCCCATATTCCAGAATTTAATCCGAAAATCATTTAAGAATGCAGTTTCCAACCCATTTGTCGAATTTCCTCCAAATCGGTTAAGAAATAGGGAAGTTCCATCATACTTGGCCATATTCCAGAACTTTATCCGAAATATATTTTGGAATCCCATTTTCACCGCGGATGTCATATTTCATTAAAACCAGTTAAGAAGTAGCCAAATTTCACCTCTATTAGCTATATTACAGAACTAAATCAAAAAAACATTTTAGAATCCCATTTCCAACACACATGTCAAATTTCATAATAATCGGTTGAGAAATAGGCCAGCTCCATCATACTTGGCCATTATTCCAGAACTTCATCCAAAAAACATTTTAGAATCCAATTTCCATTGGAAATACTGAAATCATCAAAATCGCATAAGATATAGAATCCCAATAAAATTTTTATAAACAAATCACTAATCCTAAGTTTAATTGCTCGCACTAAACCCTAATTCAACCCGCAAACCGAACTCAACTCAACCGCAAACTCTACGCCAAACTCAATCCTCAAACCTCCTGGCCCAAAATAAAATAAAATTACAGCCTCCAGATATAGTGATTTATGCCGAATCGAGTTATATACAGCGTGACAATTGTTTAGATTTAGATCTTCATATATTTTTAGGAATTTTTAATTTGTTGCAATTCTATTTTCCAGATCGGTTTTATTTTCGTACTAGATGCCCCTATTGTAAACTCGTCGAGCTAACCATCCCCAAATATATTCAATAATGTTTAAGTTGGGAGACTGCGCGGGCCAGTTCAAAACTTCAATATTATTTTCATCAAAATACTTCTCTTTATTATCCGTGCAGTAGTGTGGTTTGGCGCATTAACTTGCTTAAATATCCATTGTCTACCTCTCATTACCCCATAAATTGTGTGGATGTCTGATTCCAACATCTGCTTATATTTTAAGGCATCCGGTTGCCCAGTTAGTAATTCCATACCATAACCGATCCAATCCGACTATGAAGATATTCAGGCAAATTCGTATGTGCAGTCAGTTCAAGTTTTGCGTCAAGCTAAAACATATAATAAGCCCACAATGAACTCAGAAACCAATAAAATAAAACGTTTGAGTTTTATACAAACATTTTTTAAGCACATTTTTATATTTCACACTTTTATTTACTTAGATCTATATAGATTTCGGTAGCTACTTTGCTTTTATTATCAATACTATTATTTGTACAGTACAAACAATCTACGTAAATAAATTAAGCGTGAAATATAAAATTGTGTTTAAAAAATGTTTGTATAAAATTCAAATTTCATAATTTCCATGAATCTCAAAAAACAACAATATTTAAAATTATTGAACAACTTCAAGTACAACAGGCGAAATTGTTTGGATAGATGAGCAATTGCTGTGGCAGACGTTGTAGGTTATAGCTATGAAAAGCAGGAAAGGTTGATTTACTTTAAGGTTAACAAATGTTTGGGTATCGACATTAATGCAACCGTGAAAAAATATGGGGAATCAGCAAAGATTTTGTGCTTGATTCGGACAACACACCCAATCATTCAAGGATGGGAACAATATTTGGGACGGCAGCATCTTTGTTGCGGTTAGAATCATACCGTCCAATGCTAAACCCCATCGAACATATTTGGTCGAAGATCAAGGCCGAAGCTAAAAACAATTCTATAGATTCCAATTATTCCGTAAATGGTGGGATTTTGATCGGGCTGTGCAACACTGTAATTTTTGAAACGACGAAACTAAAGTTTGAGAGAAGAACAAGTAAATGAAAAAAAAACGAATTTTTTAAGTGCCTCCTTTCTTTTATGCATCCGAGAGATATTAAATATCCCAGAAATATTTGGAAATCTTGAAATTGAAAGAATATTAAAATTCATCCTCCCAGCTCTAGAATGAGAGAGGGTAATCCAGATCCGATTTTGATAATTGGAAATGTCTGACGAGATAAAATTGTGGGCCAAATTTCAAGTCTCTAGTGTGTGGTGAAGTAAGCCAAAAATGGCTTTAAAAAAGTTGTACCACACAGACATCGTTCATGTCAAATTGAATAAAAAAAGTAAAATTTCAAGTATGTATTTCATATAAAAAGTTAAAAGCTGAAAATTTATTGGAAAGCAGATATTGCGTTGAAAATTTGTTTGTCTACATATCGCAACCTAATTGGAGTTTAAATAAAAATTAATATTTTGTTCTTTATAATAAAATGATGATATAATTTTCGATTAGAGTTAAAAGTTTCAAGAATACGGGCAAAACACAACTAAATTCAACAATTATTTACGGGACACCAAAAAATATGTTTTTTATTTTAATTATAATTTTTAGCTTTTTATAGACAAATTTAATTTTTAAACAATTATAAATTAAACCACAATCGCATTTAATTTATCTGTTTTCTTTATTGAACTTCCTTATATTTCGGCTGGTTAGCCATATTCTAGGAAAACAAAATTTTTTATAATATCGAAAATTATGACCAACCGAAATATAAGGAAGTTCAATAAAGAAAACAGATAAATTAAATGCGATTGTGGTTTAATTTGTGATAAACAAACAAATTAAAAATTTATATATAAAAAGCTAAAAATTATAATTCAAAATAAAAAAAAAAGACAAATTTTGAATGACGTATTATTACAAAAAATATGTTTGGCCTAACTTTACAAAACTAAAAACAAAACATCAAATATATCACAAGAAAGTACCAAATATCAGAAAAATAATCAAAATTCAATTCCTTTGCTAGAATTGCTCGCTTGTCTGCTAGAAAACTCAATTTGTGAAGTAGTATAGGAGCATGTGCGTTTGTGAGGAATTCAATCGTTCCCTACCAGGGTCTCCAGGAAAAAACGAAACGGAGCCTAGGATGGTTTTGCGGGATGACAACAATTGGATTAGACTTTACGTAATTACGCGTTTCTACATGTTGACAAATCAACCAAAAACGTCTGTCACATTTATGTGACGAACAGGCTATATGTATGTGACGGCTGGTAACGAACGAGTTAACTGAATTTGACTTACTATTCAGAATTGCGTTACTATTCAGATAATTAGGCGACTGAAGTGAATTGGGTATTTGATTGCTACAATTCACTTTAAATAAAATAATGGCTTCCTCAATAATTTTTTTTAAAATTGTATTTGTTTGTTTATTAGTTTAATGAAAATTTAATTTAAATTAATGCCAATTATTTTCTTTCTAAATTTGCGTTTTCCGATGCGTAAAATGTTGGCGATTTTCATCAAATGTAGTTAGCGTTGGTTTCTATGTAAGTAAAGGGGACGAGTATTGTCAAATTCAACTGTTTGACAGTTCTGATCACCCTTGTTCTATGGTTAAATTTTGTTCATATTGTTTTCACCAGATGTCAGCTACTTTGTTGGAAATCGCGAATAAACCAAACAGGCAAATGTTAAAAAACAACAAGACAAATATCTGAATTTTCAAGCAACCCAAGCAAAATGTATTCGCCTTTTAACACAAAGTGGCGGACATCTTGCCATCTGGCAATTAAAAAAGGGTCTCATTTGAATCGCGATATTTTAAAACGCGATAATTTTATAAGTCTTTTTGACAAATGGAATTTTGCCGATTGGGATGAAACTTGTTTATTTCTTAATCGATTATGAAGAGATTCGTCTGTGCGATGGAAATTGCATTTTAAAATGATTTTTTGACTATGTTCTGGAATATAGCCAGATATCGTAGGGCATAACTTGGGTATTTCTTTACTGATCATGATTTAAACGGCATATGGTACACTATGATATATGATACACTATGGCATATTTCAAAATGGCATATATTTTAAAACTTGGCCATTTGTTAACCGATTAAGATGAAATCCGACAAGTATTTTGAAAAAGTGATCCTAAAAAGTTTGTGTAAATCTTACTTTACAAAATCTTACTTTTCAAAATCTTATTTTTTGGCGAATCTTACTTTCTTCAAAAATGGAGATTTACATGGGGAAAACGAAGGGTCGTCCCTTTTGGTGAAGGAGAATTTTAATTTAAAGTAAAATAATCTTAATGATAAAACAATCACAGTTTGGATTTTCTGGAACAGCTCTTCCGCTTTTATCAAAATAAAATTATTATTTATCAAATCGCAAGCATTATATTCAAATTAGTAATTCAAAATCAGAAAAATTAACGGTTGTATGTGGTATTCCGCAAGGGTTAATTTTGGGTCCCTTATTATTCCTAATTTATATAAACGATATCTTTCTTGTTTCCACTCACGGTACCAAACAGCTTTATGCCGATGAAATTGTGTTGACATATACGGGAATGACATTTGAAGCGCTGAAACAAAAAATGGAATTGGATTTACAAATCCTAGGGAAGTATTTCGCTCGCAACAAATTAACATTAAATATAAAGAAATCCAACTATATTGTATTTAAATTAAATAATAAATTTGATAAACTCTACGAAGACTTTAAACATATTTCATAAGGGAAAGAAAAAATCTACCGGGTTAATGACACTGTTTACTGAGGATTGTATATTTTTGCGCAATTAAACTGAAATTCACATTATCAACATGTATTTCGAATAATAGCACCAGTGATAGGAGTTTTTTTGCAGAATAGGGCATTATTTAACAAGATCAGTTGGCTTACAAATGTATTATCATTTATTCAGTCCCATCTCGTCAATTTATTATGTTTTTGGGGGAACACCACTGATAAAAATATACGTAGTCTGCAAGCTTTGCAGAATAAAGCCATTAAAGGTATTTGTAACCTACCCAGAAGAAAACCTTCAGTTAACTTATATTCGTAGCAGCTATTATCAGTCCACAGCTGAATCCAATTGGAGTTTCATATTTCCATTATAAAGTTACCAATAACCTTATCATGTATGAGTACGATAGACCAACCAAATTTTCTGTTACTGCGCGTGAAACAAGTAATTCAGCTCAATATCGACTTCCAGCCTATACTCTCGAACATACACAATCAAGTTTGTTCTATGGAGCGTTATCTAACTACAATAAACTGCCACAAAATATAAGATCATCGAAGCTATCTATATTTAAATCTGAAATCAAAGAAATCTTATATACTCAATATAAGGATGAATACCGTCATTTGCATTCTTAAATCCAAATCGACCCTTAAGCGGACTTAAATTATTTTCGTTATCATCACATCATATTAAACGTATTAGTAAACATTCATTATTAGAACTGCAAATTGTATATAATATTATTTCTTAAATTGTCGTCACATCATAATATTCAACATAAATATTGAATTTAAATTCATTATTTAACTTACAATTTAAATATTAATTAACTTAAATGTAAAAAATTTGGAATTAGAATCTCTAAACTTATCTAAACTTGTGTAATTATAAATTATAATATTTTCCTGTACATAAACTCGTATGTTAATTTTGGGAAATAATATTAAAAAAAAAAAAAAATCAAAACCGGGGGATACGGGAAATGGGAGCGTATCGAAATCTTAGATTTTAAGAAAGTAAGATTCGTCAAAAAATAAGATTTTGATAAAAGTAAGATTTTGGGAACTAAGATTTCGATACTCTCCCGATAGAAATTTCTGATAAGTGGAAACTGAAAAATAATTCCAATAGGTGAAGGAAAATTTAAGTAAATTAAAGATAATTCTACTATATCGAGGAAAATTCTGTTAGGTAAAGGTTTAAAGGAAAATCAACAAACAAAAGAGGAATTAAAAAAAATTACGCCTCCAGAATTTAAATTAATAAAATATGTAATATCATTTTTTACCCTATTTTATGAATTAAATTTATTTTTAAGTTGTATTAATGTACTTTATCTCGTTTCGTCATATCGCGTTTTGAAATATCGCGTTTCGAGCGATCCCCGAATAAATATGTAATGTAGGTAAAAAAGATGTATGCACATGAATATAAAACAATTTGTATTTCAATGAGATACGTTAAAAAAATTTATATTTTTTAAACGCCATAATTGATTCATAACATGTTTCATTGGGGCAAGGTTAATAAAGTTTCAGATTCCTAAATTAAATGAATCTGAGTTTAAATTTATATATCTTCATTTAACAGGAATGTTACCCTCATTTAGTTGAACAAAATGTCGATTTGAAATTTTAATTAGATTTTATGAGCCAAATATGTTTTCTCATATACTATATTATAGTACTATTAAGAATATGATCAAGTTGTAGATCATGTTTTCCGAAAGAGCAAGCACGATTGTTGAAAAAGTACAGGGCGTTTTCCGAAAGAGGCAGAACGGTCAAAAAGAAGTACAGAGCGTTTGCCACTAGATGTCACTACACAATCAAAAAAATATTTGTGACGTTTTCCAAAAGGGGTTAGTCAAAATCAATTTAATTATCATATCACGTAGTAATAATACTCACTTTTATAACACGAAAATATTTTTGTTTATGTTCACAAAATGCACACATAAAAACGTCATACAATTTTTGACAGCAAATATTTAGCTACACCTAGTGGCATTATGCGAAAGTTGCTTGTGTTTTCGGAGGTTTCCGAAAGATGGTAGCTCTGGCGGTTGTTGAAAATTTGACATTTAAACATGATCTATATAATTTAATTTAGTATGTACAACTTTAAGCTGTTATTATTGAATGTGTTCCAGATTTAATTTAAACTATTTTGATGTGAGCTTTTACGCACTACGGAAAAATAAGTAATTATTTTAATTTTGATTTTAGAGGTGTTTTCTAGATTGATTAGCTAATTAAGTTATTCATTTGAAAATTAACATTTTATAGATAGTGTTTTAGATGTTTTAGAATTTAAAAACAGGATTTCAGAATTTTAGTTGTTGTGAAATTGTGTTTTGTGCTAATTGTATTTTCATATATATTTAGTACTGATAAAAATATTGGGGGTGGAAATAGTGGAGGAATAGAATGAAATAATACTTAATAATAGAATAATTACCTTTAATATCAAGTCTTAAGTTGTGATTACCTTTATTTAAATAAATTTTAAATCCAACTGCTTCATTTATATACTAATTTATAATTTGGTTCAGGTTTTAAATTTTTAATTCTTATTTAACTCAAATACTTTGGCAGTTAAAAGAAGTAGGGCGGGTTGCTTATCGGGAACGGTTAGACGTATTATTTGGTTACAGATAATAATTCTAATTACATTACATTAGTTAATGATGCATTTATAATTTAATTAAGGATTTAATTTTAATTCTTATTGACTTATAATTTTATAAGATTAAAAGAATTAAGGAGGGTTCAAATGATTAACTTTAAATTTTTAAGTTTAATTAAAATGGTTTGTTTAGTTGTAAGGGCTAGAGGTAATATTCGCAGTTTCATATATTTAAATTTAATTACTCTTTGTCAATATTAATTTACAAGCTATTTCAGGAATTAAGTTCTAATTATTTGAAATATTTTTCAGATTAATAGAAGGAAGATGGGGTTAAATTCTTAATTCTTAATTTAATTTATAATTCAAGTTGGTTCGTTTAGCGTCAGGGTGTTAGAAACAGAATTGAATTATATAAATGAAATTGAATTAAATTAAATTAAATTAAAAGATTATAAATTATATAAATAAATTATTAATAATTTTGGTTGAACTGAGATTGGGTTGTAACAAGTTTTTCCTGCCATAATGCTTGGATGTTCATCGGAAGAAATCAGCCAAATAATAAATTACATTACAGGTTGTTAAGAGAGTTGAATTTTGTTGTAGCAGTGAGTGTTATTGATTGATTCTGATTTGGATTTTCAGAAGTGCGTGTAAATCCTCTCTCAGCACCCTGAAGCTTCAGGCTCCCTGATTCATGAAACGGGATAATGGTATTTAGGTGTGTTAACTGGGTTACCATATAAATCACAAACGAATCTTATGGGTTGGGTCCTGTTAGTTAAGCAGTGAAATTTTTGGTTGGGAACGGATTATATTGAGTTTATTTTTAGAAAGGCCGTGAAAGTTCTGTTTGGGTCGTACTCGTGCTCAAGAATTTCATTCACCAAACTAATAAATATTTATTTCAGAGTAGATTATAGAATTGTTTCGTCATTGTGTTACTAACTATTGGCTGCTTAGGTGTCTGTAACCGGGTCAATTTCTTTCATACTAACTTAACCTATCCAAATCCTCGTTATGTTGTATGTAACAAGGTGTTCGGTGAGGCCCGGCCATTAAAAACTCCGAGAGATCTTGCTTAAAGCTTGGTCGACCACTTTAATCAATCAAAAAATACTTAGTACTAATAAAAATATATTAATTGTTGACTCATGCTCAATTTATTGAATTTTAGTTTAGTATGGATTCCTTTGAGCATTATTATTTAATGCAGATTTAATTTAAACTACTTTATAGTCGGTTTTAAGCAGTACGGAGTAATAATTTGAACTTTGACTTATTTTCGGGAATCATTAGCTTAGTAAGTTAATTATTTAATTTACTTTTAGGATACTTAGGCCCGAATTTATAGTCGAAACTATTGCTATATTTATAGCAACGATTTTCGAAAATCATTTTATTTAAAATCATGTATAAAACTCGATACGAATTTCGAATTTTAATTTAACAACAAAACGTATTTTAAAAACTTTTCTATATATTCTAAAATTTCAAATACCTAGACATCATTTTTTCAAAAGTGAATCTTAGGAAATAAAATTTTAATCTAGATAGCTTCTTTGTTAACATAATTGTAATGTCATATTCTTAAAAATAATAACTTCACTTATTTAAATTTAAATATTTTTGTTAAAAAAAGCGTATTTAAAACCCGTGAAAATGGATATTATTAAAACGCAAAAAAATAAACCAAGTGTAATAGTCGATGGTTTTAAATACATAAAGGACAAAAAATATAAAGAAAAAATTTATTGGTTGTGTATTGAAAATAAGAAGAAATACTGCAAAGCGCGACTTCATACAATGGATGGAGAAGTTATATCAAAAATCGGTGTCCATAATCATGCTGGTAATGCAGCTTTTGTAGGTGTTAAAAGAAGTGTATCCGAATTGAAAGAAAATTAATGCTTTGTCAACTAATGATAGCACACAACGTGTTATTGCTGACTGCTCAACTGGTTTGTTGAATGCAGTAAGACCGCATATGCCTTCGGTGCCTTCTATGCAGCGAACTATGTATACAAAGAATAAGAAAAGGAACAATTGCACTTCCACGATCTCTCACTGAGTTGACTCTACTAGATAATTACAAATTTACGAAACATGGTGAACCATTTCTCTTATTTGATTCTGGAGCATCAGAAAATCGATTCTTACTGTTTTCTACAAAAAGAAATTTGGACTTTTTATCTGAATCAAAAGATTGGTACGTAGATGGTACATTTAAAACCGTGCCTCTAATTTTCACACAGTTATTCACCATACACGGTGTTAAAGAAAAGCTATCAGTACCTCTTGTATTTGCATTACTACCAAATAAATCTACTGAAATTTATAAGCAGTTATTTGAACAGCTGAAAATGTTATGTCCTAGCTTAAATCCTAGGTCTATTTTATCTGATTTTGAACAAGCAATTGTAAAAGCCGTTCAGTTATTATTTCCTTCCACCAGACAACAGTTTTGTTTTTTTCATTTTTGCAAGAATATTTATCGAAAATTATGTGCAGTAGGATTCAAAACTAATTACGACCAAGATGCAGAGTTTTCTCATAAAATTCACATGCTATTAGCGTTTGCATTTGTACCGTATGGAGACGTAGTGGAAGCATTTCAGTCTTTAAAAGAAAGTGACATATTTTCCGAAGAACTCAACGAAATTGTAGATTACTTCGAAGACAATTATATCGGGCGATTAGATGTCCGCTGCAAAAATATAACAGGAAGGCGGGATCCTAGATTTGATATTGAAGCATGGAATGTTCACCAAGCTACAGAAGCGGAAACTCCAAGAACAAACAATAATCTCGAGGGGTGGCACAATGGCTTCGCTAAATTGGTTTCTGCCGAACATCCAACAATTTGGAATTTTCTAGAAAATTTGCAGCTTGAACAATCCAAGAATGAATTGGTTTTGCAACAAATATTTTCTGGAATGCCTATGCCTCCAACAAAAAAAAAAAAATATCGTGATTATGACTTGAGAGTAAGAAGTATTGTCGCCAAATATGAAACGAAGGACGTAATTGAGTTTTTGCGTGCAGCTCCTCACAACATCGTTATTTAAATGTTGTTAAATTAAAATTTTAAATGTTAAATTTACAAAAAAAAAACTAAATAAATGGAAATATGTAGAACTAAATTTACAGAAAGAGTAATAGTATTTCCTAGAAAATCCGCAATTTTCTAGGAAATACTATTACTTTTTCTGTAAATTTTTCTGTGAATTGGTTTTCAGTGAATTGGTTTTCAGTGAATTGTTTTTCTGCGAATTAGTTTTCGGCGAATCGGTTTTCGGCGAATTGTTTTTCAGCGAAATGTTTTGTTTCTGTAATTGTAAATTGTCGTGGAATCGGCTAAATCTGATTTAAATTCTTAATATTAGATAATCAAATGATTATAAGCTGGTTCGATTCTAATTTTAAGAAATAATTAGTAGATAGATTTGAATTGTGTCGTCATTTTAAATTATTCACTGTCTGTATGTAACCGGGCCGATTCTGTCATAACTAATGAACCTTTTATGTAATGCGATTTTGTTATGTGTAAAGATGGTGCACTGTGTCACCGGCCAGTTCCAGCAGACAAATTTAAACTTGGCCGAACAATTCATTCAATCACACCATAGTTATTCGAATCACTCTCACTAAATCGGCGGCATTTTTGGCGTAAGCTTATTTTGTTTTTTTAAATGTACGTTATTTTGATAATGAAAAAAAAACTATTTATGTAAACAACTGAAAATAATTTAAAAAAACATAAGAATCACAATTGAAGGTTTGTTGACGTTAAGTTGTCTAAATATAGTGTTTTTATAAACAATATTTGTTAAACTTAATTAATATTGTGACTAACGTGCTATGCTCACCAACTCCTAACGACGGAATGATATGAAAGGGCTGAATGTCGAAGGGCCGAATTTCAAAGGGCCGAATGTGTCAAAGGGTTGAATGTCGAAGGGCCGAATGTCGAAGGGCCGAATGTGTCGAAGGGCCGAATGTGTCGAAGGTCTGAATGTGTCGAAGGGCCGAATGTGTCGAAGGGCCGAATCTGTCAAAGGGCCTACATACGCCTATTATTACAAGTCTGCCATAGGGCTAAATGTCCCAGGTGGCTTATGACAAAATTTTCCTTCACCGAAATGTATCACTGACTGGATACGTGGAATTTCGACATTCGTCTTCCACTCTTTACTTAATAAAATTAGATAACAAAGAGGCGAGATACAAAAGTAAAAAAAACAATGTGTGTAGCCTCTACGCGCGACAGAAGTGAAACTTTTTAAGCTGTAAATTTGTAATTACTACAATTTATCGTTCAAGGTTTTCTGTAGAAAGAATTGAAGAAATAGTCAATTGATCCTTATAGTGTTATAGGAGTATTATTCAAAGTCAGAGTAGATACATCCAAATTAGATAATTGCACATTCTATACTATCTACTCCATGTTATGTTCTGGTAAAATAGGATTATCATAACTCGATACAAAATCTACCTATAAAGGTACGATAAACAAAAGCAATATTATTTACTAATACTGATATTAAAGCGACAGTTTAGCTTGAGAACGCAAGCGAAATTGTGATGGTGTATTGTTCGGTTTATATTTTAAAGTGAATTATGCTTAAGACAAACATTCCTTCAAGAGAAATTCAGAATAATAAATAATTTACCTAAAGTAATGCAACCAGCGATTGATGCATGGGTGTAGTTTTCTCATGTCATTTGGAACTATTGCAGAGTTTAATTTCCAAGTCTCATTTTGTAGCTAACATAAACCAATTGTTTCTTTTTTTAATTGCCCGAGAAAACGAAATACATTTTGTATTTAGTTTAAAAGTATTAAGTTTTATAAACTTCACTTCTCTATTTATTGTAAATTTACAATAAGTTATTTAACATAATAACCGCCTACATCTAAATAGTACAAAAACATTAAGTTTGAGATATTTGTGTACAAGCAAATTATTTACAAACACAATTTTTATGCTTGTTTTATATACATAATATACTTGTAAATTGCAATCAATACTTCATTATACTATAAATCTAGGAGGCATTGATTCGACTGTTCGTAGACGTTGTTTTTATATTGCTTGCAAAGTCATTCAATTTCGGTTCAATATCTTTTGTTTTTTTCGAATCATACCCTGCCTAAAAAAATTTCAAAAATAAAAGAAATACTGTCGCTTTTTTCGTTTCATATCGCTTTTTCATATTTTGCTTATAATTTTTGTTTTGTTTCATCGATTTTAAAAATCACCCCTGTACTAAAGAAGTTTCACTTCAAAAACAAATACAACATTATAAATGTTAAACACGATTTCAAACATCACTTTTATTATTTTATTTATTTTCCATTTTATAAGGACGTTGTTCTCCAATTAAATAAACTACCTTTTTGAAATGGCAATTAAAGGCGTACCAGTTCGATCTGTACGGGCAGTCAGCCTAAAGTTTCTGAATTTTAGAGTACATAATCTTTTTTTGATTTTGATATTCGGGCCTTTGACACTTTCGGTCATTCGGCCCTTCTACATTCGGCCTTTCGACACATTCGGCCCTTCGACCCATTCGGCTCTTCGACATTCAGCCCTTTGTACCCATTTCCTGACGACACCTGATCGCTATAATCGTCAATCAGCAATTAATTTATAATAGTTTATTTTCAGTGACGGACGCAAATGTAAAAAACAAAATAAAACTTTGTTATTGTAGCGTTGTTTTGTTCCATATTATGTAAAAAGGTTTTACTGTAAATATACATATGTACACAAAACGTAAACACAAAACAGATGACACGTGACGACGATCAGTCAATCATAGCACGGATAGCCTTTTTTTTGGCCGATCATTTTGATTATATATAATAAAAAGAGATAATACTAAAAGGCAGACACACCACCCAAATTTAATGAAATTATCTATCGTTGTTTATAAATAACTGCCTTGCCTTATTGTTCTGTTATTGCGTTTAATGATTATTTTTGGTTGTGTTACTTATAAGAGTAATTCGTGTAATTTTAAAAAAATATCATAATATTTTAGTTAACTAGGTTAGTTTCGTTACAGTTTTTAACTTTTTACTTGAGTAACGTACGTTTTCCTGAAAAATGCGAATTTTAGATTTTATTTCCTTATATGCAATGTACAGATCGATCCAAATAAAAAAATGGCAGCCTTCGGTGAGAAACTGAGAATATCGAAATTAGATATTAAATTGAGCATTTTCACTTTTGCATAACCAATTTCCATACCCCAAGGTATGGAGCAATTTTTTTCATAAAGTGTACAGATCAAGGTATCGGAAACAATTTTTGTTATTAGGATAAAAAGGGTTGGGTATGTACGACGCTATTTTGAAAATTGTGAAAACCACTTAAAATGTTCAAACCTGATAATACGCTATGGCCATAGTGTAGCATCAGTAAATGGCCATAGTGTAGCATCAGGTTTAGACATTTTAAGTGATTTTCAAAATTTGCAAAATAACGTCGCACATGCCCAACGCTTTACAGAAGTTTTACTAGCAGATACATTTTTTGCCTGACTGAATTTGTTCTAACTTCATTTTTACAACAATCATCTATTTCCCTAACTCTTAAGCATACGTCATTTCCATATATCTTTGAGCAAACCCTTCTTTCTGCACACGCCTCCAACCTATCTGCCCAAAATCAAATAGGCATCCGCTATATTGAGCATCCGGGTGAAATTCCTTTGCTACATACGAAATAGATTTCTCAAAATCAGTAATAATTCTACTGGGATTGAGATTAATTTTTCTTTCTACCTATATAGCCAATTTTAACAATTCATAAAAAAATTCTTTGTATGCCTCCATAGATTTACTTGTCATCAGGCAAAATAAAAGAGGCACAAATTGTCCATCAATGTGACCTTGTATGGTAAAGAGTTGGCGAAAAATCAATGGAGTGACATAAAATGTTCCGTTTATTCCCCATTGTTATATTTTTGCCACATCTAAAAAGATCCCTCTCTAAGTACTTAAGATATTCGGGTATATCAACTTCGAATAAACTTTCCGGCTCGTTCATTTTCTCATTTTTCTTACTGACTTTAGATATTTTAACCTTTTGTGCTCGCCTTGACGGGAGATAAACTCGACAATCTGGTTCACAGCTAACAATGGCTTCTCGAATAATTTCGGAAGGTTGAAGTACAGATGACCTACCCATTTCCTTAAGATGATTGTTTACTTTTGTTACTTTTGTGCTTAATATGGTGTTGCTCATCAGTTGTTTTTGTAATTACAACACTTTTACATAATAGCGGTTTTCTTTGTGCGCACGCCTAGCGATAGTCATCTTTCTATTTTTTGAGTGGAAGCGATACCGCCATATCCATCCACAAATAACTTTTCGTTTCCTTTATTAGATTTTTCAGTTGTTATATTTATACCTAATTTAAATAAAGAAACAGGGTGAATGGTTGATTACCATTTACCGGCACAATTTATGCATTGCAATTTTTATAGGCTCCGGATTCTTATGTAAATACATCTTATTTTTGTGTTAAGGAAAAGAAAAATGGATAAGAAAGTTTTATGAATCAGAAATTTTCAAGAAAAATGAGCCATATTTGTTACAACATTTACATTTTTCTGAATAAATGCATATTTTGACATATTTCCCCATTTTAGCAAATAATTTATCCATAAGTACATATTTTACTAAATATTTTAGTAATTCTATGGCAGAAAATAATGATTATGAAATTCTTCTTACACTTTAAATAGCGTGCATGTAGGAAATTCAACTAAACAACTTGAAAGCAAAATTAATTGTGACAGAATACGGTGATGTTTTCAAGGCAAACGGGGCAATTTGTATGGCAAAGTATGTGAAAAATCGGTGTCGATGTATCAAAAATCTCTTGTATACCAGCAAGTGAAGAATAAGAAACACAAGAACTGGAAGAAATACGGACGGAAAAACTTCTCAGCCTTTTTCCACAATCAGTGACTAGCCAGAGTTATTCAAAATTCAACAAGGGTTTGTGTATATCAGTGCTAGCTGCTGATATTCTATTGGCGAAATACAATAAGTGTTTTCAAAGTTTCATAAAAAAAACTAGCGGATTATACCGGACAAACTAGCGGATCTCAATAGGATGGGTGTCATTCAACGCTTCGTTGTAAGCTCTAGATGGTTCAGTGAGTATAGAGTCGAGAAAACTTGTATGTGGTATGGGCTACAGACCATTTTTATGTCCAAGCTGTTCCCTTAGGACAGCCATTCTAACCTAACTTAATATACCGGACGAGTCAACGTTAAGCAAACGATATAATTTTTTATTTGCTCCCGATAGATGATATTATGCGGAGCAGTCAATTTTCTATACCTAAATTTAAATTTGACAAGATATTTATTGGTAAATTAAATTTAATTAACGTCAAACTATAATTTTTAAATTAATTCCTCAATGAAAACTTGATAAACAAAATATTTAGCTCTACCTATTAATATGAAGCAGCTATCGGGAGCTGCTTTTATATGACGGCTCTCGATGGCAGCTTTGTATAAGGAGCAAAAAACGCACTAATTAAAGCACTATAAGACAGAAAAATAAAAAAAATACTGCTAGTAACACAAAATAAATATTTGTGGGTTTCAATCGATGAAACTATGAGCAGCAGTTAGTGGGGACGTTATGTAGCCAATGTGACATTAGGGTTATTGGATGTCTATGAAACGATAGCCAAACAAAAACCAATCAAACAACAATCACCTGGTTGTTCGACAACTCTGTCAAATTTTCAGGAGAAAGATTCGAGGGCAACATGTAGCTTTTTATTTCAGATGCGGTGCCTTACATGGGAGATAGCCGTTTAATCTATTCAGATATTTTACCCCAAAATTTTACTTGTGACCTGTAGATTACACAGAGTTTGCGAAACAATTCGATCAAATTTCAGCGATGAAAATCGACTAGTTTCGACGATTAAAAGTGTTTTTTGAAAGCACCATCTCGGATTTTAACCTTAAACCAAAGAGTAAGAGCTTTTATGAATGATTTAAAACCTTACAGAACGATAAATAGCGGAAGCTGTGTTTTTTTTCAAAAAACAAAATTCGGGGTGGGCTGTGTCATCTACACGGCCGTAGGTGTTTTACGTGATAACGTTTATAAGGTGATGAGATTAATTATTTTATTTTAATTTAATATAAATTACCTGCTACAGTTTGTTACCACTGTTTCTTTATGCAAAAATTGACTTCAGAATTGCTCGGATTGGATGATATTCGTAACGTAGCTTGCCACACCGTTGCACAAATATAATGCGTGAGGCATGAAGCCTAAGGACCAACCTAAGAAATCATACATTTTAGTTAAAGATAATGATTACAGTGAGTCCACGACCAACGGCAAAATTTCGTGTCAATTTGCTGAATATGCGGTCTAAGACGTGATCACGTCCAAAAAATATAAATTGAATACAAAACTGAAATACCGCGAGTATTTAATTTTATTGTTATATTGTTTCAAACATAGCATGCTATGAATTTATTACAGGAAAAAAAATTTTTACAGAAAAATTCTCATGGCTTACTACAAATCATAATATAAAAGTTTTAAATAATTTATAGTAGTATTCGCATACATTTAGGCGCATTATAAAAGCGTACTATGTATTTTCTTGTGTAATTACTGTAATAAAAATAACTATGAAGCGGAATATTTAATTTAAAGCGTTTGGACTGAAGTCGATTGGACTGAAGAGTACAACTCTTCACTTCAGTTAATTGAGGTACTGAAGAGAAGAGACTGTTCGATTGGTATTCTTCACTTCAGTTAAATGTCAAAATAAAACTAAAACAATTTATTTCAGTTTGGCTTGTGTTAGAAAAAATGTTTCAAAATTTAATTTTCTATTAATTTCTAGAAATTTATTATTAAAAATTATTTTTTTAGGTCGCAAATTCCCAACCAAACAGTCCCTTAATCTACACGCGAGAATAAAAACAAACGAAAACAAATAAATTCAAAAAAGAAAAACAAATAACTCATCTGAAGTAACTACATAAGCAAAATATCTCTTCAGTTAATTCAGTTGCTCAATTTTTAACTGAAATGAAGAGTTGTCATCCGAACAGTCTCTTCACTTCAATTACTTCAGATGCAGCTACTACTTCAGTTAATTCAGTTCAATCGAACACGCTGTTAAAGTAAAATATTTCGCCATTACATGAATACTAAAAAAAATAATAATACAAATAATATTGGATGGGAATCGAACCGAACGAAGACCTTTGCCGCTCTAGTCCAGTGTTTAACCACTACGCCACAAACTATGCTTCATTTAGCTTTTAATTTGCATTGTTAAAATGTTTTATTTTTTCAAAGCGTTTTACAGCCTCGCTAGCTAAATATTACTATACGGCGATTGTCATGTGAAGGGCCGGTCAAAAATCAAGGCAGTCCTGATTTGTTTTAATTTTTCTTTCCTGTAAACAGAAAAATTAAAGTTTGATTGCATAAGTAGTGAAAAATGGTGTTTTTATTTTCTCATCCTACCTGAAAATGTAGAAAGATTTTCTTCTGCGAATTTTCAATCATTAATTTTAAACATATTAAGGACGAAAATGATCGAATAATTATATTCAATTCGAGTGAATTTTAGTTCAAATATTTAAGTCAAAATGGCCAAATTTGCATTAGTTCTTATGGGAAATTAAAAGAAGTAATATTTACGCCCGTATTACGGGCTTCTCCTTCTAGTATATTATATACTAATAATAGCTGAGAATCTAATAATTGAAATAAATGAAATCGCGAAAAGTAAAAAATGAATACCATATCATCATCATCAACTACACTAAAATAAATATTTACATATAACGAGTTTTCGAGTTTACTTGCAGCAGGTACTTAAGTGAAACGTTTCAGTTGTCAATATGTATGCAAATACAAAATCCAACCAGCGCAATTTCTGGCTTGTGGATTTTGATTTTGGGGATTATGTGCTCGATTATTTTAAACTTGGGGATTTTGTTATAGAGGATCTTTTTAATTTGGGGATTTCTCAAAATCTTGGGGATTTTGTTATTGGGGGTTTTGTTTATGGAGATTTCATATCTCTCCCCACTATCTGTTTTCTTTCATTTCTAAAGTTGCATTATTTCTTGAGTTATTCCTGCAACAAAAATGGTATGATGATGATAGAGGCCGTGTGCTAAACTTTGCATATGTTAAGAAGCCTAAACTTTGCATATGTTAAGAAGCACAGGTGCTCTTAAAGCAAAATTTATTCACAGCTACGGGTTTGTGTAACAATCAGTAAAATAGTACTCCCTATATGCATCATGGTTGAGTTTACTTCTTATTCAAGCCCAAAGATAACGGCCTATAATACCAATTTCTGTATCTTTCAAAAAAGGGTTTAATACATTTACCAGAAAGCAATTTCTATTACAAGGGCTCACTTTACATAATGTGGTTGTTGTTATCGAAGATAAAGAATTCGCCTAGAAATGTCTTACGTTACCTTCTCCCGTGTGTGCACTTTATCAGGAGTATACATTGATCCTGCGTTAACCGTTCAACCAGTAAGGCGATAGTACCAGTGTTTAAATAATGTACTTTCAAAATAAATACCAGTCAGTTTATCAAACATTGACTTAAATATGCTCGTTGTTTCTATGTTTTCACTTCAATTGCACTTCGCTCCAAATTATGCTGCAGCCGTAGAGTCTACCTAAGAGACTGCGGCGACTCCAATTTTAATTAGTAAATAAATTGTTAAAGCTTGTTTCTAGCAAGATTTTTACACTAACTAAAATAGGTATCTGCACATGTCTGGCGATTTATTCGATTTAGAGGACTGTCTTAGAATAGTTGTAATCCCCAAAAATTGTATTTTCTCATTTTTGTTACTAACAAATATACAATTGGGTTCACCATTTATTTACTGTAATTTTATTAAATAATTATCCAGCATATGTACAATTTTGATTTTTATATTGATTTGACGTATTATTGATTGACTTTAATATACTGTTATCAATTTCAATAACTACAAAAAGACATTCACACTCGGAATGATAGCGTAAACATATGGCGGATAGACAAGACACATTTTTCAACTTTGAACATAAATATTTTTTCCATAAAGTCGGTCGCATTATGTCGATTTACACAAATTTCATTATTACGTACCACATACACACACACACACACCCATAAACACAGAGAAAAATTCAATAAACGCATCCTGTGTTGATTCCTGGGGGCTATTTCTGAATTCGATTCGAATTCGAAAATATAAGATTCTTATATGATATGAATCAGATTCGCACGTTTAGTATTTAAAATCAAATACGAATCTTGTACTTACGATTCGTTTCGTATTCAGAAATAGCACCCCGTATAATAAATGTTCTTACTATTGTAATGTAGTCAAGCTCAAATAAATTTGATTTTTCGTAAAAAAGTAAAAATCATTGATGTGTCACTCGGTTTGATAATAAATTTAAAAAAAAAAAAACAAACAAAAATATTGTTAAAATCATCTTACAAGAAATTCAAGTGAAAACTAGAATTTGGCTTCCAATTTTTTTATGTTTATATTGTACACATAAAATTTTATGTACAATTTTTTTTGCGTGAACTGATAAGGAATTTCAGCTATAATCTACCTGAAACTGGATTCATCCACAATACATCCTATTGCGTTGTCCAAGTACAAAAACACAATAATATTCCATTCATAAAACTTAGAATTTAACCCTTGCGGGATGACTAAATGCATTTTAGTTACATAGTGCAACATACTTTTTATTTTTTTTTGTTTGTTTTAATAATTCATTGAGACGATAAGACACCGAAAAAGGGTTAAATAATAATTGTCTGTTTTAATTGAACTCTAGATTAGTTTTGTTATTTCACTTCCTGTATTTAAAAAGACAAATACACTGTGTTCTTCTTATGTTGTATTGTACACTCGTTCTCGCCAAATAGCGAAGGAAAATTAAATTTTCTAAGAACTAACTTTATACGTATCTGTTTTCAAAATAATTCCATCGTGATAATGAACCACAAAAGAAAAAGTTTTAATTGGTTTATGAGATGTTATAATTACGCAAAAAATCAACTAACAAAAGACAAGATAATGAAGAATAAGAAGTCACATAAGAAACCCAATTTGTTAATTAATACAAGTGTTATAAATTTGTATGTTGAAAACGTTACGAAATTATAATAAAATATTATATTAATATACTACACTGATAAGAAATATATAAACTCATGCACGTGACTCTAATATAAAATTTTACAAGGATTATTGTAGCGTGTGAATTTTCACCGTACACAAGTGTTAACAAAAATAAAAAAACTGAACACATTATCATCTAACTCTAATCCAAAGTGTATCATAAAAATGGCGGCAGTCGAAGAACTGTCTAGTAAATATGTATATAATAAAAAAAAAACATTGTGATAAGAAAAAATCAATTATTTTCAAAATAAGATGAAAACAGAAAAAAATTGTTGTTATATTTTAAAACACTTGTAAGCCAGTGAAGAGACGTTAATGAGATTTAATAAAAAAAAAACATTAAGTAAATGAGCGAAAGAGATGTATACTAAAAGGTTCAAAAATTATGAATAAATTAATAAATATAAAACACAACAACGTCATTAAAAAAAATATACAACGTAAGTAAACTAACAGCATTAAATCACCCGGAAGAATCAAATTTTAAACCACCTACTAGTTGATGAAAAATTAAAATAACAGCAAATGAAACACAATGTTTTTTAATTTTTTTATTTTTATTGCGGTTATATTAAAAGAAAATTATAAGAATATGGTAACATCTTTAAATTCTGAATATTTATATATTGTGTACCGAGTGAATATATAGTATGTACATATCGAGAGACACGCGCTCAACATACTCATGAATTAAATTTTAAATGCATTTCAATGTCAATTTGTTTGTTCGTTTATAGATGCGCGGAATTTCAGGCTTCAATTCGAATTTTTTATGTACTTTGGTTATTAATTTATCATTAAAAAAATAATTTTTTAGTACACTTTAGGAACACTTATGTACGAGTAAACACAAAACAAATATTGCCACCCCGCTAGTTTGACCAAAAGGAATACCTTTATAAATGTCAGACAACAAAATAATACATCCTCGAAGTAGAAGCTCACAATGATTTAAATTCTTTTTCTTACAATTAACATGAAAAGTAGACTTTTGATCTGTTTCAATGTGCAAAATGTTTGTTTTCTGCATTGTTTACAAACAACACTACTTTTTTTATAAAAGCTTTTATTTAATAGTTTGCAATCTATTCTATTCTATTCACCAAAATTAAAATGTGGTTCTTGTCCGAAAAACAAGTAAATCATAGAATCACAGAAAAAATACCTTTATGTAAGGAATAATACTTGGCCAACAAATATTTTTTTTTTGTTTTTGTAGACGACGGGCAATTTACATTGACATATAAATTTTAATTATTTATTCGCATTAATCCCATAATATCTGTTTTAGTCTATATTTTACAACCCACTATAAAGTTGGCTAGATTAGTATGTCAAGTAAAAAAAATATTTTAGCCTCAATTCGGCATTTGTCTTTATTACGAGTTATTTATTGAAAAATGTAATTATACGAGAATTAATTTTGGTAAGTTGAACGGCAACGTTATTCCCCTAATCATTGACTATTTATGTATAGATAATCACAAAATAGGCAACGATAAACGGGGAATAACAAAACAAACGAATTTATCGAATATTTATAATTGTTCAGCTGTGATAAGGAGTTTTTATTTGGGTATTCAATAACATAATGAGAGGAAAAATTATAAAATTGATTAACTTAAGTTTTGATATACGTCAGTATAATGTATATAGTTAATTTGATAAGACCTGAAAAACCTTTTGACTTCCATGTCATACACAACAGCACACATGTAGCTATATAGACTCGTTGTTTTTTATTAAAAACTAATATTAATAATTACCTCAAATTATCAAAGTTCAATCGTAAATTTTTTAAATTCATATTCATTTCCGCAAATGTCCTACTGCCCAAATCGTCGAGTTCCGAGTGAGTGATTTTCAGCCATATTGTACTTTCGGGCACAAAACGATCCTGTAGCGCATCAACAACTTGAGTAAATGATTCCATACGTTCACATGTCACTTGTATAGTATTTGGAAATGAATCGTGCGGTGCACATGTACATGGTGAGATTTCACGGCGTACAGCACAATGCAGTGATGCACCAGCTGTTATACCAAATATGGTATAAAATAATGTAGCCATAATTTAGCTAAACTATATATTTAAATTTTTTTTTTCCACCAATAATTATTATTAAAAATAATAAATTAATTTATAATATAAAAGTATAATTAAATAAAAATCACAAAAATCACTTTTCACACAGCAAAAAAAAAAATCTTTTTACCACTTTAAAACTATTTTTTTCCTTGTAAAGCTCTTATTCAAAAGCTTAATTTTAATTTAATTATTTTTAAGTGCATTTTAAAAACTATAAAAAATCATTTTTGTTTTTTTAAATTTTAATAAAAAATTAAATTCACTTAAATTTTATTTTTATTTTTTGTAATACTTAAATTTTTAGAAAAGCAAATTTTTTTCTCTTATCAGAATTAATTTTTAATTAAAATTTTTATGTGTTTCCAAGAATTTTATCTTTATCAAATAATTTATTTGTTCCCATCCGCATCACTTAACGTTCTGAATGAAACTGATTCTGTTAACAAAAAAAATAAAAAAATCATATTCGCATTATAAGAAAAAATTTTAAGAAAACAGAAAAAAGAATAAAAAAAAAATTGTATACAGAGATACCCCAGTTTTCCTTTCTTTTTTTTTGTGTGTTTTTGTTTTGTGTTGTTAAATTTACTACGAAATACATTTTTACTTTTCCCACTATAACGAAATTATATTGGGTAAGTATTGGAATCGCGAAAAAAATTTTGTTCCAGATTTTCACATTTCTCGATGAATTAGGTTACGACGAATTAGTTAGTAGCCGAACTTTTCGTTCAGTTCAGCCTGTCACTACTTAACAGAATGAAATTATCAGAATACATCAAAATTTTCACGGCACACTTTTCCAAAAATAATAATATTGCTATTCACATTACAAGTACATACTGTACGTCAATTAACGAATGGAACGGTTTACTCCAGCGGACAATAGTGAAATGTGTGATAGACTGTAACAAAAATTTGCTATATGAAGTTATATGGAAAATTGTCTATTTAAATTACATTTGTATTTGTAAAAATTTTAATGATTGGAAAATTGAATTAATCCCATATGTATGTAGTTTAAAGTCTGATTTTAGTAGGTATATCTGATTCATTTGGAACATTTTTTTTCATTTTAAATATCAAAAAGTTGTACTAAAAAAAAATTGCAGAAATTTAATGTTAAACTCACTTTAAATATATATTTGGGTCACTAAACATTTTTGGAGCTTTATTAGACCACAGTTGCTACGCTTTGACAATATTAATACAATCTAAAATTTAATATTTATAAAGCGTTTATATTTTTAGTAACACTAGCTAATTTTGAAAATTCTGCAATTTTTAAGTACAACTTTCTCATATTTAGATAAGAATGTCACAAATGAATCAGATATACTAAAATCACACTTTAAACTACATATGGGATTAATTCAATTTTCCAATCATTACAATTTTCATAAATTAAAATGTAATTTAAATAGGCAATATTTCCATATAACTTCATATAGCAAATTTTCAAATTCTGTAAGCATTGTTCTGATTCGCTGGTTACCCTTTTATTCAATAAAAATAAGATAATCAGTAAACATGATAAAAATAAATCAATATAATATCGAAAAACAACGTACCTAATGCAATTTGACTAAAAAATCACTAAGTTTACCAGTTTTCACGGTTACACATTATTTATCTTAGTTTTTGTAGAATAAGGGTGCGGAATAGTGTTCGCAAATACCGAAGGAAAAATCACTACCTGTATTTCGATATTTATCTTTCTAAGTACCGAGATACCGGTACTTAAAAATATATATTTTCATAAGCAAGTAAAAATATTTTTTAATAAAACAACAAAAATTTTAAATTTTCTTTACTTGATAAAATAAATTTAATTATAAAATAATACTGTGGTAGTCGAGAATTTCAACATTGATGGGTCCTGGGTAGACAACACAATTCGAGTATACTGAATCCAACGCCATCGGCCGTTTTGTAAAGTTGACTCTGCGGTTTTCGAGATATTCACGTGTAAAGATTTTCCACAAAAAGAACCAAAAAACACGTTTTGTTTGTCTATTTTAACCATTTATTCAACAAATACCGTGTTTTCAAGGGCACAGAAAGTGCAGCAAAATATAGAAAAATTTTATTTTTTCCCAAAAATTGTGTATTTTCCACATAGAAATAATTTTTTTCTCGAACATCTTTTATTTCTGATGCTTCATCTTGGAAATTCCAACAAATATCCCCTAACAGAGCATCCAATTTTTTCCCACTATAACAAATATTCGAGTCTTGCTCAACAAACGCTCGTCGTGCTCATCTGATTCGGCCGGTAATTGTTCAGCGAATTTCTCCACAAGTGCATGTAAAAAATGATTTTTTAACGACTTTTATAGCATGCCTTGAATGTAAAAGCGTCAGATATAGGATCGATGAATCCCGAGAACATTCTTAATGACCGCTTTAACGCAATCCCATGCCACGAGTTCTGAGTCGCTGAGGGCATTTTCAAATGGCTGTCTTTCATAAAACGTCGAATATCACGTCCATTAAGTAACCGGTGTGAAGTTCTTGGACACAAATTTATGCAAGTGTACTGTAAAGTTTTTGGACAAAAGTGAGATTTTAGAAAAATTAAGTTTTTGGACAAATATTTATGAGTGTGTACATCTTTTAACAGTGTATTTAACAAAAATAAAGCTATTCAAATGAAATAAGCCTTAAATAATTTCTAATGTAATCATTTCCAATAGTTTTTTTCAACAAATCCAAGAACTTAGCGCCATTTTAATGTTATGATATAAGACGTAGGGTTCTTGCAAAACAATTTAGAAAATTAATAAATCGACGGGTTTCGCTTGGATCAAGGATGTTGTTCTATATTATACCAAAAAACACGAATCTCAGAGATTGGCTCATATAGTGACTTTATAGGTTGTAAAGGGTATACATTGCGGAATTCAAATCACTCAGTACACGAATCTCAGAGATTGGCTCATATAGTGACTATATACGGCCCTACGGCTCATATCAAAATGGCACTAAGTGATTTGAATTTCGCAATGTATACCCTTTATAACCTATATAGTGACTATATGAGCCAATCTCTGAGATTCGTGTTATTTGATATAATAGAGAACAACGTCCTTGTTCCAAGCGAAATTCGTCGATTTGTTAATTTTCAAAAAAAATTTGCAAGAGCCCTACGGCTCATATCAAAATGGCACTAAGTGATTTAAATTCCGCAATGTATACCCTTTACAAGCTATATAGTCACTATATGAGCCAATCTCTGAGATTCGTGTTATTTGGAATAATATAGAACAACGTCCTTGTTCCAAGCGAAACCCTTCGATTTATTAATTTTTAATTTTCTAAATTGTTTTGTAAGAACCCTACGGCTCATATCATAACATTAAAATATCGCTAAGTTCTTGGATTTGTAGAAAAAAAAAAAATTGGAAATGATTACCTACATTAGAAATTATTTAAGGCTTTTTTTATTTGATTTGTTTTTTTTTTTTTTGTTAAATACACTGTTAAAAGATGTACACACGCATAAATATTTGTCCAAAAACCTAATTTATCTAAAATCTCAATTTTGTCCAAAAATTTCACAGTACACTTGCATAAATTTGTGTCCAAAAAAAAGTGTCCAAAAACTTCACACCGGTCATTAAGTATTCCTCTAATAAAAACATTATACGAAATAAAAATTAAAATTATCAAAACTTAGACTGTAATAGATTTGAACACAAACCTTCTTTTATTTTCATGTCGCTTAACCGTGAAAAAATGCGACGTAATTCATTGCATTCCCTTCCGGATTCAACGATTTTATGAAATTCTGGATAATTCCTAACTGAATAGGTATCTGTTAAATAAATGGTTAAAATAGAAAAAAAAACGTGTTTTTTGAGTCTTTTTATGTAAAACATTTATATGTATATGAATTAGCTGCATTTTCTATAGATTGCTGTTCGAGATCGCGATAAACTTTTCTGGATTTTTTCAGTCCAGTTGAAATTATTTGAATATTTAATCATTAAATGTAATAGATTTAATGTTAAACTACATAAAGTAATTCATTGACTTAAATGATAATTTTTATTTTTTAATAAAATGTATATTTACGAGTTCGCAACAATTCTATGGTTTTATGTAGGACACAACAGAGTTCCTGACATTTGAAAATAAATTATGAACTGACGAAAGAGGGAAATTTTTTAGTACACATCTAGTAGTTCATTTCTATTTATTTTCCAAATGTCAGAAAATCTTGACAAAAAATCATTTTTTTAAGTAGTTTCGACCGCATATCTCGTTGTTATTTTAACAACGGGAAATATTTTTTTGTATGGTTGTGTGGGTATTTCGTTTGGATATGTATTTCTACTTTTTGACGTTTGATACAATTTTGAAACTGGTTGTAAATGAATGACAAGTTTAAGGTTGGGTAGAATTACTGCTTGAAAAATGCTTGAGATTCGCACGAAGAAAGAGAGTTGTATCAAGAACGTGATTTCCGACTATATTCTGAATTTATTAATTTAAAATTCATTAGAATACTTTAAAAATATCTATAATTAATATTTTATTTATAACTTTGAGCCGCCATTTTGGCATATATGCATTTGGCATCATCAGCCGCCATGTTGGCATTTTGTAATATTTTCGATCTAGGCATTTGGGTAATCATCACAAATTTTGGCGCACAGCTCGTCAAAATGCGATTTAATTATCACGAATCACATTTTATCTGTTACAGATGGTCATGCTCAATCCTAAAATTCCCTAAACCTGTTCAAAATGGACAAATAATATTCTACATGTCGTATAATTAAAACATTCAACAAACGTCAAAATAAAAATGTGTTTACAATATAGGGTGGTTAAATAATTTCGTAGGGGAAATTTTGTATTTTAGTACTAAAGTAAAAATAACAACCAAAAAACATCTATGCATTAGTACTTTTTGGTTATTATTTTGAATGTTTTTTTTATTTGTGTGGGTTACAAATTTTGTGTCGATACACATTTTTTTTGCATATGTATACTATCCGTGTGAGAAGCGTTGCAAAAATAACAACGAACTTTGCTGTCGAAACGTACACTAAGACAGTAAAAGAGAAGTTCATCCAGCCTGTTTAGACTTGATATCATGAAATCGATTTCATTCCCCGCTTATTTCTCCTTTACCTACGAAACCGATTTTGTCAAGGCCATGTTTTAATTTCTTTTTTCACCAACAACTTTTGTGGATCTCATGATTTCATGCACCAACACAAACAAAATTAAATCAAACAAATATCAAGCACATATTAAAACATTACACGAAATGTCAGATTTCTACACAGACAGAGAAAATTATACTATGATACGTTGATTCATAAAAGTTAATGTAAACGATAGTTGATTTCGTGATATCAGAGAAATTGATTTCATAATATCCCAGTGTAAACACAGTGATTCACAAAACTGATAATAATAAAAATAAAAATCATTCTGATAAAATTCTATGTCGACGACCACAGGCTGGATCCTGGATGTACATCGTCGTCATTAGAAACTTCCTAAACAAGAATGATTTCGATTACATTATCTTGCACGAACGAACTTTGGCTGCCCTCTGGCTGTCCTCTATTTCAGTTGTTTTGAGAAAATCTGTTATAAGTGATTGACGGCATTCCTTTTGCAAGCTTTTGAAAATTTCTTGACATGGAGCAAGATAAGCATCTAATTGTCATAAAACGGTCATTATCAATGATAGCCGACTAAAACTTCTCTCAAATTGTAATCCTTTTTGTAAGGTTTTCAAAATAATTTTTTGGTTGGCTAACTAAAATCTTCTGATTGAATGTGCAATTTCTAAAATTTTACCTTGTAGGTATTCACAATAATTGAAGTATAAAATTCTGTACTAAAAAACAGAAAAAATTTCCCAATATTTTTCCCTATATTTATCGCGATCTCGAGCAGCAATCTTATGTGATTAACTATTCACCCAAAATGTTTGATCTGAATAAAAAAAAATGGCGGCAGATCAAGGTTTTGTGTTTTATTTACCCAAAAAAATCAAGAGATTGTTTGATCTAGATCAAATTTCAGAAATCGCATTTTTTACCCCCACTTTTCTACCAAATTCACTAATACGTAGAAATTTCCAATTTTTATTATTATAAATGACAGCAAAAAATCTAAAAACACAATTTTGGTTGACGTCATTCGTGAATTGAATGTGGTATTGTGAGTTTAACAATATAAACAATTTTATTTTAACTGCATATGTTTACCAGCACAACTACAAAAATAGATCAAATGTTTTTGTGTTCTATTAGAACCTTCAAATCTGGATTTTTCAAAAAAAGTGAATAGAATTCAACATAATAGAAAAACGCAGCTAATTAGTGCGTTTTTCTAAACAATATTTTTCGAGTTCGCGATAAATATAAGAGAAAAATATTGGGAAATATTTTTAGTACAATAATTTTACATAACTTCAACTCAATAATTTGACAATCAACTGTTGTTTTGCTTTAAATTTGAATTGTTTTCATACATGTGAAAAGTGTTTGTGTTGTGTATATTAACCGAAATTAATTTTATTAATTAAAGTATTGAATACATTTTCAAAATGAATTTAGAAGTACAGCAAAATTAAATATTTATATATTATATAAAAATAAATGGGATTTTTCAGTATTTGTTAGATAATTTTCTAACTGACAATGAAGACACCGAAGACGTTGTTGAATTATGGTCAATCTGATGACTCAGACATAGAGGTTGGCGAAGATGAACTTCATCCAAATGTTTAAAAATTTATAAAAATCATAGATACATTTTCTGATTTGGATTTTAAAATGCACTTCCGCTTAAATCGGTCCACAGTTTTGACTCTAATACGTAATCTATGTTCGCTTTATTTTAATGATCAATGTTATCAAACAATTAATATTTACAGACAAATACAAATCAACAAGGGAAGAACATGCAGGTCCCGGTAATGAAAAATTGGATGCCAGCTTGGACATTTATATTTTTTTGTGGTGCGTTGCAAATACGGAAACTTTTCGTCAGTTAGGTAATTTATTTGGAGTAGCAAAATCCACCGCATGGAAAGTGGTTGTTAGAGTGTCTGATTTTTTTGTTGAGACAGGTATACCACAAAAACTTGTGTTAAAAATTAATTAACATTTAATCAGATTTACATTTATAGGTAGTGAATATTTAAAATGACCATCGCATGAAGAGGCAAACATAATATCGTCAAAATTCGAGCGGATAAAAAAAATTCCAATATAATTGGTGTGATCGACGGGACACACATTAAAATAAAGGCTCCACAAGCAAACCCGATATACTACTACAATCGGAAAAAATATTTTAGCATCGTAATGCAAGTAATTGTGGATTCAAATAAAAAATTTATTGACATTTATTGTGGAGAGCCTGGATCATATCACGATGGAAGAGTGCTTAGGCGCAGTATTATCTTCAGAGAAATAGACGAGCATTTTGGTCGTTATTTCACCAGCAACCAATTTATTCTCGGAGATAGTGCTTATCCAGTGAAAGATTGGTTAGGTCCACCATTTAAAAATAATGGGACGCTGACAGATAGACACCGGGCATTTAATAAAATTCATTCTTCAACTCGAATTATAGTTAAGAATGCTATAGGTTTGCTGAAAACACGGTTTCGACGGCTACTTCATTTTACAGAGCAAGTCGACCTAAAACTATTAACCAGAATTGTTTATTCCGCCTGCGTCTTACACAACATTTGTTTGACACAGAACGACTTGTTAGAAATAAATACTGTATCCCCAGAAGATAATTCGGAAGAAACTCAACAGCCATCTGCTCCAGAAGAAAATAATCGTCGACAGAGATTATGCGAGGAACTATGCCAGAAAAATATTTTATAAATAAAACCAAACGTATATTTCATTTAAATTTTTATTTAATTAAAAATTCGTTATTAAAAAATTATAATTTAATAAATTCAGTCTTGTTTACATAAAAATTCAGTATATAATAAAAAATTATAATTTAACAAATGAAATCTGGTTTATATTTATTATGTTTTAATTTTTATTATTTTTTATAGTATCTGACAACTCCCTATGCCGCCGATTGCGCTCGTCGTTTAAAAATAACAACAGTTCTTTCTTCTGTTCGAAGGCTGTTTTCTTTCTCTTCCTCTGCGGGCGCTCCATTTCTTCTCGGTTACGAGAGACGGGCGAAGACGGGAATGCTGAATTACTACATGAATGTATTGGGACTGACGCAACCGAATTTGTCGCAGAAATGACATTTGTTGTTTTTTGGGCTAAGGAAGCTGGAATGATAAGATGCTCTGTAAATATGGTTTTATTTTGGAGAGAAGAAGGTGGATAGCACTGATATTTTGAAGAAGGGGTTTGTGTAATTGAGGTAGCTGGAACAATCTTATAAATAGGCATCTTTTTCACAGTGGAAGTTGATGCGGTACAGCTTGATGGAGGTATGAACATTTCTTTGCCTGTTTTTTGTATAATGACGCGTACAGTACGGGACTTAGGTCCTGAGGAAGTGACATGAGAGCACCCAATTAGCGGCTTGTCTCCGTATATTTCGTCTAATTCTTCTTCATATGGAATTTGACAAGGGGACGTACCCGTTCGCCCCCCTTGATCTTTACCGCTTTTGTATGCTCTCAGAAGAACTTTCATTTTGTTTTCTAAATGTGTTGTGGTTACAGTAGATCTATTAAAATATAAAATAAATTTACGTTACTATACGACTTGTAAAACAAAAACAACAACAAATATTATGTACTTATATGCACAGTTTTGTACATATTTCAATATTCTTAAATTGTCTTCAATAATCTTACCATTACGTTCATTGACAATAAATCTTCTAAAACGTTTTGATAAGCAAATTTTTTTTTTTCGTACATCATCAAATTAAATAAAAAATCGTCAAATTATTAAGCGAATTAGTTAATTACGTTGTTAATTGTTGATGTTCGTAAAAAATTTGTTTTATCTATTAGCAAATAATTTTATTTAATAAAAGATAGATTTAATTAAAATTAGATTTACATAGAAATTGATTTCCATTAGAAGAATAACTTTAATTTTTTTAGATGACGGGTAATTCTGTTAAATGAGAATTTTAATTTAAAGTAAAATAAAATTCAAAACCGGGATACGGGAAATGGGAGCGTACCGAAATCTTAGATTTCAAGAAAGTAAGATTCGTCAAAAAGTAATATGTTGATAAAAGTAAGATTTTGAGAATTAAGATTTCGATTCGCTCCCGAAAGAAATTTCTGATAAGTGATAACTGAAGAAAAATTCCAATAGGTGAAGGAAAATTTAAGTAAATTAAAGATAATTCAACTATGTAATTGGAGGAAAATTCTGTTAGGTAAAGGTTTAAAGGAAAATCAACAAACAAAACCAGAATTACAAAAAAATACGTCTCCAGAATTTTTTTAATATAAATTTTTACTCCATTTTATGAATTAAGTTTATTTTTAACTTATATTTTGTGGTTTCTGTTTCACTTTACAGCCTGCTAGTTTCAGGTATTATTTTCACGGTACGAACAAAAGTATACCTAAAAATTTTCATAAAATAAATTTATTACCTGCGTAATTTCGGTGGATGTCTTCAAATAAATAGTGGAATAAAAATTCTTGTCAGAAGCGGTGCTAATTTTTATAAAATAAAGTTTGTGATTGACAGAAGACATAAATTTAAATTGCAATATGTATGTGTATTGCCGAAGAACAAATAAAGATATTATATGTAGAATACGTAAGACTTATAAAAATAAGATGTAAATCTATTCCCAGAAGAATGTTCGTAATGAGATGCAAACATGACAACACGACTCCAAATTTCATCTATCGGAGAACCAAAAATATTAATCTATTTAATAAAAACAACCTGCATGTGAAGTTTATCCTAAATTTCTCCAAATACAAAAAAATTTGACTGTTTAGTGAATTGCAGACATTTAGGTGGTCTTAATATACATACAATTAGTTCGCTTTATTCTAAATCCAATATTCTCTAGGCGAAGAATTTTAGAAAAATTCTAAACACATTTCCGGATTTTTTTATTAGTTTCCTTGATACTTGGACCAAATAACGGTATCATCTGTCCGACCAACAAGTTTCATGAAGTTCTAATAAATTCTATAATTAAGCTTCTAATCCAATATTTCATTGAGCACTCAATTTTGGAGTAATAATGAACACAGTTCAAGATTTTTCTCATCGGTTTCTTGATAGTGGGATATATAATGGTAATATCTTTTCAATCAGGCCGATTCATGAAGTTCTAATGAATTCTACAGTCCCAATTTGGCCTGGATTGCACCAACCTTCATATTTATATAACATTGAACAAACAACCTTGGAGTAATACTATACACAGTTAGAGATTTTTCTTATCGGTTTCTTCAACAGAGGAAAACAGTGGAATTAGATAACGGTAATATCTGTTCAATTAGACCGATTCATGAAGTTCTAATAAATTCGACAACCTCAAATTTGGCCTGGGTTATACCAACCCCATATTTTATTGATCACTCAAATTTGTAGTAACACTAAACACAGTTTCAGGTTTTTCTCATCGGATTCCCTGACGATGGAATTATCTGTCCGAAGTGCTCCTTCTAGTATATTCCAATCCTAAATTATATCTTAGAAAAGCAAAAGATGAAGTTTTTGTGAAATTGTGAGTTCAATATTCTCTAGTTTGGTCCTCGTCTGGTAAAACCGAATATCTGACAATAACCTATGTGCTGCTCGGGTAACGCTAAACGAAAGTAGCGGGCCGGGGTGCAGAGTGACCCGAGCAAATAATCTGCCTAGTCCTTTTCGCAAAGTCCAGTCATGATTAGAGTTCTTTGGTTTTCAGTTGAGTGCTCAATGATATATGGGGTTGGTGCAATCCAGGCCAAATTTGAGAGTGTAGAGATTTCATTAGAACTTCATGAATCGATCTGATTAAACAGATATTACCGTTATCTAATTCCACTGTTGAAGAAACCAATGAGAAAAACTTCTAACTGTGTTTAGTATTACTCCAAAGCTGAGTGCTGAATGGAAGAAGTATATTAAAAATCAAAAAATCTGCAATAAAGTTATGATTTTAAGATTTATTTAGTTTGGATAATTAAAACTGAATTATTTTATGATAGGTTTTTGAAGTAATCTATTTGCTTTTCTACAAATCGCCTAAATGTTTACATTTTACACATACATTTAAACAATTTTTTTGTTTATACTTTTTACACTTTCTGCCGTAGGCACTTGGCGAAACACACTACACACTTAATACACACATTTTTAAATTTTTTTAAAAACGGCTTGTTAGGCCATTATCAGAAGTATCTACTAAAACTTTTAGTAGATACTCCTGATGATGGCCTAACAAGCCGAAATCGATCGAGTGATTTTTTAAACCTTTTGTAATTTTGCGAAATATTTAAACAAGTGTTTTTAAAAAAATTTCAAAATGTGTGTATTTTTTGTTTTTGTAGTTTTAGGATAAATTTAGTATAAACTCCACATCGGTCATCCATTTAAGAAGATCATCAATAAGTATATCGATAAACTTAATTATAAGCTACTAACAATAGAGATTAAAGTCACTAATTACCAACTAATGCCCGGTTTCACAAAAAAATATCCAATCTACAGTTAAATAATATTTCCTCCCTTTCTTCTTTTATAAAATTACCTTTTGTTTCATAAAACAAATTCTATGTAAGTTGATTATATTTCTTTTCTACAGAGAAATATTTAGCCTTCAGCTTAATATTTAACTCGACAAAATTGGGCAGTTAAATATTTAGCTCTCCAGTTAAAATTTTCATGCAAAAAAAGAAATAAAATTAGCATGCGTTGAATTTGTATTATGAAATAAATTGCATTTAATAAAAGAGGAAAAGGAGGAAATATTATTTAATTAGAGATTGTCTCTTTTTTTGTGAAATCGGGCATAAGTAAACTGGAAAAAATTTTAAGTGATTATGGTGAGAAAAACGTGAAATCACAAATTTTTGAAAGTCATATTTGAATTTTATGATTTTTATGTTTTGAATGTGTAGCCTTGATTAAAAAAAAACTTTGAAATGCTTTGATTTTTTTGTTGTTGTTGTTGTTAAAGATACAGGGTGTCAAATTTTGAGAAAAATGATAATCATGATGTTGTAATTAGGGCAATAAAAAGAAAAATAATTATCCGATAATTATGATTTTGAACTCATTTTAAAGGTAAGTTGATAGCGATTAATAAAAAAATATAAAAATAGTATGTTGTTTAATTTCTTCTTCTTTAAATTTCCCGCCAAAATGTTCTTTTCCAATTTTCTCAAAAACCTAGTTTTTTTTTTAAGAATTCCACAATTAATATTTTATACAACATATCAAAAAACTGGAACACCGTTATTTTTTGTATTCTTGCAAAATACGTTTTAGTAAGATCATTTTTCATTTTTATATGGAAAAACTATATTTGAATTGATATTTCTCAGTCTTTTGGAATTGTTTACAAAAAGGACAGTAGAATTTATTATTCAAATTTAATTACATATTATATTTAAAATTTCAAACCCAAAGATAATTTTACTTTATTGTTTAAAATTAAATCTTAGTCAAATTAAAAATCACAATTTAAATTTAACATAATCGTCAGAATTAGAATATTTTTTACAATTCAAATAGCCATCCTCTGTTGGAATGACTGCGTGAAAACCGTGAGTTCCTTTTACTGTTTTTAAATTTTAAAACCTAGTTGCAAGTTTGATTTACTTGGATTTATGTTCTGTTTTAGTCCATTTAAATCATTCATCTGCATTGGTTATTGTACTGCCGTATTCCATTGTGAGACTAGCTTTGGATGCCGTTCTATTGATGGTACCCCCTACTCCGTCATATGACCCTTTTCCATGAGCTGCTGCATGAAAATGCCATTCACAGTCAACTCCAAAATCCTCTTTGTGTTTTAGGATGTTCTTAAAATTTTTCTTATTTTCATAATGCGTTACTGCACCATCGGTAATATAATAAATTGTAGATAAACTGGATATTTTAGTTTTGAAAAACTGCATCAATTATTACTCATTGTTTAACAGGTACGCCTGTCAAGTAAAAATAATCAACCCGCCAATAAAAAAGGGAAAAACAACATTTTATTTAGTCTTTCATAAAATAACATAAGAAAGAAAAGGGATTTATGGTACTATGACTAACCAATTTTTAAACGATATAAATCAGTGGATGGCACCTTCTAATTCGGTGACTCATATTTAAAAGAGAAATACATATCTGTATGTGGATGATACTCTTATAGCCTTACCTGAACAATATATTGTAGAATTGAAAAACATATTTGAAACATACCATTCAAACATTAACTTTACGACTGAAAAAGAACAAAATGGAAAAATCAACTATTATTTAGATATCGAAATAATTAGAAGCTCTACTAATAGTAAAATAATAACAAACTGGTATCAGAAACCAACTTCATCAGATAGAGTTTTAAACATTTTATCAAAACATTCCTTTCAAATAAAGAAAACCGTAGCTGACCAATTAATATACAAAATATTATATGTAAGTAATAATGAATTCTTATATACAAATATTGACAGGATTTATAATATTTTATTAATTAATAACTATCCTAGAGTTCTGATTAGAAAACTTATCTACAAAAATATGAACAAAATTAAAAGGAAACTTCCAAATGTTAATAACATAAACGCGGCATTACAATATAGGGAATAGGGATAACATAGAAATATCAGAAAGTCTTAACGAAAATAACAACAATGAACAACAACCACAAATAGGCTCACTTAGATATATGTATTCCTATATTAACGGACAAGATTAAAACTACTCTTTAAATTAAAAAAATAAAAAAGTTTATAAATTAAAAATCTAAAGAATTGTGTTTTTGTTAAGTGGTAATATTGGCCAAAACAAAATATTAGCCTCCTGGCAACTATCATATTCACAGTGGTGACCCCGACGTGATCTTGTGAAAGGCTATAAGTCAGTCAAGTCAATCGGGCAAATTTCCTTATATGGTAAATGGTACGATATCTTATATACGAGCAAAGCAAGCGATCAAAACAAGTTGCTGTCCAATCAACCAACTGCAAGCACCCGCTAGTAAATCGTTAGTAGAAAGGTTTTTGACCTTGCTATGATCGATTGGAACGCTTAAAATGGATGATGTGAGTTAAACATAGCAATCGTATATGTATTGCAAGTTGTAATCTGTCAAAACTTTGGTGCGGCGAAGAATTAAAAATCAAAATATATTAAATAAAATAAATAAAAATGACAGAGAAGACCAACAAAAATTGGACATTCGCCGAAACCAAGGCTTTAATACATATTTATGGAAACAGACAGGAAGAGTTTGATAAAACTGTTAAAAAAAAGCGTTTTTGGGAATCAGTTTTAACTAATCTAGAGGCTATAGACGTTTTAGTAAGTAAAATTTTCGATTAAATCCAATTTTAATATTTTAATACATACATAAATTACATTTTAGGAGAATGCCAGAACAGCTGAAAACCTCGAAGTAAAATGGCGAGCGCTATGGAGGACATATAAAATATCTAAAGATTGAGGCAGTGGTGGAAGCTCGTGGCGATTTCTTTTTTTGAACCTGATGGATGAGTTATTCAACACTCGCCCAACGATTACTTCATCACACTCCAGATCCGTCGGTGTCATCAGTGAGTGGATTGAGCCTGTTCGTGCACAAATCCCAAACAGGGTATCTCAATTAACTGAGAGCGACGATGATGAGCCATTAAATATAGAGACTGTTACACCATCCCCTCAGCCTAAAAAACGAAAAAGCAATTGTAACAAGCTTCACGAGATAAAAATGAAGTATTACGAGGAAAAAAATAAAAAGTTCGCAGGAGAAAAGAAAATCTTCGGAAAGACGAACGAAGCTGCTAGAAGATTACATAAAAAATAAGGAGAAAAGCAGAGAGGAGCGTCACAATGAAATTATTTCCGCAATAAACAGTCAACATTAATTTTTTTTTTAGATACATATTTGAGTTTTATTATTTCCAGTATCAGGAAACATCTCTTGCCTGGCAACAGTTCTTCAATGATGAGACTTCCTTCAATCATGCCATCAGGCGTTACATCTTACATCGATTTCTCGACAAAATCATTTTTATCGATACCTATATTATGAAGTACGCATGCCGCAATTGTATAATTTACAACAAAATCTATTGAAATATTTTCAAATTTTGTTAATCTTCTGAATTAATTTTTTAAAAGTCCAAATGGATCTTCCACTACCACCCGCGTTGCAGATTGTCTTTTAATAAAATGCTTCTGAAAATCAGAAAGATTACCCAGGTCCCTAAATGGCGGAATTAGCCATGTAAGACACGGATATGCTGAATCCCCCAAACTGACACGTCGATCATGAATCAAAGAGTCTTGATTTTCACTGCACCTCTTATATAGCTCTGTTTTCTTTAACAAGTGACCATCATGCAAGCTACCTCGCTCCCCAACATGGATGTCGTAAAATTTACAATCTGGTCCAACGACACCTTGTAACAAAATACTAAAATACTTTTTCCGATTATAATGTGATGACCGATTATTACGTGATTTGTATATGACTCCCGTCAATAGTCCCAAGTACATGAGGGAATAATCCATCTTCTTGACATCATAATAATCTTCTTGACATCAAGGTCACGAATTAGTTTATTATTTTATTATTATAATATTTTTTTTTTGAATTATATTTATTTATTCATTTTCTAATTAACTCTAATTGAAACATTTTTTTTAGGGATATAATTATTATAAGCCGAAATGGTATAGAAGTTAAAGCAGCTGGAGATCTGAAATAATTTCTTGCATATTAAAACCAATAATTTAATCATATAGGTACATACAATAAACCGGTAAATCATTTTACATTTATATTTGTATATACACATATATTCCGTTAAATTCCAAAGATAGTACATTTTTGTTTCTTTGTGTTTCCTTGAAAGTATAGTGATAGTATAGCGAAAATAAAAAAATGATTTCGTACGGTATAGAACCTTATTAGTAACAAATAATATCTGATACGGAAGATAAACCCGAAATAGCAGGAGTGGATGTCCAGGTGGCTTATCCGCCTTATTGAGCACACATGACAGACTTGTGGTTTAGTCAAATGAAAACATCAAATGGTAAACACGGTGGCGTGTTTACCATTTGATGTAATTGTTTCGATATCAGATATAATATCTAAACCTCCAGTTACTGAAAATTATAAATTTCTCCGCGAAGCTTTAATCAAACGTAAAACCTTGTCCGAAATACAACGAGTAGTAAAATTAATCGAAACTACTCTAATGGGTGATAAATCCCCATCCGAATTTGATAGAAATTTAGAACAAATTGCTAGTTTATCCGATGCTGTCAATGAAACATTATTAAAAACATTTTGGTTAAAACGTTTGCCTGATTCTATCAAAGCTGTAGTCATAGTTCGAGAATCAGATACCATTTCTGAATTATGCGAATTAGCTGATAAAATTTGGCAAATTAGGTCACCATCAACTTCTAATATTAAAGAATACTTACAGAAATAAATCCCGCAATAAAAGGAACAATGTAAAACAAATTCCAACTCGGCAAGTAATTCGGGAAAATCGTAAACTCGACGGACTCCAGCAAATTGTCGTTTTTTTTAAATGTGTAAAAACTAAATTAAATAATTATTTAATAAACACTTGAGCTGATGTATCAGTCATTCCTCCAAATTACTTTAACAATTTGCCCCTAATAAATAACAACAACTTTTTGCAGCGAACGGTACCCCAATAAAAACTTTTGGTACACGACTGATTGCACTAGATTTAGGCCTCAAAAATGAAAATGGTTGGTTTGGTGACGTATAACGGAAACTTTGTGGGAAAAGTCTCGCCCTAGGAATCGGTTAGACCTAATTTTTTTGTATAACGATTCAAAGTTTATATGTAGTTGTGTATACTCTTATGTATAGAGAATCTGATTATTGGGGTACATCGTGTTCATGCTGAATAGCGTATCATATCGTAAGTTTAGACGCCAGGGTTTTGGCACGCTTATATATATAGATTATAAGTTCATAGAAATTTTATATTTGGTTTGGCTTATCTCTAAAAGCGTGGTTTTATACACAGAATAATCAAAAAATTTTGTTTGTTTTATTTATTTAATATTTTTAGACAAATTGTTGTTCTTTATATGCTCACATTCGAAGAATTAATCTTGAAACTGGACACTATAATAATAGTTAAGCCGCGTATACATTAAGATAATGAACGCCGAATTTGAAATGAACAAAGAATATCGAACGCGAATTCGCTCGATTCATTACTATTGCCCATTTTGTTTGAGATGACATGTTAAAAACATGAAACAGAAGTATAAAGGATAAAAAATGAAATTTTCGGCTTTTCGAATGTGTTTTACATGACATCAGAAAATTAGAATTTTTGTATTATTTCGTATTTTCAAACGAAATAAGGTATAATGTGATAATTACGGTGAGGTATAAGAGAGTGGCCATTGTGATTGATTAATGATCGCTCACTCGTGTAACAGAGATGAAGCAAACGCGTGGTTCAGTATAGACTGTAAAAAAAGTCAAAGCAACACAATGAACGACCCATGTTTAGTTTTTGATTTCCAGATTTCTGTCAGTGGCACTATTCTGGTTTTCCCGGGGAATTGGGAATTGCCAAACAATTTATTGTGACTTGTACTGCCTACTGTGTAATTCCCAACAAAATTTTTTTGGGAAAATAAACAACAAAATTGCTTTGAAATGGAATTATTTTTTCCCAAAATTTGAACAAAATACCAATCGCCACAGTATGCTTTAGAAAAAATGATACCAAAATACACTAAAACAAGTCACAATAAATTATTTCGCAATTCCCAATTCCCCGGGAAAACCAGAATAGTGCCACAGGTAATCGATTGGTAAAGTATATAATACACCACAGTAGTCAGGCCCATTCTTTTGTATTGGGTAAACGTTCGGGTGGCCTGCCCTGGGCAAAACTGCCAACTAAAAACTGTTGACGGAAGTTCAGAGAACAGTCTCCTTATGGATTAGTGGTGCACTGAGGAGCACATCCAATCAGGCACTGGACTATCTTTTGACTCAAAATTTTGGACTATGATCCCTCCAGAGAGGACTGGGATTCAAAGGATGGGAAAATCGGGGCTGGGGTATTCTGTGAGGAACTTCTGATAAATCACTCCTATCGTCTCCCCGACTTTCAAGCCGAAGTAAATACCGTAAAGGAAGCCGTAGACCTAGACAGTCACGATGCCATTAAAGCGCTTGAATCACACCTTCTCACATCGAAAGTAGGCATCATGGGCCATATTTCAAAAAAGCAGAAGGGATATTGAAATGCCTCTTGCATTATGCAAACTACTGCTTCAGGAAGAAGCTAGTAAGTTGACGAACGACAGATGGTCAAATAGTTCCTCATGTGCAATAACTCGGGAGGTCTGGCTCAAGTTAGGTTTGGCGAGATCCAAACAACTTATGTCACTTCAGCGGAGTCAGGTCAGTATGGTTTTGATGGCAGAATACTGTCTAGGCATGCGAGTAGATTGGGATTATTCTCACATGACTATAGTGTAACAGCTGTGTCCTCATCTGGCCCGAAGCGGACTAAAGTTTCTAGGTCACCGCTTTTAAATGGCCTGACGGAACTCAGTAGGATGGACGTTAAGAGTATCCAGTGATTTGTTTACAGCTTAAAATGGTTTCAATGAGTAGGTGGATAAATAATAAATTGTGATATGGCTCAAATGGGATGAGGCAAACAGTTCGGTTTAAAAATAACCATAAAAAAAGAAGATCTTTCGGGCCGAATAAATAAATAAGGCAGCGGGTGGATGCAACTAGGTTTAACAAATTTACAAAACATATACCAAAATCAGACTGGAATATTCTCATATTTGGCCTGACGCACCGAAGGCTTCTATTTGCACTATAAGTGTGTTCTCTAGAACTTGCGCCAGGCCTATCCAGGCCAACACGTACATTAAAACAAACAGGTTCAAACATGAACTAAAGTTGCCAAAATCATTAACTAAATTTTTTTTCCTTTGAAGTACGCGTTTGCGGAATGGAATGTGCGAAGAGGCTTTCCCGGTGGTTTAAAAAATATCAATAATAGAATTCTTCCCTTATAGTCCTCCCTTATAATTCATTCCTTGTTTCTTTCCTTTCAATTCAGGTCTGGCCAAAGTTGAACTCGGCGAGATCCAAGCACCTGATTTCACTTCAGCGGAGTCAGATCAGTATGGTTGTTGGAGTGATTACGGAGCACCGTCTCATAGACAGACATGCAAGTAGACTTGGTTTCTTCTCACATGACTACTGTCGTAGTTGCGAGGACGATGAGGAGGAAGAGACAGTACTTAATCTTCTCTGTACCTGTCCTCGTCTGGCACGAAACAGACTGAATTTCTAGGAGCACCCCTTTTCAATGACCTGACGGTACGCAGCAGGATGGACGTCAGGAGTATCCAGCGCTTCATAGCAAGCTCAAAGTGGTTTTAATGAGTTGGAGGAAAATTTTTAAATTGTGGTACGGACCTTTTTGTGTCTATGCCTGGTCCTAGTAGACCGCCACCCAAACCTAACCTAACCTACTAAATTCTTCTTCGAGAAAGTGAGTTATTCTTCCCGGAACCCGACCGGAAAAAAATAATAGGTTTGTACCATATTCGCAATTTTTTTTATTTGTTGCTTATTCTTCATAAATCTTAACCATTTTTTCAATTTTTAGAAGATCTTATCGATGCCGTACGGTTATATCCCAGGGTCTGGGACCTACAATACCAGGAATATAGAAATAAAACTGTTCGTGTGTGAAGTTGAGACGCAATTGCCCTTTCAATAAGTAAGTTATAATTCAGAAAACTAGCAAATGTGCTACGCTCGTTCCAAAAAGGCCATTCCGAGCGGCAGTTCACGTGCACAAAAGCCCTATAAGTTTAGCAAGGCCCTCTCCTTCTTGGACGATCAATTTGAGCCGAGACCGTAAGTGAAAAAATTAAACCCTTTGTCGCATTTAAAATTCCCATCTAACCACTTAGTGAGATGCTGTTTTAATTTGTAGAGCGGTTGGTAAGGAATTTGGAATATACAAAGGCTCATTAAAATTTAAGATTTTAGACTAATTTAATCAAATTTGTTGTTATTTTAGAACATCATCTTTCTCAAATTTGAGTGAGCCAAACGATTGCAGTACTCCAAGAGCCAACCCTGTTCCACCTCAAAAAAGTAAACAATATTTATAATTAGCATATATATTTTTTTATAAAATATATTATTTATGTATAATATTTTGTATAAAAAAATGTAACTGACGTGGCCCGGAACAATTTAGAGGTAAAACGGAAAGCCCTAGAAATTTATTCTAATAGAGAAAATCCAACGCCACAACCACCCAAACAACGGACGGCGGAAGATATTTTCGGCGAATACATTGCCAGGGAATTGAAAATTTTTTCTCCTGCCTACAATATCGAGGCACAACCGCACAAATACAAATTGTGCAGTTAATGGGAGTATTAAAAAAAAACAGTTATAAAATAAAATAAAATATTTTTTATTTTATTGGTTTTATTGGAGGATGGAAGCATCGAACGCGAAATTAATACAAAACAAAAAACGACTGAACTCATTGCTCCCATTATGCACAAAAACCTCAATAATTAAAAAAAAACAAATCCAGTGTGACTTTTCCATGAAAAGGAAAGCAAAAAGCAAGAAAAATCCGCCAAATAAATCTATCTGGATAAACAAAAGCCCCTCTTAACAGTTTCTCGGTTTGTTATTCCTCTTCGTGAATTTTTCCATTGAGTTACTTGTCTGACGATAATAGGAATTCATTAATTTAAAAATTAAATTACTGGAATTGCTAAACATTACATATTAAATTTTCTCCATTTGCCAAGGTACAGCTCCATCAGAACTAAAATATTCTGCAAATTTATAGCGGCTTTCCTTAGCCAATTTGGTAGCATTAAAATATTTTGTATTTATGCTCCTTATATTTGCTGTAATATCGCTGCGCCAAGTTCCTTTAGTAATGCTACCATCGCCGTTTTTCCAGATCAATTAAACTATCGGAAATATATGGCGTGGGATTGGTTTGTTTTCTCAACCAGTTGTGGAGGCAGACACAAACGCCAACTATTTGTTCTGCAGTATCAATCTATATAAAATTAAATTTTAATAAAATAACTTAAATAAAAAACTGAACATAGAATACTTACGTTTGCTATTATGGGCCGCCTAAATACTTTCCATCGAGATACCAATATTCCAAATGAATTTTCGACTATGCGACGGGCCCTTGACAGCCTGTAATTAAAAAATTTTTGAGCTATGGTAAGAGGCTCTTTTGATAATAGTTTTAAAATATTCTCATGCAGACCAAATGTGTCATCCGCAACGAAAGCATATGGAACATTTTTTATTGTTGCTGACAAATCCGATGGCCGTGGTATCCTAAACGAAATGATATAAACTTATCAAATATTTATTTTACCGGCTGAAATATATTTTTACTTACCGTAGAGAATTCGAAAAAAATTGTTTTCCAAACTTGCTACTTCGGAAAATGCCCCCATCACTCTGCCTTCCCGCGGCTTCTATATCACACATTATAAATTTGTAATTGTGATTGCATATCGCCAACAATACGATTGAGTGGAACTTTCTATAATTAAAAATAGTTGAGCCACTGTACGACGGGGCCTATATAGATAAACAAAATTTTAGCTTGTTGCTTGTTTTAATTTATATGCGCCAATTTAGAATTATACCTGTATTGTAATGTGTTTCCCATCTATTGCACCTATGCAATGTGGGAAATTCCAGCGAGCTTCAAATCCATTTGCCGCTACTAAAAAGTTGTCCTCGTTTATTTTTGGAAACACTTTGGATTTCAGAGAATTTATAATGGCGTGCATGGTTTCCTTAATTATAAAATGAACGCTGGTCGGCGAACATTTGTAGGCGGTTGACAAATTTTTTTGTGATTCGCCTGATGTTATATATCTAAAATAAAATTTTAAGGAAATTAATTAAAATGTTATATACACAATGTCGTCGTTATAGAAGAAAAAGTAATCATCTACATATTTATGATTTCGAGTTATAAGGGTTTTAGTATTAACTTTTCTATTAAAAATCCAATTTTTTTAAATTAAATAGCTTGATTACTGTATCTTTTATATTATTTAATGCCATATCTAATGCTAATGATGTTTTCAATAAAAAGTAAGAATTTCAATATAATTTTGTTAAATTTGTAGATAGTGATTTTTTCTTCAAAATAATTTTGTTCGATTGAAGCTAATGATTTATCGTTAAGTAAATACAAAAACTTTATAAAATTGATTTCATTGAATAAAAAAAGATATAATATTTCTGTTTTACATTTTAATTCATTTTTTTTATTTCTTATTAATTACTAAGAATTTTTTTTTAAAAAGTCACAACTACAATTTTGCAAGAAAAATTAAGAAGAAAAAATCACCATCTACATACATACATGCATATCAGAATTTAGTTCATACAAAACCAACACAAATGTCTTATACAAGCCATATTATTGCCATACAAACACAAAATAAAACCTACTATTTCTTTAAGTATTAGCGTCATAATACAGCATAATCTTTACATACTTTGATTTTAAATTGTAGTTTGTATCAAAACCAGTATAAAATGTCATTAACACTAAGCGAAAATAGTAGGTTTTGGATTTAATAATATGCGTGCGTCACGAAAATAATATGGCTTGTATAAAGACATTTGTGTTGGTTTTGCATGAACTAAATTCTGATATTATGGATGTATGTATGTAGATGGTGATTTTTTCTTCTTAATTTTTCTTGCAAAATTGTAGTTAGTGACTTTTAAAAAAAAAATTCTCAGTAATTAATAAGTATAGACAAATTTTGTTTTCAGTATTTGTTAGGTAATGAAAAATAGTCTAAGAAATTATAAAAACCTCAATTTTGAAAAAAAATGTAGATGATTACTTTTTCTTCTATAACGACGATGTATTAATTCTTATTCTCACCTGAGGGTAATAGCTAACCTTGCACTCGGTTCAATGCTTTTTCGAATCACATTTTGTTTGGTAATAGCTGGCCCTATTCGATTTAAAAGTTCATCGAATTGAGCTGATGACATTCGCATGTAACTATGAAACAAATCTGGATCATCTAGTTTTAACGGTAAAAACACATTTTGTGTGTGCTCCAGAGTGGTCTCGATCTAAATAATATGGCCGAACCCAGTTTTTTTTTTGGAATTTCTTCATCATCCAAGATTATTTTTAACAAAAAATTATCTTCATCACTGTCACTATCACTAAACATAATTTTTAATAGTTTAATATTATCAAAATCTTCCATAATTGAACAATTTTTAATAAATTTCAAAATTTAATTTCTTCGTCTCCAGTCTATGCCAAAAATATAGCATCCAATCAAAACCGTCAAAAAAATTATAGGACAACCATTTTTGTTTGTATATTTTTCCTCAGTTTAACTCATTCGAATTTTTATATTGCGTGCAGCTCTAACCGGCCTGAAAAACAATTGTCGGACAAACATTTTTCCTCATCTAAATCGGATTTGAGCAAAACTAAATCATAACTGAAATAAATAAATTTTGTCCAATTAATACACGAATTAGCCAATTATGGCGTAGTTTATTATTGGTGGAGAAGGCCTGTTCCTTTGCTTTGAAAATAAATTTCAAAATTCCTAATTATGTAGTTACGACAGAACAAAATAGATAAAAATGGGCTATTATGCGCTTTGTATCTTTATTTTCAAAATTAGATTTAGTTAAAAATTTGGAATTGAAGGTATAACACTAACTTCTTAATTACAAACTAAATAATACAAATTTATTTCCACTGGGAGAATACATTTTATTTTATTAAGTGAAGGAACATTCTAATAAGTGAATCAAAGTAATGGGAATTAAGTGAAGGAAAATTCTGTTAAGTAAAGGAAAATTTAATTAAGTTAAGTCAAGGAAGATTATATTAAATCAAGGAAAATTTCAATAGGTGAAGGAGAGTTCTATTAAGTGAATGAATTTCAGTACAATCAGTTAAGAAATAGCCAATTTCCACCTTAATTGGCCATACTCTAGAACTTCATCAAAAAAAAAAAATTTTAGAATCCCATTAACATATCCATCGCATAAATCGAATTTAATCATACTTGGTTAAAAAATAGAAGTTTTAAAATGTACCGTTTTGTCATTATTCTGTAGTATACTTGTGTTTGTGTAACATGCCATTGTATACCATATGCCGTAGTGTACCATATGTCATACTGAAATATGCCTTAGTGTACCATATGTGCCGTATGCCATAATTAAATATGCCAAAATGTTCCATATGCTAGTGTTAGTGTACCATATAGGTATATACTTATACCGATATGCCGTGCCTTATTGAAATATGCCTTATCGAAATATGTCATACTGAAGCATACCGTACTGTCAAATTCCGTAATGAAATATACCGTAACGACAGGGAGCCGTTTCAAAGAACGATCTGATCATTTTGCCGCCATGTACTACATAAAACTATTTTCTTTTATTTTTAAATAAAACAAGAATATGTTTTTAAAGTTTTAATTTAATTACATAATTCAAAAACAGTTTTAACGAATTTTTTTTATTAGTTATCATGTAAACCACCTTTTTATGTCCTCCACCATTAAAAATGCAAAATGACAAAACTAAAGTAATAATAATGGAAGATATGTATACGCGAAATACATAACATAAAAATAATTTGTCAATTATTAAAAGAGGTGGCAAAATATGCGCAGAAACAATATACTCGATCACAAAGGAAATAAACATACAGTTATTATAACAAAACATACAAAAAATGTAACGGATACATCAAATAGCAATAATCAAAAAAAAAAACGAAAAAGACACATATACTACTGTGTCCTCAAAGTAAAGCCAGTTTTTATTTATTTCACAAAATATTTATTTATTCTTTCAAATCTATTTCGTCACCTTCAAAGTAACCCCCTCCCGACACAATAAATATATGCCAACGTATTTTCGAATTTTCGAAACAAGAATTAAAGTCGCATTCCGGGATAGCCTTCAGAACGCGTAGCGATTCTCATTTTATTTCTTCTATCGTCTCAAAACGATTTCTCCGCAGTGGTCTTTTGAGTTTCGGGAATAGCCAGAAGTTACACGGTCTTCTTGCGAAAAGCTTAACGCAAACGACGCTTAACACTCAAATAATACTATTTGTTGACGGTTTGACCGGGTGTAAGGAATTCTGAATGGACAACACTACGATAATCGATGAAAACTGTCAACATGACCTTCAACACTTTCACGACCTTCTTTGAACTGTTTATACCACTTGTAAACAATCCTTTCCGACAAAGCATGGTCCCCGAAGGCCTTCTGCAACATCTTTAACGTTTCTGTACACGAAACTTCATTCCGCAAACAAAATTTAATGCAATTTTTCTTTGCTCAATATAATTAGAAATTGTAATAATCGCCGAATGCACTTTTAGCGTCGTACAAAACCAAGCGTAAAACAAAAATTAATGTTATGAAATAAAATTTGTCACAGATGTATATCACAATGCTGCCAACTTAGAAAAAAAATATTTATGATGTGCTGTTTACCCGCGCGATTTAAATTGAAAACTGGCTTTACTTTTTGGACACAGTAGTAGTTCCGACAAAATTTGATCACATTAATATGTTACATACACATGATTTATAGCAAGTATTTTCAATTTATTTAAATCATTTTAATTAAGAAATAAATTCAATGATTTATATTGATTTAAATAAAATAAGTAAAGGGATATTACATGAAAATTCGCCCTTTCGAGATTCGGCCGTTCGACCCATTCGGCCTTTATACTTTCGGCATTTCGACATTCGGCAAAAAAGTTTCAAACATACAAACCTGCCCATTTTATAAATATACTTTTTTCTAACCGATTAATAAAAACAAACAAGTGGCGCTTATGGTAGTTCTTAAATAGATACAAGAACAGTACAAAATATTTTTGTTTATATAGTGACGCAGGGGAGCATACAATTCATTAAACAAAAAAACAATAACAAAGATGATAAATAAAAGCAAATCTTTATAATTAAGACATCTTAGAGATAGAATTTGGTGAACAAAAAAAAATGTAATGATTTTGTTTTTCTTGCAAATTAATAACAAAATTCAAGATGAAAATTTGTATTCAATAGACTTTATTCGATAGATAAACAGGAAATACATAATAGTTGTATTTTAATCTAATAAACAATCGACTTGTTTATTCATTGATAAGTTTTTTATTTAAATAAAAGTTTTTATCATTTTTTTTCTTGGTTTGGTTTGGTTTGGTAATTATTTATCAATTGATTATTTGAAAAAATAATATAATCTTTAACACTATAGATTAGGCCCCCGATATTGAACCCTTTTTCATCATTTAACCCTTCTTTTTTTTTGGCAAGGTTTTATCAAATTTTACTGCCCATTTTAACTAAATACATCATAACAATCATCTTATTTCCTTTTATACGTATTTCTTAGAAAAAAAATATTTATTTTGGTTTATTATTATTATATTGACGACTACATCGAAGTGTGAATTCGTCTGATAAGAGAATTATTATTGTAACAGCAAAATTTATAGAAAGGAAAACAATTTGCTTTAATATTTAGATACATTCTTCATTGATTAAACAATAAACATAGGATAAAAATATTTTCAATGTATTCTTGCGACTGCAAAAAAAAAGTTCACGACCCTCAATCCAAAACAAACAAACTAACCATACATACAATTAAATTCGTCTAAACATGAGCTTAGCCCATTCTTCATACCCTAAAAGAAACGCTAAATCCTTTGAACTACCCTTGTATATATTTTGGTACGGTGAAAATTTAAAAGAAAATTTATTAATTTAATCCGATTATTGTCTGACAAAAAAAAAATTAAGAAAATTGATATATTAAATATAAAATAATTTAATTTTGACATTCAGGAAAATAGGAAAAGCAAAATCAGTTCAATGTTATATTAAAGCTATACAATGCAACAACACAACATTGTTGCAGATTTCTTAAAGAAAATTCTATTAAAATTCCATTCGATAATTAAATTTTTTGTTTGTTGTCGTATTGTAGTACGCATACGTATTCGCGTCGTACTTGGTGCTGCTATGCATGGAATGGAAGGACAATGTACATGAAAATCAAAATAAGTTTTCATCAAATTAAAAAAAGAAATTTTGAAAAAATATGACAAATTATTAATTTCGTGTTTAAATGTGGAAGGCGTTTTTTTTTTTTAATATTTCTTTCTACAGGTGACACCTACCTATCTCGCATAAAGTGCCTCAGTCATTTTATTTACTTTTGGAGTAATGACGGTGGACTCTAAATTTTGAGTGTGTCGTCTTTTATTTGTAGATGCGTGGTAAATATGGTTTATTTGTTGGTCAAATGAGTTTTATAGATATGTGTATAAAAAGGAATGATATAGTGCGCTATTAAAGTCGATAATTTTTAACACTTCCTTTTTCACAATTTATAATCATAACAATTAGTAAAATTATTAAAAGATATTGTATGTAAATATACATGTATCTAGTTCAAGATATTGGTTCTTAAACATGTGTCACATTTTTAGAAATCAATTTAGGCTACAAAAAACCGTAGGCTTTGAAAAAATCAAAAAACTGGCGTCTCAAATAAGTATATGTATATCATTTATGAATTTAGTTGTGTTACTTTCGTCATGCGTTAGTTAATTTTGGAATAGTGACTAGACAAAAACAAAAGGTTCTTCGAAAACGTGTAATTCACTATTATAGAAAAATGATGAAATCATTTACATTCAATTCCAGATACAAATCCAGCCGATCCTTTTTTTGCACAAGACATAAATATCAATCAACTAGAATTTATATAGTCAAAAGCTTAAAAAAAATATATAAAATTAACTAACCAGTTAACTGTTCAAAATTATATATGATACCAAATAATAGAAAACTAGATAATCAAGAAATTGATGATTATTTAGTTAAATTTGACGAACTAATACTATGAACTCTAAGACAAGTCTCTCATAAATCCAACGGTAGCAAACAATCCGTTAAATATTTATATGGAAATGCGCTAATCTTTAAACTTTATAGCCAAACAAGTAAAATTATTTCACAAATCAAAACTTTGAAACGAAACCTCACAATAGATATTCGTTATGTCTTGCAATTAAAAGCTATTTTAAAAGACGTTGTAATTTTAATTAAAGAAAATATCAATGCTCAAATAAATAAAGTTGGAAAAACAAAATTCGTAATATTCAACTGAACAGCCCAAAAAAACATGTTCCCAAAACTTAACCCTCGTCCGCGGCATAATTTTACAACGGTTACCGCCCTCACTGTATGCATTCCTTCCTATAAGCATTCCTCCCTTTATGCGTTCCTATATATGATTTATACTAAAAATGTAGAAATTTTACGAAAGTTCCATCCTCTATGGCTTCTACAAGAAAAGTTACTGCAATTAAAAAAACGCGACAAGGTACAATTGTGACTATGCCGCCTGACGAGGGTTAATAATAAGATATTCCGAAATAAACCTTATATGAACATAGAAAAGATATTGGTAGACCTAGACCGATCGGATAATTTAGGTATGTCATTATGCTAAGAAAATTGTATCAACATTGCCAATTCGATAGATGGTGAATAACTCGTTGTTAAAAGAAACTGATGATGGACGAACGTCCGAAACTAGTTTTTTAAAGATATAAAAAATAAATAATTATCACTAAAAAGAATAATATTAATTTTTTAATTTTTAATTTAATTAATTTATTAAGTTTGTGAATAAAAGTTTATATAAGATTAAAACATTAGTTAGATTTATAATATTTATTATTTAGTTCAGAATAGAAGGAAAAGTACAAAGCATTTATTAATTTATGGACTTCAATTATATATTTTCAATTATTCAATATTCCGAATTTTCCATTTTTCTAAATGACAGTTTTTCCAAGTTAATAATTTACAAACTGAATCAAACTGGGAAACATGATCTATTCCAAATTCTCCATTAAAATTCCGAAATTTTATTTCGTTTTTTTCCAGTTTCCAATTTTACAGATTTTTCAGTTTTTTAATTTTCCTTTATACTAAAATTATACTAATTTCATCTTTCAGCTTAATAGAATGTCTTGCCTGAATAGTGTTTCCATTAGATATCAATTTCTAACATTATGATTGTCTTATTCCATCAGTGCTTAATTATTTATTTGACGTTTTTCGTAACAGTCTGCGTTTGAAGTTTTTTCACTGGATTTAATAGTGTGCCTGGTCTATGAAAAGTGGGCTTACGTACGAAAATAAGTTATCGAGAAAACAGCTGTTAAAGGTAAAAAACTCGTTGCGTCAGTTTCGCGTTAACTAGTTGTTCCCTTTTATCTGCGCTTCCTGGTGTCTAACTTTATTCAAGGACGCCAAGTGTTGTTCTGCTTGGAATATTATCGTAGTTAATCGCGTTAAGTTGAGTTTACAAATGTTATCATTATTATCGCGCCGGCCGTTTTTTTCGTTATCACGTTAATGTAATCGTTTTCTCAGACTGACTAGATCAGGAGAGGAGCTAGCGTTAATCCAGGAACCTTGGATTAACAAAAACAGGATCTGTGGCCTTAAGGTGAAAGGGTATACAACTTTGTACTCGAGTAACTCTGAGAAGATAAGATCTTGCATTTTAGTGAAAAATACTTTAAAAATTTTTCTACTTTCTCAATACAGTAGTGGTGACGTTACTGCGATCAGTATGGAGGTTGGCAGAGACAAGTTTTGGCTGGTCTCTGCTTATATGGATCGGGAGAAGGAGATCCCGCCGGATAACCTGGGGGACCTGATCCGAGAAGCAAGGAGAAATAGGATTGGTGTGATTATTATTATTATTATTATTACTTGAGGGCCATGTGGGGGCTCAAGCCACCCCGCACTGCGACCTAAAAGATCTTTTGTGCATTAAGCCCTACTTAATTATCCGTCCAGTCAATATTCAAGCTCTTAATGAACCTGATAATACTGCCTAACGGTACGTGATACATACTATCTGGGCTCATTGCTCTCCCTCCTAGATGTTTTAATTATCTGTCCAGCCAATATTCAGGCTCTTAAAGAACCTGATAATACTGTCGACCGGTGTGTGATACATACTATCTGGGCTCATTGCTCTCCCTCCTAGATATAATAACATTTACTTCTGCTAGAAGAGCGGTAGCATTGGGACTCAAGGACATCGAGAGGGCAGACCCACTCCCGTATATTCCTATCCATGCCTCGTCTACCGTTTTGATTTTACTCTTGCGAGTTGCTGGGACATACTGTCTGGGCTCATTGCTCTCCCTCCTAGATGTTTACTGTTGGAAGTACTTCTACACGCGATACATATTATCTGGGCTCATTGCTCTCCCTCCTAAATGTTTACTGTAGGAAGTACTTCTACACGCGTTACATACTATCTGGGCTCATTGCTCTCCCTCCTAGATGTAATAACATTTACTTCTGCTAGAAAAGCGGTAGCATTGGGACTCAAGGACTTTGAGAGGGCAGACCCACTCCCGTGTATTCCTTCCCGTGCCTCGTCTACCGTTTTGATTTAACTCTTGCGAGTTGCTGGGAATAAAAAAGTCGCCTGTAGGTCACCCAGGTTTACTACAGGAAGGCTAAATAAAACTGGAGGGTGCCTGGTATCCAGAGTCCGCATATATAGACTGATTAACCTATCAGCCATTCATCCATCGGCATATGCTGTTCCACCTTAGATTAGGGATTTTTTGTCAAGGTTTTCTCCTTTAGCGTCGTACTTTAGCCTGTCACCAAAGGCCACATTCAGCCTAATGGTTACAGTTACCGGTGGTTGCCACGAGGAGGCAGTACGTACACCTGCGCCTACTGGAAGTTTACGGAGCCCCTTCCAATAGACGCCAAACCACCCAGGATTGGTGTGATACTCGGATGTGATGCAAACGCGCATCACACAATTTGGGGGAGCACTGATATTAATGAGAGGGGTGAATTATTTTTTGATTACTTTTTAGCGTTGCACTTATATTTGTTTTAATAAAAACGCGATTTTTTTAATTTTATAATTTAATGAACAATATTTTATTATTTTAATTTATTTATTTAATTCAACACACCTTGTGTATTCTCAACTTTGATGCGCGTGCGCCCACCGCAATATCCGAGACGAGACTCACTATTTTTTTTGTGTTTGGTTATTTCGTTTTTTTCGATGTCTCATTAATGGAAGAGACAGTAGCTCAGTTGTTGTGTCTGTTGGTCAATAGACCTTTCGCTTTGCGTCTGATAAGTGTTCGCGTGTGTTCTGAACTATGTGGTGGAGAACGCATAAATCATTGCGTTAACCGCCACAACTTATTAAATACTAACCTTTCAGTCTGCAATGTTGGGCAGGAACCGACATTTATCGTTAGTAATCGGCAGGAGGTTCTAGATGTGACCCTCGCCTCGGATACTATTTTTCAGTTGATTAGGGGATGGAGAGTGGCGAAGGAGCACTCATTCTCTGATCATCAATATATAATTTATAACCTTAACATACACCCGGGTACCCAGAAGCCGTTCAGGAATCCTAGAAGGACAAACTGGGAGAAATATGGGGAGGTGTTGGAGGAACTATTGCCGGAGGTCCCCGGACTTCCGGAGACAGTGGAAGAATTGAATTGCATTGTGGATGTTGTCACAAAAGCATGCAATCTTTCCTTTAATGCTTCTTGCCCCTTGATAAAGCCAAGGGGCAGGCAAAAACCGACATGTTGGTCCATGGAGTTGGAGACCTTTCGGAAGGCGTGTAGGACAGCCTTTAATAAGGCAAAGAACACGAGGCATGTACGGGACTGGGACTCCTATAAGGAGGACCTAAGAAAGTACAAAAAAGAATTGAGGAAGGCACAGAGGGGATCTTGGAGACTCTTCTGTGGTAGAATGGAAGAAGTCTCTGAGACTTCCCGCCTTAGGAAGATTCTATCTACTAACCCAACTAGTCCTAGTTACTTAATTAGACCAGACGGGTCATGGACAGCTTCAAGTGCGGAATCGTTGGAGCTTCTCATCGATACCCACTTTCCGAGATGACTTGATGACTCGATGGAGCCTGGAGCTCATCGAGGAACACCTCCAATAGTTATGGAGGGCATATTGGATAGAGAGCGGATCAGGTGGGTGCTGCAGGGTTTTAAGCCTTATAAGTCGGCGGGCCCGGATCGGATTATACCAGCAGAGATTCAAAAGAACTCGGCAGCCATCATCCCCTGGCTAGAGGTTATCTTCAGGGGATGTTTGAAACTAGTCTATATTCCTAGGAATTGGACAGAGGTCAAAGTAGTCTTTATCCCGAAATCGGGAAAGAGCTCACATGCTCTTCCAAAGGACTTGAGGCCTATAACTCTATCATCCTTTCTGCTGAAAACCCTGGAAAGGTTGATAGATGTGTTTATTCGATCAAGAATTGAACCCAGGAATTGGGCAATGTCGCAGCATGCGTACTGTAAGGGAAAGTCGGTGGACACAGCTCTGCACGATCTAGTACGCACAATTGAGAAATCAATTTACTTGCAAGAGTTTTGCATGGTAGCATTTCTCGATATTGAGGGTGCTTTTAATAATTTAAAAACGGAGGCGATCATGGAAGGATTGTCTTTTTGAAGGTGGACTGCTCTATAAGTAGGTTAATAAATCAGATGCTGGTAAGCAGGACTATTACCTCGGAGCTGGGAGAGTCCAAGATTAGAAGACGGGTGGTTAGAGGAACCCCACAAGGAGGTGTAATGTCCCCCATTCTCTGGAGTGCAGTGATTAATGGATTGCTGCTGGAACTAGAGAGAGAGGGGATAGGGGTTGTAGCATATGCTGATGATGTAGCGATAGCTGTCTCAGGCAAATATCTAGATACGATTAGGGATGTTATGCAGAATGCACTCCTGATTGTTACGAAATGGGCCAGCAAGTGTGGATTGGGGATTAACCCGTCCAAAACAGAGCTGGTACTATTTACTAGGAAATATAAAATTCCGGTGGTTATCCCTCCTATCATAAACGGCAGCGGACTAGTTTTTTCTGACCGAGCGAGATTTCTGGGCATAATCTTTGATAGTAAGCTCAGCTGGAAGCCTAACACTTTGGAAAGAGTGAATAAGGCTATTGTAGCCTTATACTCGTGTAGGAACGCTATAGGTAAGAGATGGGGCTTGAAACCGGAGCTGGTATACTGGCTCTATACCGCCGTGGTAAGACCTGTGCTAATGTACGGGGTGGGCGTTTGGTGGCCAGCTCTAGATAAGGTAACATATAGAGGTATGATGGAGAAGGTGCAAAGAACGGCCTGTATGCTTATAAGCGGGGCGCTTAGGACAACACCTACACGCGCTTTAGAGGTTATGTTCCACCTTATTCCAATCGACCTTTATGGTAAACACATGGCAGCCAACGTGGCTACGAGACTCTTGGCTGTCTCTCAGTGGAAGTGTCTTCAGGTGGGACACTCGACGATAGGTAGATTCGCTGGCGAAGAACTGGCGAATCTGGATTATATTACACCAACGTTGTGCTTCGATAAGGGTTTCCGTACCATCTTTCCCTCAAGGGAATCCTGGAGAAACGGATCAATCTTGGAAAACGAGGCAGTGCAATTTTTCACGGACGGCTCGAGGCTAGACGATCAGGTAGGAGCCGGAGTCTTCTGTGATAAACTTAATGTTAATATTTCTGTTCGTCTCCCTGACTACTGCAGCGTGTACCAGGCTGAAGTGGTGGCGATCGGGCAAGTCATGACATGGTTGAAGCATAATGTGGTACCCGGGAGGGATATCGCAATTTATGTGGACAGTCAGGCAGCGATCAAGTCACTTGGGGCAGTTTGTCTGAAGTCGCGGGTGGCGCTGGATTGCCGATCATCTCTTAACGAGATGAGCGAGTATTTCAGCATCCAGATAATCTGGGTCCCGGGTCACTCGGACGTCACGGGGAACTGCAGGGCGGACGAACTAGCTAGGTACGGTACGACTCTCCAGATGCAGCCGGAAATGGTAGGTCTGGGGAGGCCTATGGCAGTGCTAAAATGGGCGCTCAGTAAAAAGGCAATCGCCTTGACAAATGAGAGGTGGATCAACACTCTCACGTGCAGGGTAGCAAAGCAAGTTTGGCCAAAACTGGACTTGCGGCGCTCCAAGGTACTAATATCCCTGGGAAGACAAGAAATAGGATTGGTCGTAGGGATAATGACAGGTCACTGCCTTTTTGGGGAGCATGCGAGAAGGCTGGGGATACAGACGAATGACTTTTGTAGAAGTTGCATGGACGAAGAGGAGGAGGAGACTTTGGAACACTTCCTATGCTCATGTCCGGCGCTATCATACAGAAGGCATAAGTATTTGGGTGTGTACGGTATGGACAGCCTTTCGGAACTCGCGGACTGTGGAGTGCAAGATTTATTACGCTATATAAATAGCTCTGGTTGGTTTCAACGGGAGTAATGGGGAGATGGGATCCTGTGGTATCACAACGGGCCATTGCTGGCCTAAGTGTGCGATAGCAGCCACTTTAACCTAACCTAACCTAATGTAATCGTTTCTGTTGGCCTTTTGCAGAAAAATGAGTGTTGATGAGGAGTTTAGTGCCATCTATAGTCAATAATTCCCTGAAAACGATGAAGACAATAACGGGTCTGATGATGGTACTCTGCTTTCTCTTCATTTTTAGTAAACTTTTCCATAAATTATGACTTTCTGGTTTTCATCATGTGAAAGAGCGTCTCATACTCTATCCGAATCGGCAAAAAAGTGAAAAACGATTTTTTGACACGTAAGCCCCATTTTCATAGACCAGGGGCCTATTTAACCATCGTACTTTGCAACTTAGCACTTATCACTTTTCAAAATTTTGCTAAGCAAAAATTTATTTTGATAAGTTCAACTATTTTGTTCCATAAAGAGAAAATTACATAACATTATTGTATAAAAATTACATGTTTAGTTTCGAATACATTATTAAACAAGCGTCGATGCGATTTAGATATTAATGTTATAGGTTTAATGTGATTTATATACCTAATTAAATATTAATACCGCTGTACAAAAATCTCTTTGCAATCAATATTATTTGCTAAGTGATATATGATTTGCTTCATCATCTCCTTCATTAGCTTCATCACCACTGTCATTAGAATCTGCAAAAATAATTAATTATGATTTAAATGCTTGAACCACTGTATCGAGAGAATGTTCCATCCGATCAGAGTAATTCTGGTGTGAATTTTTGCGTTAAAAAACAGTGGCGGTTCTTTTATTTTAAATAAAAATAATTAATCTCCACATAAATGAAATTAAAATCTGCAAAATAGCAATTTACAATAGTTAAGAGTACTGTAGCGGGAGAATGCCTCATTCATTTGTGCGTAAAGAAACTGTGGCAGATAATTTATATTCAATTAAAATAATTAATTTTAACATCTTATAAACGTTATCACGCAAAACACCTACGGCGACGAAGCCCACCGCGCATTTTTTTATTGTAGAAGTACAGCAAAAAAACAGAGAGTAAAAAATGCTCAATTATCAATTGATATTAAGTAGTGGATGTTATCCACTGGAAGTAGTAGTGGTAAAAAATGAAAAAAATTAAATTTTTTTGATATGGTTTTTTATAGTGACCAACACACTTAACAGTATATATTTTGAAATGTGTATAAGTTTGGTAACAGAACAATCAGGCTTCCTAAAGAGAGAATTTTAGCAGGTTTTGGCTTTGTGCATGATTCGTTTTTATTGTTTAAATTAAAGGGAGTAAAATGTATGATACATTTTACTCCCTTTTACTTTCATAGTATTCGATTGTGTATGTTTTCTACATTGTACAAGCGAAATATAGTAAAAAAAAATTTTAGGGGCCCCCCCAAAAGTTACCTTTTAGTGCCAAAACCACCTGGTTAAAATATTTTTAAAAGTCAATTATATTTACCGTTGGTAATTCCATTAAAAGTATGTTTTTTTTAATATAAAGCAAATTTTTAACTTAAAGAGAGGCAGACACCACTTCGAAACCTAATTTTTAGGACTTAGGAGACCCCAAAACGGATAAATCACTAATAATCTCAAGATCCAACATTTTTATGATTACTATATTTTATTTACGTAAAATAAAATAAAAAGTTACTAGCCAAAACGTTGTTTCTTCTCCCTAAAAGTGGATAGAGGGAATTTATCACAGAGAGTGGCGTTCGAGAGGTTAGGAATTTCAATTAATACACGGTATCCTACCAGTTTCTAAAGAAACATGTACTTCAGGAATATTTATATAATAAGTCTAGTTGAACTCAGCTTCAATTGGAAAATACCAACGTTAAATTTTAAATGTATTTTAAAAATATTTTAACCAGTCATTAACGACACTCTAAAGAAACTTTCTGAAAGACCCCCGTAGCAAAATTGTAAAAAAAAATTTGATATTCTACCCTATATATTATATACACACATACACACACACATACACATATCAAAAAATATATTTTTCAAGTACACATCACACACACCAGTGTTTCCAAGGTGGAGAAAACGTTAACTCCGATTATTTAATTTTTTTTTTTTTTTCAAAAAAGCACCAAAAATTAAATTGGTATTAATAAATTAATTGTTATCGTGAAACAGACGACTTTAAAGCATCGGACGGCAAAATTGACCCATCCATTTTGTCGGACAATCTTACCTCTTGATTTTAAATAGTTTTATTAAACGATTCTACTAAAAAAGAGCTGGGTATGTGTAAATTTTTAATAATCGCTATTTTCATATGTTTACGGTGGTGGACACGCTCGACGCCCCCACTTTTTTGTCGGACGAAGCTTTTTTCGCATGTTTCATTCATTAATCTTACAACTACAATTTGAAAAAAGGACATCCATAAACTTTTAGTACAACGTGAAATCTGCGCCTTTCGGAACTATTAGAAAGAGAACACACCACTTACGAAAATTTTCGAAGATAAAAAAGTTGGTAGACTTAGCATAATTAAGCAATACATGAATTTTTAGAGGTGTATTTATCAATTTTACCATAATGCTGACGGGCACCCGGATTATTAGCACTAAAAAGGGGATGGCCAAAAAATGTTGGTTCTATAGAATTACTGCCATTATACTCAAGTGGCTGACCGGCAGGGCAGGGCATTAACGAATTACATGTATTTGAATTACGTAATGAAAATATAAATTATAACTTGTAATTTGTATTTTAATTACTCGTTTTCCAAGTAACAGTATCTTGTATTTTAATTACTTAAATTCTAAGTAATTGTAATTTGTATTTTAATTACATCAGTTTTTTTAATTTATTGTTTACATTTTTACAAGGTTTATTAACCCTTAACGGCCACAACTCAGCCAGGCCACATAGCGGCCACATGGGGTAACTCATTACCCCACGCTAAAAAACCTAGTTGTACAAGACATGGGTGTTTTAAGACTTCTAACCGATTGTTTTATGTTTGTTGAAGAGTTCTTCAACATTTCTAATGATTTTTATCGGTAAATTTATAGATGGCGTTCTAAGAAAATTCAGCAAAAATGGTTTTTTCAGAAAAAAATTCATTACTCTGCCATTTTTCAATATTAAGGGCTAAAATTTTAGGATTGTATGCATAACATATACCACTACTATTAAAAATAACAGTATCCGCTGATCATTCAAAAAGTATATTTATTTTGCACAATTACTGGAGGAAAAAATGAACAAAAATTACAAATCGTAAAATTTGCTTTTTTTGTGTTTTATTAGCTTCTAAATACATGTACAGAAAAGTGAAAACAAATATTATTTTTATGATATTTGAACAAAAAAAATTATTTTGAATCCTATTTTATTGACTAGCACACATCATGCACAAAGGGAACCGATGTTCATCGCAAACCGGTCTTCCACAGGCCAAACATCCAACACGCGTTTTTTCGTCCTTCTTTCGGTTGCACAGTACGCAAAACAATTATTGCATTTTGTGCGTTAAACAATAGAAAAACACGTGCCAATGCACATTCAATTTTTTAATTTTATATTTCGATGCCTTAATGTGAATAGGGCGTAAGTTGCATTTTTAAAATTTTACAGGAGGACGACAAAACTTAATATTTTGGTAAAAATTAAACTTACAAATAATAAATAATGTTGATATAAATAAAAATAGGTGTTATTTGGCAAAACTAATTAATTTTAATGTTATTTTTTATTGTGTAAATCAACCAAAGGCGTCGTAGAAAAACAAAAACCCAATTTTAAAAATTTTGATGTTACGCCTTATTTATATTAAGCCATCGATTTGTATTAGTGTGTAGCAACACGAGAATACCAGAAATTTCATAATGCAAAAGTGCATTACAAATCCCCACCACAAATTTAAGTTTGTAGGCGGAGAGGTAAAGAAACGAGGGTGAATACGGTTGTTAAAAATACTGGTGTGGATAGGCCCTTAGATTTATTCAATAAACAATATCATATAAAAATGAAACTGAATTATTTCACATGAACAGACAAGATTCCATAACGACTAGGATTGAACATTTTTTTTTTACTAGATTATAAAAACTTACCTTTATTTTGTCTATTGACACCACAAGCAAGTCGATTTGAAAAAAAAAGATCTGTGCCGAGCAACGGTTACGGCCACACTGGGGTAACTAGTTACCCCACGCCGAGAAAACGAACGCTCAAAGCGCCGCCACGCGTTTTTTCGGCTTCCTATGTTATGGAGTCACCTGAGTCTACTACCGGCAGATGTCGTTACTTGTATCAATTTCAAAGGTTTTAAACCTCTAATTTCACTTTTTCTGAGCCTGGGGTAACTAGTTACCCCGTGTGGCCGCTAAGGGTTAAGATTTGATTCTACAGCCATCAGTATAAAACCTTATGTTAATGATCGTTATTATAATGATATGTTTTTTTCACTAAACAAATTTCGTCAAATCAAATTTTTCAATTTACAAAAGTAAAGTAATTGTAACTTGTATTTTAAGTAATCCACTTGAAAGTAATTTTAATTTGTATTTTAATTACTGAGTTTGCTGTAATTTGTAAAAGTATTTTAATTACTCAGTGTAATGTAATTTGCCCAGCCTTGGCGACCGGTCACAATCGCGAAATATAAAGACATGATGGATTTGCTTCCTATATTCCACCTATTCATCATGGATATTTTCAAAACTGAAAAAGTCGGATCAACTTGTTGAGGAGTAAAATGAAATCCAAACTTATCAAATCCATTAAAACTTTCTCTTTGTAATAACTGGATGTCAATTATAATGTAAAACTCTCTTTAATGAATAAAATCAATATGAAATGATGGTATAAGTCATTTTGGGAGCCGTTTAAATTGCAAACGACAAAATATCTTTGGCAAATTTGCATATTTGGCAAATATCATATGACAAAACAAATTGAATGGCATAAATGTATGTTTAATCAAAAAATCTATTATCAATTTTGACAGGTATGATGTAAATGGAATTTTTAAATGATTTTGGATACATTTTTGGAATATAACTAGCATATAACTTAGCTGTTTCTTAACCTATTGTGAGTAAATTTGACAAGTACGGCGGAAATAGAATTGTTAAATGATTTTTATGTAACTTGGCTATTTCTGAACTGATTGTGATGAAATTTGGCAGGTATGACGATTACGCTAGAATTAATAAAAATATATTTCCTTGAAAACGGAAATTTAGAATTATCTGGAAAATAGAGATTTATTACTAAAATTAGAATGGAAATCTCCATTTTCCAGAATATTTCAACATGAAATTCTAAAAAAGGAAGATTAAATCTTCATTTTCCAAAATTTAAATTATCATTTTGAAGCCAAAATATTTTTATTAATTCAGGCACGACACGCGAAAATTTTGTTCAAATTTTAGAGTAATTACTTTTTGGCAAATTATTCTTTAGGAATTATTTGCCAAAAAGTAATTTGTCAAACAAATATTTGATATAAGTGAATTTGCCATTCATACTTCTTTGCCAAACGTTTTTTTTTTTTGCTAAAAGTAATTTAATGAAGCTTTCATTTGCGAAACGTTTTTTTGCTAAAAGATATACCCCCTTATGTATTATTATTGTTATTTTTGTCTCTCACCCATTGAATGTTGATAATTATAAATGTAAAAAAAGGTAATATGTAAATTGTTTTATACTGTTTATTGTTGAATGTATAAAAATAAATAAAATTATCATAAAATAAATAAACGGCTGAACCCCAGCATTCGAATTTCCAATTATAATTCAAATTTTTGACCCAGGTTTAATTCCAATTTTGTTCGAGTCCATTTCAAATTTCAAACGAAAGCGAACCATTCTCTGGTGCAGTAATGAATAAGGCAGACATTGAAAATTCAATAATGAAATATTAATTAATTATTGTTCTACAGTTTGGTATCATGGTCCAATGGACTATAAAATCGATTTTTTAAATATTTTTTTTTTTGTTGATAAAAGGCCTGTTTGTAGAATTAAAATTGTAAATTGATGTTCTTTATATAAAGTTTGTTTTAAGTTGAAATGAGAAAGCCGTCTCATAATTCATATTAACGTCTGCAAAATGTACAAAAACATTAAAAAGGTAATTTTGCGGGAAATCCCAGAAATCAACATAAACGATTAACCATCTACTCATATTCGCTATTAGTCTACGTCTATATGAACTTTGGCTTGTATAGTCATCAATTAGAAATGCCATCCATTATACGAATGTACTTGTACACAAACTAGTAAAAGCGCGATATCTATATGTATCTTAAATATTTTATCTAAATTGATTCTCAATTAATTTTAATAAAATTATGAATGAATTTAATTTTTTTAATTTACATCAAATCAATATTTCTGACGTCTTTAATAAACTATTTGAAAGAAAGAAAATCACATGAAATTATAACTGCTTGCTTGTACAATAAACAATTAAAGTCTTGTGATAGGTTCTAATTAATAGCATTTTAAAAATTAATCAAATTAAAATATAAAGAAATTTTTATTATTTTCAAAAAAAAAAAACAAAAACGAATAACAATTAAAATTGTTTTGGGTTTTTTGATTGAAATTTTTAATAAAAATTCCAATATGTATCTCAAGCCAAAATCGATAAAAATTTATTTTTTTTAAATTTACGGATTTTCGAAATTTGTGAATATAATGGTTTGTTAATTAATTTTGTGGAATGAAGGCGCCAGGTAAATTAACAAAAACTTAAGTAAATTTTAAATATTTATTATAAGTTTGTTCATAGGCGGCTGTCTGCCCAAGTTTTTTTGTACTCTTTATTTTTAACAAATAATAACAATTTATTGTGCAAAATACTCTCGATAAATTAATTTTTGTGGCACGTGACCTCTCGCTTATAAAAGCCAACAAGTATGGCACCTGACTGAATATTAAACATAAAATATAAGTTTCATTGTGTTTATGATTAAAAAATAATAAATTATTTAATAAATTTATTTTTGAATTAAATTGTTATTGCTTTTTTAAGTAAATAAAACATCACCCATATAATGTGTGGCGCCAATTTTCTTTTTAAAAATAATGAAGAAATATGTATCTCTTACATTCATCTATGAACACATATGTCTTAACACAAATAATTATTAATGCAATTTATCATTATGATAAATGTTTTATTATTATTAATATACATATTTTGATTACTTAGAATCATAAAAACTTAATTAAATTTATTTTGTTTATAAATAAGGAATACAATTTTTTTTTTGTGTAGTGTCTTTATCGTTAATTAATCGGAATTAATTTATGAGTATGCTTCTTGTCAACGTATGCCAAATACCATCGCAACACGTTCTAGAAAATATATATAACTGTTACGTACAGCAATGGTTCAATATTGTTACTGTTAAAAGATAAAACGTAATAAAAATTTGATTTTCACATTAATTAATATCCCATAAAATGTAGTGGTAAAATTTTCACACGCAACCAGAATATTCTTTACTTCTTTTATCTACTTCTCAGTTTCTCATAAAGTGTCGCGGTTAAAATTGTACTCGAAAAATATCTTTCTCATATTTATTTATTTTATAGAAAAATATGTCAAATTTAATGTTCTAATAAAATATTTTTAATGTTAATTTTAAAATTTATGATTTGTAAAATATCATTATTTAGCGTTTAATATTTCTTTAACGTGCTTCGCATCATTTTTCTTGAAAGAAAATATAAATTTTCTTTCTTACCTCAAGTAATTTTTTTCGTGTGGGATTTTTTTTTTTTTTTTTTATGTGAACATAATAAATAATATTTAACATTTAACATTTTTTTTGATCGTTTATTTTTAGATAAAAATTTCTAAATTAAGATATTTGGAATTTATTTTTGGAAATAACAAAAATATATTAATTTATTTTAAGACATGAACATTCCGTATAATTTATAAATACCAACAATTGTGTCACCTTATTCTCCAAAAATACGTGATTTTTCATTTAAGAAATATTTTGTTGTTTATTTGTAGTAAATAATTTACATACTGAATTAATAAACTTAGGGGAGGTAAATTAACGTTTTCCCAAGGTTGGGCAGTTGGTTGTTTAAGGACAGTGTGTAGTATATGACAAAAAAATATCAACTGCGTAATTATCGGTAACAATGGAACCATAAAACCGCTAAAACTTATTTAAGATAACACATAAACTACCGATGTAAAATGATCTGTAGTAACTGTACAACGAAATTATATTTCCATCCTTAAACAACCAACTCCTCCCAGCATGTAATTTGAATGATTGATTGATTCGAGTGTACGACCAATCCAAAGCAAGATCCCCGGATACACCGGATCCATAGTACACCCTTTTACATACTCGTATAACAAAACCGAAGGATAGGAAAGAAATGTTAGTATTATAGACTTGACCCGGTTTCAGCCACCTATGTAGTCGATACAAAATTTGTCAGTATGATATTTTTAGTAAATTATTTATCACAAGAAAACACAATTTGTTCAAGTTCATTTACTGCTTAAGTTCCTGGAAGGGTATTTCAGGTTCTTCAAAAATTTCCTAAATTTAAAATCCGCATTAATCCTTTACTATATAATAACAATTTTAAAACTAATTAAGTTCAAATTTAATTCTCTGAAATCAATTATAAATAAATCTTTATGTACTACAAATAATTAAATTAATATTCTGTTTAATAATAATTAAACCAACTACCAATTACCAACCAACACCAATACCAATACCAACATCAATACCAATACCAACATTAATACTACCATTATGACATACTGTTTAATAATCAGCTGGTTTGTTTCCTATTCAATGAAACCCAAAACCTAATTACATACTTCACAATTAATTATTTATTTAAAATCAGCCTAACAACTAAAATCCAATAATAAATAATTCAATTATTAACAATAATAAATAGCCGTGCTCGGTTTCTCACCTGAAAATCCCGATGCATCCAATCCATTCCTGATTATCAATTTATGACAAATTGTTAAAGCACACGTCATTTTGGAATACTATTTCTATCGCGAAGCTCAAATTTCACTAAAATCAGTTAAGAAAATATAAAGGGCTGAAACCTCACGAGGTGATCAGAACTTCGGTCTTTGATGTTTTCTTTGAATGGGGATACCATTCACCTGTCACCTGTGTCATAAAGTAGGTGTAACAGTTTTGACAGTACTGATTTCTATTTTAACCAACAAATACATATTTACTTATACAACAACAGCCAAACAGGTCAAAAGCTTCAGTAACAGGGGTACAAGCATCCAATATGTATAACACTAAAAATCGTAAACTAGAACTTTATACCAAAAGTAGTATACAAAATTTTACTGATATTTCTAACCGTGTAACTGACCATATTCCAGAGCTTTATCCTAAAATTAGTTTAGAATTCCATTCCCAACACACATGTCAAATTTGATGATACCCGGTTAATGAATAGCCAAGTTCCATCCCACTTGGCCTTATTCCGGAACTTCACCCAAAACTTATTTTAGAATCCCATCTCCCATACACATGTCGAATTTCATCATAATCGGTTGAGAAATGGGCAAGCTTCATCATACTTGGCCATATTCCAGAACTTCATCCAAAAATCATTTCAGAATCCCATTTCCAACGCACATGTCGAATTTCATCATAATCGGTTGAAAAATAGCCAACTCAACTCTAACTCAACTTCAACTCAACCAGCAAATTGACCCCTAATTTAACCTTCAAATCAATTTCAAATTCAATGCCCAATTCAATAATGAAACCAGTATGTATAAAAAAATCGTAAATATTTATAAAACCAGGTATTTTGGGTCAATTCGTATGGCAGGTACCCCACCCTCTTGACGTACAGTCTCCAAAAGCTTTTCAAATCTCCGCATTGACTATAGAAACAGATTGGCGAAAAAAAATTCCAAATCGGATAGGCAGCCCTCGAGATACTACCAGTACAGACACCCAGACATCCAGGCAGACGGACGGACATTTTTTTTTTGCTTCTTCAGTCTCAGGGACTTTCAAAACGTCGAGAAAAGTGGTTTTAGACCAACCAAATTTTTCGTCATTTTTGGCAGGATTTCAATACTTTGATCTTTTTAGACCGAAGTAATAGCCAAGTTCCATACTACACTTTTGACTATACTATTGACTACACTTTTGACTTCACTTTACACTACACTTGTGAATACACTTTGGGCTGCACTTGTGACTACTCTTTTGACTACACTAGTGACTATACTTTTAACGACACTTTTGACTACACTTTTGACTACACTATTGACTACACTTTTGACTACACTTGTGACTACACTTGTGACTACACTTGTGACTACACTTTTGACTACACTTTTGAATGCACTTTAGACTATGTTTTTTACTACAATTGTGATGACCCTTTTGAATACACTTTTGAATACACTTTTGACTACAATTTTGACTACACTTTTGACTACATTTTTGAATACACTTGTACAACACTTTTGAATACACTTGTGATTATACTTTTGGCAACATTTTTTACTACACTTTTGACTTCACTTGTGATTTCACTTTTGACAACATTTGTGACCTCACTTTTAACTACACTTTTGACAACTCTGTTGACTACACTTTTCATTACATTTTTCACTACACTTTTGACTACACTATTCATTACACATTTCTCTGCACTTGTGACTACACTGTTGACTACATTTGTATCGACACATCTGATTACACGTTTGGCTATACTTTTGACTACACTATTGACTACAATTGCGACTGCACTAGTGACTATACTTTTGACTACACTTTTGCGAATACACTTGCGACAACACCTTTGACTATATTTTAGACCAACGTTTGACTACACTTTGGATTACATTTTTCATTACACTTTTCACTACACTTGTGACTACACTTTTCACTACATTTGTGACTACACTTCAAACTACACTTTTGACTACACTTGTGACTACACTTGTGACTACACTTGTGACTACAATTGTGACTACACCTGTGATTACACTTTTGACTACACTTTTCACTACATTCGTGACTACACTTCAAGCTACACTTTTGACTACACTTGTGACTACAATTGTGACTACACCTGTGACTAAACTTTTGACTATAATTTTGGCTACACTTGTGACTACACTTGTGACTAGAATTATGACTACACCTGTGACTACTTGACTATACTTTTCACTACTCTTTAGACCAACTTTGACTACACTTTTTATTACACTTTTCATTACACTTTCCACTACACTTGTGACTACACCTTTGACTACACTTTTCACTACACTTTTGACTACACTATGCACTAAACTTTTGACTACACTTGTGACTGCACTTATGACTACACTTGTGACGACACTTTTGACCACACTTTTGACTACACTTTTGACTACACTTGTGATGACATTTTTGACTACACTTTCCACTACACATTTGACTGCACTTGTGACTTCACTTTTGACAACATTTGTGACCTCACTTTTAACTACACTTTTGACTACTATTGTGACTATACTTTTGGCTATACTTTTAACTACACTTTTGAATACACTTGTGATGAAACTTTTGACTACACTTGTGATTACACTTCTGGCTACACTTTTGACTACACTTTTGACTGCACTTGGGACTACACTTTTGACTATACTTGTGATCACATTTTGACTACACTTTTTATTACAATTGTGACAACACTTTTAACTACACTTTTCACAATAATTTTGACTACAGTTCCGACTACACTTTTGACTACACTTTTGACTGCACTTGTAACTACATTTTTGACTACACTTTTGACCACACTTGTGATTACACTTTTGACTATTGTTTTGATTGCACTTGTGACTACAAGTTTGCCTACACTTGTGATTATATTTGTATCTACACTTTTAACTACACTTTTGACTACACTTGTGGCTGAATCTTGATCTTTGTCTTGACCTTTTGAAGTTGGGTTGTTCTCCGCTTGGTGTTTGCTGCATTAAAGGCGGAGGTCGTCCGACTACACATTTGACAACATTATTGTGACTAGGTACACTTTTGACTACACTTGTGACTACATTTTTGGCTACACTTGTGACCACACTTTTGACTACACTTTACCCTATACTTTTGACTACACTTTTCATTACACTTTTCTCTACACTTGTGACTACACTTTTGACTCCATTTGTATCTTCACATTTGATTACATTTTTCACTACACTTTTGACTACACTTTTGACTACACTTGTGACCACACTTTTGGCAATACTTTTGACTATACTTTTCACTACACTTGTGACTACAATTGTGACATCACTTTTGACCACACTTTTCACAATAATTTTGACTACACTTTCGACTTCACTTTTGACTACACTTTTCACTGCAATTTTATCTACACTTTAGACTACACTTGTGACTACACTTTTGACTATAGTTTTCATTGCACTTGTGACTACACTTTTCATTACACTTTTGACAATACATGTGACTATACTTTTTACTACACTTTTGACTAAACTTTTCACTACACTTTTGACTACACGTTTGACCACACTTGTACCTACACATGTCACTATGCTTTTGACTGGCACTTTTGACAACACATTTGACTATACTTTTGACTAGACTTATGACTACACTTCTGACTACACTTCTGACTACACTTGTGGCTGCCTCTCGATTTTTGTCTTGATATTTTAAAGTTCGGGTCCGCTTGGTGCTTGCTGCATGAAAGGCGGAGGTGGTCCCATTTTTTGTACATATTGTTTTCCGACAGTCACATACAAACGACTATGCTGCTTGAATACACTTGCGACTACACCTTTGACTTTACTTTTGAAACTACACTTTTGAATAACCTCTGACTACACTTTTGATTACACTTTTCATTACACTTTACACCTTTCACTGAGTGCAGTGATTAATGGATTGCTGCTGGAACTAGAGAGAGAGGGGATAGGGGTTGTAGCATATGCTGATGATGTAGCGATAGCTGTCTCAGGCAAATATCTAGATACGATTAGGGATGTTATGCAGAATGCACTCCTGATCGTTACGAAATGGGCCAGCAAGTGTGGATTGGGGATTAACCCGTCCAAAACAGAGCTGGTACTATTTACTAGGAAATATAAAATTCCGGTGGTTAGCCCTCCTATCATAAACGGCAGCGGACTAGTTTTTGCTGACCGAGCGAGATTTCTGGGCATAATCTTTGATAGTAAGCTCAGCTGGAAGCCTAACACTTTGGAAAGAGTGAATAAGGCTATTGTAGCCTTATACTCGTGTAGAAACGCTATAGGTAAGAGATGGGGCTTGAAACCGGAGCTGGTATACTGGCTCTATACCGCCGTGGTAAGACCTGTGCTAATGTACGGGGTGGGCGTTTGGTGGCCAGCTCTAGATAAGGTAACTTATAGAGGTATGATGGAGAAGGTGCAAAGAACGGCCTGTATGCTTATAAGCGGGGCGCTTAGGACAACACCTACACGCGCTTTAGAGGTTATGTTCCACCTTATTCCAATCGACCTTTATGGTAAACAGATAGCAGCCAACGTGGCTACGAGGCTCTTGGCTGTCTCTCAATGGAAGTGTCTTCAGGTGGGACACTCGACGATAGGTAGATTCGCTGGCGAAGAACTGGCGAATCTGGATTATATCACACCAACGTTGTGCTTCGATAAGGGTTTCCGTACCATCTTTCCCTCAAGGGAATCCTGGAGAAACGGATCAATCTTGGAAAACGAGGCAGTGCAATTTTTCACGGACGGCTCGAGGCTAGACGATCAGGTAGGAGCCGGAGTCTTCTGTGATAAACTTAATGTTAATATTTCTGTTCGTCTCCCTGACTACTGCAGCGTGTACCAGGCTGAAGTGGTGGCGATCGGGCAAGTCATGACATGGTTGACGCATAATGTGGTATCCGGGAGGGATATCGCAATTTATGTGGACAGTCAGGCAGCGATCAAGTCACTTGGGGCAGTTTGTCTGAAGTCGCGGGTGGCGCTGGATTGCCGATCATCTCTTAACGAGATGAGCGAGTATTTCAGCATCCAGATAATCTGGGTCCCGGGTCACTCGGACGTCACGGGGAACTGCAGGGCGGACGAACTAGCTAGGTACGGTACGACTCTCCAGATGCAGCCGGAAATGGTAGGTCTGGGGAGGCCTATGGCAGTGCTAAAATGGGCGCTCAGTAAAAGGGCAATCGCCTTGACAAATGAGAGGTGGATCAACACTCTCACGTGCAGGGTAGCAAAGCAAGTTTGGCCAAAACTGGACTTGCGGCGCTCCAAGGTACTAATATCCCTGGGAAGACAAGAAATAGGATTGGTCGTAGGGATAATGACAGGTCACTGCCTTTTTGGGGAGCATGCGAGAAGGCTGGGGATACAGACGAATGACTTTTGTAGAAGTTGCATGGACGAAGAGGAGGAGGAGACTTTGGAACACTTCCTATGCTCATGTCCGGCGCTATCATACAGAAGGCATAAGTATTTGGGTGTGTACGGTATGGACAGCCTTTCGGAATTCGCGGACTGTGGAGTGCGAGATTTATTACGCTATATAAATAGCTCTGGTTGGTTTCAACGGGAGTAATGGGGAGATGGGATCCTGTGGTATCACAACGGGCCATTGCTGGCCTAAGTGTGCGATAGCAGCCACTTCAACCTAACCTAACCTAACCTACACTTTTCACTACACTTGTGACTACACTTTTGACTACATTTGTAACTACACTTTTGACTACACTTTTGACTAACCTTTTGTCTACACTTGTGACTATACTGTTGGCTACACTTTTGACTACACTTTTGACTACACTTTTGAATACACTTAGTTTTGAGTAAAATTGTGAATACACTATTGACTACACTTTTCACTATAATTTTGACTACACTTTCGACTTCACTTTTGACTGCACTTGTAACTACATTTTTGACTACACTTTTGACTACACTTGTGACTACACTTGTGACTACACTTGTGACAGCACTTTTGTGACTACACTTTTGACTAGACTTGTATTGTGACTACACTTTTGACTAGACTTGTATTGTGACTACACTTTTGACTACACTTGACTACACTTTTGATTACACTTTTCTCTACACTTTTGACTTCACTTTTGATTACATTTTTGACTACACTTTCACCACACTTTTGATTACTTTTTTGACTACAATTGTGACTACACTTTTTACTACACTTGCGACCAAACTTTTGACTACACTTGCGACTACGCTTTTAACTACACTTTGAGTACATTTTTGTCTACACTTTTCACTACACTTTTGATTACATTTTTGACTACACTTTTGACTAAACTTTTAACTACACTTGTGACTACACGTTTGATTACAATTGAACCTACACATGTCACTACACTTTTGACTACACTTTTGACTACACTTTTGACTACACTTTTGACTACACATTTGACTACACTTCTGACTACACTTGTGGCTACCTCTCGATCTTTATCTTGACATTTTATGGTTCGGGTCTGCTTGGTGTTAGCTGCATGAAAGGCGAAGGTCGTCCCCTTCTTTTTATTGCTTTCCGAAAGTCACATACCAAACGATTATGCTGCTTCCGAATCTTGGTACCGTTCACTCGATATTCACGTTGGTAACTACGTTTTGCAGCCGAAATAATAACGGTCTGGTGATGGCCTGTGCAGTCTCATTCATAAAAGCACAAGAGATTGTTTCTGCGAAAGTTATGAATGCATCAATTTTAAGACTCTCCATTTAATTGGCCGACGTACTTGTGTATGCTTGATCTCGATTGCTGATGAAAATTCCTGAAGCGATTCACTTTCTTCTCTTTCGACTCTTCTTCTTCTTCTTCCGCTGGCGCTACATCCCATGAAGGGATTTGGCCGCCTCAACGATGCTCCTCCAAATAATCCGATCCGCCACAAGAGAACGCCAGACACGGTGACCGAGTGTGTACAGGTCCCTCTCAACGTCGTCCATCCATCGGGTAGGTGGTCTCCCACGAGGTCCTACTTTCGCTGGTGCCGACTCCAAGGCCTGTTTAGTGGTCCGATTTTGTGAACGTAGTACGTGCCCAAGCCATCTCAGCCTTGACGATTTTATGAATCCTATGATGTCGACTTTATCGAGATCATTTCTGATCTCGTGATTTCTTTCGACTCAGCACCTTCATAATTTTGGCACAAATGTTGCGTTCTTGCTCCGGAATGTTTTGTAAAGTTTCCACTTCTTTTTTAAGGGCCACAATTAACACTGCAACATTATTTACATCATTTTAATTATTTTAATTGGCCACCATTTCAAATTGAAACTTAAATATTTCGAAAGACGTTGTTCCGTCAAACGTTGGCTGATTTAGCTGAATCGTCTGTACTGTCTGGACTAATTGCGGCGACGCTCCATTTAGTTTGATATCAGTCAGCTCCATCTCAAGGCGTTGAAATTTTTCTTCAGCCTATTGAATCTCCGTTAGCCGTTTCTATTCAACCTCTGCTTTAACACTTTGGATTTCTGTTTGCAATTTCTCTACTTTGGCTTGTAGAATATTAGACATTTCTGACAATTTCTCGCCTATTCCCTTTTGATCAACATTTTCCTGGATTGATTGTTCAATTTTTTCTACGTGTTGCTTCATTTGCTGTTTCATATGTCATATCGTCTATTTGTCGTGATTGCTTCAGTTTATCCAACTGTCGCTCGTTTTGTTGTTCCATCTACATTCTACATAGATGGTGTTTTATATCATCTATGGAGTGACAACAAGTATAAATATTTTTTTATTTTTTGAATCACATAAAAGTGAATTTTCCAATTAACAAAACGGGCTATCAAAGATATGATGTATTCTCTGAATACCACTTATTCTGTGACTCTTCTGAAATGCCGAAATAACGATGAGCTTGCCTTCAAATTGGATACATTTCGACATAATCGACATAAATGCACCTAATTGAATTAAATAAAACTAGAATTGTGTTTCAAAATTTTCTGTTACATAACATTTTATGTTTACTCCTCCCTATCCGTAATAAATCCTAACAAATCATGATACTCTCCTCTCTCCCATAATGCGTTACGTAATATGTGAGTGAAGTGCCCTTAGCTGTGACTAAACGAAACTTCCAAAAAGGTACTTTTGTCGTTTCGACCAATGTTTGTGTTCCATCTTCTCTTGCTATGCTTACCGGCTTACCGCATCCCTGATTTCTTTTTCAAAATCGTGATGCTCTACGTTTAACCCTTCGTTCTCCATGGTATCTCTCCCTAGTCGCGCTTGTAAAGTACCGTTAACAACATACAAAACTAAAAAAGTTATAATTCTTCATATAATGTTTTATTTCAGTTTGATTCGACTTATAAAATTCAGTTGTACAATTAATTTCAGGGAAACAAGAAAAGTATACAAAATTACACCTATCCCCCGCTTTTCACAGAGCTCGTTTACCACGTTTTCGTTCTTACACGGTTTTTAAAATCAAAATTTCAAAAAAAAACTATCAAAAAAGATAACTTTTGATATTACACGCACTTATTTCTACTTAACATACATAATGTAAAATAAACTGTAAAATGAATAAAGTAAAATAAAATCAGAATTTTCGATTAATACGGTTTTGTCACGAAGCGGGGTGGATAGGTGTACATATTTCAAATTTCATTGGTGTGTCTTCGATGAAAGGCCTTTTCATTTGTGTAAAACCGGCTTAAAACTAAGATTTGAACCAAAGCATAAACAATCGATTCTCTACACAAATAGGCCCTAATTTATAGTCGTTGCTACAACTATAGCTACTGTTAACAGTTTTCGTATTTATAAACCTCACTATTAGATTTGTTGGTACTGTAACCACGCTTAAGCTTATAGAGAGATCAAAATCCAGCACTATAAACATTGCTACAAAATATCCTACGACTATAAATTTGGACCGTGATTTAAATGTAATCAACCGTTTTAATTCTACAATAATACATTTCGACAATTTTTTCTAGTACTAAATGTAACCGCAATCAGCACTTATTAAAATACATACCTACATTTTACAATATTCGTTGTAAGGTGAACATTTTTGCTTTAAAATGTATTTAAAAAAAAAATCATTAATTGACCTTTATGAACCTGAAAAACAATAATAAAATTTATTTTTTCAGCACTTGAGAAATTTCCATTCACGAAAAATAAAGAATTTTTCAATTATTGACGCATTTTGGCATTCAAAAAAATATTTTTATAACTATATTTTACACAAATTTTCGCCGAATAATTTTGAGATTAATTCTGAAGTGTTTTGGTCTAACACAAAAATTTATAATTTCCTGTACCATTATCATTTAAAATTATTTGGCACAATCTCAGCGGAATGTCTGGATTGGAATCTCAAGGGTTTTGTTCACAACAATATTTTCAAGTGGCCCCAATATGTCTAGTAAAGCGTGTTTATCTTGCAACTGAATGTACTTGGAAAATTATAAAAAAAATTCAAAATATTTTTTTTTTGTGTAAGATATTTATTGTGATTTCTTCTTATATTTATAAAATATTTTTTCCCGTTGTTGTACATAATTAAAAAAAAAGCTTTTTATAATTTTATTTATAGGATTTTTTATATCCTCACCTTTTTTATATTTTGTTATGATTTTTTTTTATTTTAGCATTACATAAACAATTCATAGAAATAAGAATCAACAATTTGATTTGATTTCAAATTTTGAAAATTCTTATTTTAATTAATTCCCTGAACAAATTATATTGTATTGATTATTCGATTTTCACTAGGTTAAATCGAAAAACAGGAATTATTTTTATTCCTAACTTTTGACTTTTTATCTATGAATTACATATTCCAATATTTTTTTTTTTATTTACCATGTACTTTAGTAATTTTATTCATATAGGTAATTATTTAATAAGTATAGAGATATTGTGAATCATTTGTTTTGCATGTTTAATTTATTATTAATTTTATTTTGAATTACTAGTCCACAGTCGAATATTTTGTTTTAGAAATTCGTTTAAAAAATTAAATTAAAAATAAATAATATAAGAAAACAAAATAATGATAAATAATAATAATCTTATTATTATTAATTATTTAATTATTGAAAATTTATTATTTATTGTTATTGAAATATTTGGAACTGCTTGGAAATCGATCCGAATTATAATCGGGCTCCTTTTGCAAACGTTCCTGTACATTAATTTTAAGCGCTTCTTTATAAGATAACTGCACAGTTGGATCAGAAGAAATGGCCGATGATATTTCATCAACAGATGTTGACGAACCTAAACCGGTTGTGGTGATTGCCCGACGAATTCCTTCCGAAAGCATATTTTGCACATCAATTGGAGGTTTTGTCTCCGAAATTATTTTGCGTCGTTTTGACGACATACCCGAGAGGTATGCATCGGAAAACGGTGGTTGCTGATTTTGGCGTCGTTGCCGTGCTATGTCACGTGTAATTACCGGTATCCATGAAGAAGTCGGGAAGTTTATGTGCCAAGGCTCGGATCCTATAACAACCCCAGGTAAATTTTCTTCATCTTCTACGGCCGGTGGTTGAATTAATTGTTCTCGATTAACAACCGAAATTACAACTTCCTCCTGATCAACATTCATCGATGGAGATGATGTTTCTTCAATTTCGTCGATATCCATTGGTTGCAATTGATTTGATAATTGTTCCATGTTTTCCCCTGGTGCGGGACGTCTAATTACAAGGAATTCTCTAACATCTGATAAATCAGTCTCGATTTCATCCACTTGCCTATTTATTAAAGCCTGGAGATGACTTTGCGGAATACTATTCACTGTAACTAGTTAAAAATGATTTAACATCGTTAAATCAAATTATGACCAAGTCCAAATTTTTTTTTGCTGGAATATACTTACAAATATTTGTTGAAATTGCCGTTTGGAAAATTTGATTGAAATACGTTTTAGTATTATTTCGTCCAATACACGTAACTAAAATTGTAAATAGTCTTTTCACAAATATATTTGTAGCACGAATCAAACGAGTTCCATATTCGGCTGAAATATCATCGCGAATTAATAAAAATATTGTTGGCAAAAAATCTTTAATTAAATTTTCTACGGAACGACGAGCATCATAATCAGGAAGATCAAATTGTGATATTGGTTGAAGATAAACTTCCAGTATCTCAATTCCTTGATTGATTCCCTGAAATTGAGAAATTAGATTATTTAGTTAATATTATTGAAGTTTTCATTTAGTAAATTAGTAAACGGATCGGTTGGCTTAATTGGGATCGTTGCTTGTTTTTACTCATAGTTTCACATATTTAGAGATGACAGGTTTAGTGGTTGCAGTTTAAAAATTTGAATGCACAAAATTACCATAGGAAGAATTTGGTTCTTATTTATGGATTCATCTAAAATGAGTCGAAAGAAACAAATTTTGACGTGGGAACATTTAGAATGGAATTAAAATCTTTTCTTCTAAATGAAATGTTTTTTCATAATGGTATGGATTTTGACTTTTTCCTCTCCACATTTTTGTGAAAATGCACAATAGAATATTTATGATACATAGCTAAAAACTAGCCAATTTTAAATTGCCAAACAAGTTTAATCATAACTTTAATGACAACCTTATCTTTACAACTTCAAATTGGGACTAAACAATTTCAAATTGGGACTAAATAATTTCAAATTGGGACTAAACAATTACAAAATTTGCCTTTGATCGTGGGCAATTACTCATCAACTGTAAGCATTATCTTTAATTTAAATGTATGGTTTCTTAGGCAAGCCGCGCAGCGAACCTCTAATTTCGCTCGATTTATATAATATAGATTGGGAATTTGGCCATTTCTGATCCGATTTTGAGGAAATTCAGCATGTACGATGGAAATGGTATTCTAAAACGATTTTTAGATGCAGTTCTGGAATATGGTCAACTAGGAAGGAATTTGGTGGTTTCTTAACCAATTATGATGAAATTCAGCATGCACGATGGAAATGAGATTCTAAAAAGAAATTCAGATAAAGTTATGGAATACGGCCAATTATGTAGAAACTCGGTTATTTCTAAAGCGCTTATGATGAAATCCGATAAATACGGCTTGAGATCGGTAAAGAAACAACCAAATACCATCCTAATTGGATTTAGATCTACGTGTAAAAATCATTTTAGAACTACATATGATCATAATCGGTTAAGAAATGACCAAGTCCTTTCTAATTGGCCATATTCCAGAACATCATCATAAACTCAAGTTTCATGCTTATTGGCCATATTCCATAACTTCATCTAAAATTCTTTTTAGCATCTCATTTCCATCGTACATGCTGAATTTTATCAAAATCGGATAAGAAATAGCCAAGCTCCTTCCTAATCTATCTCCGCCTGATGGCGATATTATGCCTGAGGCATGAAGTCTAAGGACCAACCTAACAAATCATACATTTAAATTAAAGGTAATGCTTACAGTTGATGAGTCATTCTTTGATGAGTCCCAATTTGAAGTTGTTTAGTCCCAATTTGAAGTTGTAAAGGTATAGACAACGAAGATGTTGCATTTGGGTGTACCACGAAATCCCGAATCTCGATTGACAAAATCCCGAAAGTCATAATCCAGACACGATAAAATCTACACAAGACAAAATCCAGACAAGACAAAATCTAGACAAGACAAAATTTAGACTAGACAAAAAACAGGTAGAAAATCCAGACAAACCTTTGGGGTTGGCTACCTTATCTAGAAAAAAATAATATAGAAACTGAAAATCCCGACAAAAATATCCAGAAAAAAATCCAGAAACAAAAAAATTCAGAAAAACAAAAATCCAGAAAACTAAAACCCAGAAACAGATAAAGTGCGAACCAAATTAAAAAATTTAGAAAATGTCTATCGAATTTGAGTTTTTCCGTAAAGTTCTTAATATTTATGATAATGGAAATTGCTTCGTCAACCTTTTAGACACAGATCAAAGGAAACGCATCGCTCATATCGTTTCTACTGATAGTTCTACAACAAATGTTTTAAGTTATGTATTTTGTGGTTGGCTTAATTCGTTGGGTTAGTATGATATCGACAAATGTATTGGAGCGAATTGCTTATTTAATGCTTCGTCAACGTTGCAGAAACAGATCAAAGGAATTCTATCGCTCATATCGCTTCTATTGATAATGTACCACAAATGTTTCAAGGGACATAAAGGTCTAAATATTTTTTCTGGATTGCTTTTTCGATAAATTATAGATTTTTTCAGGATTTCATTTTTCTAGATTTTTACTTTTCAACTATTCTGGATTTTCTTTTTCAGACAAATTTAATGATTCCGAAAATATCAAAAAATAATAAATTCTGGAAAATGCGGAATCGAAGAATCATGATTTTAAAGATTCGCAAAAAGTAAGATTTTGAGAATTAAGATTTCGATACGCTCCCACATGATTCATACATTTTTTTATATCTGGATTTTGCCCTGTCGAGATTTTGTCTTGTCGGTATTTTGCTTTGTCTGAACTTTGTGATGTCCGTATTTTATCTTATCTGGAAATTGTCGAGCCTGCATTTTTAAGAAAAATCCAGATTTTGTCCTGTGGGGATACTGAAAGTCTGAATTATGGACTGCTCCCGTTGCATTTAAATATTTAATTATCAGTTTTTTACAAACAAAAAAATGCAAGCCCAATAACTTACAAACATGTTTAACCAATTTAAACAGAAAATAAAGATTTTTCGAATGTATAATGAAAATATTTGAAATAAAATTTAAATACTTACACTTGTCATATTTTCGTCAGTAATTGGTGATCCATTGAAAAATGACGTCTGAAGATGGGTCAAAAATCCATCACGTATCCTTTCCAACATCGGCGGTGGTACGCTTAGTAAATCTTGAATAGACAATTCACCACCTAAAATACTAATAGGCGTATTCAATATGGTTCCGCCTAAATTAGAAAATTCATGTAGTTGACTACTCAAGCTACTACTATTGGCATTATTATTCTGGATGATAATTCTTTGGCTTTCTAATCTCGAATCACTTTGGGCTCTTTGCGGACGCGGAACATTTTGTCGATCAACTGGTCGCTGCGTTTGCCGATTTCGTAATATCATATTTGGTGAATTTTGATTGTCAGCTTGTTGATTATCACGTATATGATGACTGTTGCATGGTAAGAATCGATCAAATGCCGATAACATATTTGCTGGTACCGAACGAATATTTCGTACTTGTGCACCTGGTAAATTAGTTAAATGAACATGAGGTCTTGCTGTTGAACGAGTTTGTGTCGATGTTGTTGGATGCGTGGCTGTTGTTACACGGGGTTGATTTGTGTCACCTACATGTATATTTATAGTTAATTCTATAAAGAGAATGAGATAAAGTGGAAATATTTATACCATAGAACTAAAAAATATAAAAATTCGACAAACTACATGTACAAATATATTATTATGGTTGACATTAGGACCCCCAGAATTGATATTCCCTGTAAAATCATTTACCATTATTTGCCGAATCGGTCGTATTATTAGTGGTAGTTGTTGTCGTCTGCGGTCCAGATGTCATATTTGGTCCATTTATTTCTACATGGACATCGGCATGTAATGGTGCTGAATTCATAACAGCTTGAATCAATCTTGCCACTTGGAATTGAGGTGAATTACCTGAAATACAAATACAAATTTTGATTAACCCGTTTTGATCAAATCCCTAAGTCCCCAGCGATTTATTATTTTTCTTTGTAACGAAAAGCAATTATGCATTTATTGAAATCATGATTATCCAAACGTTTTTAAGCAAATATATCAAGAATTAGTGTGTAGTTTTGAAACAATTTAATGGATTTTTTTTTTTTTTTTTTAATTTAATGCTTGCCAAATATCAAAACTGTTAAATAAACCATACAAATTTTCTTAGAAAAGTTCGTTTTTCGTTCGATTACCATAATTCAGGATTATTTCATTATTAGGACCGTCTCGTTCCACTATCGCAACTATGAAATAATAATAAATTATAACAAAAAAATAATAAATTTTTTTAAACAAAACACAAATATGTAATATGTATAAATGTATAGCAAATATAAACGAACGTCGTTTTTCTAACCTGGCCGCATAGGAATTAATAAAGAAGGTACCCTCCGGGAAGAATTAACTCTTGATATAGGAATTGGAATTTGTTGTGATCGAAACTGACCTTGTTGATTGTTATTATTATTTTGATTTTGTGATCCAGGTACAGGTCCTGTTGGTGGTGACGTTGGCGGTGTTTGAGGCTGTTGCGTTTGGCCACCTCGGCTTGAATTTTCTGTGGCTTGTGTGGCCGATGCAGTTGTTGGTGGCGGTGGTGGGGCTGCAGCTGGATGTTGAAATCTTATTGTGGGTGTTTGCATAGGCGTCGCACTATTATTATTTCCGAGTGTTTCATTATTATTTCCATTTGGACGAATTACTTGCGCCAATGGTATAACAGGACCGGGTAATGCAATTCCAGAACTAACAAATGCACTTTGCTCAACTAGAATTGGACGGCAACACAAATGACGTGGAACCGTAGTTGATAAATCAAGCATCAAATCACTGATTGCGTGTTGCGCATGCGATAAATAATGTAACGCTTCTGAAACGCGATCAAATACACGTTGTGAATTTTCACGTTGGGTCGTATCATTTTCTGGAAATGTTGGATCGTTTAATAAAATATCATAGTATTGTTGAATGAATGGTTCCATTCGGGTTTGAACATTTCGCATTTGTTGCACTACTTCGGCAAGAGTTTGTGTGCTTGTTGTCTGTTGCCTTGGAGAAGTTTGTGCTGCTCCTGTTCCTGTAGGTGTTGCAGCTAGTTCGCTAGTATTTGAACCGGAGTTGTTGGCCGTTGTATTTGATGTACCGATTGGAGTCGGAGTTGCTTCGGCGCTAGCAGAATTTGGAGAGCCTTCTTCACCGGAAATTATTTGGACAGCTTGAACACCATTTTGATCACTACCCTGTTGCATCACACGAATATTTTGAATACCGTTCTGACGAAATGCAGCGGAAACAGCCCCTTGAAATGCTTGAACTAGATTTTGCATATGAAGCTGTGGTATTTCAACATCACTTACAGCTGAAATCCCTACTTCCAACACTGTAGACTCCATAGTCTGTTGCGCCAAAATATCCATGGCTGTGTTATTAAGACCACGAGTTGGATCTTCTAAATAAGCCGCAATGTTGTTAGCACATTCTAGCATGTACCGAGCCACCGTAATCCTATTCATACAAAGAGTAGATGATGGGTTTAATGACGGCGCGGCTGCTTGTGGTGTACCAGCATTCGCATTCATCGGAATTGACATAGCTCCCAAAACCATACCATCAATAGCACGGAATATGGGGGCACCCCTTACATTCGTTCCACCCGTATTATTTTCCGAATTTCCCGAACGGTTCAAATTATTCGAACGCATACTAGGTGGTGGCCTCTGCACCAAATGTACAACCTTTCCATTAACATCATACTCGCGCAATAGTTTCTCATCCATTAGTACACGGCCGCAATAAATCAATCTCTGATTTTCTACTGTAATTGTTGTCCGTTCTGCAACACATTCTTTAAATTGCCGCACAGTCATCTGAAATTCCAAAAAAAAAGATACCCACAATAAAATTTTTCAGGTGTGCGCCAGATAAGAAATACTTACATCGTCATCAACGGAGAATTCATGATTCTGGGAATCTAAAGTCTTGACTGTTATCGATATCATATTTAATAAATTTTATAACTAAGATCAAATCTGGAATTGAAACAGAAAAAATTACGGAATTACTATCAGTAAAGGGTGTAATAAGTGTAACATAACCCCAAATAACTGGATTTTTTTTTATGCACAAAATATAAATTTTTCACAATATTTTGATAAATAATAGTATATTTAACGAAATAATTTGCAATTTCTTTTCGATAGAACAAAAAATATAGAAATAAAATTTTTACTTTTGAAGAAAAAACGAAAAATATGTTATGGCGTCCAACACAAGAAAAAAAAAAGTTAGAATTTCATTCCAAAACTAGGATTAACACCAATTATTTTTAAGTTGTGAATTTTAATTTGTGTCTATAACAAAATAACTATTCTACTTCTTCCGATTAAATGATATTTGATGTATTTTGATTATTTATAATTGATTAGACGGAAAATAAAACCAAAAACTTTTGCTTTTTTTTGTAATTTTTATATTTTATTCTTTGATGATGTGATGGATGCATGGAGGAATGACAATTGACATTCTAGAAGTGGAGAATTTGTTTTCGACTGACATCTATGGTTTGGTATTGTAAAATTATAATGAATGGTTTGTTTTCTGAATAGAAGTCTCCACAATCTAGTACAATATATCTGTAGTACAATATACAAATTAAATATTTTACTTTTGTCCGTTGCACTCTTGCCCACATGGTTTTTCGTTAAAATAGATTTTCTTGTTAATAATAAAATCTCATAATAATACTAAAATTATTATTTTTATCAATAAACCCAAAATGGCAATAGTTTTTAATGCGATGGCATTTTATTTTAAAAGTGGATATACGATTTTTATTTTATCTATTGAAATATGTATGTACATATATAATATACTTATGTACATTAATGTGTTTATACTACAAATACTACTTATATATACATATTATGTACTTGTTATATAGAGAAATAGATACAACTATAATATAAATTTATAGAAAATTTCCCGAGGGAACGTTCAATACACATTTTATACATTGTTTTTCATGAAAAATAAAATTCTAGTTTTTTTTTGTACAGTACGCTTTTATCTTCGCTTTCGATTATACATAGTTTTATTATTTATTTACCTTTTTCTGTTGTATTTTGTTTTAAAATACAAAATTGATTTATTTATTTGTTCTATCATCTTTAAAAGAAGAAAAAAAAAAAATTGGAGTAAAATTGAAAAGACTAAACGAAAAACTGAAATCAATTTCTATTTATTATTCCATTATATTGAAGGAAAACCATTTCTTAAACAAATCTCTCTATATAGCACTTTATCCTTAAATCCCTTAACATTAAACTCAAAGAAATCCTTTAATCAAAATTATAAATATTAAATTTTTGTTGTTAGAATATTTTGTTGTTTTAATAAATCAATAAATAATAAATTTATATCCCTTTTTAGTTTTTATTAACACTTTTGATATCCGCACTAAACTAAAAAGTGGCTTCAAATTTTCTTTGTTTTTATAATTAAAATTTTAATTATTCATTCATAATTTTGATTGATGGTAAATTAATCAAAATGGTTGGGGTGATAATACTTACCCTTTTCTGTGACACAGTATCCCAATTTTTATTATAAATTCAAAGCAAGGTGAAATCCATACAGAAGAAACTTTCAGATAACACAGGATTTTACTGTGTTTCTCATCTTTATTAATCACTTCAGATTTAGACATAAATACTATTGATTTTAACTATTTAAAAGTACGATAAAGATTATTAAAATTTTCTTTTTATCCGAAAATTTTAAGAATTTAATCTGATGCAATAGGAGCCATCGAATGACAACATTGAGTTGGAGAATTGCAATTGCAACCAAAACTAATGTAAACGCAGTAAAACGAAAAGAAGAACAAAGAAAGGTAGGGAGACGAGTACCAGTGTGGATCAAGAGAAGACTGTTTTAATATATTAATGTTAACAATATTACATGGCGCAGTTGATTGCAGATTAATACCTATAATAAAGTGGAAAAATAGAGAAAATTGAATAATTCCGTCTCTACAATACAAATCGTAATTTTGAAATCACATTTTGCTTAAAAAAAAAAAGTTAATAGTACATACTTAAAATGCAGAATTTAGGCTTGAATAAACCAAGTCCTTTGATAATGTAGGGAAATTTATCGAATAATTGGAACGCATTTAAGGCCGATTTCGAGGTATTTTTAATAGCTAGTGGTTAAGATAATGCTACTGAGAAAACTAAAATTGTAATTTTTAAAAATTTAATTGGTCGCGAAGCCGTCGATTTAATTAATACGTTGGAAATCAAGCAAAAGGAATATTTGACATTAGTGAATGCATCAAAGCAGTTGACAACTATTGTACACCGAAAGTGAACGTGTTATATGAACGATATCTATTTTACGGTCGCCAGGAAAAAGAGTACGAACCCGTCGATGATTTACAGAAGCTGGCAGATACATGTGCATTCGAAACAGCTAAGAATTCGATGGTGAGAGGTATAGTATTTGGCCTAAGGAATCTTCAATTACGAGAATGGTTTATCAAAGAGATTGATTCAAAATTGGATATCTGGTTGATAGATACCGCATAGAAGAGCGAACATCCAAACAGGCACAGAAAATTTTAAAACATTCGGAAATAGCTGAGTTAAGAGGAATGAATTATAATAGGCATAGTCAGTTCACTAATTTTAATAGGAGTATTTCTCTGACGGGAAGTAGTGGTAATAAAGTTAATTATGATAGTAGTAAGCCATCGTCATCCCAAGTAGGACAGCGACCGGAATTCAAATTTAATTGCTGTAAATGTGCTGAGCAGCATGTGAAAGGCAGCTGTACCGCGTATAACAAAATATATTATATAAGTAAGGAGAAGTATCTGATAGAAAAAGAATTTCTGGCGATAATTTATGCATGCGTAAAGTTCTACAATAATATATTTGGAAGGAAAGTGGAAATTCATTCTGATCATAAGCCTTTTGTTGGTATAATGAAGAACGAGATACACAAGGTAAACTCATCAAGGCTTCAGCGCATGAAATTGAAGTTGTGTAAATATAATTTAGTACTGAGGTATACACCCGGAAAGGAATTACATATTGCCGACCATTTATCACGTAGCTGTTTAACCGATGAACCGGCAAGGGAATTTCAAGAGTTTGAGGAAATAATTCATACGATTAATGTGTCGGACGAAAAGAAAGAAAATAAAGAAACGGCGAGTGATTTAGTTTTGTCGAATTTATTGGCTGTGTATAAAACTGGTTGGCGGAATTCAAAAAATAAACTTGTAGATGTGGTAAAACCATTTTGGAAATTTCAAGAATACATTTATTGTGAAGAAGGACTGGGTTTCTAAGTGAAAGGGTAATTGTACCGTCTAATTTAAGGTTAGAAATGTTAACGATACTGCATGAAGCTCACTTACATAGGAATGACGAAAATCAAACAGAGGGCTAGAAAAATATTATATTGGCCAGAAATTGATACATAAATCATTGAACATTGCAAATTTCATAGGAAAATGCCAAATTTGTGAATAATATTAAAACTCAAATGCCAACGAACCATTAATGTCAAACGAAATTCCAGTTCTGCCATTTAATAAAATAGCTTGTGATATTATGCAAGTCAGGAGTGATGACTATTTAGTCATTCATAACTGATTACTATTCGAAATGGATTGAGGCACTCCCATTAAGAAATAAACAAGCTTCGGAAGTTATCAACAATTTAAAAACTATCTTTGCTACTCATGGCATATACCCAAAACAATGATATGCGACAATACGCCTTTTGCATTACAAGAAATGGATGAATTTAGCAAAAAATTAGAATTTAATATAAAAACGTCAAACCCAACTTATCCATAGTCGAACGGACAGGCCGAAAAAGCAGTTCACATAGCAAACAATTTAATTGAAAAAGTAGTGGAAGACAATGGTGACATTCAATATGCCCTTTTAGAGTATAGAAATCATCCGGTGGCGATTATGTAACGTTCATTTTATTAAATTCTGGTCTAGTTTATCTTCCAAGTAAACTACACTTCCGACCAGTCAAGACGATGATTCCGACGGAGATTAAAAAAGAAAAGTTAAATTTTATAAATTTTTTTATTTTAACAAAGGAGATTTATCAAGAGTAAGCTGAAATTTAGTGTTATAATTGTTCTTGTACTTTATGACGTCTAAAAATTTACTTCTGACCAGTCTGCCGGAGGGTTATGACCAAGTGATATCAGACACTCTTACATGGATTTTTTATTATAATTACTATTCGACCTGTAGCTCAAAATGACAATTTATGTCATGGGTTATATGATATAATTGAACAGTTAAGCATGGTATCGAAATTAATCCGATTTCCAATGAGCTGGGTAAAGTTTAGGCACACCGAGCGGTAAATTCATTGCAGTCATCAAACATTCATTTCACCTACAAATCTTTTTTGTATACTCCATGCAGTAAGTGACTTGATGATCGCCGTTTCTTCTATAATGCCCAGTTAAAAATTCACTTTAAATATTTATAAGTATTTAAAGTGAATTGTCATTCAGTTAAGACAACTAGATAAAATTAATAATTTGTTTGTTATTTTCTTTTGCTTAGGTCGACAACCACTTATAGCTGTATATGATCCAACAATACTTAAATAAACGGTTAATCCAGAATCTTCTATAGAAAGAAACCATGGACGTTCCGAGTACAAGTTTACTGTCACTGAGTCGCAGCGAATATTACGGGCCTTATACGATAACACGCAGTACTCGGAACCACTTTCTATTTTATTAAGTTGAAAGATGTGATACCCTCGCTTAGTGCATGATATTATGGGCCTTATACGTAATTACGCAGTACCCGGGACCACCAAATTAATAAAGATGTTAATTTAAGCAAAATGTCAAAACTTAATGTCGGGAATGTCATATTTTTGACGTAACAGGCGGACCGGCATGTGCCGCGTAATTGTCGGTTCGTTATTGATTTTACCAATGTACCGTAAATTGTAACTACAAAATTTTGGAATGTTATGGGGTCGCCACACTATTCCACGAATTAGCGGAACCGGACCGGTTTGACGATGGAACGGCACATTATGAATTTCGGTTGATCCGCGAGGTTGAAGGTTACTCGCTTTTCCGGTTTTTTAATTGGTTGTTCGGAATTTGTGGGTGTTGTCGCCTGTTTTGGATGTCGAGCACAATTTGGTATCTCGCCCGATGCAACTGGAGATTGCTCATGAGCCTCTATGAAGCATGGCTTCAATCGGTTTATTGAGACCGTCGACTCGTTGATCTTGATCAGTACACTAAATTACTTTTCGCTACGTCTGATCACTGGGAATGGTCCCTCATTATGGAGGTTGTAGTGATTGCCGGACTGCATCTGTTCGTTCTAACACATATTTACATGTTGCCAATTCCTTAAAGACGAAGATTTGCTCTTGTGCATTTCGCGACGCCGAAGTGGGTTTTATGTCTGTGAATTGATTGCGTAGTTGTGTGATGAATTTGGATTGTGGTTTGTAATTTCCGATTTGAATAAATCCCGCTGGCAGTCGTATGGTTTCTTCATAGGCGAGTTCAGCTGCTGTGCTTTGAGAGTCTTCTCGAAAGATTTTTCTTAAACCGAGCAGTATTATGGGTAGAGATTTTGTCCATTGTTTTTCAGCTACGTACATTATTTTGGCCTTAAAACTCGATACCACCTTTCTATGATACCGTTGCATGCCGGATTGTAGGCTGTGGTCCGTTTGTGATGGAATCCCAGAGATTTTGAGAGCTCGTTGAACAGAGTTGACTCGAATTGTGCACCTCTATCGGTCACAATGGTTAATGGTATGCCGAATCGGCTGATCCATGTTTTGATTAGTGCCTCCGCTGTAGTGTTCGTTTTGATATCCGCGATCAGGGTGGCCTACGACCAGCGGGTGTAGCGGTCGATTATAGTTAGGCATTATGAATTACCTTCTGAAGGTGGTAGAGCTCCGAAAATATCGATATGGATTTCGTCGAATCGTTTGCTAGTCGGTGGGTAATTTCCAATTTCGCTCTGCACGTGTCTCGAAATTTGGCTTAAGAGCGTATCTTCTCATTCATCGCTGGCAATATGACATTTTCCGATTAGTTTTACCATGGCGCGTATTCCTGGGTGAGAAACATTGTGGAAATATTCATATACCTGTTGACGAAATGGTTTAGGAATGAACGGACGTTGTGTGCCGGTTAAAATGCCACATATGATTTCCTTGTTTGTTCCGAATAGTGGAATTTTCTCGAACTTTAAAGACGTGTTTGTTTCCATGAGTCTTGCGAGATCATGTCAGTTGTTTGTTCATCCGCGATTGTTGCGTAGTCAATACTGCTTCCGAGGTGGATTTGGTCGATACGCGATAACGTGTCTGCGTTGACATTGTTGTCCCCGGGGATTTGACGAATGTCTGACGTGTGTGCAATGAAATCCAAGTGGCGTCGTTACCTTGGTGGCGCCTTTTTGGAATTTCGCCGAAATGTGTACGTTAACGTTATGATCTGAGAATAGAATGAATTCTCAACCCTCGTGGTCGTGGAAAATTCTTTAACCGCTGAAAAACTATACGTAGGTACTCCGCGTCCTTTAACCGCTGAAAAACTATACGTAGGTACTTGAGGTGTTCCTCCATACTTGATGAGGTGATCAGAAGATCGTCGATGTAGTGGCACACGAACGCCAATTCCCGAAACACCGAGTGAATTAGCATTTGGAACGTTTGGGCCGTGTTGCGTAACCCAAATGTCATGCGCGGAAACTCGTACAATCTAAATCGAATGATGATCGCCATATTCTTGATGTCCTTTTCAACGATGGGTACGTGGTGATAGGCACGAACGAGGTCGATCTTCCAAAATATGGTGTGAAATCCATCACGAATAGAATTGGATAACGGTAGGGTTTTGTTACCAAGTTTGGGGTTTTGTAGTCACCGTATAATTGCCAGTTACCGTCTTTTTTTGGTGTGATGTACGGTTCCTGTCTTTTTTTATGTGTAGTGGGCTTGCTCAAATACTTTTAGAGGATCGACAAACTCCTTGTTCTGTGAAAGCTTCGATTCCAATCTTAGCTATTTTCAGCTTGTCAGCGTTTAGATATCATACTTTTGCGTGACAGGGTTGCCCCGTAGTCTCGATGCAATGAGTTACGTTGTGCTTTTCAGCGTGTAAGTTGGTCGACTCACGGGTAACAGTTTTGAATTCCTGTAATAAGTTCAGTATCTCGGATTGTACCGAATCGTATTTGATCGTAGTGATGCCATACGATGGGACTTGAATGGAAACACGATTTAACACGAGATTCGTGATAGAGTCGATGATTTTTTTTGTTTTTAATATCGACCGTTAAACCGAAGTGTGATAAAAAATCGATGGTTGTCGCATTTGCTTTAAACAATTTAAATGCTGATGGGTTTGTTTTGTGAATCGATAATGATTAGACGGCTTTTTGAATTATGGCTATCATCACTTGCCGCATGAAGTAAGGTGCCTATTCGTTTCCCGGATTGATTGATTTCGAGCTGGTTTTGTTGAAATGGCATGCGGCTTTATGCATTTTCTGGCATGGCTGCCGTATTTGTGATGATACCAGCAATGTGGATACTTCGCGGCCTGTTCGCGAACTACTGTGTTGACGAGGGGAGCTAGCGACATTTGGACTTTGAGATCGTCCATGAGTTAATTTGTCTCCAGATTTACCGAATCGACCGAAAAGTTCCCCCACTCGTTGTGATAGGATGTTGATTTGAGCTGCCAAATTGTTTAATTATGTTCCCTATATTTCATTTGTCGAATCCTTTAAGTTAAATATACCGGCTGGTTTCTGCACGTCGTTTGCTAACTTTTGTACGTTTGAGTCGTACATGCAAGATAAAATTTCCTGTGCATGTATTGGGAGCCGCTGTAGCCATAAATTTCACAGACAACGCTTCCATCTCTCGTAAAAGCTGGGATGGTTTTTTGTCGCCCAGTTGCAGTCCGGACAGTAATCGATCGAGTTTAATTTTCGCCGAATAGTATAAACGTTCAATAATTAATTTTTTTAAAGTTTCAAATTTGGGAGGTACGAGGATTTGATCGCGTGATGGCCATATTTGGTAGCACCGGCCGAGTTGCCCCCAATTCCGAACTATGCTTCCAACTGTGTGAACCAGATTTCTGGATCGTCACACATGGTCGATCCGCGCATCATTGTGAAACACCCCGTTAGAAATAGTTAACGACAATTACGCGTTGTGTATAATCATCCGGTATGATTATTACAACGCTAGATACAATTTTTTTTTTGACTAATGCCGCACACCACTAAATAAAATACAATAAAAGTTCACAACACCTTGGCGCCCGCATACTGTTACACTAAATTAATTTTATGTTAATTATTATTTAAATTTATATAATAAAAGTTCTTCCTTGTTGGAGGAGCGAAAAGAAAATTGAAACTGAGGCGTACAGTTGTGTATGGCGTGTTAAATCCCGCGGTGGTTGCGTGTGTCGATTGTAGCACCGTCTTGGTACTTAGCACCGAGCTTGACTTATAAGCCGTTTATATTTGCTGGCAATATTGCTTGTGCTGACAATATATTCTCCGTTGATTGATAGTGTTATATCGATGTGGTTAACTGCATCAGGGAAATTTTCGAATTTTAGCTTGAAATTTCTCATACCGTTAGGACCGAATTTGTGCTAATTAGTGCTCATTGGAAAAAATAGTTTAGGAGCCGAACATGGAAAAAAAATTTTCATATTCCGAGTGAAAGACAGTAAATTATTACTAGAACAAAACCTGATTTTCAGCGGAAACCAAAAAAGGTTAACCAATTTACTTAATATTTTTAATTGATAAATACCTTGAAGAAATTTGTGCTTATCACAAATATATACATTTTGTCAATTTTCATTCATAAATTCTGGAAATGAAATTCAATTCATACCCCTAAATGATACTATTCAGAATATCCAAGACACATGTTGGGTCTAATAATTTCCAAATTGAACAACAAAAATAATTGATTTAAACTTTTTCCGACATAAAATGTTTTACAAAGCAATACAAATGTTATTTATTTATAAATGATGCGGAATAATTGAACGCAGCTATTTATCCCAATTTTTAATCGGTCGACGTTAATAAAAACAATGATTTAATTCAAATTTTAATTATACAAATTGAATAATTTCTATTTTTTTAACAATAAAATTTATATTTTTAATGATATGTACGGTATATCTTGTTGAAAATAAAGTGAAAGATTTTTTTTATGAATTTGTTAATAGCCGCGTAAAGGCCATAAAATAAAACAGCGGCAAAATCACTCCATACTTAACCTTCTCTCTGTGTATTGGGGTCAAATTGACCCCAGTCGATTTTAAAATGAAAAAACTGCGTCTTTTATTATTTGAATGGCTCATGCCCTAAAAGAAAGCCTCAACTAATATCTTCTACACGCAATACAACGAAAAGCGGGTCCAAATTACTTATAAATTTGGTAATTACGATAGTCTGAAATCAACCAAGCGCATTTCTGTGTACCCCAAATTATTTCCATGTAGGTACCTATTATTTTCTATATAAATCAAAAAATGACTTAATTTTTATGTTTATGAATGTATTGTAAAGTATGTCTGGGATGTTTTTTGCATTTTTTTGTTAATTAGTAAGTGAGACTGTCAGATGAAGGGGAAATAGCGAACGATAATATTGAAGTGGATTTTTCAAAATGCGACGAGAGTTGTACATGCTGAGCCGATAAACGTCTGTGATTACGATGAGGATGAATATATTGAGCCGATAAATTTTGATGATGATGACAATTTTGAACTTTGTACTGACGATCGAGAAAATGAACCAGGAAATGATAAAACTGCCACTTTTGAAGATGAAGAAGCGGTTACTGGTATATGGTATTCTGCCCAAAATATAAAAATAGTTCCGAAAGTGGAGCCTAAATATTGTAAATGTGACCAGAACATGCGATTTTCTAGTACTGCGGAAAATGGAAGGCTTCACAATAGAAAAGCGCGGCAGTTTTATATAATGAATAGAAAAGCGCGGCAGTTTTATATAATGAATAATAAAATAACAGAAAAACACCGTACTTTGTATGATACTGTTTCGGTAGAAATGTTTGCATTGACCTGCATTTTAATTCACGCTGGCGCTCTTAAGAACTGGGGCAACCGTTCATTTTATCGAGCTATGATATCCGACAAGAGCCGCTAAAATCAGATAGATTGGTAGCATTCTAAACTGTATGGAAAATGTTCTTGGCAAACATTCGAAAATCTTATAAACCGTCATTAAATTTAACTATTGATGAACAATTACAGTACGCATCAAAAGTAGGAAAGTATAGAATTAACATATTTTGGCTACGCGACGCAAAGATCTCTTACCCATTGAACGCAGAAGTGTATGTTGATGGGCAACCAGGGAGGCCTCATTCGGTTAATTACGCCTTGAATTTAGTCCATCGGATATCCACACTTCACGTCAATAAAAAAAGAACAATTACTATGAACAACTTTTTCACTATTTGTACTTTAGCCGAGCAACTTTTGCAGAAAAAACCGACACTAATTGGAACAATCCTACAAATCAAACCCGATTTGCCCAAGGAGCTTAGTACAAGTAAGGAATTAAAAAAAACCGAGAACTAAAATCTTCAAACTTAGTTTTGATAACATCCTAATACTTCAAAGTTTTATCCTAAAGAAAATCGTTTCTAAAAGAATTGGTTATGCAACTGGTGCAAGCCAGCTCTCCAACCCTCGAAAGTTTAAAAAAAATGTAAGGAGAGCAATCGATCTAATAGGTTATAGTGTTACTAATAAGATGGATATCAACAGACGAAAAAGTGGCGGCTAAGACCTGTGATTATCTGATATGAAATCCAGAACAAGATGTCATTTTTGTAATGAGCTATCTTGCACAAACCACACCAAAATCCTATGCATAGAATGCATCAAAGGATAGGAAATGGTTTCAGATGAACATTAAGTGGGTTTAGATGACGTATCTGGTTAAAACATAAATTTGACTAATTCAAGTGATTTTTTGTGAATGTAATTACTTTTTCAATAAAAATATAAATTTGTAATAAGAAAATTAACAATTTTTATTTACTTTCCCTATGAAATATATGAAGTGATCCATGGGGTCAGATTGACCCCTATACACAGACAACGTTATAGTAAGCTATACACAGAGTGAAGGTTAAACTGATAAAATTATTGTACAAAACTAAAATAATATTAAATCGAGATGGCAGTATTTGTTGATCACTCGATCGATAACAACAAAGATGGTAGAGCGATCAACGAATACGTTTACAATAAATATCGATAACTTTATGGTTAACCGGTCTATCGATTGAATGTCAAATTTTCATGAACATACTGACTGTCAATGGAGTGATAATAACAAAAATATTTTATAAATTTACTTCTAAATACAAATTAAATACAATTCAATTTCAGATAAATAAATAATATAATAGTCTATGTATATAGTAGAAAAATAACTATATAGTGGTAAAAATTCAATTATATAAGATAAGTTCAATGTAACAATATTAATGAATTTCAATTAAATTATAATTTTTATATTTTATATTTTTAGATCAAAATGATCCTGAACAATAAACATTGTTACAAAGTATTGATGAAAATCAGGTTTCGTTTTTCCTTTTTTCACCTTCTTTAAGTCAAATTATGAAATTTCTTATCCATTTTCTCGGCTTCGCGCCTAGCACTAATTTTTCCAATGAGGACTAATTAGCTCAAATTCGATTGACGACTTGCACCGTGCGTCTAGCGGAAGGAATTGTAACCGAGAAATTAATGTAAACGAAATTTCCCAGTAGTAGTTATATGGAAATATTATTCTAACAATTTTAATTTTAATTAATTAAAATTGCAAAGAATTCAACTGAAAATGCTACCCATACATAATGTAAAGTACGATTTTTCTATATTTGATTGACTTAGTTCAATTTTAATATTAAAAGTACCATAAAATAGTGTCCAATTTAGCATAAATTTGATAATAAGTTAGCGCCATTCGTTGTTATTTTAGTTTTGTTACACTAAATATATTTACTACTATAATTAAATCATATTTATTACAAGATAAAAACAAACCAAACTGCAAAATTATATATTATATTGTATTAAATGGCGCTAAATTAATATCAAATTTATGCAATTTTGAACATTGTTTTTTGGCACTTTATTAAAATTGAACTAAATCAATCAAATACAGCAAAACCATACTTTACATTATGTATGGGTAGCATTTTGAGTTGAATTCTTTGCAATTTTAATTAATTAAAATTAAAATTATTAGAATAATATTTCCATATAACTACTACTGCGAAATTTCGTTTACATTAATTTCAAACTTATAAACCCGCTACTAGAGGCGCTTTTTATACTTTCCCACTCGTCAATTCTAATGGTATGAGAAGTTTCAAGCTTAAATTCGAAAGTTTATTGAACACGCAATCTTGGATGATTCAAAATGTGTTGATCAATTTTCATATTTCCTTGGTTTATTAATGAAAATATTCGAAATTAATATCTTTGTGATAAGCACAAATTTCTTCAATGCGTTTACTAATGGAAACTATTGGCCTTTTCGCCGCCGCTAGAGGCGCTTCTAAATGAGACAAGGGGGTAAAAAGTTTATTTATATGTCAAAACGCATAGGAAAATGGTCCAATGTAAGTAATAATGTTAATTTATTATTATTTTATAGTAATTTTAATGGAAAAAACATTATATATTGGTTATGTAAGAATCCATACTGTATATATTTGTATTCATTGCAGAAAATTAAGCATAACAAATATCATATATTTGTCGAACTAAATCATTCGGCATATTATGAAATCAAGATGGATCAAAATTCAAAACTTTTTAATTTATTTACGAATGGAATAAAAAACTGGATTCAAGTTTATTTATATTAAATATAGGAGAACTTAAATTAAGTAAGCTACATATGATATTAAATATATCGTCGACTACCGGAAACAAATCATAATTTTTTATGTAAGTTAATTATCCAGCTGGACTAACAGCAACTAAAAATTTTACGGTGTTCCCTCCTTTGTAGTGTGAATATGTAACCACCTTACATTTAAAGCAATTGGTCTGGCTGATCTCAACTTCTGTGCAATTTAGTACAGCTCGAACGTTCGCAAAAGCCGAGAAACAATCGGGAATATTGATTTGCACCTCTTCTCTAGAAGGCCAATAAATTAATGATCTTAAACCCGCTCTCATAACGGGTAATATTTCTTTGAAATTAACACACATTTAACAGAAAAATGTGTTTTAAAAATTTGGTTGTAAATGTCGGGCTCGAGGCCTAAATTCATAATGCTTTTCTCTTTTAATCCTATGGTTTTAGTGCCGCTGAATGAAGTCATAATACTTAGTTGAGACCCCGATATTATTAGGTCATCAATTGTTAATTTAGAATTCCTTTCGATATCTTTGGCGACGACTGAGTCAAGAACAATACTAGCTTGGACTTCAATATCAGCAGTTTGAGTTACTGGGTGTCCAACAACCATCATTTCTTCTGATTCAGTGGCATCCTGATTATGTTCGTTTGATAATTGAGATTTTTGTAAATTTTGGTACTCAGCAATATTCGATTTTTTGTAATCGCAGACTTCGTTGTTTTGGCGGTGGCTTGGTAAATTTGCTGTGAGGTAAATTTTTGGACGGAACCGCTGATTTGTTTAAATAGTGTTTACTTGCCGCAACTAAAACATATAAACTTTATTATATTCGACAAAACTACGATATTTTTACTTTTATAATTTGTATCCTCTAAATGTTTTGAAAAATCACGATCATTTTTGGTAATGAATTTTTTATTAATTCGTGTAATGTGCGCCAATTTTTTTTTAAACAACTTATGGTTGGGAAATTGGCGAAGAGCAATACTGTTTTCCTTGTTACAACGTGTTCTGCATTCTAGCACTGAACAAATTTTGTTACTTTTATTTTTATTTGCTTTGTCCATGCTTTAAATTAACTTAAAATTTTAAATTAATCGCTTAAAATAATTATTTCACATACAAAAACAAACGTCAAAATAATTTTGTTCCCCCTTGGCTCTAGTTTTAAAATCATCCACTAGATGTCAGATACTTTGCTCGAAAAGGCGAATAAGGTTTATTAGATAAACTTTCCCGGTTTCCGCTGAAAATCAGGTTTCTCTCTTGCATTTTTTTTACAGCATCGCAACGGAATACGGAACGTGTAATCAGACGTCATATTCTTCTTTTTTAACTGTTTTTAAAACTATAAAAAAACCTATGCGCTAGCTAGATCGTTAATAAATATAAAATGAAATAAAATAAATAAAAATATTTGTATTGCTTTATAAAACATTCTATGTCGGAAATAGTTTAAATATATTATTTTTGTTGTTCAATTTGGAAATTATTGAACGCAAAATGTGTCTTGGATATTGCGAATAGTATCATTTAGGGGTATGCATTGTTTTCATTTCCAGAATTTATGAATGAAAATTGTCAAAAATTTATATTTTTGTGATAAGCACAAATTTCTTCAATGTATTTACCAACTAAAAATATTAAGTTAATTGGTTAATCTTTTTTGGTTTCCGCTGAAAATCAGTTTTTGTTTTTGTTATTTTTTACCGTTTTTCAGGCGGAATATTAAAATTATTTTACCATTTTCTCGGCTCCTGGACTTGCACTAATTTTTTCCAATGATCACTAATTAGCACAAATTCGGTTCTACCGGTATGAGAAATGTCAAGCTTAAATTCGAAAGTTTCCCTGCTGTAGTTACCCACATGTTATATCGAGATCCACCTTTACACACGTGTTTTGTGTTTTAGGTTATGTGATGCACGCTTGTGTGGGCGTATTTGTGTGCGTGTATTTTGTGGCTATATTTTTGTATGTTGACATAGGCCACTACACCATTTTAACCACGCGTTTAGCGCAACAAGTAATCTTGGGGTTACTTTACAGGAAACAGTTTAAAATAAAAAATTTTTACATTAAATTTTACACTATTTATTACATTATTTAAAGGCTTGTAAATACTTAATTTAAGCAAATGAACATTTATGTCTTTTATTTTTAGATGTGCTTGCCTCGTGGTTTTTAACGTAATTTATTGTCCGGAATGTTATATATTTGACTTTTATATTTTTGAATGTGCCGCGTAATTGTCGGTTCGTTATTGATTTTACCAATGAACCGTAAATTGTAACTACAAAATTTTGGAAGGTTAGGTTAGGTTTGAGTGGCGGTCCACCAGGACCAGGCAAAGACACAAAAAGGTCCGTAGCCATAAATTTTGGAATGTTATGGGGTCGCCACAAGTTCTTTAGGCAGACGTCTCGAGAAGCTAATTCATAATTTCTTTACCTTCAGAAATATGTTTAGCAACGACACTCCTATTTTGTCGGTCGTTCAATGTAGGTAATGCTATAACTTGTTGCAAAAACTTCCAGTAAACCTTAGTTACTACACAAAAGAGTATGGGAATGCCATTTAAAATTTGTTTCAATCACCAAAAAAAAAAAAAAAAATTATTTCTTAAATATTTTGCGGTAAACATGAAAAATATTTCTATTTTAATTATTTTCAACTCTCATCATGTTTTCAGCGAAGACGTCTTCCTTTTAATTTCATTTCTTTTTTACCGTAAATTAATTAATTTAAACTTTTTAATCTTGAGACGGAAAAAAAGGGAAAAATGACGGGTATCATTTCAGCGAAGACAACGACGACATATAATATTTCATCGCAAAAATTAAATCAATAAAATAAATGGATTTTAATTTTCAGTTCTACAACCCTTTTACAAATATTTTTGCTACACAGACGTACATAGAAAAATCATTTTTTATTTATTGAAATGGATAAACACTCACAAAACTAAGTTAACGTACTCTAATATTTTTACTGATCCTCGAATATGTTACTTTACATTTTTTTTTGAAATTTTCGATTAATTTGTTTTTTCAATTCGTTTAGTTAGTTTACCGAGAGGGATTGTTATTTTTACTGTAAGAGGGTGCAAAAACAGGAAAAAAAAACAATGACTGTAATCTGCTTGCTGTTACCTATAAATACATATTATACCTACCCTTAGATTATTTTTCGAACAAATTTCTTTTCTATAATTAAAATTCAAACAAAATGCGAGTAGAAAGAAGCAATGAACAACAGAAAATTATTAAAAAATAAATTGAATAATTTTTGGTATTTGTTGGTGGAAAAGCGCGTGAAAATTAGTGCGTGTAAATTGTCTATTGTATAAACGTAATATTTTCGATGAAAACTTAATTTTCTTAAAACGGTTTTTATTACTTATAATTGCTTAATTTTCATTTTTATTATTGTGTGCGCTAGTAACAATAACAGTATTAACGAATAAAAATAAATTGTTAAACAGGAAGTAATCCTTATTGTATCATCTTATTATGCGAAGGGTTTGGTTTGATTATTTGATCGGTAGACATTTTTGAGGGAAGTAGATATTATTGGGTTTCGGAAGGTGTGGAGTTGTCTTTTTCGTTTTACCATCGTTGAATTTTAACTTTTTTTAATTAAATTTTTTGATGACTCAGGAAATAAAAATCTATGACTCAATTAATGTTTTAACATCTGGATTTTTTCTTTGATTCAAATACTTATACGTAGAAGGTGTGTGATTTGTGGCTATAAAGATATCAGGACAAGTAGGGCGTAAGAATCGAAAATATTCGGTTTCATGTAATGAAATTTTAAAAATGGCTAGTATTGTGATACATTTTTTAAAATTTACCTACCATTGCCAACCGCAACTGGATAAAATTTCAACATTTACTTATTTTTTATGTACGTTCCGTTCCTTTGCCAATTTACTTTGATGTGAACACTTTTAATACTTTCTTTAAAATAACACAAATTTCATTGCAGTTTAGGTTAAGTAGAACCTTTTAAATCGATGATTTATTCAAAAATATTTAAAACGACATAAAATATAAGAGTGACAAACAAGATTCAAGGTAATTTTTTTTGCATCGTGCTATTTTTTCGTGGGTGTTATTGAAAACATATATGTACTGATCAAAAAATTGTCCGTGCAATACTCGGTTAAAACAACATTGGTAAAAAAACAATTACAAGTCAAACAAAAAATTCAGTTTATATTATTTTAAAACTGAAATTACATTTAAGAACTTGAAAATAATAATATATAAATTAATTTACTTTCACGTTTGATATGATCTAGAGGAGTCTCCGGTTGTGGGCGCAGATTTGTTTTTGACCCATAATTTTTCTTTGAGTCCATTTTATGCGGAGAATATGAATATCAGTGGAAAGCTAGAGGCATTAGCTAACTGTTTACTAAAGTAACTACATTGATTCCGTCAACTAGAAATTTTTACGGCCAATTTTGTAAAGTCATCTTTTAAAAAAAATCGCAACCGGTTATGGGCACCCTTCGAAAATTCGCTGAAAATGGGAATAGTTTAAGGAAAACGCACCTACTTTGAAATAATTTCGAGCCTTCAGTGGCAACTTAACAAAAAAAGGCTTTTTAAAAAATTATTCAACTTCAGTCAACTTCGATGGCAGAGGTTTCAAACAGATGATGCAAAGTCGATATCATCATAAAATGATGGGAGTTCTTTTTTTTAAAGCGTTTGGCCGACCGGTTGCCTTCTTTTTTACTCTTCTCTAGGGGGAAGGGGAGACGGACGCTTTAAATGAAAAAAAGAGGGTGCCTACAACCGGTTACATTTAAGTGCCCACAAGATGTTTGAGATTATTCACTTTGATTTATCTTACTTTTAAAACATTGGAAAATTACAATTGCGTTGATTTATGCGGCTTTTTTTAATGTGATCGCAGCAAATGAACAAGCTCGTCCATTCACTTCGATATTAGCTAGAAAACTGCGTACTGTCATAATACAAGTACGACAACAGTCAGATCAGCCATATTTGCATTCTGTCAAAAGTTATGCAGGGGTGCCCGCAACCGGAGAGTGCCCACAACCGGAGACTCTCCCCTACTATTTAAACAGCCTAAAACGATGTCAAATATGGGTGGGCATTTTATTTAAAAAATGAGGTCTAATATTTGGTGTTGTAACGTATTTATGTAGTGACACTTTGCAACCTTCTTTTCATTGATAAAGAAAATTTCCAAGTTCCTCCACAATAACCCGTTTTAATTGTTTCTTACCACGGATCTTTCGCTCCAAGCTCCAAATAATGCTATAAATTGTGAATGGGGTTATTATAACTGTAAATTACTATTCACGGAGAAAGGCTTGAATAAAAAGACACTTTCTTATATACTTTATACTTATATTCCACTATTAAATTTACATATCGACGCTAATTCGATCAAAGGACTCAAGCGACACAAATTCTGAGGTTAAAAACTTAATTCTATAAATTGCATTGGTATAAAATTTGAGAATGAAAAAAATTAAAGTTTCAAATTAAGAGTTAAAAATTTGAATTTCGATTAATTTTCGGAATAACCTTTGTTTATATTTGATATATTTCGATTTAAGAACAAAAGTTCAAACAAAATATTTTAAGTCTTGAACCATTAATTTTTCATGAATATATTGTCGTAAAAGTCGGAATTGAAAGATGCACGCTACTCAATTTGCTGCACCAATCATAATGGCGACGAAGCAAAATCGAGTGCTTAAAATTTGTGGTGATTTTAAAGTCACAACTATATACGACGAGTTTAGTTTATTTTGCATTGAGTTTAGATTTTTTTGATCAATCGAAAACGATATATGTAAGTAATGCAAGATGTTTAAATTCAGCAGATTAAAAGCAGGGTTAAAATTCAATTGGTGTTTTTATTTTAAATATAATTAGAAATTCATCATGGCCCATTTGAATACAATTTCTCAAGTGAATTGAATAAAATCAAGACATAAATAATTTGTTGGGTTTAGCGCAATGCTTACGCAATGTGTTTTCCAAACATTTTTTGATTTTGATCCTGGAGGTAAAACACCTTGAAGATGTATTCTCTTTTATGTAGCCACATACCTAGAAGACCCAATGAGAAATATCGAGTACTACCAATTTGTTGGCTAGTATTTAGCATATGAGACAGAGCTTCCATACCAAAAGACCCTCATGTTTCAGGTAATTGAGTTTCATGTTTATAAAAATGTTTCTCTCAAGTCCTTCATTGTGTTTACTTTCTTGTTTTACATAATTGAGGAAGTGGTCGTAAAAATTCCTGCGATGACGCGTAGATTTAAAGACGAACGTGTGTGTTTCCATTTAAATTTGTTTCACATGAGTCCAAAGGCGGATTTTACGAATGCTATCGTTATCAATAATAATCATATATGTAATTACAACACCATACTATCGTACTATCATACAACCATACAATAATATCATTATACCATCATATCACCATATCATAATACAGTCCCCCCGTCGTACCATTCAACTATCATACCGCCTTAATTTCATACTATCATACCACTACACGACCATATAATCACACGCCATCCCATAATAATAACATACCAGTTTACCATCATACCATACAAAAATGTACTTTGTTATCATCGTATCTTCACATCGTCATACTATATCAAAGCTTTATACCATCAAACCATCAAAAGCATCACATCATCATTCAGTCAAACCATCATACAAACATACTATTAAACCATAATACCATCAAACTATCTCACCATCATACATCATACCTTTATACACCATCATACATCATACCTTTATATCACCATCACCATCACCATCACCATCACCATCACCATCACCATCACCATCACCATCACCATCACCATCACCATCACCATCACCATCACCATCACCATCACCATCACCATCACCATCACCATCACCATCACCATCACCATCACCATCACCATCACCATCACCATCACCATCACCATCACCATCACCATCACCATCACCATCACCATCACCATCACCATCACCATCACCATCACCATCACCATCACCATCACCATCACCATCACCATCACCATCACCATCACCATCACCATCACCATCACCATCACCATCACCATCACCATCACCATCACCATCACCATCACCATCACCATCACCATCACCATCACCATCACCATCACCATCACCATCACCATCACCATCACCATCACCATCACCATCACCATCACCATCACCATCACCATCACCATCACCATCACCATCACCATCACCATCACCATCACCATCACCATCACCATCACCATCACCATCACCATCACCATCACCATCACCATCACCATCACCATCACCATCACCATCACCATCACCATCACCATCACCATCACCATCACCATCACCATCACCATCACCATCACCATCACCATCACCATCACCATCACCATCACCATCACCATCACCATCACCATCACCATCACCATCACCATCACCATCACCATCACCATCACCATCACCATCACCATCACCATCACCATCACCATCACCATCACCATCACCATCACCATCACCATCACCATCACCATCACCATCACCATCACCATCACCATCACCATCACCATCACCATCACCATCACCATCACCATCACCATCACCATCACCATCACCATCACCATCACCATCACCATCACCATCACCATCACCATCACCATCACCATCACCATCACCATCACCATCACCATCACCATCACCATCACCATCACCATCACCATCACCATCACCATCACCATCACCATCACCATCACCATCACCATCACCATCACCATCACCATCACCATCACCATCACCATCACCATCACCATCACCATCACCATCACCATCACCATCACCATCACCATCACCATCACCATCACCATCACCATCACCATCACCATCACCATCACCATCACCATCACCATCACCATCACCATCACCATCACCATCACCATCACCATCACCATCACCATCACCATCACCATCACCATCACCATCACCATCACCATCACCATCACCATCACCATCACCATCACCATCACCATCACCATCACCATCACCATCACCATCACCATCACCATCACCATCACCATCACCATCACCATCACCATCACCATCACCATCACCATCACCATCACCATCACCATCACCATCACCATCACCATCACCATCACCATCACCATCACCATCACCATCACCATCACCATCACCATCACCATCACCATCACCATCACCATCACCATCACCATCACCATCACCATCACCATCACCATCACCATCACCATCACCATCACCATCACCATCACCATCACCATCACCATCACCATCACCATCACCATCACCATCACCATCACCATCACCATCACCATCACCATCACCATCACCATCACCATCACCATCACCATCACCATCACCATCACCATCACCATCACCATCACCATCACCATCACCATCACCATCACCATCACCATCACCATCACCATCACCATCACCATCACCATCACCATCACCATCACCATCACCATCACCATCACCATCACCATCACCATCACCATCACCATCACCATCACCATCACCATCACCATCACCATCACCATCACCATCACCATCACCATCACCATCACCATCACCATCACCATCACCATCACCATCACCATCACCATCACCATCACCATCACCATCACCATCACCATCACCATCACCATCACCATCACCATCACCATCACCATCACCATCACCATCACCATCACCATCACCATCACCATCACCATCACCATCACCATCACCATCACCATCACCATCACCATCACCATCACCATCACCATCACCATCACCATCACCATCACCATCACCATCACCATCACCATCACCATCACCATCACCATCACCATCACCATCACCATCACCATCACCATCACCATCACCATCACCATCACCATCACCATCACCATCACCATCACCATCACCATCACCATCACCATCACCATCACCATCACCATCACCATCACCATCACCATCACCATCACCATCACCATCACCATCACCATCACCATCACCATCACCATCACCATCACCATCACCATCACCATCACCATCACCATCACCATCACCATCACCATCACCATCACCATCACCATCACCATCACCATCACCATCACCATCACCATCACCATCACCATCACCATCACCATCACCATCACCATCACCATCACCATCACCATCACCATCACCATCACCATCACCATCACCATCACCATCACCATCACCATCACCATCACCATCACCATCACCATCACCATCACCATCACCATCACCATCACCATCACCATCACCATCACCATCACCATCACCATCACCATCACCATCACCATCACCATCACCATCACCATCACCATCACCATCACCATCACCATCACCATCACCATCACCATCACCATCACCATCACCATCACCATCACCATCACCATCACCATCACCATCACCATCACCATCACCATCACCATCACCATCACCATCACCATCACCATCACCATCACCATCACCATCACCATCACCATCACCATCACCATCACCATCACCATCACCATCACCATCACCATCACCATCACCATCACCATCACCATCACCATCACCATCACCATCACCATCACCATCACCATCACCATCACCATCACCATCACCATCACCATCACCATCACCATCACCATCACCATCACCATCACCATCACCATCACCATCACCATCACCATCACCATCACCATCACCATCACCATCACCATCACCATCACCATCACCATCACCATCACCATCACCATCACCATCACCATCACCATCACCATCACCATCACCATCACCATCACCATCACCATCACCATCACCATCACCATCACCATCACCATCACCATCACCATCACCATCACCATCACCATCACCATCACCATCACCATCACCATCACCATCACCATCACCATCACCATCACCATCACCATCACCATCACCATCACCATCACCATCACCATCACCATCACCATCACCATCACCATCACCATCACCATCACCATCACCATCACCATCACCATCACCATCACCATCACCATCACCATCACCATCACCATCACCATCACCATCACCATCACCATCACCATCACCATCACCATCACCATCACCATCACCATCACCATCACCATCACCATCACCATCACCATCACCATCACCATCACCATCACCATCACCATCACCATCACCATCACCATCACCATCACCATCACCATCACCATCACCATCACCATCACCATCACCATCACCATCACCATCACCATCACCATCACCATCACCATCACCATCACCATCACCATCACCATCACCATCACCATCACCATCACCATCACCATCACCATCACCATCACCATCACCATCACCATCACCATCACCATCACCATCACCATCACCATCACCATCACCATCACCATCACCATCACCATCACCATCACCATCACCATCACCATCACCATCACCATCACCATCACCATCACCATCACCATCACCATCACCATCACCATCACCATCACCATCACCATCACCATCACCATCACCATCACCATCACCATCACCATCACCATCACCATCACCATCACCATCACCATCACCATCACCATCACCATCACCATCACCATCACCATCACCATCACCATCACCATCACCATCACCATCACCATCACCATCACCATCACCATCACCATCACCATCACCATCACCATCACCATCACCATCACCATCACCATCACCATCACCATCACCATCACCATCACCATCACCATCACCATCACCATCACCATCACCATCACCATCACCATCACCATCACCATCACCATCACCATCACCATCACCATCACCATCACCATCACCATCACCATCACCATCACCATCACCATCACCATCACCATCACCATCACCATCACCATCACCATCACCATCACCATCACCATCACCATCACCATCACCATCACCATCACCATCACCATCACCATCACCATCACCATCACCATCACCATCACCATCACCATCACCATCACCATCACCATCACCATCACCATCACCATCACCATCACCATCACCATCACCATCACCATCACCATCACCATCACCATCACCATCACCATCACCATCACCATCACCATCACCATCACCATCACCATCACCATCACCATCACCATCACCATCACCATCACCATGGACTCAATTAGACTCACCATTCGCCGGGCTTCAAGAATACACAATACCGCTCTGGTTCCACCAGACACACAGCATGGTTTTCTTGCCGAAGCGATTTGAGCTTGGTGTTGAAGGACCGGCTTCGCCAGGTGACAGCCATAATTTTTCCGCTTCGGGTTTTCAAAATAAATCCATATTTTATCACCCGTCACAATTCGATCCAAAAATGATTTCCTTTCGTGGCTTTGAAGCAGCATTTCACAAGTGACTTTGCGATTTTCTATTTGATGTTTATTCAAATCGTGTGGGACCCATTTACCGAGTTTATTGATCTTCCCCATTGCTCGTAAACATCTGCTGATTGTTTCTTGTGACACATGTAATGCTTTTGCTAATTGCCGTTGAGTTTAAGTTAGGTCATCATCCAATAACGCCTTCAATTGCTCGTCTTCGCATTTTTTTGGTCTACCAGAGCGCTCACTGTCTTTCACATTGAAATCACCACTTTTAAATTATCGAAACTATGTCTCACATGTTCTAATCGATGGAGCGTGTTCACCATATGTTTCTACCAGCAAACGATGATTTTCAACAGTATTTTTCTTTTGATTAAATAAGAAAAAACAACACGTACCGCAAATGTTCTTTTTCAGACACAAAACTCGACATGATCACTGAATGATAAAACAAAGACGCTAATTTTTGTCGGACTCAAATTGTGTGTGTTTGTAGTTTAAATGCAAGCCGAACAAAATGACGTATGTGTCATATTAATACGCTGCGTACTTTTCGCTGGCACCATCTCTTAGTTAAACCGGAAAATACTTATGCATACACCTGGTAGAAGAAGAAGATAGAAGAATCCTACTTTTGAAGATACACCCATGGCCACAATTATTAGGCACCACCATTTTTTCGCATTTTCATTAATATTGATAACAATTTTTATTTTTTGATATTCATTTTTATTGACGGTACAACCTTTGACCTTAATATTTTGTTGGTCCGCCTGGAGTTTTTATATTTCTGCAATTCGTCTTACTAAACTATCCACAAGTCGCTTAGAAATCGATGGACTTAAAACTTTCTATCCTTCTAGTATTTCTGCCTTAGAAAACGCAATAGGTCGATGTATACGTATTCTTCGCTGCCAGCAGACATGTTACTAACAACGAGAATAGCATTGGTTGTATAAAACGACCACAAGAAATGTTCAAATTATGTGATCAAAGACTGACCGCTAATAATAATCACTAAATATGTTACGTAAAAGACAATAACCGGACATGTTATCAAATGCAAACATAAGATATGTCACGCAAGACAAACGGTGATCATGTTACCAATAACAACTGTCACACACGTCTTTGAAGAAGAGTTATCTTTTGACCGTCTTGGGTTTGTTACAATGACATATCTTGAGTTTGTCTTGTACTATATGTTACTCAAGATATGTTTACTGGGTCGTTTCGTTTTGAATCTGGGGTGCGATTATGTAAGCATTACGAGTTTCGAGTTCCTCGAAATTGCGACAAAATGCGATTATGTAAAACTTTACGAGTTCTCGTAATTGCGACTTGTTGTTGTTGTTTTACTCGTACATCTTTTTATGTACAACAGACAACTCGTAATGATTGAAAAAAAATCAAATATGGATAACAACCACAGTCCTGTGCATAACAACAACCAAATTGTATGCCGAAAATGACGTTATCGGGCAACACTTTTGTTTAAAAAAAGTGATTCTCGTAATTGCTTACATAATTGCGCTATATTGCAATTACGGCATACTTAGTTTCGAGTTCTCGAAACTCGTAACTCGTAATAGGAGAGATACATAATCGCACCCCTGCCTCTTCATACGCGTAGTGTATTCATCATATTCTTTGTCGCTTCTTTGTTTAATATAAAATTATTGTTCAACTATATTTTAATAGCTGGACTAAGTTTTATATCACCATTTGTGACCAAAAATCAATGTTGGATCAAATGTTGTTGTTGTTGTTTTACAAATAAATTTTAATCAGAACCGAATCGCTATACGCTATGCGTCAAGAAAAGCAGCTATTATTGAGATACACGGAGATCTTTCCTCGGACAAATTTGGTAAAATATATCATGATAATTTTGAACATTTTTTGTTGTTAATTTTTTGTTTTATCTGTCAAAAATTATTGTATAAGTAAAAGAAACTTAATAACTTAAAATCGTATTCTCATACAAAAAAGATCTAGCGTCTTACGTCACAATTTGTTCCATCTTCCTGAATTTTTGTTTGAAATTTATAGTAGAAATTTAATAGACTTTAAAATAATTGGAAAAAGATCAAAATAAGGAATTTAAACCTAAAATATCAGAAATTAAGGGAAAATAGAGCAGCATTTTCTGGCGTAAACCAACATTTTCTTAAAAGATTTCTGAAATATAGTATCCTAACATGAGTTCTGGTGGAGTGGAAATTAGTGCTCCACCGTAATTTTAGTACCTGAAAAACTTAGAGTAGAAGCCAGAAAATGTTGATTTTCTGTTTCGATTTCCAATAGAATTTATGATACCAATGACATTGGGGGAAATTTTAAATTTTTGGTGGAATATGGAATGGATATTAGAACAATGTTAAGCCCAATAACGCCCATGGAATTTATTTGTTTTATGATTTGGAAATACAGTCGACTGAAAAGCTATAAATCAGCGGCGGCTGCTGATTTAAATTTCCAGACTTGTGAATGAATTCTGGAAAAGGGAAATAAAGATCATGGGCATCTGGTTTTCATAGATCCGTAATAAATACTTTTGTTTGGAGTTTTTTCTCCTTTTTGCATATGTAATTTTTTAGTTCAACGTTTAGGAAATAGTTTATCTTGTCGCCTAATATTTTGTATACAACAAATCATCGTGTAACCAATTAAAAAAACACAAAACAACGAATGTTTCCTTACTACTAGTCTTTCCAAGAGTAACTACCACTAACTGTGCACAATAAATCAATTTATGCACAATAATTACTTACTCCGCGTGTATCTTATATTAAAGTAACGGGTACTAAGAAAATATATTTTCTACCCTCGATCCCCTTTCTCTCATACTAAATATTGGAACTCTTTCTTCTTTCGGAGTATGCGTTTGAGGTAAGGACTAAACGATGAGGCTTTTCCATTGGCATATAATTTATAGAAATTTAAACTAATTATAAAAAATAGGATTCTTAAAGGCTCAACTCCCAATCCTGTTTAATCCTTCCTTATTCCTTTTCACAAATAAAAAACAGTTACATAAATATACAAATTATTATTCAATTAATAATATCAACAATTTTACCATAACGTAATTATATTCGGATACAAATCACATAAAGATGTTATCTAAAACATTCTCAACCGTCACATTTATATTTCCACTAAACATCATCTAATTTTTCATGTAACATAACTCCAGAATACTTTTTTTTTACCACCACAGCACCACTCTTGTAAAATGAAATTGTTGTTTTGGTGTACATGTACACACTCGTATTTATAAATTAATGGCTAATTATAACATTACAGATTACACTATATACCAACAACGCAAATAAACACAAGTCAACATTAAAAAAGAAAACCATAAAAACCATAACTAAAAACTTAAAAATTATAATAAAAAATCATAAAACTAACATAACAAGATTTTTAGAAAAACATAAAAATTAGTTACAGTAGTTTTTCATGTTTGGTATAATTTAATAAAAATAAATAAATAAATAATCATATAATAGTAATTATAATTTTCTGTAGTTAGCTTTCTGCAAATAAATAAATAGAACTACTCACTCATTATTTCATGCACATATGTAGCTTTGTAGTATGTAGTACGAGTGTATACAAAACCCAAATGAAAATATTTATATGGAGCACCCACTACCCGTTACGAATGAATTTTGAAATTGGAATGTAACAATTATAATGTCCTTTCAAATCCAAATGTGTGCCCTTTTTTCAACTGGGTTTTGTTTCCTATCCATTACACAACACTGATTTATGATCTATTGTGTCAAATGATTTGTTAATATGTTAGAGAATTTAATTTTCTCTTATAATATATCAAAAAACTATTGCTACTCGTACATATGTATTGTACATATATATGTTTGCAGGACTATGTGTGGGTGGAGGTATAGAACACAACTGTTTGTATTTTATTATTATATATTTTGTGGGTGGTTAAATACAACGACAACATCAACAATGTGTGGTGGAGGACAAAACAAAAATTAAACTATTTAGCAGAGTGGTTCATTTGATGGGAGTTGGGTAGGCAATAAATCTTTGCATAACATTTAAGTTTTCTGTACTTTGTTGTTGTTGTACAGTACTACTGTTTTACTCTGCTTTGGTTATTGTTTAATTTTTTTTTCTGTTCTATGTAGTATATCGTTTAAACTTATTTTAACTTTTATTTGGTGATACAATATGCAGTCAGCATTTGTACAATATTTGTATGGCAATTTATTAATTTAGTCTTAGTTACCTCAATAATTTTATAAATAAGACTAAGAACTATGTAGAGATTTGAAATATCAAAAGAAATCCGACAACAAAATTAGAAAAACTAAAAAAAACGCTTCCTAGAATTGGTGGTGGTATTTGTAGGGTAAATGCAACTCTTTTCGCTCTTCCAAGAGATTTTTGATCACACAATCTGGTGCAATTACATGATCCTACTTCACATTCCTCACATTTAATATTTTCATCGAGTATCTTGGACAAATTATTTCGCATATTATAGATCATGCTATAGTACTGTTAAATTACAACATTCTCAGCCGGTCTGTTTTGTTTGATTAGTTTATATCTAACATAAATTAATTCATAATAATATTGTTACGTTTTTGCCTTGTCAATTCAGTGATTCAAAGATTGTGAATAAAACACAACTCTTTATTTTATTACAAACGAATTTATTTATTTAACACCAAAAATTAACACAATCCAATTTATTAACAAAAATTCATAAAGTCACTTATTATACTTTTTGCACAATGCCACTGTTCACTTAAAACTTTTATTTCGGACTAAACCCCTTTTTAAATCATTTTTTAATTCCTTTTTAATCTTCACACTATCGCTTACCAAATGCTAATGTTTATATTCGAACTTGTTCGCTCCTTATATACTCAAACCAAAACTTCTCGAAATTTCATGATTGTTCTTGGTAAGAACAGTTTAGAAACATTTAGAACAGTTTTTATCATGGAAAATTCCATTTTAGTATAGAACTTTCCGCTATTAATTAACTTATTCTATTCTATCCTCACCGTAACACTATACCCCCACCTAAGTTTGTTCGTCCCGAACAGGCCCCAAATCACCTCCTCTGTATAGGGCCAGCCTTTCTAAATGCACTACGTTCGGTTTACTTCGATGTCCCTTTTGTATCCGATAAACCACGTCGTTCATCCTTGTGATGACAGTGTAAGGTCCTTCCCATGCTAGTTGCAACTTCAGTGATAATCCCTTATTTCGTTGTGGGTTGTGAAGCCACACCAATTGCCCTTCCTGGAAGCCTTGGTTATTTGCTCGTATGTCATATCGAGCTTTCATCCGGTCACTTAATATCCGTATTTTCCCTCGTAAAAATTGATGAATCTCATTATTTTCTTCTTTCATCCGGTCTACGTAATCCTGTCCACATAAAGCTTCTGATGGAACAGCCCCAAACTTTAAATCTCCTGGTAATCGAAGAATATTTCCAAATATTATTTTAGTTGGTGTCATTCCGGTCGAGTCATGTATTGTCGACCCCAGTTGCGTTATTCTCCACGACCTTTGCTAGATATTCCTTCAATGTACCATTGAATGTTTCCTCCATACCGTCGGACTGTGGATGGAAAACCGTTGCCCTCGTTTTATTTGTATCGATCATCTGGCATATTTCTTGAAATATCACTGAATCAAAATTCCTTCCTTGATCGGTATGAATCTCCATCGGCACTCTAAATCTCTTCTTGTCTCTTGATTGGATATGAGGTACACCTTCGGCCATTTGCTAAAATATTCCATTACCACTGGCACATATTTATTGTCGCTCTCGGCGGTGGGGAATGGTCCCGCTACATCCATTGCAATTCTCTCGAATGGTGCTCCGACGTTAAATTGTTTCATAGTTCTACAACTTTTACGTGCGGGTGCTTTCACCGCCGCACATCGGTCACATTTTTGGAACCATTCTATCACCGACTATCTACATGCTGCCGATAGAATCGTTGATGTATCTTGGCCAGTGTTCTGTTAATTCCTAGGTGGTCCCAGCAACAATTCTTTCACTTTGCCATCGGTGGTTTCCCACATTCTTTTTAAACACCTATTCTCTATTCGGAGGCTATCCCATTGAGCCCAGTAACTCTTGGCAATGGGGGTTTTGTCCGCGATCTTGCTACAAGTGGGCTGGTGTTCCTTTTCCTTCCATTCAATGAGTACCGACAAATCCGTGTCATCTCATTGCTCTTTCCCGATTATTTTGTCAGACCACCCCTCCTCAGGCAGCACTTGGGTAAGCCTAACATCGATGATGCCTTCCTTTGCTTCAACGTGACCACAATGCTTGCATTTTTCTGGACATGGTCGTCTTGATAATGCGCCAGCATTTCCGTGTGCGCTTCTCTTTCGATGTTTGATCTGGAAATCGTCGCTTTGAAGATGTTCGATCCAGCGTGCTACCTGCCTCTCTGGATTCTTGAATTGCAACATCCACCGTAAAGCGCCGTTATTTGTCCGTAAATGGAATTGTTGGCCATAAAGGTACTTATGGAAATGCTTAACGCATTCCACTATAGCCAAAAATTCTTTCCGAGTCATGCAATAATTACGCTCCGGTTTTGATAATGTTTTGGAGTAGTACGCAATAACTCGTTTTTGGACATTAGTTTTCTGTGACAACACTCCTCCTATACCATCGTTACTTGCATCGGTGTCCAAAATAAATTTCACGTTGGGTATAGGGTATGCAAGGATTGGCGCGACACATAATCGTCTCCTTAGTTCCACAAACGCGTCGCCTTGTTCTTCCTGGTTAACCCTTCCTCATGGACTTGACTCATGGACCTCAGTTGCCAAGATTACAGTATCATCCGCAAATATTGCAATACTTGTTCCTTTTGTGTTTGGCACGTCTCGCGTATAAAATATGTGGAGTGTCGCCCCAGAACACTTCCTTGTGGAACTTCAGCCGATATTTTCTTTTACACGAAAGTGTCGATCAGCTAGATATGACTTTAAAATCAAGTAAAACTGCTTCGGCTGATCTCTGTGTAGTTTATATTCCAGGCCTCGGTGCCATACTTTGTCGAAGGCTTGAGATACGTCCAAGAAGACACTTGAGCATATTTTTTTATTTTCCAGAGCATCTTCAATTATATCTATGGTAGAGTGTCTCTCTATAAATCCAAATTGGTGAGGAGGAATCAGTTTTCTGACTTCTGTTACTGATTTTAACCTCTTGAGTAGCAGCTTTTCAAATTATTATGAAATTATAGGAAATAGGGAAATCGGTCTGTAAAATATTTTCTTGTTTGGCGGTTCGTTAGGTTTTAGAATTATCACCTCTGCCACCTTCCACTGGTATATAACATATTTTAATCTGAACGCTGCGTTGATTATTTGCAGTAATTTTCGGAATCCTTTTTCTTAGGTCATAACCAGGGAATTTTCTTGAACTTAAGTTGTTATTAATTTCATCTTTTAGCTCTTGTAGTGTTACAGGTCTTAAGTTTAGGTTATCCACTTTATTTACTGCAATTATATTTTCTTCAGCTGTTTGCATTGGAAGGGGTTGAAATGTGTCTTTGGCACTTCTAGCCCAAGTTCCATCGTCATTATTGATAGGAGCTATTTGTACTTTAGGCCTTCTAAGACCTATAGTTGCTTTCCAAAGGGAATAATTAGCGTCCTTGTTGCCAGAAAGGCGAGCTACATATTCACTAAAAGATTTGCTCTTGATTTCTTTGATAATCATTTTTAATTTGTTGCCTAAATAATTAAGTCGTGGTTTGCTTTGTGGTACTCGATTCCACTGCCAGATTTTTCGCCTCTTGCTACTTTTGAAACGCGGATGGAAATTATGGGGCAATCGGTTGTGGGAGCCAGCTTCTGGCCCTTTAAGCTGACTCTTTGTAGTTTAACGACTCCGTCGTCATTTGGCCGCCTTCTTGCTTGACCACTGCCTACTCTCCACTTGGTCCTCACTGCATAGGAGATGGTGATCTTCCACGTTTTCTTCTTATTTCCTAGCAGTCCCGCGAGATGGGACCGACCTTATCACATGCCCAACATCTGGTTTTACTGCTTCTGTCTCGGTATCTTGGTGATAACCGCGCGGTATTTATGTTGGTGGCAATTTCCACTCGGCGTATTTTCATTAACCGTCTGGTGATGGCTTGTGCAGTCTCGTTCGTCAATGCACAAGCGATAGTTTCTGCAAAGGTTGCTATAGGTGACAACGCCTTGCGTGTCTCTTGATTTCCAATGCCGTCAATGAATGCGTCAATTTCAAGCCTTTCAATGTAATCAGCAGACGTACTCGTATGTGCTTTTGGTGGCGGCTTTTTAATTCCATGCGATAGATTTCCCTCTTGTGATCACTGCCGTACTTCGATCCAGTGCCTTCATAATTTCAAGATAGCTGTTGTGCTTTTGTTCCGGAATGGTTTGTAAAAACTCTGCTGCTTCGCCTTTGTGAGCCACTATTAACGCTGCGAAATTTTAAAATAACGAAAGATGTTATTCCGTTGAATGTTGGTGGCTTTAATTTGATTGAGTGAACGGTTTGAACCACTTGTCTTGACTTCAGTTGGCTTCTTCTCGAGAAGTTGATATTTTTCTTCATCCTGTTGGACCTCCGTATGTAATTTTCCTTCAACCTGTTGAATCTCCGTTTGCAAATTCTCTTCAACATGTTGAACCTTCGTTTCTAATTTTTGGTCAACCTGTTGAATATCCATTTGCAGCTTCTCCACTTCGCCGTGTATGTTAGTAGATAATTCGAGAAGTTTGTCGTCGATTCTCTTATGACCATCTGCTATTTGTCCCTTAATCTCCTCTCCCTGTTTCTCCATCTGGTGTTTAAGTTCTTGGTTTGCCTTATTTTGTTGTTCCATCATTTCGTTTGACTGCTCTCCTTGCTACGCCATCTGATTTTTAGTTTCTCCTAGCTGTTGAACCATCATCTGGTTCATAGCAGCCATTAACTGCGACACATCGAGATTTCCAGAAGATATACCTGTACTGTTTCAACCGATGTTTTTGTTTCATATCCTGTCTTCTCTACGGTTTTCGTATCCGTTACTTCCACACCAAAATCATGATGATCAGCGTTTAACCCTTCTTTCTCTATGCCCGCACATAGTCGGGCTTGGAAATCAGCTTTATTACCATCAATGGACAAACCACGTTACTCTAGTTCCTTCTTTGATTCTGGTATTCTTAATTCGGAGAGAATCATTTTCTTTGTTTTATTATTCACAATCCCACCGATGTCACCAATTGTTACGTTTTTGCCTTGTAAATCAAGGATCGTATCACTGGATTGTGCATAAAACACAACACTTTAATTTATCACAAACGAATTATTTATTTATTAACATCAAAAATTAATTTAACACAATTTGTTTATAATAATTCACAAAAACACTTTTTATAATTTCTTCACAATTCTACTGTTTACTTATAACTTTTATTTTTCACTAAAACACTTTTTAAATCACTTTATACATAATTTCCTTTTTAACACGTTCGTCACTCATCTGTTTTTTGGTGTTAAAAAAAACTCACGTGTTAAAATAAAATGCCACAAATACGGGCAACGACTGGGCTCCCAGTCAAACTTCTTGACACAAGTATGTGTTAGATACTTCTAGAAACATAGCCGCATCGCAACTAATCGTAACAAAAATTACTAAAAAACTATTCTTTTATTTCGTAAAATTTTGCGTCACATATTTGTGACATGAGTTTTTTTTAAACTAGCTTGTCACATTGTCACATATATGTGACGTGGAGTGGCGAACAAAATCTTCACTTTATCGCTTACCAAAAACTAATGCTCTAATTCGAATTGTTTCTCTCTTTATAGACTCAAACCAAAACTTCTCGAAATTTCATGATTGTTCCGTTAAGAATTGTCTAGACACATTTAGGACAGTTTTATCATGGAAAATTCCATTGTAGTACAGTAAATTTGTGCTATTAATAACACTTATTCTATTCTTCCCTAGGGGTCAACATAACACGTTACGTGTTACGTTTTTGCCTTTGCAATCAAGGTTCGTATCACTGGATTGTAAATAAAACACAACACTTCAATTTACCACAAACTAGTTTATTTCTTGATTATAAAAATTATTCCAACACAATTTATTAACGATAATTCACAAAATCACTTTTTATTATTTTTGCACTATTCTACTATTCACTTATAACTTTTATTTCAGATTAAAACAATTTTTAAATCACTCTTTAATTTCCTTTTTAATCTTCACTTTATCGCTTACCAAAAACTAATGTTCTAATTCGAATTCGTTCACTTCTTATTAAACTCAAACCAAAACTTCTCAAAATTTCATGATTGTTCCGGTAAAAATAGTATAGACTATGACAAGTTTTATCATGGAAAATACCATAGTAGAACTTTTCGCTATCAACTAACTTATTCTACTCTATTATAGGTGTCACCAGTTGGGGCATGTCATCGAAAACTATGGAATTTCGTAATTTATTTTATTCAATGCAATGCCAAATGGTATGCTATTGTGGAAACTGCGTTTCACAGTGAGATTTACAACGCTGAGTTTTTTCTTAATGACTTAAATCGAAATCGAAATTCGAATCAAGTTAAATCGGATTCTATTTATTGCTATTCAGGGGAATACTCTTCCGAATATGTTTACATTTTGTAACTGCTTATTATTTGCCGATGATTTGAAGATTTTCAAGGACATATACCACGTTTACATTATACGTACCTAATAAGTATGTACTTTTTTGCTATTTAATTATTTTTCTGCTGCAGTTCAAACTTAACTTTGCGATTTATAGTGTGAATGCATACTACAAAAGTTTGTTTTTTTGACAGATAGATTTCTGTATTCAATTTTGTTTAATTTATGTGTTGTGAATTTCTTCTCAAACTCTATTAAATTTATGGGTAAATAAAATTAAAATAATAATTAAAATTAAAAGTGGGTGAATAAAATTAAAAGTTAGCCGCCTGGCTTTGGTAGCCGGGAATTGTTTCGAATTATTGATAGAAGACGATGTGCAAAGGGGGAATAGACGAGTTATCGGAAATAAAACAATTACACTACCCTGAAAAATGAATAGTTGTTTCCGAAGTAATTTTTCACGCTGGATCCGAATTTGGGCTCAGAATTGCTCTATCACGTCAGGTTTTTGAGATATTCTAACCTAAAAGTGCAAAAAACACTGTTTTTTGACAAATTTGAGGTTATGTAGCAATGCAGTTTTTACTTTTTTATAAAAGCTATGTATGGGATCTTATTGTACAAGTCTTCCTCTTTCAAATGCCATTGAATTTGCTCAAATATCATTTTTTTTCGCCGAGATATCTCATTTTCAAATTTGCATATTCGTGAATTTTTCTGTATAAAAACAATACCCTGCAAAATTTTAAAAAGTTGGTACCACTTGACAATGAATGGTTGTTTCCGAAGTAATTTTTTACGCTGAATCCGAATCTGGGCTCAGAATTGCTCTATCACGTCAGGTTTATGAGATATTCTAACCTAAAAGTGCATATATACCGTAGGTATAAAAGGTAGTGTATTATACAGTATACCGACAAATTCACGAACATGCAATTTTGAAAATGCGATATCTCGGCGAAAAAAAATGATATTTGAGCAAATTCCACGGCATTTGAAAGAAGAAGACTTGTACTATAAGATCCCATACATGAACTTTTGAAGAAAAAAAAATCGTGGTGCTATAGATAACCTCAAATATGTAAAAAAACAGTGTTTTTTGCACTTTTAGGTTAGAATATCTCATAAACCTGACGTGATAGAGCAATTCTGAGCCCAGATTCGGATTCAGCGTAAAAAATTACTTCGAAAACAATTATTCATTGTCAAGTGGCGCCAAATTTTTAAAATTCTGCAGGGTAGTGTTATTAACTACAACGCATTTTATTTTAAAATAATTAAGAAAAATGTTAATGCAAGAAGAAAACGACGAATTTGGTCGAAGCCTCGAAACTCGTGTTGGTGGACCGATGTGGTTTTGAAGAAATTCGACGATCGCGATTGGCTAAACAATTTCAGGGTGGACAGGGAATTGTTTAGCCAAATTTGCGATATGGTTCGGGAGCAGTTAAAACCAAAACCCACAAGGTTTAGAAAACTCATCAGCGTCGAAAAAAGAATTGCCATAGCTCTGTACAAGTTCGCATCGTGTGCTGAATACCGAATTATTGGAAACAATATGGGGGTTAGTATCAGCTCAACATTTTTTTACCATTATTGATTAATTATAGCATACTGTTTTTCTTTCTAGGTAAGCAAAAGTTCAGTGGATAAGAGCATCCATTTATTTACAAATCCTATGTTGAAGCACGTGCGAGACGTCATTAAAATGCCAACCGAGGAGGAGGCTGAACAAATTTCTAAAAATTTGAAAGAATTTGCCATATTCCGCAAATTTTATTAATTATAGACGGTACGCATATACCAATTTTGGCCCCACATGAAAGCCATGGCGATTTTATAAATAGAAAAGGCTGGACGTACTATAATGTGCAGATAGTGGCGGATGTTAACTATATGTAAATGCAAAATCTGAAGTATTTCCCTTTTTTATTATGTAAGACAAATTGTATTTTGTTTTCGTTCATTAGAATAAGAGATGTAAGCTGCAGATATCCCGGAGCATCACATGACGCCCACGTCTTCAAAAATTCCGGGTTTTTCTTGCATATTAACGATTTACTCCCAAAAGTAAGTATCACTTGATTTAACCGCTGCTATAATTGTAACGTATTTTAATCGAAGGTAATATTTTTCATTATATTTCAGAAAACACAATTTATTAACGGCGTGAACGTGAATTATTTGGTTTTAGGTGATCCGGCGTATCCTCTACTCGACTGGCTCCTAAAGGGTTATACGGGAAACCTAAATCCTCTTCAGGAGTCATTCAATGCGTATATGAATTCTGCTCGTATTATAATTGAGCAGACGATTGGAAAACTTAAGGCAAGATGGCGCATCTTAAAAAAACTAAATGAGATGGATTACAAATTCATACCAAAGGTAAAATATAAATTGGTCCAAAAATAACATCATAACAAAATAATAATTAATTGTAGGTGGTAATTGTATGCTGCATGCTACATAACATCATTCAATCCAAAAAAAATCCACTTTCGGATATTATTAATGCTACAAATGACCCAACGTATGATTTAGAACAACCGATTATCCAAGATATGACAAGAAATTTCACGGGCACTAAATCTCAAGGCGAAGCAGTACGGAACGCGGTTCGTTCGATTACAGATGCGCTTCCAATTCGAAAACAAATTTTTATAAATCGAATATAATTTAAAAAAAAAAAAATTATTATTTAAATGTATAAATTCATTATAATTTATAAATATAAATTATGTACATAACTTTATTTATTGTGGTCAGTCAAATTCCTTATTTGTGACTAAATTTTCCTCGAGGTATGTGTATATTGGTTGATATTTCATTTGAACGAATAAATTACTTATTGCTATAATTATTTCATAAGGGACACTCAAATTTCTTTTTTCTAATAAATATTTCCCTCATCTTCGAGATATATTGTTTCATACATCATTTCGTATGTACAGTCTTGCGAATCATCGTAATCTGAAGACGATGGAGTGGGTGCCGATTCATCACAGAAGATTGGTACTGTCCCTTCTCTTGAGGCGAGGTAGTGGATATCGTCTCCCGGATGGCTTTTAGTTCCTTTAAAAATAGCTTACACCGCCGATTCAATCCATCTTCTGCTTCTCGATGCATCCTCTCAAGATCCGCCATTATGTTTCGCTGTTCAATCCTAAATTCTTCAATTGCATGGTCGCTGTTTTTCTTCCGTTTCTTCGGGGGAGGCTGTATCGATTTCGATGGTCCCGGGATTGACGCTTCAATATCTTCATTCACTGCATAAGTCTCTATTTTACCGTCATCACTTATCACGTCATTGATTATTTGGGGGTTCACATGCATCAAACTGACATCCAGTCCATGGTCCTGGGGCACGGTAAACTTTTTGCGATTAGCCCATAACAGCCCCATTTCTTCATCGTAAATCGTGGGTGTTTGACCAGATTCTCCACTTTTTCCTTTTGTAAATTTGTCAGCGATAAAATTTCGCATCAAAGCGTCATATTTAAGCTTTATTTGACTAGCATCTTTCGATGGAAATCGTGCAGCAATTTGTTTAAAAATGTCCTTGGAACTGTACTGATGGGAGTCGAATAGTTGATTCACCTGTAATTAACTCACAAGGAAAAATTAAATACTGCTAAATGGACAACTTTCGTAATTACAAATAAGTAATTTTGTTGGAACTTACATTTAAATCAACTGCAACTTGCCGCATTTCTTTTATTTCTTGGTAATTCCATTTCTGGCCTCTAGTTTTTTTTTTGCACATTTCTCCATGGTTTTATATACAATATATTCAACAACTTCTTTTTTTTAAAAGAATTACTATATTTAAATTTTAAAGCGAATTTTTAAAATTAATCTTTGATTTTTTTTAAATTACTTATTTTTAACAGAAAACGTAACAAATTTTTGTTTTGAAAACAAATATACGAATGACATTTACATATACTTATTAGTCAGGGTTCACATTACAACGCATTATACTATACTTTTTTGATACATACTTTATCGAAATATCAAAAAAGTATGCGATAAAATATTTAAATATTTAAATTTGAGTTCACATGATGATACTTTTTTGCTACATAGTTTTATTCTACTAATGTAAACGTGGTAACAGTCTTGTAATGATGCCGCAGTATTACAATCGGAAATTAACATACTATCTAGTTGGTGCTCTACAAATAAACTATTGCTCAATATAAATAAGTGCAACATCAAGTCGTTCTATAGAACATCGGATCCGGATATTTTCAATTATCGTTTGAATGGTAATAAACTTTGCATAGCAACTTAATTGTTGGCTTAGAAGGAGTCTTTGATCTTAAATTAATTATCGCTTTACAGCGGAATGATGAATTACTTCGGTCTAAAAAGACCAAAGTATTGAAATCCTGTCAAAAAATATAAAGGGCTGAAACCTCACGAGGTGATCAGAACTTCGGTCTTTGGTATCTTCAACAATGTCATAAAGTTGGTGTGACAGTTTTGACATTATTGATTTCAATACTTTGGTCTTTTTAGACCGAAGTAATGACGAAAAATTTGGTTGGTCCAAAACCACTTTTCTCGACGTTTTGAAAGTCCCTGAGTCTGAAAATGCAAAAAAAAAAAAAATGTCCGTCCGTCTGTCTGTGTGTCTGTGTGTCTGGACCCATGGTATCTCGAGAACGACTTGTCCGATTTGGATTTTTTTTACGCCAATCTGTTTCTATGGTCAAGGCGGAGATTTGAAAAGCTTTTGGAGACTGTACGTCAAAGGGGTGGGGTACCTGCCATACGAATTGACCCAAAATACCTGCTGTTATAAATATTTACGATTTTTTTATACATGCTTATTTGATTATTGAATTGGGCATTGAATTGGGAATTGATTTGAAGGTTAAATTAGGGGTCAATTTGCGCGTTGAGTTGAAGTTGAGTTGAAGTTGAGTTGAAGTTGAGTTGGAGTTGAGTTGGGGTTGGATTTGGATGTAGTGAATAGTTAACAAACTATTTATATGATGGAACTTGCCTATTTATCAACCGATTATTATAAAATTCAATGTGTATGTTACAAATGGGATTCCAAAATGAGTTTTGGATGAAGTTCTGGAATATGGCCAAGTAGGATGGAACTTGCCCATTTCTCAACCGATTACGATGAAATTCGACATTTGTATTTGAAATGGGATTCTAAAATGTTTTTTGGATGAAGTTCTGGAATTTTAAAACGATTTCTGGATGAAGTTCTGGAATATGGCCAAGTATGATGGAACTTGTCTATTTCTCAACCGATTATTATGAAATTTAATTTGTATGTTTGAAATGGGATTCTAAAATGAGTTTTGGATGAAGTTCTGGAATATGGCCAAGTATGTTGGAACTTGGCTATTTCTCAACCGATTATGATGAAATTCGACATGTGTAATGGAAATGGGATTCTAAAATTAGTTTTGTATCAGGTTCTGGAATATGGCTAAATATGTTGGAACTTGCCCATTTCTCAACCGATTATGATAAAATTCGACATGTGTATTCAAATTGGGAATCTGAAATGAGTTTTGGACGAAGTTCAGGAATATGGCCAAGTATGATGGAACTTTGCTATTTCTTAACCGATTATGATGAAATTTGATATGTGTGTTGGAAATGGGATTATAAAATGATTTTTGGATAAAGCTTTGGAATATGGCTTTGTAGGATGGAACTTAGTTATTCCTTACCCGTTTGTTATGAAATTTGACATGCAATTTGTAAATGGGATTCTAAAATGAGTTTTTGGATAAGTTCCTGGAATATAGTCAGTTAAACGGTTAGAAGTATCAGTATAGTTTGTTATACTATTTTCGGTATAAAGTTCTAGAATACGATTTTTCGTTTTAAATTGGATGCCTGTACCCATGTTATTGAAGCTTTTGATCTGTTTGTCTGTTGTTGTATAAGTAAATATAATTTGGTTAAAATAGAAATCAATAATGTCAAAACTGTCACACCAACTTTATGACATTATTGAAGATACCAAAGACCGAAGTTCTGATCACCTCGTGAGGTTTCAGCCCTTTATATTTTCGAATATGCAGCGATGGTTTGGTGTCCTCACCAATGTTTTATTACATTTATAGAAAGCTTGGTTATCTCTCAGATCGTAATCAATCGATCAATGAAAAAAAGACTCCGATCGAAAAACTAGTGACAGTAGCTATCGAGCGATTTATGTATATAATTTATTGTTTGTTAATTATTTTATTGTTTTTTAAATATATTTTTCCTTAAACTAAATATTTGTTTTGACGTTTAAAGGACATTTCGGTGGCATATAAATGAAATCATCGGTCCGAAAAATGATAGCTGCTGTCACTTGATTTTCGCTCGGAGCCTTTTTTTTTTGTGTCAATAGGAAAACCACGTATGAATTTTGACATTATTTTACTGACAACTTAAAAATGATCCATAATTTTGTTGTAGTGTGAGAAGATTTAAGTTTTCAGTTTTCCTTTTTGCAAAATAATTTTTTTATTTTTCTTCTATTCGTCGTCGTCAACAAAAGCAGTTAGTTAGATTTTTTGCGTTTTGTTTTTATTTATAACTATTTATATAAACTATACATATATACCTACATGCATATGAAATATGAATATAATTTAATGTTTTTATTTTTAGAACTTATAATTTCTGTAATATTTGAGAAATTTAATTTAATAACTGAATTACAGTAATACTTTAATTTCCGGAAATAATAAAATTTGTTGTAAACCTTGTATATATTTACAGTAGTGTGCAATAAAATAGGGAATTCCTGTCTTTTAGCGAACGATTTTTCTGACTAAGTCCAGTTTTGCTATTATGTACTACGCATTTCTAGAATTGCGAAATAAATATTTCTTTTAAGGGAAATGTCAAAAATTAATGAATTCTGTGTTGTTTCTTTGGTTCCACCAACGGTTCCATAGGTATTGAATTACCTGTTCTTGTGCTTTGTGAACAGCTGAAAATAATAAAAACCAACTATCATATTTATTAAATTTAACTTCTTATAATATTTAAATTAGCTACATTTCGAATTAAAAAAAAAAATCCTTACTTACCTATTAAATTGCACACTACTGTACGTACAAGTAAATACTGCAAATACGCTGCACACAATAGAAATACTGTTTTTTTAGGTTTTTGTTCATTTTTAATTTTGACAATGACAAAAATATGGAAGCTACTTTACAATTCAAAACTTTTGATCAGAATAGAATCAGAGAAAAACGGATTTCTAATATGACAAACAAAATATGTATAGAGAACAATATAATCCTTTAGGTATTTGTATATCGTACTTTTACATACCCCTTTTTCTAAAACCGTAAATTTACGTCCTCTCGAATAAACATTCCTATAGTATACAATACATATTTTTTACGAGAGAAGAAAAATTGTCGGAAAATTCATGGAAAATTAAGTGTTGAAATGAGAATATAATCATAATAAAATCATATGTTTCCTTTATGTGCCTGTATGAGACGATATGTTAGATTTTGGGTATAATTTTTTTTTTATAAGCATAATATCCTTATTTTTATTTTGACAATAAAGTTGTAAATCCATAAAAAAATAAAATACGGGAATAGAATTTTCCAATGATTTTGCATTTCATTGTTGTTGCTTTGTTTGTGTATAAAAGGTTGAATCTATGATTCTAATCTGTTTAGTTTTTAAGGGAATTTAAATTCAATTTTTTTATGGTCAGAAATTTTTCACATATATGAATTTATATGGGTTGATGTGTCTTTTTTGCTATATATAATGTGATCATCATACATGTTTATTGTGATGTTAAGTAGATGACATGATGCATGATTTGCTGGTATACTTTAGTGAATTGAGTAACAATTATAGGAAAAACCTATAGGTTGAACTAGAACTCCAAGACAGCGATTTTGGTCGCAAAATGAAGATTGGTTTAAGAATTACCGGAAGGCAATAACATTGGTAAATTTCATTGATGTCGAATTTGCGTTTTTTAGATAAAATGACACAAGTAAGAGAAATAAGCCCAGAAGAGAACGATCGAGAGAATATATTAAAATATTGACTACACTTTATTATGTTCTTATATATTTGCACAAATAACTCAGAAAAAACAACCAACTCCAAAATAAATTAAAAAAATTAAAAATTTGCGAGGCCAAGAATCAGCGTGACGTCAGAGCATTCTTTGGATTGGTAGGATATTACAAGCGATTTGTGAAGAACTTTTCGAAAATATCCTTACATTTAACAAGTTTTCTAAGAAAGGATACACCTTTTATTTTAAAATCTTAAATCCATAATTACCAAGCCACCAATCTTACAATTTCCAAACTTCGACAAACAATTTACATTAACGACTGATGCAAGCCATATAGCTATCGGGACAGTGTTATCTCAAAATTTTGAAGTTGAAGAACTTCCCGTTATTTTTGCCAGTCGTACGTTAACGAAAGCCGAACAAAATTATTCAGTAAATAAGAAGAAACTTTTAGCAGTTGTTTGGTCTATCAAACATTTTCGAGCGTATGTGTGTGGAAGGAAATTTAAACTCATTTTTGATCAAAAACCATCGGTATGGTTATTTGATATGTAAATAAACCTGGAGCACTCAATAAAAATGCTGATGCTCTCAGCCGAATTTTAATTCATCATTCAAAACTCTTAACAAATTCCATAAATGCTCCATACTTTTTAAATAGTAGACCATCATATTCAAATACTTTAATTAATTATGTTTCAAATAATTCTGATTCAAATTCATAATCTTCAATCCATATTAACGCAATTACACGTGCACAAAGTAAACTAAATGCTTCACGTTCTTCAGATAGTCAAACTAGATTACCATATGTTAATAATTCAATGTGTAATTCTTTAAAGAATCCGACTATCAACAATAACCAAGAAATCCAAATTAAGAATAGCCCAAACCTTAACGAAAACAAATCAAATTTACTCGAAGTCACAGATCCTCAGGGACAACTCAAACTCATTAAGGAATTCCATGACACACCACTAGGTGGTCATGAAGGCATCCAACAAACATATAAAAAGATGCGAAAATATTACTACTTCCCGAAAATGCTAGGAATGATTGAAAGATTCATCAAGTCCTGTGATTCATGTCAGAAAAACAAAGTCAGCCATACAACAAAAATGCCTATGACGATAACTTCATCTTCAAATGTGCCCTTTGAAAAAGTGTTTCTTGATATCGTAGGTCCTTTACTGTCCAAGTGTCCAGTTATCAGCAGAGTAAATACATATTAACAATTATGGACGATCTTACAAAATATGCTATTGCCTAACTAATTATAGACGATCTTATAAAATATATTATTTTAAATCCATATACACAATTAACTTAAGAATATGAAATTAAATACTCCTATATTACAAATAAAGTAAAAAAATAATTATTAAATAAATTTAATTAACATAAATATTATATAATGGAATACAAATTGTAACTATAACTACGCCTTCCACCGTAAAAACGCATAGGCGCTTTAAACGAATAGTGCGCCTACTGGGCGTTTTATTCGAATAAAACGCCCAGAGCGTTCTATTCAAGTTAAATGATTTAAGTTTCTAAAATAATTTTTTTTCTCGAAATTTTAATAATTCGTTGTAACACTGCGCGGTATTTAGTTGTAAAATGTATATGTAGATTAACTCGAAAAATTCATATGTTACGTGTGTGACTTTACGTGATTTTCTTGACCTTGATTTTATTTTCTTCATTGAGAAGCCCATAGTAGCTTGAAGGTAAGATTATTGTTTCGAATAATTGTTCAATTGCAAAAGTCAAGTTAAAATCAATCGATTACATATTCATATTTTCAAGAGTATAGCTTATTTGCGATCGAATGGAACCCCTACAAGCTATTTTGTTTTATATTTTATGCAATGTGTTACAAATAACAATTACAATGTTTTTTTATTTTTATATTGGGTTTAAAAGCCCTAATGGTTTTATTCTTAGACCATAGAATAGAATGGACCGCTAGCGAAGCGACATTTCCATATAAAATTGTAAAATAGCTTGTCTTCAACATATGCAGCGCAAGTAACCTTGTGACCGATCCGATAACTTTAGTAACTATAGCAACTCATGCTCGTTTAGTTATCGGATCGGCCACAAGGATACTTTGCGATGTAGATGTTGGAGACAGTTAAAAGCCGTTGCTGGCGGCCCTCTCTATTCTATGGTCTAAGGATTTATTACGTTTTTTGTCGAGTTGCTTGAAGGGTACCTTCCTGTGAAGCATATAATTTTCGCGCAAACATTCCTTATATTCTTCCTGGTTTTACGAAAATAACATATTTATGTTGAAAAAATTATTTTTATTTTCCTTGTGGTATTCGAATTCCCAAATACGGCGCTTAGGCGTTTTATTTAATTTTTTTCCTTCATTTTCAAAATGCCCGTATTTTCAGCTACTCCCGAACCCGAATAAAGCGCCTAGGCGTTTTTTACGGTGGAAGACAGAATGTAAAACAAAAATAAAAAAATAACATAAATTTAAATTTTTGTAATTAAATGGACTAAACACGAAAAAAAAATGTTCACCAGAACGTCAAAGATGCACAACATCGTTCTTAAGACGAAAGGTGTTATGTATAAAATTAAATATGAGTGCAGTATTAAATCAGCCAATAATTGCCGGATTGACCACCAGTATGACTTGGGTGCTTTGATCTCCTGAGCAACGGCTATAAAAGCCAACCAACAGCCGACTATTCTGAGTCCTTACAATAGTTGAGGTGGATATAATAAGAGTGTGGTCATCAAATTTTCCAAAAATTTATTGTAATTAAGAAACCCACTCCTAAGTAAATAAAAATTGTAAAGTAAATATAATAAACCTAAAATGTATAACGTTTTGAAAAGTTCAGTTAAGTGTTTCAATTGGCAGGCATGCGTAATATACAAAAATGTTTTTTTTATTATTTTGGATATTCATACAAACATATTTTTCACACGTAGCCCCTTTTGCCCCATGTATTGGCGAAATTATTTTTTGCTAATGGATGATAATGCCGATTCTCATATTGCAATCATTATGGAAATCTGCTTGGATGAAGTCAATAATGAACGCATGATTTGGCCCGCACGGAGCCCAGATCTTTATCCGATCGAGCATATGGGATATGCTTGGAAGAGAGATCCGAGCACGAATTCCTGCTGACTTGAACGCATTAAGTGAAAATATTATTGAAGAATGGAACGTTTAGTTTTTAGTTTTATGCAGTTTTCTAACAAAATAAACGTATGCAGTCAATTTTGTTGAAATCACTTTTTACTTGCTACTAATTCATTAATCCATCTTTCCCCAAATGCTAAAAAAATATTTCAAAATATTAAAAAAGCCGATTTTTTTTAAGATTACTAATCGGACTGGACATTTATGTTTTTGCATAAGTGTGCTTCGTGATCGTCATCCGCTAAGCATTAATTTTTTTTAAATTGTGCTTGTCTGCACGTCCCCGTGCAGAATAAATGTTCACGTAAAAGTAAAAATAATTTTTCCAAACACAATACTTACCCAGAATTTTTGTAATGAATTCCTCTATAAGTAATCCTATTTTTATTGTAAATCTGCTATTAAACCAATTAGTATTTCCCATATAGTATTGTCAATTAAAATTATACTTATCTTAATAACTTTTACCAATTTTATGTATACAAAATGTAATTAGAAACGTTACTTTTCGTGGATGAATTTTAATACATATTTATTTTTTCTGATCTGCGAACGACGCGACCTACCATGAATCTTGATTAAACTTATTAAGCGACTAGTCGTTTGTGATCCATTAAAAATGATGACATAACAAAAATTATTTTTTCTCGGCCATTATCTGTGAGACCATTATACAAAAATTAAAACCACATTCTGGAATATATATAAATATATTTGATTATTGTATGAAGTAAACCGAACCACGTTCTAGTATCCACCACTATCACTTAAGTGGTAATACAGTTAAGACACGGTCTGTCAAACTAACTGGAAAGACAAATCAAAGAAAAGCAAAAAAAAAGAATTTTTCGATCTCTTTTTTCAAGAATAAAATTGTCCACTTTTTCACTTTATCAATTACGATTTACCTATTGCGATCATATTTCCTATTGCGATAAGTATAAATTTCGTTAGTATATTCGTTAATTAGTTAAAGTGTCGCAAACGATCCTTTGGTGATAAAGTTTAGAAGAAATAAAAACGTAATTAAATAATGGCAGATTCATTTGATTTGCCTTCGTTCGTTTGTTCATTCCTTCTGATAATTTTTTTATTCGATCAAGTCACTGCACGAGTATGGATATAAATCCGTACAATCTGAATCCGAACGAAGTTAAATAGTAAGTTATTTGACCTTTTGCTAAATAAATTCCCGTAAATTCGTCTATTTTACTTATCAACTTCTCTTTGCTTTAAGTTTCAATAATAACAAAATAACAATTTTTTTTTAAAAATCGAAAAGTCAGAAATAAGGTGCTATTCCACTTGACTGAATTGACTGATAGTAAAATTAAAGGAAGATAAAAATATACATTTGCTAGATGGGCGAATGAAACAAAAACCCTTCTCAGTCAAGAAATATTTGTGTCTGTAGTAGTGTGACTGCAATAAAAAGTATCAAATTGAGAACATTTGTTCAGACGTATATTTTATACTCTGTGTATTTTCCTCGTTCCTTACCTCTTTGGCTACAAACTAATTTTGGAGTGGGGATATTTGTGTGGATTTTTTCCTCAACAATTTTTATTGCGGCACGACTTGTTACACACTAATACATTGAAAAAGTAATATAAAAATTTGTATGGTCGGATTTTTGTTTTCGCTATTCATTTGAAATATGACCGTTGTGGAATGAAGAAACAAATTATGTTTTCGATTTTGTTTCAGGATTTTCCGTCTTTTTATAGTTTTAAACATTTTTTAGATTTGAGTACATACACTGAAAAAAATAATCGGAGATATAAACAAAAAAATGCGGTTAATTTTACAAAAAATAACGTTCGTTTTCAGCCAACGCTTCGGTTCGCAAAGACAACAAATTTAAAATTGTTATTTTAACAATACTTTATCACTCCTAAATTTCCACAGATACTTCGTAAAGAAATTTCGTGGCTTGTAAAAAGTATTACAAAATTTAAAGTAAAAATTACTACGGCCCTTGTGATATTTACAAATCAATGTGCAAAATAAAATAATGTTTTCTACGAAATGGATTGTGGATAAGCGCCATGCGCTTAGTAAATATAACAAATTTTCTTGTAAAATTTAACAACGATAATGTAAAATTTAGAAAATCGCCATTCGAATTTAACAATGATAATTGATAAATTTACAACTTGTGTTCGTTCAATTATCAAAATGATATGTAAAATATACAACAGTAATCATAATTTTACAAATATTATTCGTTGATGTAACAAGAGCAACCGTGAAATCCCTGGAGAAGTTAACAAAGTTAATTGTAAAATGCACGAGATGGGTGTGTAAAGTCAATGAGGTTGGTTCGTGAAAAATTTACGATTTTTGTTGTAATGAATAAATATGTATATATATATATATATATATATATATATATATATATATATATATATATATATTGTATATATATAATATATAATATACATTATGTGCATATATCCTTCTAGAAATAAATATGAGTAAGGCGAAAATTAATTGAAAAACGATATTTTTTTAATTCTATAAAACTTATTAAAAAAATATTCAAAAATATTAATTCTTATTATTATTAAAACAGTTAAATTTTGAAACTAATATTTATTTTTTGTTATTAATTTTCTTTATTTAAACTGATATTTGTTTTTATTTAAAAAATATAAAACTAAATTATTGAAAAATGGTTAGTTTTTGTTATCTAAAAAAATTAGTTTTATTTTATTGAGCCAATGATTTAAAATTAAAACAAATTTTTGAAATATTGGTTTAGGGCTCTTTTTATTTAAAAACTTAATTACAGCTTTTGAGAATGATTCCGAATAGGAATCGAAAGCTAAAGCTGTAATTAAGTTTTTAAATAAAAAGAGCCCTAAACCAATATTTCAAAAATTTGTTTTTATCTAAAAAAAAATTGAAATAAATATTTTATTATTATTATTATTAGGCGATATCTGCAAATACAAAAATTTAAATATTATAATAAACACATTATATATATGTATGTATATTGTATACATAAGTATAACAAAATTAAAATGTAAATGTTAAAATAAAAATAAAAATGTATATAAAAGTTCAAGTAAAAAATACATAATACCTATTATTTAAATCATTTACCAAGGTATTTACGCAAGGTAGTTTAACATCATATGGTGTTTCTATCTCGTAAAAATATTCGTTGGATAAATAATCGTTGGAGAAATTGCCAAATATTAAAGCAGTGTTTCGGGTATTCTAGTTTGAATACTTGATATATTTTAAATAATTTATCAAGTGCCTCCAGAAAACTACCATATAAGTATTTGTGCCACCAATTAATATTAAAAATTCCTTTAAATCCCACACCTTTACTTAGAGATTTGCTTTTCACTGAAAGCGGTACGAAACTCGATAGCAAATAGAGTTTTTGTAAATTGTAAGCATCTGGAAGTAAAGTTTTTTGTTTTGTTTTAATATTACAATGAAATACAACATGAAATAGTGTTAATGGTTTTCAAATAAAATAAGAACATATAAAAGTTATTACTGCTTACCTGTGCTAAATTCATCTTTTTTATTGAGCAGCTCTGTTAAACTTATAATGTTTTCTTTCTGTTTGGTAAATTATTATATTTATGTATCCCAGGTCCGGCATAAATGCATGTTTTAATATGGGCCATTCATTAAATATAATAATTATCGATTGGTCTTCATTTCTCATGCATTCCGCAATCCTTAATTTAGATGATTTTGTCCATTTTTCTATCACTAAGCTCCATGGACTTCTTAAATTTCTAAACTCCGTTTTTAAATTCAAGTACCCTTCCTGTTCTATGTTTCCTATATAGAAAAAAGATTGTACTGAATGTTTTTTAATTTGTTTTTGTTTATTTTTACCTTGTGGTGTACTTGTAAACCTCTTATCGGGTGTTAATTTGGGTACGCCGATGTACTTCAATATTTTTCTATTCTCATATTTGAACTTGTTGTAGAGCGTTCCGGTTGGCGATTTCTTGCTGCCGGTTGGTGATTTGTGCCAAATTGTATAATATGTTTTCTGAAATTATGTTAAATTAAATATTTTATAAGTTTTGCTACCGTTTCTTCATACACACTTACTGAACTTTCACTCGGGAAACATAACACTATTTCATCTGCTAAGCATTTAATTTGATTAGATGCTGGTTTTAAATGCAGCTCTTTTAAATGAAAATCTACTATCATTGAACATAAAATATCCCGATGTTCTGGCTCTAATACACCGCTTTCTTCATAGAAATCTCGTATACTCTGCTCAATCTCTTTATTTTTGTTTATGATAGTTGTCACAGCCACATGAACTGAATTTGTTGTGTGTGAAAAGTTTTCAGGTGGAGCAACAATTGGAGATAGTACGGATGTGATTTCTGTTTGGAACCCTTTTTGCCAAGATGTCAGGTGGTATTGAAACATGATTTTTTGTCCTAATTCTGCTGGTCCGAAAAATTCGTTATTATGGTTAATTCGCATTTGTTTCAACTGCGAAATACTAATACCAACATCTGTAAAATAATTTATCAGCAAATTATTTACGTAATATACACAAGAAAAATTTGTATACTTCTGAGGCGATCGTACAAGTTTTCTAAATCCCAAAATTTTAATAAATTTTTTAGTTCTAAATCTCTATTTTGTGTTCCATTCATTGAATACTGGTTGTTGGTTTCAATCCGACTGATAAATACAACTACATACAGTAAAAATGTAGAACAAAATCAAATTAAACAATGCTCAATATTGTGGCCATTGTGGAAAATGGAAAAAATTATGATGGGTACAATTACAATTGAATCGGTCTATGCGAAAAGGTCACATCTACTTTTTTTTCTCAGAAATACCGCTTTTCTTTATACACTCTAAATGAATAAACTGACATTTCTAGTGCAAATGGGAAAATCCACAACAGTTGTGGGTTTTCCCGTTTGCACTAAAAATGTCAGTTTATTAATTAGGAGTGTAGTATAAAGAAAAGAGTTATTTCTAAAAAAAAGTAGATGTGACCTTTTCGCATAGACCGATTCAATTGTATTGCTGTGTACATATTATATATGTATGTATATGACTCACCTTTTATATGATACATTGGTGTAAATGACCCACATTTATAATTATTAAAAAATGTTTAACTATCACTATAATTATTTTTCCATTATGTACTTGTTTAAACCCACGCGTACTGTTTGCAAATTGAAACTGCAATAAATTCATGAAACGCTATACATTCGTACGGACACGATACGATTTTACGGAAAAAATGTAAAATATTTACGAAATAAATTGTAAAATTTAATAATTTTCTTGTACAAATTACAAATGTATTTGTATTATTTAAATGTTACACAAAATGTTGTAAATTTTACAAAACTTTGCCGTTAAATTTACGTTTCCAATTGTAAAATTAACGAATCAGTTCAGTTTTCGTTACAATTGAATTTGTGAATTTGTATAGATTAAATTGCATTATTATATTTGATGAATAATACAATTTCAATTACGCATGTTTGCTCCTTCTATGGAGCAATAATATTATTGGATTGTCAACTCATTTAAAAAGTTATATTCAGTTGTAATTAAGTAAAGTCTGCTTTAAAAAAGCATCAGTGAGACCTTTGTGTTACCAGGTTTGTAACATTTTTACCAATTCAACTGTAATTTAAACATATAACGCTCTAAGTGCAACAAAATATTTTGTAAATTTAACAAAACTGTTTCGTAACAGCTATACCCAATACGATTAACACAATTCTTAGGTTCACCATTTAACTTTATAGACTTTTATAAATTTTAGTCTTTGAGTTCCTATCAGATACTGATTACTGATCTTTCCTCCTCAATTTTCTTCCCAATGGATTTCATCCTCCAAAATAAAAATTTACGAAGGGGCAATATAGATGTTTTTTTTTCTGTCGATCAGCCAATCAATTCATAAATTGAATGCGCGTGCACTGAAACGGCATGCTTGCGACGTTTCAAGATCAAGCGTCCGTCAAGAATTAAAATGTATCAAATTAAATTTGTGAATTGCACATACAATGCACATACGGAATTAAATTTACTTTATTTGCACAAAATCTAAAAATAACACATTGCTTCCGATTAGTTGCCGGTGCCTTATGCAAAATTCTTTACTTATGTATATGTTTCGGCGTATTATAACCCGTGCATCACAAAAAAACTATAAAAAAAATTTTAGTACCGAACTTCATTCAAAACTCTGAACAATGCAAATTATAACTTTTAAATAGGCTGTTTGACGATTCATTAATAACATAAATGATGTACCGTTTGAAAGATTTATGTTTCTGATAAGGCACGAATTTAACAGCCACCGGTACATATAAGTAAAGAATTTGTAGAGCAACGTTTTTTATCTCTAATTTTAATTTGCTTGAATTCTTTTATGTAAGTTTTATATAAGTTCGGAAACTAAAAAATAAATGAAAGGTTTATGTACGTAAACAGCGAATTCAGTGCAGACCTTATCCCGTTCATAAAAGCAAATCCTGTATTGGCCCCACAAAACTTATAAGTTTTACTATTATTAATTGTAGATTCTTTAACGAAACATTTTGTAAATATTTTATACTACAATTTTATAATAATGTTACAGTTTTTCGGCGGTTATTGTTACAATTCTACATTGTAAATCTCTATTTATATGAAAGACATAGTTACGAATTGAAATTTGTTCGATTAACATAATGCGTTGTTGACTTTACAATGGATCATGTTACAAAGAAGCTGTAAACTTTACAAAAATGTTGTAAGATCTAGAATTTTGGGTTTACGCAAAATAATTTGTAAAAAAACCGAAATTATTTTTTTGAGTGTAGCTATTTAATTATTATTAATACACACTGTTTTTTATCCAATAGCCAAAATGGGGACGACTAAACAAAATTGTTTGCTAAAAATGTTTGATTTTTTGTTTTTGAGTACATTTCTTCTCAAAGCATCATAATGAAATGAAAATAATTTTACACATACATAGATAAATTGCAATTGGTGTCGAGAGTTTGAGATTTTACGTGTGAACGCGAAATGTGTGTAATTATGTCATGTAGAAAATATACGTCTGGACACACGGATTAGCAGTCACACTAACACACATGCATAAAATTAGTATATGATGAGTAATATTTCCCGCACACTAATACTTTTATGGTTAAAATATTTTTGAAAGTTTCTCCTTAAAATTTTGCTATAAAAAAGTAAAAATAAAAAACCCCATGACGTTTTTTTGGTAGACATTTTTTTAATTTTTACGGAAAATATACTAAAAAATATAATTCTGATGTGACTATTAATAATATTTATTTTTTTAGATAATTTTGAGATACAAAATTAACTGAATTAATAGGAATATTTAATTTTTTTTAATAATTATTGGTTATGTTTTTGTGTGCTGTCAAAATTTGTCCTCAAAATTTTGCTATAAAATAAAAAATAAAAAAAAATGTTGCCTTTGTCTATTACATAAAGTTTCGAACTTATTTCTCTTTCCCTCTTTTTTTACTATCAGTCAATTCAGTCAAGTGGAATAGCGCCTTAAGCTCAGTATGCAGCTCGAGCTAAGATAAATTTTCCATACAAATTTGACGTAAAATTTAGCTAGCTAAATAAAATAATTTTTTTTTAGCTGACAATTTCGCTGAGCGGTATGCACCTTTGCGTGAAAAATTTGAAAAATATCAGTTGTTTCATTCAAATCTAGATTGCGCCACTATAAATTCTCCAAATATTTTAGCCGCAATTTATCTCACAAGGACAATAATTTGAAGATAAATTTTGACGGTTTTAAATTTTGATTCATTTTATAATCGAAGTAGCCACAAAGTAAAATTAATTTATTTTTATATAAAGAAAACAGAAGTCAAAATGGCCTACGAACATTACGAAGTTGAGTATTTACAGGATTATTTGGACAGAAACTTCATTCAAAAACAAACGAATAAAAGTCAAACAAAATCAACCAAATTTATCTCTACACAAATTTTTAACTTGACGATTTATCTGTAATTAAATGGAGACTTGTGGAGACCGCGCTAAAATTTATCTTAGCTCGAGCTGCATACTGAGCTTTAGCAAACAAAAAGAAATTGGGGGAAAAATAGCTCGTAATATATATTTTTTGGTATGTTTATGTTGGTTTTCTGCGTATATTTTGCTTAATGTTAAAATAATTTTAACTCGAGAGGAGAAATAGGGGAATATTTTTTTAGGTCACATGACAATATTTGGGTGATTTCATTTTATGAATGACCGGATTCAGATTGTACGGATTTATATCCACACTCGTGCAGCGACCTTCAGGAACACAAACGAACAATAACCTCATTATCAAGAAATATGGTTGTTACAAGAAAAATCAGAACGAATGAACGAACGAACGAAGGCAATTAACAGCCCGCCTTAAGCGAAATAGGGTAAAATTTTATCCTAGAAAAAACAGATTACGAACATCAAAAAAAAAGTGATGGCAAAACCTGTCACCCATCTAAAAATTAGAACAAAACAATTCTCAATTTATCGCCATTCCATTATTTTACCAAATTTATATTCAATAATATAACCCATAAATCATATCAAATAAAACAACATAAAAAAATCGTTGATTTGCTATAACAAAAAATTTCGTCGTTCAAAGAATGTTTGTTTTATGAATTTTCCATGTTTTTCAGATTTGTTATTCGCTTTCTTGTTTATAAAGACAGTTTTTCCTGTCCTTATTATTTATTAGTTGGCCATTGTAAAACTGTGTATATAAATTACAATATTTCATAAAATGTAATTAATTTGAATTAGATTGATTTATTATTTCTTAATACACACACACCAGTACAAGAAGAAAAATGAAGAATGGAAAATACCATTTTGATTTATTGTTTGTATGCTCCAGAAAATGATTGATGCCGTTTTCTTAACTTCGATGCAAGTTAATCATTTTATTTTGTGTGGGTGTGTGTGTGCGTTAGTTAGCTTAACACTGAATTTTATGGTAATGGATGATCTATGTACATATATAAGAAATAAAAATTCGCTACCTTATATACATTTATATAAATCAAATCCTTTCTAAAGCCACTCTAATCAAGTCCGAAAATAAAAAAATAAAAATAAAAGGACAAAGTCATCATCAAATTGTATTTATGTATACAGAAACAGGAAAATTGATTGTATTTTTCGTTCTATTTTTCATTTCCTTCCTGGGCACAAAGAATAAAAACAAAGTACAAAACAACGAAATTTCATTCAATTTTATTTGGATCTTTCAAATCCAGTACATAGTTCGTATATATTGTATTTTGTGTATAAAGGTACCGTCTCGTATTATTAATCTTCAATTTTAATTTCCTTTTTTTTATATTTTTTTCGATTAAATAAAATCAAATTATGTTATTTTTCACCAACGAAAGAAAAATAAAAGAAATTCCATATTTTTCGTTAACATTTAACAAGTCATGCAATGACCAAAATTAGTTAAACATTGTTCGTAGAAGCATATTTTTCAAAAAGATATTTACCTAAATTTTTTTTTAAACTAACGTATTTACTTTATCAAAACCCACTAAAATATATGTTTCCTGCAAAAAGCGTAGAAAGCATGCTTCTATCTCTGGTTTTAACTCCTCTTTAGGGTCGATACACTTTGTACGATTCTTGGCTTAAAGTACGGGGGGATTTCGATATTTCTATTTTTTTGGTAGATTTATTATAGATGATTGGCCTCTTCACTTTTTCTGATTAACAAATTATTTTGTCTATAAAAGCCGAAAGAATCTTATTTATTCAACTTATTAATTAAATTGTACTACAGGTTATTGATGTTTGTTTTTTGTTTACTTTTTAGGATCTAACTAAGAATACAACAACGGCCGAAATGACCCTCTGTTCATATATACAGGTGAGTAATTAGATATGTAATTGAGACAAATTTCTACTTATCATTAATTGATAATTATTGTATGTTTTAAAATAAGTTATGGTTTTTAATTATGGTTTTTTATTTAATTTTATTTTTTAGATTCCTTATTGTCCAATTTGTTTTTAATTTTTATTGTTTTCCAGCAAATTAATTCCACAAAGAAAACTTTAAAAAAAATCAATCAAACACACAGTTCTTCGGTTTACAATCTTTTATTATTTTGTCTTACACTAATTATTGGTTTATTTAGCGTTCACTGCTTATTATTCTTTTTTTTATGATTAGAGAGAGCTTTTTTTATATGAATTTTAAAAACCAGACTGAATTCTTTTTTTATCTGCGAGTATTAGTTTTACAAATTGGTATAAAATATACATGTTTAAATCGGGTAATTATTGGGCGCATCTAGCACACGTAGAGTCTACCGAAAATACGTAGACTCTATACAAGTCTACATGTGCTGGATGCAAAAAATCTCAGTAAAAATATGTAGACTCTACGAGTTTTAGTGAGACAAAAATGTTTGTCTACATTTTAATGTAGATTAGTTTGGTTTGAGACTTGGATTTTTTTTGACATTTGCATTTTCATATTGTTCATATTTTCGGTAGACTCCACATGTGGTAGATGCGCCAAATCATTTATTTTAATTATTTAGTAAAAAATTGGGTGTTGGGTGCGTCTCAATAGGGTAGGGGTTGACCGTCTATAGCCATGTATCTCGTGGTCTATATTCCAACGCTGCAACTATGTAGAAACCACCAAATGTGTCTAGTATACCTCCAAGTGGTAACACCCGGGCAACGATGTGAATACGTCGGCTAAATACTAGATGCGAGTGCAGTACACTATAAATGAGCAATGAGCGGAACGAATATGGAAAATAATACCCCAGGTGGTACACCTGTTAATCAGGTAAATCCACCCTCTTCGGAGGTCGGTCTCGTGGATTCTGGGGGAGACCAGCCATTGCTAAACTACAAATATTTTAACAAATCACAAGATATGTTGGTGAATAAACAAGCTCAACTGAGCGAATCAGAAAATAATATTATAAATCCCTTCGATAGGAGTAATAAAGTATCGTATTCTCCGATAAGAGGCCGTAGTCCTTCCATTGGGGCCAGTAGCAAGAACATTCGTTCTACAAACGAAGAAAAGCTTCACAATGAATTGTGTAGAGCTAATAATGCACTAGTTGAAGCCAACAATATTAACAAGCAATTGAATGATACAATTGCATTGATGCAGGAGCGTATGAAAATGCTTGAAAACGAAGTTAAAGCTCTTAAGCCAAAGGAGGCAATCTATCCTACTCCTAGCCAGACTACAATTGAACAAGAGTACCATACGGATGAAGACGAACAAGCTCGAGAAACTGAGTGGATAAGAGTTAAAGGAGTTAGAAGAAAAAAAAGAAAATTGAATAATACGCCCTCCCCACCTCAATTAAAGGATGATGTTCCTAATATTATCCAGAAACCATCAAAAAAAATACCTCCACCACCACCAATAGTAATAGATGAAGTCAAAGACTACGATCTACTCTATGAGAAATTAAAAAAAATTACTACAACTGATAAGTTTAATGCAAAGGTGATGAATGGAAACACCATCAAAATAAACTTGGAAGATGGTGAAACTTACAGAAAAATGACAAGTATGTTAAATGAAGAAAACCGTGCTTGGCACACGTTTGAAGATAAACAAACCAGACCAATAAGGGTTATGGCTAAAAATCTACACTCTACGTGTAAACCAAAAAAAATAATTGATGATCTGAAAGCAAAAGGATTTAAGGCTACTGAACCATCAATTAAGCTAAAACGGAGAGGCAAAGTACCTCTCAACATGTTTATGTTGACCTTCGATAATGATGAAGATATCGAAAAAATTTATCAAATTAAGTACATCTTAGGGTGCAAAGTAGTTATTCAGCCTCTAAGACGGTCTAAACTTATACCACAATGTAAACAATGTCAAGCCTATGGACATACACAAAAATATTGCAGCAGGGAACCCAGGTGTGTCAAATGTTTAGGTAAACATCATACCAAAGATTGTGTAAAAGATAGAAATGTTCAGCCTAAATGTGTTCACTGTGGAGAAAACCATCCGGCTAACTATAGAGGATGCAGCGTTGCCATTGAACTGCAAAACATCAAAAATAGGAATGTGATTGCTAAAAATCCAAGATTATTCAGGCAGCAGGCAGTTAAGATGACCCAACCCGAAGTAAATCGTAGAGAGTTGGGAACTACTCATGGACAATTGGGTAAAATGACTTATGCTCAAGTAACGATGAGTAACGGAAATCCAGGGAAAACTGGTCAAAATGACGAAATAAGTCAAACACTTAAATTAATTTTAAGCAGGCTCAATACATTTGATGAGCGATTACAGAAATTAGAATACAGCACTAAGGGAGCCATCCCTAAACAGAAAAATGGCAGGTGATCTTAGAATCTTATGTTGGAATGCCAATGGACTTATGCAACATCAACAAGAATTGCAAGTGGTCCTGGACACAGAAAAAATCGATGTATGTCTCATCACGGAAACACATTTCACTAGACAAACAATCATTAAATTTAAAAATTATCATATATATCATACCATTCATCCGGAAAACACTGCTAAAGGAGGTAGTGCGGTTATAATCAGAAATAGTATCCACCACTATGAAGAGTTAAAATATGAAACAGAAGAAATACAAGCAACTGCTGTTAACGTCAAAACCAAAAATGGTTCTATTTGTATTGCTGGTGTGTACTACCCACCGAAGCACTCGTTGAAAGAAAAGGATTATCTCGAGTTCCTCAGTAAATTAGGAAAACGGTTTATACTTGAAGGAGACTTTAATGCCAAAAATGTCCACTGCGGGGCTCCAGATTAACAACAACTAAGGGTAAAGAACTCCTAAAAGCCATTAGGAAATGTAGTTGTGAAGCTCTCTCAACTGGAAAACCAACTTACTGGCCTACTGATCCAAATAAAGTACCAGACCTGATTGATTTCTTTATAATAAAGAAGATATCTGTAAATTATATACAAATAGATGAAAGCCACAACCTAAACTCTGATCATTCACCGATACTTTTAACGTTAAGTGAAAAAATTATTCAGAAAGAAAGGAACCCTTTTCTAGTAAATAATCACACTAATTGGGAATGCTTTAGACTATCGCTAGAAGAAAAAATTAACTTAATGGTTCCATTAAAGACCGAGGAGCAATTAGACAAAGAAGTTCACAAATTTGTAGACGATATACAGCAATCAGCTTGGGAAAATACCCCTGAGGTTAAAAAGAAAATCAAGGGAAACAACTACCCTTTGGAAATTAGGGAACTCCTAGCAGAAAAAAGAAGAGCGAGAAGAGTATGGCAACAAACAAGGGCCCCTCAAGATAAAACTAATTTGAACAATCTCACTCAACAATTAAGAAGAGAAATCAAAGAATTGAAAAATGAATCAGTCAGCAACTATTTAAGAAAATTAACTAATGATAGCAGTACTGATTATTCTCTTTGGAAAGCAACCAAAAGAATTAAAAGACCAATAATACAGAACCCTCCAATAAGAGTAGCAGGTGATAAATGGGCTAGGAATAATGAAGACAAAGCTCGAGAATTTGCTGAACATCTTGAAAAAATATTCCAGCCACATCAAGATGAAACATTAGAAGCCGAGATAATATCTGAACAAGCTGTGCAAGAAAGTAAAGAAATCCTACCGACAACACCAAAAGAAGTCGCGTGTGAGATAAAAACTAATATGAATATGAAAAAAGCTCCTGGCTACGATCTTATTACAGCAGAAATCTTAAAAGAACTGCCAAGGAAAGCTCTGGTAAAGCTCACCAATCTTATAAATACAGCATTTAGAATCAAATATGTACCAAGCTTGTGGAAAATTGCAGAAGTAATCATGATCCCAAAACCTGGGAAACCACCACACATAACCTCATCTTATAGGCCAATTTCGCTATTGCCAGTCATGTCCAAACTCTTTGAGAAGCTTCTGGTAAAAAGGTTAAATCCGATAATCGAGAGTAAAAACTTAATCCCAAATCATCAGTTCGGTTTTCGTAACCAACACTCAACAATTGATCAAGTTCACCGAATAACCAGTATAATTGAGAAAGCACTAGAGGAGAAAAAAATCTGTTCAGCAATATTTCTAGACGTTGCCCAAGCATTTGATAGAGTGTGGCATGAAGGACTTAACCATAAATTAAGAAATCTTCTACCAATCCAATTTGCTAATATACTGGAATCTTACTTAAAAGATAGATTCTTCAGGATTAAGTTAGATGACACTTTCTCTGAATTGAAAGAAATCAACGCAGGAGTTCCACAGGGCAGTGTATTAGGGCCGGTTTTGTACCTAATATACACTTATGATCTTCCTGTATTAGAAAACAATACAGTGGCGACTTTTGCAGATGACACGGCGATCTTAGCTGTTGGCACAAGCAACGAAGAGTCAACACAAAAGTTACAAACAGCAATAACTAAAATTTATAAATGGACGAAAAGTTGGCGAATAAAACTAAATGAAACTAAATCAGTTCACATCAACTTTACAAACAGGCGATTCGAACATATCCCGATTACCATAAATCAAGAAATAGTACCGTATGCGAACACAGCTAAGTATCTCGGCATGACCCTGGATGCTAAACTGCGATGGAAAGCACATGTCAAAAAGAAAAGTGAAGAACTAAGAATTAAATACAGAAAGATGTATTGGCTGATGGGAAGGAACTCTTCTTTATCAACATACAACAAGCTGCTACTTTATAAGCAAATATTGAAACCCGTTTGGACGTATGGTATTCAACTTTGGGGTTGTACCAAACAGAGCAACGTAAATATCATCCAAAGATTTCAGAATATGGTATTAAGGAACATCGTTGATGCACCTTGGTATGTCAGGAACAATGATCTCCATAGGGACCTTAAAGTGAACCTCATCGTAAATGAAATTCAGGAGAAAGCGCGGAGACATGAAGAGAGGCTCCGGCATCATGTGAACATTGAGGCAACTCAGCTTCTAAGCAACACGAATTTAATACGTAGACTTAAAAGAACCAAACCTTTTGAGTTGGTGTAATTGTTAGCTTAAACAGCATTGTGCTGTGTAAAGCCCACTACAAAGATGTGGTTTAATTCAATTTACCAGACTCTATGGAACGCCAATGGGAAGAAGCCATAGATTAATATTAAGTTAGTAAATTAAGTCAGAAACAAATTGCTCATTAGTCCAGGAGACTAGATTGTAATAACATTAAATAAATAAATAAAATTTATTTTAACAAAAAAAAAAAAAAAAAAAAAAAAAAAAAAAAAAAATTAGTAAAAAATTAAAAACAACTCACAGAGAAATGTCAATTTTTTTTTTACATAATTTGAACAAGTTATCCAAGACAAAAACCAAACTAGACACGTAGATATTTACATCCAGCACATGTAGAGTCTACAAATGAGATTAGTCTACATTTCAGACTATCTCAAATGTAGACTCTACGTGTGCTAGATGCGCCCAATTGTTGCTGTAATTCACAAGTTGTTTGCCAAAAAAATAGATGTCCTCTTAGTTGTGCAAAACGAAATTTTTATCGATGCTGCGTACGTCGCATTTAGTACCATTAATCACATATGTCACCCAAAAGGTAAACAAACAAGTGATAAATTATGTTGATTGTGAAAAAGCTAAATGTTTCCAGCGTTTGTGTCTCTTTTGCTAATTGTTGGAATTCAATCAAGTTAAGTGAACATGCAACAAATTATTTCTCTTAACTAAATATTATTCCTTATTGTGGCTGTTTATAATTTTAGCACTTAGATGCGTGTAAGGATGAAGTCGTAGACATTTATCTTGCGACCAAGATCGTATTCGATATTAAAATATCATCAGCTGGTAATTACTTTTTTATACTACAAATATAACGACTATTTTTCGTCTTTATATGTATACAGAAAAACATTCATACTCAGCGCTGTCGAAAGTGGAGCTTCGGCTCCAAAATGGAGCTCTAAAATGTTTCGGGAGCCCGGTGGAGCTCGTCAATTTTCCAATTGGAGCTTTCAAAACAGTTAATAATTTTTATGTTTTTTTAAATGAATTTCATTTTTTATTTAAATTTTCTGATTCTACATTGTATGTATTTCCATTCTAAAATCTGGATAGGTAAAAAATGTTCAAGCTTTATTAAAATAAGTAAATCCTTATTTATACTCCCTGGGATGTACATGCCATTCCCTCCATGCCATATATTTTCCTCAGCAGCAGCGAAAAAACTTCCACAAGAATGCGAATGATTGGTGAGAAGCATATGTTTACCTACTTCTTTTTAGCACATAGTTCTAAAAGGCAAAATGAATTTCATTTCAGCAATACTTTAATATTCCATTTCACAAAATCTTAAAAATAGCGAACACTAGATGGCTGTATGTATCTTGAAAAAGTTGTCAATCAAATTTTAGAGCAATGGTAGCCTCTTCAATATTTTTTTTTATTAAAAACATTTCAGGCCGATTCCGATTTGGCTTCAAAAATTTTTTCGAAAATTTAAATAACGTTAATTTGGCTTATTTTCTTGTTTTATCACACATTCTTAAAATTACAAATAATTTAAACAAAGAATTCCAAAATGAGACTCCAAATTTAACCCAGTTTTGCTAAATTGGTATTTGTCGAAGAATCCAATTTAAATTAATTAAATAAAAATGTTCTACCTAAAGAATTTGTATTAGAAATAAAGAAGTGATGTAAGAAGTTTTATATCAAGTTGTGTACTCAAATTTTGATGCGTGTCGATTTTAAAGATGAAATACTACCTAGTTCAATTACAACATTTAGATTCTCAAAAATTGGGTGAAAGCATAATACCTTTGCTAAACATCTTTCCGCAAATTATTGAAAATTTTGAAGGGGCCGAATAAGAGTTTCGAATTGGACGTTATCAAAAATTAGTGGATAATTCAACCAAGTTGGAGGATTTTTTCTTTTCGGAAAATAAAAAATTAAATTTTTCAATCGATTTTTGGGGCATAAATTGGGCCTTGCGGTTAAGTATTGTTCCTTTGTTTACTTTTGTTTGGCATTTGTTTTGGCAGATTTCCAGTCGTTGAGGTTTATTTTGAAGCTGGACGAAGCGTTTCTTAATTTTATTTGTAAGTATTGCGTATCAATCACGCCCACGTCGTGTGTACGCTAAATTTTGATTTTTAGTTTGGTTATGTCGCTTAATTATCCCAATCTAGTCCTGAAATCCATGTTAGTTGATAGGTCGTTATTGAATGTACTCAGTTTAAACGTTCAAAGTCTAGTCCCAAATATTGACGATATTCGTCACATTTTTAATGTCGTTTCAGTGGACATACTTTGTTTCTCTGAGACCTTTCTAAATCCAAATATCCCTAATTCAGCTTTTGCCATAAAAGGTTTTAATATATTTAAGAAAGATAGGACGGTACCTCCCCTTAATTATGGTGGTATATGTATGTTTGTAGGTGATCACATTAAGGCTAGATTAGTTACCATATACCTTCTTCTATTTCGGAATTGTTAGTATCGGATTTAGAGTTTTTATTTGTCAACGTTTTCATTAATGGTCGTAAAATCTTATTCGGTACCGTCTACAACCCTCCAAAAACTAGTAAGACGTTGTATGCCCAATTTAAAAAATCCCTTGTAGACTTAGGAAAGTTTGTTTAGTTATTTCTCTTGTAGTCTTAATTTATCCGTACACAACACTGTGGCGCCGACGTTTTGTTGTCCAACCGCTAGCGGTGCCCCTTATTCCCTTATTGACCATATCATCTCTTTTACTAATAACTCTATTTGTTTTTTCAATCAGTTGTCTCTCGGTATGGGATCCCATCATGATCTTTTAGTTTTTTCTGTGAATTGTTACTCTCCACCTAAGCCTAACAGTTTTAGCTTTAGAGATTTTGCTAGTATAGATAATTCCCGCCTTTACTTAGTTTGTAACTCGGTTCCTTGGGAGGACATTTTTCCCAAGTAGAATTTTTCAACTCATATATTAGTTTAGTCTTTGATAGTTGCGTTCCGCTTAAAAAGGTTACTTTCAAAGCGAAATCTCCGCCTTGGTTGTATCAGGTTGTTTCGAATGCCATAAGTATTAGAGTTAGTAAATATATCGTTTATGGAAAAGGTATCCTAATAGTTAGTCTAATTTAGATTATAAGCAGGCTCGTAATAGAGTTGTAGGGTTAATTCGGATTGCTAAACGTAGTTATTTCAAGGACACGTTAGACTCCTCCCTTCCTCCCAAGGTTTTTTGGCGTAATATTCGTAATTTAGGCTTAGGCAGATGCAAGAGTAGTTTTAATGGGGTGCTTAAGCCCAATATATCAATAGTTATTTTTGCTCTAGTTTGAATTCGGTCAATAGTACCGTCGATTTGTTCTCTAATGCGTCCTCTAATTCATTTTCGTTTTCAAATATTTCTCTCGAGGATTTACAGTCTGCCATTTGGAATGTTAAATCGGAATCTTCTGGTCTGGATAAATTCAATTTAAAATTCGTAAAGCGAGTTTTCCCTTTCGTCTCAAAATACTTGTTACATATCTTTAATTTTATTCTTGCATCCTCTTCCTATCCAGATCAGTGGAAGCTAAGTAAAATAATCCCCATCCCAAAGATCAGTAATCCTTCAGAGCTATCCCATTTGCGGCCAATTAGCATTTAAAGTTCCCTCTCTAAAGCTTTCGAGATAGATGTTAAAACTCAAATTCAATCGCATCTAAATAGTAATAGTTTAATTAGTTTCTTCCAATCTGGGTTTAGAAAATTTCATAGCACTTCTACTGCGTTATTAAATGTATATGATGATATTAGGCGTAATATGAATAATAGGGAATTGACTTCTTTAACTTTGTTAGATTTTTCTAAGGCCTTTGATTCTATTAATCACAGAATTCTTTTTAACAAACTCTTATCTCAGTTTAGATTTTCGGTTTCCGCTGCCAGATTAATTTTTAACTATCTTTCTAATCGTTCTCAGGCAGTTTTTTTCGACAATTCTTTATCTGATTTCCTTCCTGTAATTTCCGGCGTTCCTCAGGGTTCAGAGCTGGATCATCTATTGTTTTCTATGTACATTAATGACATAGAATCCTCTATTCACCATTGTTCGTTTCACATTTTAGCTGATGACGTCCAAATTTATAGAAATAGTCGTTTAGATCAGGATTCTATTGATAGGAATATTTCTCTGATAAATGAAGACTTAAGTAATATCGCTAGTTGGTTGGTCTCTAATAGGCTCGTTTTAAATGCGAATAAATCTCACTCGATTATAATTTATAAAAAATCGTTAGACACCTCGTCCTTTCCTGGTTTTTTTCTGCAGGGTTCGCTAATTAGGTATTCAAATACTGTTAGAGAGTTAGGCTTAGTTATTAATAAAACTCTTTCTTGGGGTGACCATTTAGTTAGGTAGTATTAGTAAGAGGGTCTTTGGTATGCTTAGTTGTTTATATAAAGTAGTAGGATTTTCTGATAGTCAGTTTAGGAAAAAAATGTTTTTGTCTTATCTTCTTCCTCATTTTATTTACGGTGGAATAGTTTTATTCGGTATGCTTCAGGAAAATGTGAACGTTCTCCAAAGATGTTCCAATGCTTGTACTAGGTTTATTTTTGGTATTAGGAATCATATTTCTGCCTCCTCTAGCCTTATTTTAGGATGTAGTTTATCTACCTTTTACGAATTTCGCGTTTGTCTTTTTATTTTTAAACTTCTCAAAGCTAAGAAGCCTTGTTATCTTTATAGGAAGTTACTGCTTAGTAGCTTTCATTCCTCAAACTTTCGCTTGATTCCGGTCAACAATTGTTGTAGGTCGCTAAACAAATCCTTTTACGTTAGGGGAGTTTCTCTTTGGAATTCAATTCCATTGGAAATTAAGAGATTAGGATCGGCCAAATTATTTAAGTCAACATTTTTGGAGTGGCGTGATTGATGGACAATACGTAGGTTTTTTTAAATTTATTTTAAATATTATTTCACCTCTTGCTGTACATTTTATTGTTTGGTGGAAATTGTTTGAAAATATTTAAGAGGTTTTTCTGCCTAATGGAAGCAGCTTGATTATTTTTTTTTTGATTTTTCGTTTGTTTCGTTTACTCTGTTTCCATCTGTGCTTTTCCTTTTAATACTAAATTATTGTTAAAGTTCAATAAATAAATAAATAAAGAATAGTTTGAAGATTTAATAACCCATTTTATTTAAGATTTTTTAAATTTCACAAATTCACATTTCGCACAGCGTTTTTTATAATTGCACAGTCACAAATTATTTGTAATTTTATCTTCGCGCACAAATCACGATTATTATTTGAACTGAACACAAAATTATTTTTGCATGGCTTAATGATGGAAGTAACGGACCATAATAATAGCTGGTTTTCTCGTTTTATTTACTAGCCACGTTTGTGTATATTTTTAATCGTTTTTTTTGCACTAAACAGTTTTCTTATAAAATGAATACTCACGCGGTCTTTTTATGATTTTATTCACTTTTATAGAACCTCACTTTTTTGGTTGCACTAAAATTTGTTGTTAGACATAAGACATTTTTCATAAAAATGTGTGGGAAAATAGAAACACTTAACTGAACTTTTCAAAACGTTATAAATTTTAAGTTTATTATATTTACTTTACAACTTTTATTTGCTTAGGTGTGGGTTTCTCAATTACAATTTATTTTTAGAAAATTTGATGACCAGACTCTTATTATATTATATCCACCTCGATTATTGTATGGATTCAGAATTTTACAGCATCATCAGTCGGCTGTTGGTCAGCTTTTATCGATCACAGCACCCAAGTCATACTGGTGGTCAATCCGGCAATTATTGGCTGATTTAGTACTGACCTGACTCCGCTGAAGTGAGATCAGCTGTTTGAATCTCGCCAGTTATAGGTGGTATAGCTTGTAGATCTAAACTATTTTACTTTTCTTTGTTGAGAAAGGTGGCATTATTTGTTTTGACTTGACCGTTGAACATGTACAGTAGGTTACATGAAAATTAGTTTTATAATAAATTTTACCTTTACACAGATAATTGCTGCTTTCTTGAACATATTTTCCATTAAGCTGAATCTTTTGAACAATTCTGGAAATAAAACCGATGAGAACCGATGTGTTCTTAATTCGTAATTTTATACCTATTTCATTGTTGAGATTTTAACAAATATTTAGATGTAGTAAATTCATTTGTTTTCTACTGAATTAGTAGATTAAGGTAGCGGTGCCAAATAAAGTTTATTAATTTGCTCAAAACATTTCGACAAAATTAATTTTATTTGTTGGAAGCATTTACCAATCAATACTTTTAAGTTAAAATGTGTAATATTTTTGAGATTTACTTAGATTTACACAAAAGGAAGCATATCAAGTTCTAGCTCTGAACAACAAAATAAATTAGCAAACTTGAAACATAAAATCACCGTCTTGTTGTTCTCTAAACGAATGTGTACTGTGCTTATATACAGTATAAACCACATTGTTTCAAGTTAATCGAATTAAGATGGAAAAACTTTTATAGTTAATAACATTATTCTTGTTAACAACCGTAAATGTGTGCATATGAACATACAAAGTTGTTCAAGTCTTTGAAACTAGACAAAAAAAAAAAATCTAGAACCATAATGTATTTTTCATCGTGATGTAAGATTTATCATCATGTAATGTGTCATGTTGCTGCTCTACGAGTAAGTGAGAAAAAAATTTAAAGTTCAACAGGTACATTCATTTTTTACCATCTTTTACTATTTTTTCTTTATGTTTTGATATCTTCCTTAATAATAATAATAATAGTAATAATATTATGCTTTTATTTAAACTTTCTTAAACTATTTAAGCTTTTTGGTTTCTGACGTTATATAATTTTTTTTTGCTGTTGTTTATCTTTTTGTAAAGTTGCAACAACATTAAAATAAAAAGCTTAACTTATGATATGCATATATCAAATTTTTGGTGAGATAAAACTTTTTCACTTAACGTCGATTTATTTTCCGTCTTATACCAAGTTAAACATGAAAATTATGAAAAATATTAGCTGCAAACGTGTATGTATGTTTTTTTTGTTCATTGGATTTATTTATAGCTTTTTCAATAAAGCAATAAAATTTTTAAAAAAAAGTTTGAAACACGTTGCAACACATATACATGTTTATTGTATGTACGTATACATTTGTATAAAAAGAGCACATAAATTTTGAATCAAAATAACAACTGGACATTTTTAAATTAATGGTTTATTGTTTTCCGGGGTATACATACGTACAAAAAACGAAAGACTGAAAACCGGGGTGATATTTTTTTTAAAAGAAGTACGGTTTTTTGGTTGTGTTGGATTTAATGAAAATTTATTTTCTTTTTTGTGTATTGCTGATAAGTTGAAGAAAAATCTATGCATTTGGAATTGGGGAGTGGATAGATGGGGTAAAAGGAAATTTATTTTATAGTAAACCGGATTTTGTTTTATTTAGATTAGTCAAAATTACTAAACATAAAATTTATGATAATAACTAGATGAGTTAGCTTTTAAGTTTGTTCACTTTAAAATGGTCACTCTTCAGACACACAGTTTACGTACGGAATGGTTCTTGTAAAAACTTCGTTAAATAAAATAAGAAAATTAACTCGCAAATGGCACTGCTTCAATTGTCAAGAAGTCATTAAGTACCGTAAAATGGGGTGAATAGAAACACTTTTCAAGTTTACAAGCATGTACTGCTAAGAAGATATTTGTTTTTAATATAATGAAATATCTTAAAATATGGGTCTTGGTGTACTCTTTCCTTTTCAAACTACTTTGATCTATTCGAAATGAATATGGCGGATTTTTTTTAAAAAAAACCTCACTGTTTCTATTCACCTGCTATTGGGGTGAATAGAAACAGTCATTGAATTTCGGTTTCTTTCTATTCCTATATTCATTTATGATTTCTGGTGAAACAGCAGCCCGATCTTTTTGTATTTTGGCATAACCGGCGGTGAGATAATGCTTGCTTGTATCGTTTCAGAGACGAGCAGATGAATTCTGCTAAAGTACAATAAATAAATAAAAAAATAAATAAATAAAATTCTTAACCGGGTAAGTTGTCCTTAAATTTGTCGACCTATCTCTCTTGCCGGTTTAACAATTCTTGAATATTCATTCGTAATGTTATTGTATCAATGGGATAACCCACTCTGAACAAATGATCAATTTGTCCACAAGGATTTTTCTTCAGTTTCGTTTAAGCAGGTTGGTTCCCCCTGATTTTGTATTTTATCACCTTTTTTAAATGGCGATATATCACGGAATGGTGTATACCGTATTTCTCCGATGATTTCCTAAATCATAGCTTATTATTTTTAACATCTTCAACTGCTTGTTTCAATATCAGAGGATCATGATTTTTGTAATATTTTTGGCTCTTCGACTTGTATTGCCTGGGCATTTTAATACTCTGTAGCAATCAAAAACCGAAATATATGTATACTATAATAATTTAACATTAGGGAAATTTAGTAATTTGGAATTAAAGAAAACTTGGTAATGTGAATAAAAACACTAATTTCTGGTGTTTCTATTCACCCCACACTTCCTAATTTTTGACACTAAACTACAAAACGATAAAATTTAGGGAAAACGGTAAAAGTAAATTACAATTTTAACTACAAAAGTAAGAAAGAAGACATAATTGAACAACTTACATGAATTTTCTCTGATATTACTCCAAATATGGCTCAATTACATACAAAGTTTTTTAGAGTATTTTTCGAACCAAAAAATGTTTATTTATATTTACCAATATATTCTTTAAAACTGCGGGTGTTCAACCAATAATCCCTATTATTTCTATTTTGGCACTCATCACCAACTTAAAAAAATTAACGTTGCTTTTTTTTTATTATGTATTAGGAAAAATTATCCAGTTAATTATTTTCTAAAGTTTTGTTTCTATTCACCTCGCTGTTTCTATTCACCCCATTTTACGGTACATGTTGAACGCGCACAAGACGATCATCTGGAATAAAACAAAATATTTATTAAAACTTAAAATTTAACTTATGTAAAAAACTTATCTTATGTATTGTATGTATCTTGCTCTCATATTCATGTTGATATCTGAAATTGTTAATTAATTAATTATTTATATGAATTTAAATCAGATTTAGAATATTATGTATTTCTTACCTTTTTGTTTGTTTATAATATTTTGACGTTTCAATTATGCGATTCACCGATTGTTAAACTTTAGTACTAATTAGTATGCGTTCAGTAATTAAACAATTTAAGTTCAATGTAAACATTTTATAATAAATATTTTTAGTACATTTTTCCCTACTTGTCAATAACACTAAAATAAAAATTTGTACAACATTCATACACAACAAGTCTTACGGATAACATGTAAAATTATAAATTATAAATTAAATAAAATTAAATAAAAATCAAAAATAAATATTTTAAAACTGCAACAGCGATTTCGTCTGTATATTTCTGACCCACGCCGGTGAAATATACACGTTATTAATCCCGCTTGCGACATGGTCCTTCGAGCCGGATGAAGCATCCAAACATATCAAAACGAATAATAAGTTCCACCATTGTATACATCGCTGCAAACCAGAAACACCATCTTGTTTGGCAAGTTCAATTACATGTGGAATACATTTCGAAACAAAAGGAAACTGTAAGTCATTTCCAACCATTGTACAAAAGGAAACTGTAAGTCATTTCCAACCATTGTACAAAAGGAAACTGTAAGTCATTTTCAACCATTGTTAATTTTTTTGTTGTGAAATAAAGAAACGAGTGTAAAAGTGAACAAGTGACTTTATTTTTTTTGTCGCTAATCAAAGCAAGTGAATTAAAACTATTTAAGATATATAAATTTATGTTTGTTTCGTTAAAGTTGTTGGGAAATCCGCGTAATAATTAAATATTTTCGGCACGCCTAAATATTAAAACTTGTTGTGTTACAAATTTCAAAATGGCTGCCCAATTAATCCAGAAGCGTGGCCGCGTGCTTTCTAGTTTAACGAATTCAAAAACATTTATCGAAAACATGGATCGAAATAATCCAACACTAGAACAATTAGAAGTTCGGTCAACAAAATTAGACCAATTGTGGAATGAGTTTTTTGCAATCGAAGATCAATTAATGTTGCTCCCTGAACAAACTTCAAAGGCAGCTGAATTTGAAAACACGTTTTTTGCTGTTTTGGCAGCTTACCAACGGGAGATCAAAAATTTAGCTGCAGATATGAAAGGAGATGATAACGGAGACTCGATAAATACTACGGTGAATAATCTTGTTACCCAGCAACGAGCATTCTTTGAAACCACTTTGTCAAATACTAATGCTGATTTGAAGCTTCCTCGTATTCACATCGAGCCTTTCAGCGGCGATTTCAAACAATGGCCTTCATTCAAGGATCTGTATTTAGCAGCCGTTCATAATAATGTGAATTTGACGAGTATACATAAGTTCCAACTACTTCGTGGGCTACTACGAGGAAGTGCATCACAATTAATCAAACATTTACTATTAACTGATGCAAACTATCTCGAGGCGTGGAATAAACTCGTGGAACGCTTTGATAAAAAGAAAAGTATCGTAAATGCTCTGATTAAATCATTCATGGAAATTGCATCGTGTCAGCAGCCGTCAACTAAGTTACTGCGAAATGCGATTGAGGTCACTGATGAAATATTGCGAGGTTTAAAGTCTCTGGGGAATGAGGGTAAAGATCGTGATCCCTGGATTATCTATATGCTTTTGAGTAAATTAGATGATGAAACTAGGCAACAATGGGCTATTCATTCGGTGGATAATGATAATCCAAGTGAGACCGAGTTTCTAAAATTTTTAAATCAACGTTGTGAAGCTTTGGAAAGTTGCAATATAAACATTCGCAGGCCACAATTACAAAAAACGGTTCACTCAGCATTAACCATAAGTAATTGCATTTGCTGTGGCAAAAATCATTCACTTTTTAGATGCTTTAAATTCCGAGCTTATGATATTACTGCAAGAAGGAATTTTATCAAAGAACGTAATCTGTGCTTCAACTGTTTCAATTCCGGTCATTCTGCAAATAGCTGCTCTTCTACAAAAAAGTGTATCATTTGTAACTCTGGCCACAATACTCTGCTTCACATTACAAATGAAGTGACGAATTCTAAAGCTCTACCAATTTCTTTGGAATCTAATCATGAAGTTGCTTCGGATCAACCACCAGCAGTCATCACAGGTGCACATATTACCAAAGGAACATTTGGAAATCCATTTACTTGTAAAGTAACTATTCTTCCCACAATAACAGTAACTGTTCCGGACATAAATGGTCATTTGCGTACGATTAGAGCACTTCTAGACTCTGGATCGGAAGCCTCGTTCATTACGGAGCGGACTGCTAATGCTCTACAGCTGGAACGACGACATTCATCATTTTCAATTAACGGGTTATCATCTGTTAGTGCTGGAAGAACAAAGGGTACCATAAATGTTACACTTTACTCAAAATATGACAGAAAAAGAAGTTTGAGCCTTAACGCATTAATTCTTCCTAGGCTAACATCGAAATTGCCATCAAAATCATTAGCCCTTAATCAAGATGAACTCGAACAACTTGCAGCTCTTCAATTAGCTGATCCCGATTTTTACGAACCAAAGGAAGTTGACATGATTTTAGGCATCGATGTGTTTTTCAAAATCTTGCAAACGAACAAAATTACAATAAAATCGGATCTGCAGGCTTATGATACGGTGTTCGGTTGGGTCATTGGAGGATCTATAATAAGCAACTATGCATCGGCGATAAATTGTAACAGTGCAGTAGTGTCTAACGATGATATTTTAGCAATAATTCGACGTTTTTGGGAGGTGGAAGAGCTCCATTCAGAAAACAAACTTTCAGTAGAAGATAGCCAATGCGAAGAGTTGTTCACAAAAACTTTTCGATTTGAGAATAATAGATATACAGTTGCTCTCCCGATCAAGGGCACCACTGGAAGTTTGGGTTCATCCTATTCAAATGCTATTAGCCGACTGATGTCAATGGAGAGAAAATTTGAAAGACAACCGGATTTGCGAATTGAATATGATAAGTTTATGCGCGAATATGAACACCTCGGGCACATGACTCAGATACCTGATGATAAAATTCTGCAACCAAATAAAACAGTTTTATACTTACCTCATCATGCAGTGTTTAAACAAACAAGTTCTACCACGAAACTCAGAGTGGTATTTGATGGGTCCGCAAGCACATCAACAGGCGTCTCTTTAAACAACATTATGCTTACTGGACCAAAAATGCAAAAGGATTTATTCACAATTTTGTTGAAATTTCGTACTCACAAGATAGCAATGATTTCGGACATAGAAAAAATGTACCGTCAAGTCAAGGTCGATCAAGAACATTGGGATTTGCAACGAATTGTATGGCGAGAAAATACGAATAATAAGATTAAACATTTTTGGTTGACCACGGTGACATATGGGTTAACTTGTTCGGCTTTTCTGGCAATCCGCACACTACACCAGGTAGCTCAAGAAAACTCTCAAAAATTTCCCGATGCAAGCAAGGTTATTAAAGATGACTTTTACGTCGACGATCTTTTATCTGGATCTGAAACCGTCAAAAATGCTCTAAAGTTACAAAGGGATCTTACTACTATTCTAGGCGATGCAGGCTTCCCACTTAGGAAATGGAGTTCAAATAGCCGGAGTTTCATGGAAGCAATTCCTGAACATAACCGCGGGAAAGATTCAATCACAATTCAGGATCATGAAACGTTTGTTAGAACGCTAGGAGTTTGTTGGCTACCAAAGGATGACTGTTTCACCTTCCAAGTACCGGAACCAATCACTTTCAAGATGACCAAGCGTAAACTACTTTCAGAAACTGGGAAGATATTTGATCCTCTCGGGTGGCTTTCTCCGACAACTATTAAGCTAAAAATAATTTTGCAGTCCATCTGGTTGATAAAGGTTGGATGGGATGAATCATTGCCTCGGGAAATCGAAAACGAATGGGTGAAGTTTACATCGGAAATATCGTTTCTGTCACAAGCAAAAATACCAAGGCATATACCAAACAAAAGCAACATGCAATATCACGGGTTCTGCGATTCCTCGGAAAAGGCTTATGCTGCTGCCATATATGCTCGTTTTCTGGATTCCAATAATAAAATGCAATGTCAACTCATTTGTGCTAAAACCAAAGTAGCGCCACTGAAGCAGTTATCTCTTCCAAGATTGGAGCTATGCGGAGCGGTTTTATTAGCCAAGCTGTTGGAGAAGATAATAACCGTTTTTAATGTTGAAAGACATAATCTGTATGCTTGGACTGACTCTACGGTTGTTTTGGGGTGGTTATCAGATGAGCCACGTAAATGGAACTGTTTTATTGGTAACAGGGTCAGTTATATATTAGAAAGAATAGCAAGGCAAAATTGGAATCATGTTCCAACAGCTAGCAATCCAGCTGATTGCAGCTCTCGGGGAATATCACCACAGCTACTCGTCGAGAATACAATTTGGTGGAAGGGTCCAAATTGGTTGGTATTACCATCTGATTCATGGCCAGAACAGCAGCAGGCGTGTAAATTTGTGACTGAATTAGAGAAACGGAAAATATCGTTACATGCGCAAAATAAACATATGGATTTCATTGAGCAAATTGTTGATAAATTTTCCAACTATTCTAAAGTCCTTCGAATATTCGGTCAATGTTTCCGATTTACTGATATGTGTCGAAAAAAGAAGACACCATACGTCACCATAGCCCATCTTCAATCTGCTGAACATGCACTGATCCGTTGGGTGCAATATCAGTCATTTTACGAGGACATTGAGAGAATTCAACGCAGAGCGCCATTGTCAAAAGGTAGTCGCATTGTAACATTAATGCCGTTCTTGGATAGTAACGGGCTTATTCGCGTCGGTGGGCGAATCGATAACGCAAATATTCCTTATACCGCCAAACATCCGATGATCCTTCCAAAAGAACATCCACTCACTGACAAATTAGTACGTCACTTACACCAAATATACCTACATCCCAATCCATCTACCCTATTTTTTATTTCTAGAGAAAAGTACTGGATAATCGGAGCTAAAGACAAATTCAAGCGGATGTCCAACAAATGTCCGAGATGTATACGCACAAGAATTTCTTATTTACAACAATCGATGGGGAATTTGCCTAAGCCAAGAGTCACATTCACACGAGCTTTTGATAACACTGGTGTCGATTATGCTAGTCCAGTATCTGTTAGTTCCAGAAAGGGAAGAGGAGCAAAACGCACGAAGTCATATATCTGTATATTTATTTGTATGGCAACCAAGTCAATCCATTTGGAAATAGTTAGCGAGCTTACTACTGATGCCTTCTTGGCCACCTTGAGGCGTTTTTCAAGTCGAAGAGGATTGCCCTCAAATATTTACAGCGATAATGGCTCAAATTTTATTGGAGCTAAACGCAAATTTGATGACTTTTATAACGTCATAACCTCCAATGAGCATAACAACAAAGTAGCAGAGCGCCTGGCGGAGAGAGGCATCAAATGGCACACTATACCTCCATCAGCACCACATTTTGGAGGATTGTGGGAGGCTGGTGTTAAATCCTTCAAAACCCATGTTAAAAGAGTCATCGGGGATTCAGCTCCTACCTTTGAGGAATATTCAACGTTGCTATGCCAAATCGAGGCAATACTGAATTCTCGGCCTCTTACTCCAGTTAGCGACGACCCAAATGATTTAGAGGTGCTTACACCTGCCCATTTCCTTATTGGGACATCATTGCAAGCAGTTCCTGAAAACTACGATAATTACAACATCAACTTACGCGACCGATGGGAGATAGTTCAAAATATGAATCGCGGATTTTGGATCAGATGGCATAAGGAATACCTCAGTTCCCTGCAGACACGGTCCAAATGGCAACACCAACAGCAGAACATAAAAATTGGTGAGTTGGTTTTAATTAAAGAGCCTAATCAGTCTCCGCTATCGTGGCCTAGAGGTAGAGTGATGGAGCTGCATCCAGGAAGTGACAACTTAGTCCGAGTGGTCACTCTCAAAACAATAAATGGTTAAATTAAACGGCCAATTACAAAGTTGTGCAAACTGATGTCAGTTGAGGTATTAAGGTAGTTAAGAAATTGATTTCTTAACGAGTGGGAGTATGTTGAACGCGCACAAGACGATCATCTGGAATAAAACAAAATATTTATTAAAACTTAAAATTTAACTTATGTAAAAAACTTATCTTATGTATTGTATGTATCTTGCTCTCATATTCATGTTGATATCTGAAATTGTTAATTAATTAATTATTTATATGAATTTAAATCAGATTTAGAATATTATGTATTTCTTACCTTTTTGTTTGTTTATAATATTTTGACGTTTCAATTATGCGATTCACCGATTGTTAAACTTTAGTACTAATTAGTATGCGTTCAGTAATTAAACAATTTAAGTTCAATGTAAACATTTTATAATAAATACATATTTTTAGTACATTTTTCCCTACTTGTCAATAACACTAAAATAAAAATTTGTACAACATTCATACACAACAAGTCTTACGGATAACATGTAAAATTATAAATTATAAATTAAATAAAATTAAATAAAAATCAAAAATAAATATTTTAAAACTGCAACAGCGATTTCGTCTGTATATTTCTGACCCACGCCGGTGAAATATACACGTTATTAATCCCGCTTGCGACAGTACATTCAAATCACATACAAATATCCCGTTTATATTTTTACACCAAGGATAATGTTTATAAAATTCACTGACAAGGTGAATAAACACTTTGTAAATTAATTGTATCTTCCAGTGGTTCATTTTTAACAATGCCACGTGTAACAATTACTCCACCCACAGTAAATATGGCACAATACGAAAAACTACCATGTGTGTTACAGTTTTTATTTCTGACACAGCTATTAAAGAGCATTTGAAATTTTGAACTCAGTGAAATATTTTTTATTTGCGGGTCTAACAGGACCACGTCTTCTTACAGATAATGAGGTAGAACATGAGGTTTGACCAATCCTAATGTTTAAAAATATTATTCTCCTAAATATTGTTAACCGTATCAGAAAAATTGTCAGGCTCTATTGATAGATATTTTTGAAAAGTCTTCTACATGTTGAATATAAGACGTTATTAAAATTGATTAATCTTTTCACTAGTAATAGACAGTCGATTTCCATATACATACATAGGTACAACTTCTCATAGCTGTTACTCTAGACGAACGTATCATTATTGCTTTCTCCATAAATTGCCTCCAACGCGATAATTTTCGTAATAAAAACATAAATTCTTCGTAACGGGAATACTGTCGTCCTGGCTTCGGAAGGATTATTCCGATTAAAAGAAAATCCGATATTTTTGAAATTTTTCTATATTTTGTAGTATTGAGTAATTGAGATTAATCACTTATTCAAGGAAAATTAAAATTTTAAAATTTAAAAGAAATATTCTGTACAAAAAATGTAAGACGGCAAAGTTTTCAATTTATAGGTAATATTAATAATACGTACACGAATATTATACATTTTAGGAAATTTTTTGAAAATTATTTAGCTATAGATTCATCCGATGGTGCTCGAAAAGTGAAAACGTCATGTCTCGCTCGTTAGAACTAATTTAAGGGACCACAGTGATTCCTTACAACTAGACGATTTTACGTAAGCGAATATGTTTTGGAAGAATTGGAACTGCATCTGGGGAAAGCTGCATGCATAACCTCCACTTTTAAAGTTGTATATACTATCATAGAATTGCTAAAATTAGTGGAAAATATCAATTCGTGATTGAAAGCGGCTAGTACAATATTCACTGTATTTAGTATTACTGATACGATACAGAAAATTGCACTTTTTGCTGAATATGTCAAATTTGAGCCATCGCAAGCTAATAAAGCCTTTTTTTATGAACAATTAAATTTTCCTGCCATTTTTTTTATTTTTTATTTTTTTTTTTATAAATTTTTTTAATTGGGCGCAGAGCGGACTTATTAGCGGTCCTAGCTCCTTGTAACTGTCAGAGCTTCTGCACCCAATGCGCGATCCTGCAAGTAAAGATTAATAGCTACCTTAAATTTATTCATTTTATATTCCTTCGGAAATTTGAAGTGTGTTAGCGAATTCCACTTTTTTGATGTTCGGTATATAAATTCGCGCTTGATTTCTTCAGTTCGACAGTTCGAGGTTTCGGGAGCTTCACCGTAAACCTATGTGCATTGGTTGTTCCTCTTGTTACTCTTGTTGTTGTAACGAATGGTGGTATTTTCTCCGATAGTTCTGCAGAACATTTACCATGTAAGCATCTGTAGAAGACGCAGAGTTCTGCAACATCTCTGCGATGCTGTAAGCTGTCTAGTTCTTGAGTAAGTCTGGGATTTCGTATTATTCTGATAGCACGGCGTTGAACCCTGTCCAATAAGTGGAGGGTGGTACCAGACGCACCTCCCCAAACTTGACAGCAATACTCTATACATGGTCGGATGAAGGTTTTATATATCTGGAGAACTTGATGCGATTTAAAAAACCTTCTGCAACGATTCAGCAATAATGTGTTCATTCCATTTGAGTTTGTTACTTATTTAAACACCAAGCAGTCGAATTGAGTCGCAACCCACAAGAATATGGTTTTTTACCACAAATGGGTAGTCGTTGCGACTTTTTTTACGTGAAAATGTGCATATTTGTGTCTTTTTTTCGTTAAATTGTACTAAGTTTTTGTTACCCCACTCAAATATTGTACTTAAATCGGAATTAAGAGAAGTTACGACTTCTGACCGTTTATTATTTAGGTTTGTAATGCTAGGCTCCGCCTCGAATGATATAGAAGAATGCAATGTGGCATCATCCGCAAAGCTATGGATAGGGTTTACAGTGCTATCCAGCAAATCGTTGATGTATAGCAAAAACAGGGTCGGTGACAAAGGTGATCCCTGAGGGACTCCGGCATTTGGGGAGTGCGTCGATGATGATCTCCCATTAAGCACGACGCTGATTTTTCGGTCATTGAGATAGCTTTTAATCCATATGGTGGTCATCGAGTCCAGCCCGTATGCCACAAGTTTACAAATAAGATTCTCATGCCATACCTTATCAAAAGCCTTGGATATATCCAAAGCGATTGCAAAGGCCTCTCCGTGGTATTCTAGGGCGCGATTCCATTTGTTCGTGACATACGTCAGGAGATCGGTCGTGGATCGGCTTTCACGAAAGCCGTATGGTTATTATGGTTATGTGAATGGCACACGTGGTATCGTTTAGGCAATCCAAAATGGTGATCCTAGGTATGTACAGCGCACTCCTGGAATATGAGCTACAAAATATTAAGTAAATATTCCGGAGCTTAACATATTTCAGAATTATGCGGCCTAGGCTCTGTCCGCAACCTTGACACTGAAGGTTTTTAAGGAATTGGTATGTTAGTTACAGAAGCTATAGTTATATTAATTAAATTAATAAAACTAGCTAGCTGCACTAGTTAAGTTAATAAAGTTAATAAAAAACGGCATTTTCATACTATGAACAGTAAATAATTGGTTTTATTTACAATCTATATTCTGTGGTCATATCATCCTTTGCTGTGTATAAAAATGCAATCCTATCCTCAGACCAGGCACCATCTAATACGAAGAGTGGTCTATGTTTATAAAACCCGACAGGCGACAACATTAAATTACACGTATTGATTACCTGGAAAAATATTTAAGTCGAACTAAACAAAAATTAAATCAAACACAAAAATTTAAAATTATATACAAAACTGCAGTGCTAAGAAAAAAGTTACGAACGCCAAAAGTCGAAAAATGCGATAGGGTATATTTGTATTCTTCCAAAACAGGATAAACCCAATTATATGCTGTCTCACATAATATATACATACAGTATAAATACAAATTCATTCAAATAATGATTAATAATAATAATAGCATAAAACAGTAAAACAAAAAAAATATTAAAGTATAACATAATTAACCTGCGAAACGAAGTAGTAGCATAATGACGTAACACAATACCATGGGATTGAATACCAGAACACGCAAAAATAAATAAGAACTATATTGTCAAAATTTAAGTTTAAGATATGCTGTCAAAGTAATCGCCTAATGCAATATTGCAATTTGTTCTAAACTGTGACAAAGACGTGCCAAAAAGATCTAAAGGCTTGATGGATCCTTCCAGTCTCTACCTAGCCTAAAAATAAAGCCTTACACAACTAGCAGGGTTTACGGCCCATTAAATCAATGTGCATTTCAAACCGCAATTTGGAGTCAAAAACAACATCTAGATCTTTCACCGTATCGAATCTAGACAAAGTCGTACCTCCAATGTTAAAAGAATAGTCGACTATGTTAATTTTCCAGGTATAAGACATTCAGATTTGCTTAAGTTAAGCGGTAGCTGGTTGGCGATACACCAGTAATAAACAGAGTTTAAATCAGCCTGCAAAATTTCAAACTCACAGGATGTATTAATAACTCTGAAAATCTTTAAATCATCTGCATAAAGTAAAAATCGGGACTTTATTAACTCTGAGATATCATTTATGCATATGATGAAGAGCAAGGGACTCCTGGGGTACTCCATACGAAGCTACAAAGGAATCTTAAAGTGTACCATTGAATCTAACAGCCTGATTTCTATTAAATAAATACAAGTGAAACCATTAGAGCAAAATTGGTGGTATGTTAAAGTCCTCTAGTTTATGTAATAAAATCGAATGGCACACCTTATCGAATGCTTTAGAAAAATTTATGTATGTACAATCGAATTTGTCGTTATCTGCTATTTTGAAAACAATGTTAGGAAACTCAGTAAGGTTGCTTAATGTGGAGCATTTTGAGAAAAAACCATGTTGCTTTGGAGTAATTTGGTTTTAATTTTATAAATAAAATATTGTAAATCAATTTTTTAAAAACTTTGGAAAGCGAGTTGAACTTGGATATAGGTATATAGCTCTCAATATTAGCTGTGTCCCCATTCTTATGGATCGGCAGAAAAAATGATAGTTTCCATTTTGGCAGAAAGTAAGAATGATTCACAGACAAATTGTAAAGTAACGTAAGCGGGACACAAATATCGTCCTTTAAATTCTTGAAAAATAGCTCCGGTAATTGATCAGAACCAGCACCTGTTCAGCTAAAACCTCAGATTCAGAAATCAAAGTTTCATAAGTAATTGTATTGCTATGAACATTGTTGTACAAATTATTGTCTTTCACGTAAATTGATTGAAAATGCTTATTGATCGAAGCCCGTGAATGAAGGAACATGTTCTTTAGGAATTGGCCTTAGTTATAAATGATTTTTGGTGCTGCCAGAATAGTTTTGGTTTACGTTTTATATTATTTTCAATATGAAATATGTAACAATTCCAGCATTTGTTAATTTCAAGTTTAACTTTTTTCCTGTAGTTAGAAAACATAGAGTAATCATGCTGAGATCCATAGGACTTAAAGCGAAAATGGGTTTTTTCCTTAGCTTTGATAAAAGAAATTAGGTAATAAGAATAGCAACAAGGGAATTTACTGTTTTTCTTTTTAATACTAATCGAGTTTAATAGTGATTCCCAATTAATGCATATAATCTAGTTGCAAACATAATCTAGTTTATAAAAGTTTATCTGCTGAGTCGTAAACGAACGGTGTATTCTAAGAACATTTAATGTAATTGTGGCAACAAAAGTTGGATGATAAGCTTTTAGTAAGTAAGCAGTTTGATCTTGTTAGACGAACGCTAGATGTGTCAATATGTCAATATTCAAAATATAATTAATTGAAATAAGTTAGTTAACTCCAAAGTATTAATTAGATATTCAGCGGTACGTCGTTCACACTTCGCTGCATATATGTTAGAGGGATTATCAATGTTCCACACAATCGTTGAGAGATTAAAGTCTCCCACCAAAATGAATTTGGTATATAACATTAAATATATGTATTAACCAATTGTGTTAAGTGATCAAGAAATAATTTGTAATCATTAAACGAAATACCTATGTTAAAGTACACTGCACAAATAATAACCGTAGCCCCAATTTTAAGATTCACTTTAATCCAAACAACGTCGATGACATAACAATTGTCTAGACCAGCAAGCCGAACCACATCAAAGTATCTAATTACCGCAATGAGAGTACTCCCCACCATCACGTTTCTTGTGGTGTGCAAAGTTACGATCGCAACGATACATATTGAAATTAGAATTAAATATTTCAGAAGAAGCAATATAATTGTTTAAGCACGTTTTTGTCAAGCATATTATTTCTAAGCCGCTAGCCTGCACAGTAATGTTAAACGACTGCACCTTAATCTTAAGTCTTCTGGTATTTTGGTAGTACAGTTCAGTAGACTTCATCATAACGAAGATTAATTAAATCCGCATGAGTTGATAGAAAAGTTGGTCTGTTTAACTCAGTCTTTTTGCAGTATATATTGGCAATTGCCATGTGATGTCCAAATGTATTTATAATTAAATTCCCCTCCATTGATTTGCAACAGTTTCTTAGCGTCATACAAAATAGCTTTTTCTTAACCTCAACAACATGCTTTTAATTAATAAGTTTCCGTTTAGTGACTCATTAGCCAAGTTTAATTTAAACATATCAGATTGTATAGTGTTAATGTCGTTCATTTTCATTAACTTTGCGTTCCAAGTCAATGAGAGAAACAAGCTTTTCATTAATAGAACACAACAAACTAGAAAAAGCAGTTTGCTCGAGAATGAAATCGTTATGCTTGTTTTTTAATGCGCCGATTTCAGTTTTCATAGAAAGCCGCGTAGTGTTGAGGTTCGATTTTCCATTTACCGGAGTAACACTAGCATAAGCAGTGCACAGTCCCCACATCTCCACACGAATTTATCTGAATGTAGGTAGTCGTTTAAAACTGCTGGTGGCAGTGGTACACAACTGTTGTAAAAACAGTTAGACTGTGAACATAGAATGTTATCTGTTTTGTTATTTCTAATAACTTTCTCGCTGCACACTTTACAACTACTCATTGTGATTTGGAAATAAAAATGTTATTTATTCAATACACGAGTAGGTTGATTTAAAACTTACTATACCATTTACTTATTCACCATTTATACTTATAACACCATTCACAAATCTTAATACAAGAATCTCCAAACAAATATTGCGAAAGATAATAAACAATTCCACAATAGAGGATACTAAGGCTGCAGTCGAATTCTCGGGTAAATCATTTACTACGGTAAAGGTATAGATTTTTAGTGTTCGTTTTTTCGTTTAATTAACGCATTCGTATCAATTTTATACTCGTTCAATCCTTATAACAATAAAGAATAAAGTGTAGTATCTAAACGTGAAACATATACCGTTTTTTATTTCACTTAACCTCCATAAAAAAAAAGGTAAATGCATTTAGCGAATTTACCGGATTCACTCGAGAATTTGACCGCAGCCTAAATATGAACAAATAATTTGTATATTCACTTAATAGTTTGTAACGAAAGATTAAAGTTTGTGCACAGATAAATGTTATATATTCACAAAACTCAAAGCGGATTGATTTTACAGTTTATAGAATCATAATTACACCAAAGCCTCGAGTTGCATCGATTCTAGTTGCGTCGGTTCAACTTGCGTCACTTTTTTCGACGCAACTTGAGTTTATTTTTTTTTTTTTTTTGTGAGGCAAAGCAGTTTATGTATACTGAATAATACAATATTTGCGAACTGAAATAAAATAAAAAAATACAATTTCGAGATAACGCATCTCGAGTTGCGTCACTTTTTTCCAGAACGCATTAATGACGCAACTCGAGGCTTTCACTAACGGAAATACAACTAGATAATGTTGAATAATTTTATGTCCAGAACTAGTAAATCACTCAGTATAATTAATATAATTGATTTTAGAATTGAACACGATTAAATTACCAAGTAGCAAATGTCACTGTCAATGTTAAATTAAATAATCGATTAATCGAATAAAATTGAATAGCAAAATCAGGATTGCACGTTTACACTATTATGCTATTATGCCTTCAGTAAATCTTCTTGTAATTAAATCTAGGGCATCCAAATTTTGGCCATAAAGGAATTCCAGAATTCCGGAATTGATCTTTTTTAAACTGTGATTAAAAATTAAAAATCAAAATTTTACAAAAACAACAAATTTCTTTTACGAGTATTTCGTTTAAAATATTAGATAAGTTTTTAATTAATGCTCATAAGTATATGTATGAACCATAGTTACTCGCAGGTACGAGGATATATACACAATTTTTAAAAATAAATTGTAGTAATTATAAAAATTCTTTAAATTTAAAAATTTTTTAAACGCTATAAATTATATCAATCCTTTAAAATTCAGTAAAATCTACAAATTCTGTAATATCTAAAAAAAAAAATTCAATAAGTTTCTTAAATTCTATAAATTCTATAAATCCTATAGATACTGTAAATAGTTTAAATATGTCTATAAACCCTATAAAATTTTAAATTTTAAGAATTTTATAAATGTTATAAAATTTATAAATTGTATAAATTTTATAAATAATATAAATTCTTCACATTTCTTTGAGTTCTATTAATTGTTTCAAGTGTGTCTGTGTTATTAATTCTACAAACTCAAATTTTACTTATTTTATACCTAGAAAAATGTCGATAAATCCTATAAACTTTAACAATTCTATGAATTCAATAATTTCTATAAATTTTATAAATTTAATAATTTCTATGAATAAAGTTTAAAAATTCGGTAAGTGTTTTTAATTCTACAAACCTCATAAATTCTTTAGTTCTTATAAATTCTGTAAATTTGTTAAATTTTAAAAATCTAATAAATTCTATAAATTCTACAAGGTCTGTAAATATTATAATTTCTAATATGTTTAGTCTCTAAAAATTCTTAAAATTTTACGAATTTTACCTATAAATTATACAAACTCCACAAATTCTATAAATTTTATAAATTTTTTAAATTTTATAGATTCTATTAATTGTTTCATACAAACCCAAATTTTACTTATTCCAAAAAACCCATTATTTCTATAAATTCTTTGAATCGTACAAATTTTATAAATTCAAAAATTTCGATAAATCCGATGAAGTTTTGTGAATAATTTTATAGATTTAATTGATAAAGTTCTAAAATGCAGTAAGTTCTCTAAATTTCACAAATCTCATAAATTCTTAAGTTCTTTAAGTCCAATAAATTCTATAAATAATTAATTTCCCCTTGAAGATGACGGAATATACCGTCGAAACGTAGGGGTGTATACAAAATAGAAACAAAAAAAAAAAAGTTAATAAGATAAAACCCTAATTTTATGTTATATGTTCTACGAAGTCTGTAATTATTATATAATTTAATTTGTTTATAAAACCTATAAATAATAAAGATTTTATAAATTCAAATTTCATAAATTTAATTATGTATACATACTATAAATTTTACAAACTCAAATCTGACTTATTTTAAAAATTCAATAAATCCCATAAATTCTACAAATTTTAGTATTTCCAAAAAATTCTTTAATTTTTATAGTTTTTAATTTCATTCAATTCTTTGAATTCTGTCAATACTATAAATTATAGATATGATACTAATTCGGAAAAACGAGCAAATTTGTTATAGTAGAAACATTAAAATGAACTAACAAAATTAAATATTTTTTTCAATTTTGAGAGTTTTGCTGACACAAATTTATTAGAAAGACTAATCACTAATTTTCTTAGCGATAAATTAATAAAATGATTTTAAGGAATTTTGTAGATACAATTTTGCATCGTCACCGGCTCCGACTCCAGAAATGTATAGATCTATTAACGACTCCGGCTCCAGCTCCGGCTCCAACTCCTACTCCGACACCAAATATATATATTTCTATGCTTAAAGCAAATAAACCGAGAGGTACATCTATTTTTCAGGCGTTATGTCACACAAATGAAGAAGAGATTCAAAATGTAGTCGATAATCTTAATGCACATACATCAATAGGATATGACCAAATCAGTGTTTTCTAAAAGAACTAAAAACTACCATTTCGCCTTTATTAATGAACTCTACAAATAAGTGGGTTGATGACAGTCGATATCCAAATTTCATGAAAATAGCGAGAATAACGCCAATATTTACATAAAAATGGTGATAAATATTCTGTAGAAAACTATAGACCGATCTCGGTCTTACCGATCCTTAGCAAAATATTTGAACATATTATATTAACCAGATTATATAATTACCTTGAGTAGCATAGCATAATACATAAAAACCAATTCGGTTTCTGCAAGGCTAAAAGTTCAGTATCATCAGCAACATTAAATTTAGTTGAATCCCTTTACAAAAACATTAAAACTGGAAGAGTGACTGCCTGCATGTTTCTAGATTTAGTGAAGGCTTTTGATTCTGTTGACTTGATTACTATGGGTTTCAGACCAGCATTACAAAATTAATTGAAAGCTATCTTTCTGATAGACTACAATAATGGTTTAGGCTCAAATAAACTTGGTGTTAATTGTAGCGTTCCGCAAGCGTCTATTTTAGGTCCCATCCTGTTTTTACTCTACATAAATGACATATTCAAATTGGATCTGTATGGCATGATTCAGCAATTTGCAGATGATAAAGCCATTACTTATGGTTGCAAAAACATTTCAGAACTTATATATCAAGTGGAATCTGACCTTCATGAAATATTAAATTGAATTTACAATAGTATCTTCGAAGCAAACCATTAAATATTTTTGATGAAATAATTTCACAGACTACATATTAAACGATCCGAAACTCTTACCTATCTGGGACTTATAATTAACTCGCAATTATCATGGAAAAATCACGTGAATAATATTAAATCAAAAAGTGCTCCATTTGTCGGAGCGCTTAGGAGAACTGCACGATATTTACCCGCAAATTTGTCTTACAACCTATACTACAGTTACATCCACTCACACTTAATTGATTTAATTCAAATCTGGGATTCAGCTAGTAAATACCTTTCAAGTGACCTTCAAACACTGCAAAATAAATCTTTGAAAGCATGAACCTGCCAGCTGATACGCCCTCAAAATCGTTATTTAAAGAGGAAATTTTGCCAATTAATAAACTTATAGAATTTGAATATCTTATGACTATATATAGAACGAAACTGAATGTTATAAAATGTAATGTTGACCTAATATCTAATTTCCAGTTAACCGATAGAATTACCCGGAATTGTATTCATTTTCATCTTCCAAGTTATAAGCCAGCTTTAACCTAAAATAGTATATTTTATAAAGGCATGAATTTATTCAATAAACTGAAAGAATCGGAACAGAACCTACCCTTACCGCTGTTTAAGTCTATAATTAAGGAGCAGTTACGCAATAGATATGTGCAAGAATATGACGCTTTTCATAATTAAATAAAATCAGTTAATTTTCTGCTTGTTTTCATAACGTTATCTTATGAAATTTGCAATTTTCTAACAATATTAGATAATAGAAATTTTCCTGTATTGAAATTGTTATTCTTTTTGGAAAATATAAAATAAAAAAAAAAAAAAAAATTCATTTCTGTGAAACGTTGTTATTTCTGTGCTCAAAATTGCTATTTCGAAAGCAGGCAGTAACTGGTCGATAGCGTGTCAGCGTTAATTTACAAAGGTTGTCTATTCGATCGCAGAAAGTTGTATTTTTTTATTTTTTTTTATTCTTATTTTTTTGAAATATAATATATGATATCGGCTAATCCGCTTTGGAATTCCAATTTGAACTGTGCTAATGCTTATACAAGTATAAATAATTGTGATACGTAAGAGAAAACGAAAATTAATAAAAACGGACAAAAATCGGTTAATTCCATATAGCTCCGGCTCCGACTCCGGCTCCTTTAAAAATACGAAAATAAACATATACTCCTCGGGTCCGATTCCACAACCCTGGTTTATTCATTCCATTTTAGAAGAACTGATCAAATCATATATTTTTTGTTGAAACAACGTTCCCGCAATGAGCATTCTGGAGCAAGGGACAAGATTATTAAATTCATCAATTAAATTATCGCCGCCCGAGCTTGAATCGTCGAGTTATTTTCATTCATAACTCAAAATCGACAAAAATGGAGTTAACTAATTTCTTAAAAAAACGAAAGATATGTATGTATATATGTGGCAGGTGTATTTTAGGGAGGGATAAAATAAAATATGTAAATGCATAAGGTAATTGTCAGGGAAGAGCATTTTTGCTTCGTAATCCGTTTATTAAATGTTATACCATGGTGAACGTAAATGAGAAATACTCTAAGCCTTCCAAAAGTAGTCACTTTTGTATTTTGATCCTTGTCAGTCTCTGAAATTTTTCGTATACGTTTATGTTTTCGAAAATTTTCGAAGAAAAGTTTTCTTTTTAGCCTGACTTTCAATTTTCAAATTATTAGACTATTTTATTTTTTAAACTAACCACCTCCATAGATTGACCAACGTTTCTGGGTCCCTTGAGTAGTGACTTTAAAGGAGTTTCCCTGTATATATAGTAGAAAGACTATAACTAATTACATAAAATTATTTTGAAATTACTTAAATTCCGGAATTAGTGTTTCCAATTCCGGATTAATGGAAACTAAAATATGGGCCGGTATTCCGGAATACCGGTATTCTGAATTCCGGAATTGCATGCCCTAGTTAAATCCCGCTGAGGATTACTTTGCCACATACTAGTGTAGCTTTATACTAGTATACCTAAAATCACATCAAAACACAGAAATGTACATTGTGTAAAAGATTTTATGATCAATTTCAAATTTCAATACAAAATCATTTCTTTAGTCGATGGATGAAATTTTATAATTATTATCGATAAAATAGCAAAATACAAATATTTTGATTATTTTTTGTTATCAAAAACAAATCAAAAACAACATAGAGTTTTTCGTTTATTGCCTTATCCAAGGTTGTTGTTTGCCATCATATTCAATTGATTCCCAATTTGATAATAATTCAATTTCTTTTTTGTTTATTTTATGTTCTGGTTTTGGTTGTTCCTGAAACTAAAAATATTCTAAAGTTGTATTATTTCATATATGTATGTACTATATACGAGTATGTAGGTATGTGCACATTTCAGTTTATGTGGTATAAGGTATAGATCAATTCGAAATTGGTTTTGTTTTTCTAATAATAAGATTAAATTTTATAGCGTAGATTTTAGTGTCACCCATTTCGATGCCATAAAAATAAACAAACATTTACAATAAATAAAAAAGAAAATCAATTTTTCATTTTAAAAATTAGTCCCATAACTTTTGACGATGCGATTTTATATTTTGATTTGGTCGAAATCGATTTAGCAGCAGCATACGATATTAAATGTTTGATACCCATTCCTTTTGGTATGTAATGTACACAAAAAAAAAAGCCAAACCATAAAAAAGATTGATTAATTCGTAAGTTTAAAGTTTTTCAAAAGAAAATAAATTTTCCTGTCATTACTACATACAGTCAAGAACATTCAGTTGTACACGATACGAGTATTTTAAGAAGTTTCATTTTAAAAGATAAATAAATCTTACTAGAAAGATTATTTTTTTTATTTATTATTGTTAATGTTACTAGTACATAAAATTCTGTCATGTATAGCTGAGTTTTACATCAAAAAATTAATAACCGTAACAAACATAAACTATGGTATACTCCATGTATAATGCGTCTTAATTTCCGCGTGGCGAAAATTCAAAATTTGGTTGGATAATTGTTATTTGCGATAACAACAGTCAAGCAATGGCATGGATTTTACCAAATTTTGGTAGTTTCCGGACCAAGTTTTTGGCATTCTTGAATAATTGCATTTTTTAGTTGAACTTTGTTCCTGAAGGTGCGGTTGGCTCTTCGTCTTAGGTTTAAAAGTTCCCAAAAGTGTTCGGTTGGATAGATTTGGCTTTAGAATGGAGTTAGGGTAATTGTTTAGGACAGTTGTACAGTAGCCAAACCTTAACAACTGAAGATTTATACCACTAAACTCATACATCATCTTTGTTAGTTCAGGTTTGAAGTTTTAGAAACTTGTCGTAAAATAAATCTTTCATCCGAAAAAATAACCTTTCGCCACTCTTTTATGGGATGCAATATTTCTAATCTTTCTTCTTAGTATATCTCATAAATTTTCTGAATTCTTCTTTTCGACAGGCTAACTACATAGGTATATTTTTCAGATTTCCGATACACTATTGACGCGAGGAAAAAAGTTAAAACGATGCTACTGGCAAAATGACACTTGTTACAAATGCGATGAAAGAAAATGTAGCAATCCGATAATTATAAATTGTTTTTATAATCCAAAATTAAAATTATTTACAATTATTAACAATAGGGGCCCTATTCTCGAATTCCACATCCATTTTCCACATGTGGACATCTGTAAAAATTCCCTTAATATGGCGTGTTTTTTGTATTACATCGGAGAGACCAGAGAGATATAAAAAAAACTTTTGCGATTTTTTATTTTCTCAGATCGATCCGATAGTTTTTTTAGCGTTTTTTTATGGAACAAAATATCAATACGCTAGACATAGAGATATTATCATGATAGACATATTATGAAAGATAAATCACTCCATAATTAAAAGAACTGATATGAGTCGATCAAACACAACATGTAACCGGGTTACAAGTTACAAGATGGTAAAAAATGAAAAACGAAACTTGATTTTCGATACTTTGTAACAATGTTTATAGTGATGGATTTTGATCACTATAAGGGTTGTTACATTTTTTTAGTGAGGTTTATAAATACGAAAAGTGTTACTGTAACATGAGTTATAGTTGTAGTGACGACTATAAATTCGGGCCATAGTATTTAACGTTCAATAATTTCCGATAATTGAACAAAAATTTATTAACTTTAACTATTTCTTACATAAAATATTTTAAAAACCAATAAACATGTTGTGTCATTCAAAATACGTTGCGGTTCAATTTATGCTAATCCAGAATTAACCAGAATGAATTTAAACTATCCAATCAAATGGCACAGTGGTTAGAACGGCTATATTTGAATCGGAGGTTCAAATACCACAAGGAAGGAATTTCAAAAGGATTGTACCTCACATAAGATTATGATATCCTGACTATAAACGCATTTGTGACTCTTTGTTGATATTCCGAATTGTGGGATGGTGTAAAACGCTTTGGCTGCTGCATAGGACTTTAAAGATACACTGCGAATAGATGCGAAATTAGTGAAATATATGTATTGATAAAACAATGTCGGCAAATTTTCGAATTTGAAAATGAAACTACTCGTACCGTTGGAATCGAATTGTACTTACTAATTAGCGCTTATTGGAAAATGCTAGTCCAACCGAAAAGGGGGAAAAAATCGGGTTTTGCCTGGATGATGGTAAAAAAAATTAGAAAACGATCCTATCTATCAGCGCAAACCGGCAAACTGTAACCAATAATCTTAATATTTTCCTTTATTACATTGAACACTTTTGTGTTTTCCACTAAATTTATTTACGCCACAAGGGCGGTAAATGAGTTGTTAAGGAAACGAGTTCACAATTTCGAAACGATAGGCGTGACGTTCATATACCGAACGTGTAACATACAATGTTTTGTAGCAAAAATTTTATTTTTTCATTTACAGAAAATCTAAACCAAAAACCTCAGTTAATTTTACCCTAGTTCATTTTGTTTAGTAGATTGTTCTATACAAGTAAAGAAAAGTGATAGTTTTCCAGCGAGTGTAATTGTTAAACTCACGAGCGAGCGCTAGCGCAAATTCAATAATCCATCACTATAAACATTGTTACAAAGTATCGAGGAAAATCAGGTTTCGTTCAGTCGAAATATGCAATTTATTTATCCATTTTCTCAGCTTCGGGACTAGCACTAATTTTTTCAACTAATTAGCTCAAATTCGGTTCTAATGGTATGAGAAGTTTCAAGCTTAAATTCGAAAGTTTATTTATAACACTCGACACGGTTTTCAATTAAAAAATAAAACGACTATCCTACTCCTACACTCGATATTATCAACGACTACTGCCTTTATTCTTTTTTTATATGTAACATCATACAAACATTCTGAGGATGGTACACCTTAATATAAATCAGGGTTGTTTAACCGTCTCGGTTTTAATAATTAACAAATTAATATTAGCCTGACAATTTAGTAAATGGTTTCATGCGAGTAATGTCATATACACCTTCAAACGTCCGGCTTGTAATGCTGAATCCAGCGACATCCCCAATTAGATATCGATCATTACCCAATATTTTCTTAACTTGATATGGCCCTCTGTATTTTGGAATTAGTTTTTTGTTAATACCTGGAGTAGTGTCCACATTCTTCACGACGATTAAATCACCTTCATTAAACGTAACAGCATCCTTTTGATCACTATTCACATATTCTAGACTATACGCTTGTGATGCTTCAATGTTAATACGTGCAGTTTTCCGAATTGCGTTAATGTTTTCCGGAACATCATCTAATTTGTTTTCCCTTTCGAGAAATTCACGAAGCTTATCATTTACGGAACCCCTCAAATATCTTCCAAATAAGATCAAAGATGGTGTCAATTTCGTCGTACTATATGCTCACTATTGTTGTACGCAAACTCTACTTGTTCCAGGACTTGGTCCCACTCGATTTTTCGTTCGGCATCGACCAACTTTGCTATCAAAGGCGTTAACGTGCGATTAAATCGTTCAATTTGCCCATTTGTATCGGCAAATAGCTCGAACAATTCATCTTCAATTCCCTTAAATGGTACCTACCATTTTACGTAGCTTAATTCTACCATACCGCCGTCTCGTAATCTCTAATTAGCATAAACTATCCGCATCCTCCTCACGCACACGATTATTTTCTCGTATCATATTATACGAGTATTGTTGACGAGATAATTGTTCCTCCTCTTTTCATTTGGTATTTTGCCGCTCCGGCTCAGCTAACACCAATTTCTATTCATCATTCCGTTCAATCATGGTTTCCAGCATTCGCTGTTGTAATTCCTTTTTAGAACCTTCACTATTCAAATTACTTTGTTGCAACTTATCTTGCAACTCCGCCACTGTATATGACAACATTTCAATTAAAGTAGCCATTTTTGTATTTTATTTTAAACAGCAGTCAGCAATTACGTTCTCGTTTTGGTATTCTTTTGTCCTTCTGTTACGCACATACACAAATTTTTGGAATGAGGACGAAGAGCCGAATTTCAAAGTGCCGAATGTCGAAGGGCCGAATGTCGAAGGGCCGAATGGGTCGAAGGGCCGATTGTCGAAGGGCCGACTGTCGAAGGGCCGAATGGGCCGAAGGGGCGAAAGGGTCGAAGGGCCGAATGGGTCGAAAGTCCGAATTTTTTTGTTTATTTTTTTTTTGTTTTTAGAAATATAATTTTTTAACTTTCTTGTTTTAAGGAATATTTTGTAAATTTTTTTATCAAATATAAATTAATTTCTTATGAATTTATACATATTTTATTATGTTTAATCTTTGGATATTCTATCGGCAAAAATATTGCATTAATTTTGTTGTTTATATTATGGTGATTTTTTTTTGTAATTATCATGTGGAAAAATATTTGTACATAATAGGTATTTCACCAAAACCAAAAAAGAATTTTGTCATAAAATGTCATAAAAATCAGATCATGTTTTATTCGTTAGGGTGAAGGAAAATTCTATTTGGACGAATAAAATAATTTCTCTGTGATTTAGTGATGTGAATATAGTGAATATACTCCTAACAATTTACTACATAATTATAAAGACAAATTACAGTTTAAGGCACAATTTCCAAAACGTTTACTTAAATTAAACGAAACGGTTTATTTTAAAGTATATTATTGTCTCATGTGTTGTTTTGAATATTGTTTCAACCTGAAATGTATTACCTATTTAAATATGGGTCATTTTGTCAAACAACATTTCAACCTGGTGTTGATATCTGGAAAATTAATATGGTTTTTCATAAATAAATGAAAATTATAGTTCTTAATATCAAATTCAGTACATTTACAAAATATTCCTTCAAACAAGAAATTTAAAAAATTATATTTCTAAAAACAAAACAATAAAATAAACAAAAAAATTCGGCCCTTCGACCCATTCGGCCCTTCGACCCATTCGGCCCTTCGACCCATTCGGCCCTTCGACAATTTCGGCCCTTCAACATTCGGCCCTTCGACATTCGGCCCCTCGATCCATTCGGCCCTTCGACCCATTCGTCCCTTTGAAATTCGGCCCTTCGACATTCGGCCCTTCGACATTCGGCCCTTTGATATCATTCCAAATTTATAATGCTATGTCTTTCGCACTCTCTCACACCTTTCGATATATTTATGTTTAATTTATTTTCTTGCTCTATATTAATAATTTTCGTTTTTTCAATTAGATAATTAATATTTAAATTCAATCGCTAATAAAGCTCATCCCACTTCTGAACTATAACACTCGACACGTTTTTCAATTAAAACAATAAAACGACTGTCCTACACTCGATATTATCAACGACTACTGTCTTAATTCTTTTTTTATAACATCATACACACATTCTGAGGTTGGTACACCTTAATATAAATCAGGGTTGGTTAACCTAACATATTGAACACGCAATCTTGGATGTTTCAAAATTTGTTGATCAATTTTCATATTTCCTTGGTTTATTAATAAAAATATTCGAAATTTATAGTTTTGTGATAAGCAGAAATTTCTTCAATGCGTTTACTAATGAAAAGTATAGTTTATTTGTTAAACTTTCCCGGTTTCCGCTGAAAATCAGGTTTTGCTCTTGCATTTTTTTTTTACAGTCTGCAATGGAACGTGTAATCAGACATAATATTCTTCTTTTTTTTAACTGTTTTTAAAACGAGAAAAAACATGTGCTAGATCGTTAATAAATATAAAATGAAATAAAATAAATAAATAACATTTGTATTGCTTTGTGAAACATTTTATGTCGGAAGTAGTTTAAATCAATTTTTTTTGTTGTTCAATTTGGACATTATTGAACGCAAAATGTGTCTTGTATTGATTGATTTTCGTTTGCCACTATTTAATGAATGAAGATTGTCAACATTTATATTTTTGTGAAAGCACAAATTTCATTAATGTATTTACCAACTAAAAATATTAAGTTAATTGGTTAATCTTTTCTGGTTTCCGTTGAAAATCATTCGAAAGTTTCCCTGCTGCAGTGCTATTTGCCTAAGGTCCATAATTTCCTCTTCTGAGAGTTGCGTTTTATTTCTTGAAAAAGGCGGTATATTCAACACATTTTTCTTTTCTAAGATGTCAGAAATGTCAAATCCCCGGTCTGCTCAATATTCATCCGTATAAGTGTTCCAAAAAGTCAGATTGCTCCACCATATGCATCTGATAGAAATGGCACCAGCTCGTTCTCGCCTATACAAACTAAAATCTTAAAAGTGGTCGAATTTTTATAGCGCGAAAACGTTAAGTGATGATGTACGGGATTTTGCGATTTTTTCCAAAAGCCAATTTTTTTCTAAACATAATACAATAAGTTATTCATGTGAACAAAACACTTGTTGGAGTAATTTCAAAATGTTTTGCTATAGGTTTAAAACCAAAATTCATCCGATACTTTACTTTTATTTTTTATCAGTTACTATAAAGAATGATATCTTTGAATTTTCTGTTTGCGTCGAAACGTTGGTCGCTTATTTCAAAACTAGTTCAATCTGAAAGATAATTAGCAATTAAATAAGAAAATATCGGTTTAACATATGAACTAAACAATTTACCTCGACATGCTTTAATTTTACCATGGATAATTTCGACAAAGGGGTCGAAATTGGTAAGATTTATACATTTATTGAATTGGACTGAAATGGTTCAATTATTGGTTCGGTAAGCGTAGCTGTTGCTAGTCCATAATTATATAATTTCATACCTGTTCGAAATTTATTGATTTCGTAGTCGCTCTCGTTAAAATGTTTATTACACACAACAGCATGTTGCGATTTGCCTATACTTAGCTTAATGCTTAATTAACCATGTTTTTTAAATGTGAACCTTTGGCAAACAAATGAAATTTTATATTGTTTCCTTTTGCTGCTTTCATTTACAGCTTGGTACACAGCAATAATTCACCATCATAAACATTGAAAAGAACAAGTCAAGTGTACAAAACTCGGCTAAATACAGAAGCACCAAATTATTGGTCAACAATATAAATTTTACTGAATATGTAATTATGATTTATTATAAACACCATTTAGAGTTGACTATGAGAATTCCTATCGAATTTCGCGTTTCTCGTAATGTTTATCCCAGTCACATAACTGGTGTTAATCGGTCGAACTAATTGAAAATTCGCCTTATCGGAAACAGAATGAGTGAATTCTACAGTATTTAACAAAAAAAAGTTCGACCGTATACAACTGAATGTTCTTGACTGTATACATACATACAAAACAAACATACTAAAGTAGTTCATTTTTTTGAAATTTTCATTGCCTTTTGGATATGCGACGCGATGGGCGGGTGAAAATAGTGAGAAAGTTGTGTAGAAGAAAAACGGAAGAAATGTAATTTATAAACTTTAAACTTACAAAATTACAAAATATAATGATAATAAACAAAATGGAAGAAATAGTTGTTAGTCGGTTGTACTATTTATATAAATAATGATAAAATCAACTTTCTACACTGTTGTATAGTAGTATAGAATACAACTTCATGTTTCTCTCTCAATGGACTAATTTTATCTTAGAAAATTATATTTTTTTATCCATGTTTTTATACACACAGATAGCTTGGGATGTGTTATTCTTGTTGTTGGCTGAATTTTATATAGTTTTTCATATCGAATTGGTTGAAAATATTCTACGGGATTTCTGTAATCGTTGCAAGTTTTCGAAGTTTACGATTCTCATTATCCGCTTTGATATTTCGTACAACCTGATATAATAAATAGTTTAGGTTGATAGTTTTTTATAAAATTTTTATGTTTTTTTGGGTTAATAAAATTATCTATTACAATTAACATGTAATTTATTTTGATTATTTTTTATTTTTAACAAAATTAATTGAAAATTATGAAGGCTCCACAAATTTTATTATTTTGTTGGTTTTTTTTTGTAGTTGGCATGGGGTTGAGATTATAAAAATATTTTTTGGCTACAGAAAATTGTGTTGCAAACTTTTCCGTTTTGAAATTAGTTTTTGAACTACAATTAATTTAGTTTTGTGATCTTGTGTAGAAGGAAAGAAATTCAACATTAAAGCTTGAATTCTCATCACAATCCGCAACATAATTTAATTTCCCGGTTTCCTTTTAGACGTATGGCATATTATGTACAATATGTAGAATAAATAAATAAGTAGCACGAAACAAATGAAGAACGATAAATTAAAAATGAAAATCTTTTCTAATTTTTCTTTTTTTTTTTCTAAGTCTTGATAAATTAGATTTCTCCTTCGCAAGAAGAAATATTATTCTTTCAAATGTCATATAATGTATTGTTTACCCACTATATACACTTTGTCACATGACACGCACATATGTATCCAGCCACATCTTATTGTTATTCTTTGTTTGCCATGACTGTAACGAACATAAAGAATTCGGTGAAATTAACAATTGTAATAAGGAAAACTTTTTGGGAAATAGATTTATAAGGGGGTGCATAGAGTTAACGGTTTAGTAGTAGGGTAGATTTTTTTTCCAAAATTGAATATGTAGTTCACAAGGTCACAATGCTTATATAAACTTATTATTCACCCTTGATTAAATTTATTACTTCAGCAAGTCCCTAACTATCATCATTTCGAATTTAGTTTTTTTTTTTATATTTCTTTGCTTACCTACCTTAGAAGATCACAAAATGTTTTTTATGTCTTGTGCTACATACGCATCATTTTTTGTGGGTACCACATTTTCCTCATTTGCAATTGACACGATGATGATGATGATAAAAAAATGAAATTTCATCATTTCCTTTCAAACGGTATTCCGTATTGATAAGATAATGGTAGCATGGTACATCATCTATAAACAACTCATTTTCTTTCAAATGGAAAGTTAATAATAATGAAAATATGGTTTTTCTTTATGAGGAGGGTGGCGGTGGGTAGCAGCAAAGTTTTGACTTGACATTATTGAAAATAGAAAATATTTTAGCTACATAACGAAACAACGAAAATTTATTAAATGGATCCCTTGGTGGTTGTTCTTTATTTGCATTCTAGACAAGAGGTAAAAATATTTTTTTTTGAGAATAACGAAATATTGTTGGGATTAAAATGTTTGGGTTATTGGAATTTTAGGATGGCATAATAGTTTCGAAAAGTAAAATATTAGGCACATTTTATCGAAAAGCAGTTCTAAAAGTTCGTAATAAGATTACATTTCCTGTTGATTACTTTGAGAGATAATATTAATATAAAATGGGGTTTATCCACCAAACTTTGTTGAAAAGGCTTCAGTATTATTTGTCTTAAAAACTTAGCACTACAAAATAAACTGTTAAACAACCCTTCAGAAGCAGCTTTTAAACCTCCGCTTTTATCGATTTATTGATGACTTGTCGCAAATACCTAATCAAGTTCCTTTCAGCTCTTAAAATCCACCAAATCTACATTGAATAAAATCTGATTTAATGTTAAAGTTAAATGTCCCAAAGCAAGACCCAAACAATAACTACGACCTGGGACAATTTAAATAGGATGGATCATAATTACATGAACGAATTGTTTGTAGAATAACTCTGTAACTAAATGAAAATTCTTCAAAACTACGATTGATATCTTTTATTGGATCCGTTTTGCTTAGGTTTGAACAATTATTACCGGTTAATACTTACTACTAGTATTGTTGCAAACTTTGGCTCGTTTTTGAACACTTTCCATGACGTGGCGCATTGTTTCGTTTGTGGCCGTATTATATCGCCCAGTTTCGATTTGACACCAAATGGGTATTCTTTCACCGGCTGGTTGTGCATTGTGGTCCATCCTGTTGAAGGTAAAGGCCTTAGAATACTTTGATCGAAATGGTCTTAGAGTACAAACAACCCCAAATTTATTTTCGAAAAACAATTTAAGCGTTTCTGTTGGCTCTTTTGGAGTATATCGCTCCATAACAAATTATACCTGTTTGCACTTTACAGATAATAAACTCGAACTGGGAAATGATAATGAACATGAAAATGGCGCGAACTTTTGACCATTTACTTAATTCTTATTAATTTTGGTTCACTTAATCTGAGCCATTTTAAAAATAAATTATCGCTGCGTGCAAAATCATATTCGATTCCATATGCCAATATAATGCTAGACGCGGACAGATGTTTGGGAAAAGATTGCCAATGTTGCGTTGGTAATTCATCTAAATAACATATCGTTTAGACACAAAACCAATAAGAAAAATAAACAGTAAACTTTGCATTTGTAATATATTATTCACTCCAAATGCAACAAATTTGATGATTATATATACAATAGTAATAGCAAACATATAGGTTTTTGGTAACTGAACTAATTAATATAAATTTTACAAATAATTTTCAATGTTACTTCTAATGTTTATACTTCCAATAGTATAGTGACATAGCCTTATTAGACACAGTGTTTAAATTAAAATTCTTAGATCTAAACCGCTTTATGAATATTTGGAAGTATACAACCAATTTATTAATCAAATTTGAAATAGAAATATGTAAATGAAATCTTTAAATAAAAATTACAACACCGTAGCCGGTCCCAACCCCGGTTGAGAAAGGAGGAGAGGAGGTGCCTAATAATCGATAGACCCCCAGCATCGTTGGCTGAACGCTGTCATTATTGGGCATACAATTCCAGAAGTGTCTTAGCCCAAAATTGATCGGCTTTCTGGTCTGGGTCTGACTCAGAGAGACGGCAGCTGTTTCACCTAGCAGAAAGTATAAAATGCGCAATAATTGTTGTCATGATACGGCAATGAATAAAAGAACAGGGATTACTACCCCAAGGTGGTAGGCCTGCCTTGCAGGAAAATGTGCACTATTCGAAGTAGGGCTCCAAAATCTATAGACATCCAATTAGCAGGAACAATCCACTGAACAATCCATGGACCACTCTTCGGTTGAGAAGCTCAAACGAATTGATTTTAAAGTCAATTTTAACCTTCGTGTCAACACGAGAATAAAACCACTTTTACCAACACGTTCAACCCCTGGTGTGTATGAATTTATTGAAGAATTTTTCATCAAAGACGGATAAACATTAAATATAGAAATGATATCATAATGAAAATTTCATTTAGTTTTATTGGGAAAATAACTTCATTCAATTACAAAAAATCAATTACACACCCAGGTGTGTCGTGTTGACAGGAAGGTTAAATTTGGGATTGTCAAACTGCACCCTAAGGGGGGCCAGGGTGGTGGAAAGCCAGGTTGTGTGGGCGGGCCCCAAGTGGTCAAGCCTGTGGAGGCTATCGTGGCTGCACCTATGGAGGCGATCGTAGCCCCACCTGTGGCGGCTATCGTGGCCTCACCTGTGGTTAAAACTACTGGTGTGGCGGCCCTTTCCAGGAGACAGGCGAGGAGAAGGAGGGAAAGAGAGAGGAAGGCGTCAGCGATTGTACGGGGAATTGCCACGGGAGGGGTCCCCCCGCGCAAGCCACTGGTGAGGCCTGGTGGATCTCAGTCACCTATAGACAGCAATAGCAAGATGGAGGACATCGATTCGCCATCTGGCAATGGCGGTGCGAGTAATGAGGCTAATCCAGGCCTTCAGCAGACGTCGCTGGAATGAAGGCACACATAACCTGCCTACAGATAAACCTGCATCATGCAAAGGCGTCTTCGGACGTCCTTTGTCGTAGGTTTATCTGCCAGAAAATTGGCATGGCTCTAATACAGGAGCCATGGGTAATAGGTAACCAAATTAAAAGTTTACCAAAACAAGTGGGTAAGTTGATTTATTGTAACGGAATTGAGAATCCAACAGCGGCCATTTTGGCCAGCTCGCAAATCAATTTTATGCCCATTTCAGAGTTCATCTCCAGGGACTTAGTGACGGTAATGGTGGAGGTTCTGTGGGAAAGAGGGAAACAGGAGGCTATAATGGCCTCCGCCTACTTTCCTTGAGACTCGGAAATGACACCTCCTCTCGAAGTTAGGCGGCTCATAGCTCATTGCCAGCGCAATTGGCTGGCTTACCTAATAGGATGCGATGCAAATGCGCACCACACGGTGTGGGGCAGCACGAACATCAATAATAGGGGTGAGTATGTTTTTGAGTATATAATTACTAATAATGTAAATATTGTCAATAGGGGAAGGAAACCTACCTTTATAAATGCGATTAGGCAAGAGGTCTTAGATTTGACGCTTGCTAGTCCGCATTTTAGCAATTTAGTTAAAAACTGGCATGTGTCTGAAGAGGCCTCCTTATCGGATCACTTGCACATCAGATTCGATTTGGCGGCCGAGGCCATGCAGCGGCAGGAGATTAGAATTCCAAAACTGACCGATTGTGACTCTTATAGAGTTTCACTCGAGTCAGAAATGCCCTCGGTTATGGGGAACATAGAGTCTCCAGAGGGCTTGGAATTCTGTTCAAACCAGCTGCATAATTCTATACGCTTGGCTTACGAAAACAGCTGCCCGGTTAAGCGAAGAGAGTCCATTAAGTTGGTCCCTTGGTGGAACGGGGCGCTGAGTAAGCTGAGGAAAAAATCGAGAAGGTTATTCAATAAGGCTAAACGCACCGGGGAATGGGGCGAGTATAGGATGGCCTTAACGGAATATAATCTGGAATTAAGAAGATCCAAAAGGGCTACCTGGAGAAACTTCTGTGAGGGAATCAGTGAATTACTCTCTGCAGCTCGTCTCCAGAAAGTCTTTTCTATGGATCACTCAAATAGTTTGGGGCTTCTTCAGAAGCAAAACGGGAGGTTCACTGAAAACCGGAAGGAAACCTTGGAGTTACTATTAGGTACCCACTTTCCGGACTCAATAGTGGTAGGATCAGGAGCCTCTCTGGAAAAATGTTCACACCCAGCAAGGTGAGATGGGCTATTGGCTCTTTCAAACCGTTCAAATCTGCTGGAGGGGATGGTATCTTTCCGGCTTTACTTCAAAAAGGTATTGAGGAAATACTCCCCAGCTTGGTTCAGTTGTTTCGGGCAAGTTATGCTTTTAACTATATTCCGAAACTATGGAGGAAAGTAAATGTGGTCTTTATACCAAAGGGAGGGGGTCGCCTGGACACCCAGCCCAAGGCTTATCGGCCAATTAGCCTCACATCGTTTCTATTGAAGACGATGGAAAAAATCCTGGATAATCAAATAAGAAATGAAATCCTTGTAAATAACCCACTGCATCGGAACCAGTTTGCTTATCAAGCTGGCAAATCCACTGTGATGGCTCTTAGTGGTCTAGTCACGAGGATTGAAAGAGCGGTGGCTTTTAAGGAAATTGCCCTATGTGCCTTTGTGGACATTGAGGGGGCTTTTGATAATACCTCCTATGGTTCAATAGAGAGGGCGGCCATGAAGAAGGGGGTTCCGCCTTCTACAACTAGGTGGATCCGCTCCATGCTGAAATGGGTATACGTCTTTTAGCAAAAAAACGTTTCGCAAATGAAAGTTTGATCAAATTACTTTTAGCAAAAAACACGTTTGGCAAACATTTCTTTGGCAAAGAAGCATATGAATGGAAAATTAACCTATGTCAAATATTTGTTTGACAAATTTCTTTTTGGCAAATTATTCTTCAGGAATTATGAGGCATTTTGATCGCGCGATCAAAATGCCTCATAATTCCTGAAGAATAATTTACCAAAAAGTGATTACTCTAAAATTTGAAGAAATTCGGGTGCCGCGCCTGAATTTATAAAAATATTTTTGCTTCAAAATGAAAATTTAAATTCTGGAAAATGAAGATTTAATCTTCCTTTTCCAAAATTTCATTTTGAAATATTCTGGAAAATGGAGATTTCCATTCTAATTTTCCTAATTTCAAGCAAAAATATTTGTATTAATTCCAGCGCGCGTCATACCTGCCAAATTCCACCACAATCAGTTCAGAAATAGCCAAGTTACAGGCTAATTGGCCATATTCCGATAGTCTATCCAAAAATCATTTAAGCATCCCATTTCCATCATACCTGTCGAATTTCATCATAATCGGTAAAGAAATGGCCAAATTACAAGCTAATTGGGCATATTCAAAAACTTTATCTAAAAATCATTTAACAATCCCATTTCCACCGTATGTGTCAAAATGTATCATAATCCCGAAAGAAATGGCCAAGTTACAGACTAATTTGCGATATTCTAAAAATGCACCCAAAAATCATTTAACAATCCTATTTCCACCGTACCTGTTAAATTTAATCACAATAGATTAAGAAACAGCTAGGTTATAGGCTAGTTACATTCGAAAATTATATCCAAAATCAATTCCATTTACATCGTACCTGTCAAATTTATATAAATTTTTTGATCAAACATACATTTGCCATTCAATTTGTTTTGTCAAATGATATTTGCCAAATATGCAAATTTGCCAAAGATACAAAGTGGCTATCATGATTAGAGGCAAGTTTGATGAGATCATCTCTGATCTCATGCAAAATGCACTCAATTTAATATGGCAGTGGTGTGACCAGGAAGGACTCAGTGTCAATCCAAACAAAACTGTCATTGTCCCTTTTACGATAGCTCCCTCGTTAAACGGTACTATTGTTGCTTTTTCCAAAGAGGTTGGAAACCCCTAGATATGGGTTATTTTAGATCATAAACTGAACTGGGAACAACATTTACAAAAAATTCAAAATAGAGCCACAAAGACTTTTTGGGCCTGTCAGAGACTCTATGGATGTGCTTGGGGACTACAACCAAAAATGATCTACTGGTCATTTCTAACAATCATTCGGCCTATGGTCACTTACGCATCGCTAGTGTGGTGGCCTAAAGCTGAACAAAGGGCAGCGCAAACTTTATTGAATAAGGTTCAGCGTATGGCCTGCATTGAGGTTACGGGCTCAATGAAAACATGTCCGACCGCAGCAATGGAGACACTCCTAGGACTAACTCCATTGCATCTGCATGTAAAAAAGAATGCTGCTATTATGGCCCTTAGGATGCAGGCGGAGGGTAACATCAAACCAGGCAATATGGTGGGCCATCTGGAAATCCTCAAGGAGTTTCAGACAGACCCCACTATAGGAATGCCTTCCGACTCTATGCCAGCCAAACTGGATTTCCCCAAACCTTTTCGTGTTAGATTACCTAACCGGGAGGAGTGGAGTACAGGGGGACCATCCTTTGAGCGAGGGTCAGTGGTGTGGTTTACAGATGGATCAAAAACGGAAGATGGGGCGGGGGTAGGAATACACGGGAGTGAAAAATCACTATCGAAGTCCTTGGGTACCAATGCTACCGTCTTTCAAGCAGAAGTGCATGCTAGGAGAACTTTGTGCTAGGATAGGCATACCTAAAGGCCTAAACGACGCAAAGATTTATATCGTATCAGACAGCCAATCGGCCTTAAAGGCTCTTAGGTCTTTTACCATTGAGTCAAGGCTGGTATGGGATTGTCTGCAGGTTATTAAGTTGCTGGCAAGCTCAAATAAGGTAACACTTGTTTGGGTGCCAGGTCACACTGGAATTGTGGGAAACGAGGCAGCTGATGGCCTCGCGGCACCTTAGGGCAGCGGTTAAACGCTGGGAGGATCTGCAAAAGTCCTCTTACTGGCGCGGAATTCCAGGTTTGCGACAGGCGAAGGAATTCATTTCGCCTTCGTCAGCCAGGGCCAAGGAATGTCTTGTACTTAGGAAACCTGAGTTGAGGCTGTTTACCGGCTTCCTTACAGGTCACATCGCCTTAAGGTATCACTTTAAGAAAATGGGCCTAAGTTCGACGGATAGATGTCGTTTCTGCGACCTGGAAGCGGAATCAGCGGAACATGTTCTGTGCCATTGCCCAGCCATTTTCTGCAAAAGGTTACAACATCTAGGAGGGAGAGTAATGAGTCCAGATAGTATGCATCATATTCCAGCCGGCAGTATTGTCAGGTTCATTAAGAGCCTGAATATTGACTGGACGGCTCATTAAGTAGGGTCCATGCACAAAAGATCTTTTAGGTCGCAGTGCGGGGTGGCTTGAACTCTCACATGGCCCTCAAGTAATAATAATAATAATAATAATGGATCTGGTAAATCCAGGGAAGCTAAAAATTCTGTGGGAAAATTAACACTTTCATTTTCGTTCACTACTGTACCAATTGATTTAAATGGCTTATTTATTGGAGCTCATATCGCACGTTCGCTCATCTATTGATGATTTTTGAAATTAGCTCGAATATTTGGAATAACATTTGAAACACATATCACAAAAATCATCTGGAAATTTCGATGTTTGACTTGTTTGATCAGCAATGTCGAGCAAGTGTTTAGAAAATCGTGCAGCAGATGGATCATTTCAAATTTGGAGAAGCATGCTAGTTGTCAATTTCAATTTATGAACACTGCGTGTTGAACGTGGTATAACCAGTAGTGTTTGTCAGAAATCTCTATATAGACAGTAAAACGAGATGGTCCAGTAAAATTTGGTGGTCGGTTCATTCGAAATGATAATGTATAAATCTTCCAATTTGATCCAATTATACGGCGAAATTATCCACCAGTGTTTCAAATAATTTTTGCAGCGAAAGATGCCATTTGAAACAGAAATTGAATTTTCTAATTTTTTTTAAAAATAATTTTAATTATGCATTTTTCCCGACATTAATGATTTCAATGGTTCTAGTGGTGAATTTAATGCTGTTTTTTATCTAGTTTTACGATGGTATGCTTGATCTATTGGCGAGGGTGGATTTGGCGCTTCACAGTGTGATGATTGATGGGCAGAACTATTCCCGATTTAATTTTAAATTTTTAAAAAGCTTACCAGTATATGCCCTCTAATTTTCTGGCCTCATTAAACAACTGGCTGGATTTAGCCAAAAAACCTCGATTGATGTATATTCGTGCCGCTGTTGTATCTCTTGTATCTTTTGGTTTATACTGATTGAAAAATTTATAATTCCCCACGTTTTTAAGGCAAATTTTACAGTGATAGGTGGTGCACTACTTGATGATTCATTTTTTGGTTTAATGCGAAAAGTCGAAAAATGATTCTTATCACAATCTGAAAAGTGATACTTTTATTAGATATTATATCTGTCAGTCTGTTAGTCTGACACTGTGTCTGTGTCCTCTCTACAGCCCAGATGGTTTAACCAATCGAACTTAAACTTCATATTACGATTTACGTTACGGGCGCTTCCGTGGAAATTGTGCAATGCGACACAGCCAAGTATTATTTATTTTTTCTACATTTTCCGGCATCATATTTAGCGTAGTCAGCAAAATCCTACATCAACTGTCAAGAATTCTAAAAGCATTTTCAATAACGCGTCTTGCACGAGACGGACGCTTATTAAAAATTTCTTTGAGCTTAGGCAGGCTCAAGCCGGAGTACGGTTTTATTAAGTTCGGAGTGAGAGTGAATGCCGCATCGCCTACAAAAAATGGGGCACGACATTATTAGTCCCTGGTAGTCCTTTTGCCTTACGAAATGGAAGTTTGCCAACACACAGTCTTTTCCCGAAGTTGCTTTTGTTGAAAATTGCCTACTAATAATAATTTGATTAGCGAACAAGATAAACTAAAATAATATGAAAATACCTCCGTCGCTCTGAGATCCATAAGCTCCCACATCAAACTACGTCGTCGTCAACACGTACCTCGCGTCACATGCGCCCATTAGCACTATGCTGAAGACATTTTTGTAGTTGAAAAATTCACTACCTCTATTTGGTGGGCACTGTATGGCAACGTATTTGCCGTCAATGGCATCAATACAAATTGGTACGTTCTAAAATTTGGCTCCGTTACATATAATGGTCCAAGAAATTGCCACAGAACCTCTCATTTCTCGTAAATAATCATAAAGTTTGTTTGCCTACTTTCCAGCTCCACGACAAAGATTGGAAAGTGCATCGCTGAGAAAGGTATCTGCAAGTAATTTGCAATTATCACCATTATTCAGTTAGTGTTTAATTAATAGTTTATAAACTCCCAGTAACGCCAACGGGAGACGAAATTTACTACTAACCAAATGCTGGAAAGTCTCCGCCATTTCCGATCGAATTAAATTTAAAAACATATTAAATATATTCGAGTCATTCGAGTATGGAGAAAGAATTGGTTTTGATCGAAGTTTTTAATTTCGCAGGACGTTACCTAGAAGAAAAGAATTTATAAGCCCGAGTAATAATAAGTCGACAGCAATTAATTTTGATATACATACTTGTGCTCCAATTCGAGCTAATTCTCTTGATGTAATAAATTTGAAAGCTGACAACGCAGCTATTCGCAATGAATTACTAACTCTTACTAGCAGATGTAATTTTTTGGAGAAGCGTGTCAACTCATCCAGTTCCTTAATTTACGGTGTCGTATCTGTTAATAATGAAAATCTGTTTAATGTTCTGCAAGTTGTCTGCCAGGCAATTAATTTCAATCTTGATGGGAATGTTATTAATGCTATATATCGTGAAAAGTCAAAATCTAAAATTAAAGCAATTATTGTTGAGTAGCCGGAATTTTAAACAGTAATTTAAAACACTATCAATGTAAAGTAAGGACAAGTTTAAGCTCTTTGAGCACGATTGTAAGTTAATTATTTCGGATTATCTGCCTAAACATAAGCGCTCGTTACTAAATGAAACCAGAAAAGTATTGCTTGCTGAGCCACTTAACTTTCAATTTGTTTGGGATTCAGATGGTGCCATTTTAGCTAAGAAGGATGAAACCAGACACTTTTGAAATTACCTCAACAGCAGATTTAACGGATTTAGAGAAGTTTAAGAACAATTGTAATTGATTTATTGTCTTGATTTATTTTTTTTTTTTTTTTTATAATTTTAGTATCATACTACTACCAAAATTGCCGTGGTTTGAAAACTTAATTATTCTACTTTAAGCTAAATGCTTTGCAGCATAACTATGATCTAATATATTTAACTGAAACCTGGTTTAATGACTCAATTAATAATTATAAATTCATTGACGATCGGAATTATGTAATTCATAAAGATAGAAACGTTAGTATGACTGATAAGATTGATGGTGGAGGTATTTTTCTGTCTCGGAACTCGAGGGGATTGATATCTTTGATAACATGTGAATAAAAGTTCAGACATTTGATGGTAAATTTCGGATAATTTGTCTAGTTTATTTCCCAGGCTACTGTAAGTTAGAACACTGAATCATTTTGTAATAAAAACTTGATATTACATTCTCCTGTTGACTTTTAATTTTTTTTACGTGGGGGCAATTACTGGAAACAATGATATTTGCTTAATTAAAGCAACATAATCATGTCAAAAATATTAATGATAGAATCCTGGACCTTGTCCTGCCTAACCTTGATCGTAATATTGTTAATGTCTATTAAAGTCGTCACTCACTGTCCAAAATTGATAGGCACCATCCCCCCTGTGATTGCTAGATATAAAAAATGTTTATTGAATAGTTTGCGCTACCAACAGTCATCAAAGCCTAATTATAAAATACTTAACTGTACCGCTATCCAAAGTGGTTTGGAAATGGTTGACTGGAACTACATATTTTCCAATAGTATAGTGTTGATCAAGCCGTTAATAAATTCTATGAAGTTCTATATAGTTTTATTAGGTCTAAACTAATAAATGCCCGATTAAACTAATTAATGCCCGATTCCAGAACAAAACAGCAATTCGCCAGTTAAATAATGTTTCCTCTCTTCCTTCTTATATCAAATTGCAATTTGTTTCATAATTCAAAATCAATGCCTACCTGATTATATTTCTTTTTTACATGAACATTTTAAAGGGAGAATTAACCCATTTGATCCCACACCAATAACAAATTGTGTAAAATATTTGTACTTCAAATAGTTTTTAAGACTCAAAATCCTTTCTCGAAATGGATTCTTTTTTAAATATGATAAATAAACTAAAAACCACATATAACGGTAAAATACAAATCGAAATTTGACATTAAATACCGCAGTAGTGGCGTCGTAAAGTTAGTGATTTTACTGTACCCATACGAGTACAGTGGGACCAAATGGGTTAAATATTTGGCTTTTCAATATCGCTTAAATAAATATTTAATTCTCCCTTTAAAATGTTCATGGAAAAATGAAATATAATCAGGTAGGCATTGATTTTGAATTATGAAACAAATTGCAATTTGATATAAGAAGGAAGAAAGGAAACATTGGTGTCAATTCATAGTAAATCTTCTATTTTTCTTTTCTTCTATTCTGCTATTATTTCTATGGAAACTAGATTCGATTTTCAAACAGCCCATAAATTAGTGTCGATTTTTTTTTTAAATCCATCGAGTTTTCTTAGAAATAATAGCAGAATAGAAGAAAAGAAAAATAGAAGATTTACATTGAATCGACACCACTATTTAACTGATAAGTCAGTTAAGTTAAAGCATTGCAAGTTTTCCAATTGACTATGTGATATTTTCCAAACTGCGTAAGGATGTAAAACTAGAAATCAATAAGTGTTATTTTAATTACACAAAGTATATTGAAAGTCACAAAGAAAGACCCAAGTTAATTAGGATCTATTCTCAGGCTCTTATACAAATAAATCACAATATATCTATCATGTATATATGAACTAGTCCACTTCAAATTTGTAATTTATTTGCTGATTATTTTGATTCGGTGTATGACTCAACTGACCAGTTTTGTGATGTTGTTTACCAGTTTTGTGATGTTGTTTATAACAATTATAATGATTAGCTCAGATAATATCTCTAATTATTTTATTTACCAGCTTAAATCTCAGCTAACCAAACCGTTAACTATGTTATTTAATTTATCGTTATAAAAGGTGTATTTGATCATTAATGGAAAAAAAGGTTATTTAGTTCCAGTTTTCAAAAAATTAGATGCGAGTAATATAAAAACTATAGACGCATCTCAATTTTAAATATTTTTAGCAAAATTTTTGAGAAACTGATATATGCAATAATCTTCAAACAAGTTAAACATTGGTATATTCCCAACCTGGTTTCTGGACTTTGAGAAAGCATTTGTTAAGGATGTGTTAAAATTGGACTCTCTGAGCAAATTTTGAAATGGCTAGGGTCATACCTCTCTGAACTTATACAGTAAGTTAAATTTAATGGTTTTGTATCAAGGGAAATTGTAGCTAAGTCAGGTGTGCCTCAAGGTTCCCCATCATACTTGGTCCCCTTTTATTTCTAATATTTATTAATGATTTGCTCACTATTTTGTGATGATGATTGATGATTTAAAAATTGTCACGGCTATCATTATTCCAACTGACTGCTCTAGGCTTCAGTTTGACTTAAATAAACTTTAGACTTGGTTCAATTTAAACAAATTAAAACTCAATATTAAGAAATATGTTGTGATCTCATTTACGAGGAAAATTAACCAAACACACTTTCCCTATATTAATGGTATGAAATTGGAAAGGGTTCATGAGGTCTCAGATTTTGTTTTATTTTTATTTATTTATTTTATTCATCATTTTACACAAATAAGGCAATGCCTTTTTACAATATAAAGATTTAGGTGTATTATTTGATTCGAATCTTAAATTTGACATGCATATATCTGCCACTTGTGCTAAAGCACTCAAGTTGCTGGGCTTTGTCTTTCGACGTGGGAAAGAGTTTCGTGATCCTTATGATTTTATTATATTACATAAAAGTTTAGTTCGTAGTTGTTTGGAATACTGTAGTCAGATTTGGTGTCCCTAGTATGAAACTTGCAAAGCTCAAATTGAGAGGGTTCAGAGGAAACTTATCTCCTTTTTAATGTACGAGTGTATACCATTCAGTAGTCGTATTAGTTACAAAATCAGGCTTAAAATATTTGAATTACAGTCTCTCGATTCCAGGAGACTGCTGTTTGATGAACCCTTTTTTTACAAACTTATTAATAACCTGTGTGAGACATCCTCATAATCTTGTATGCATTTTTTATGCACCGTTCCGCAGAGTTAGAAATTCAATGTTGTTTCTTCCTTTCTTTTCAAGAACAAATCTTGGCTTAGCAAACCCATTATCCAGGTTGCAGTCAAATCATAATGAGTTTTTTCTTGATTGTGATCTATTCCTGTGTTCTTTTAAAAGGCTTAGATCTATGGTGCTATGTACTATTCAATCGTTTAGTGCTTGATCGGATTCGGGAGTGGTTGTCCTTTGCCATTGTATACCCAGCGATTCTAATCTTATGCGTAAGCTGATATTTACACAATATTGTGCTTGTCTATTTAGATTATAAATTTATTTGTTTATTAATTAAATATTATTTCATAGTAATTATTTAATTATTGAAGTAACTAGCTATCTATACTTTAAATCTACAATATCTAGATTTTATTATTTTTATTGTTATTAATATTATCATTGTATTTATAGTTAAGTTTTGTTTTCTTTTGTATACTATTTTAGGCAGCGATTTATATTTCTTACGCAACAAGATCTGTATCTTTTATTATTTGTATTTATGTTCTTTAAGAATTTAAGGCTTTTTAAGAAATTAAATCATATTTGAAGTCCCTCCAATTCCATCGTCAGTCCGAAATATAACAAAAATTTTATTAAAAAAGTATTAATGCGAGCTACCGTCACTTCAATGCAATTGACAAGTTGTGTTATAGTCTCGCTAGCCGACCTGCCAAATTTTCGGTAAGAAAAAACTTTCGTTAAATATAATTGGATTCTTATCTGGTCCGAGTTAATTGAACCCCAATTGTTGATCTTAAATCTTCTCCTTCAAGTACAAATTTTTTCCTCGTTTACAAGGAGATAATAAAAAAACCGTTCAATATTTTTATTTTTGATGAAAGATATAAAATTAATTGTAAAAAGTTATTTTATTGATTTTGATTTATAACGGTGAAAACATTTTGATATTGTAAGCTATGTATTCATTTTTTAATCAACGCTTAATTATAACCCGAAGCCAAATACTCAAATATTTAAAAAATGGGACGCTTACATTGTAAAATACATAAAATTCCCAACAAACCTCCCCATCCATTATATCAATAAACGAGTTTGTTATACTCTTCACATAAAACACAAAAAATAAAAAAAACGGAAAAACAAAAATTGAAAGGTATCAAATGTAAATGGTATAAAAATATGAAATGATTACGTGAGACATTTGAAAAGGAAATAAAATAAAAAATTTATGTTGCAGCATAAAAAAACATTGAAAAAAATTCCTTTAATGTATTTTTATATGAAATTTTATATGAATTCTATAATATATAGTGTTGTGCACTTTGAAAGCCATACATTTTTACAGTTGTAGTCCCGTATTAAAATACCGGAAACAAACACGATTTCGTGTGAAGTTAATATGAATAAGTGTATATGTCGCGAAGAGGGCCGCAAATTTCAGAGTGACAAAAAAAATTTAATTCGGACAAATTCATTTCCTTTGGTATAAAAAATTTTCATTCCTTTATATAAGATACACAAACACCAATTTTTAAGATCTACATTTATCTTACTTTTATTAAGATAATATATCATTTTATTTATGACATATTTTTGAAGTGAAAAAATGTTGTTTTTATTATTATTTCATTTCAAATTTTTATATCAAGACTTTTAACCTTAATTTATTGATATGTATAAGAATTACTTATTTTATTTATATAAACTTCTCCCACTACATACATGCGACCCAATCTTATTTTCTATAACATCTCGAATAATAATAAAAAGAAATATTCAACGGGTGACATGTTTTGTACTTTTCAATATATTATGCAGGAAGCTTATATAGTGGAATAACAACACCCATTAGTTAGCTGAACAATTTTTTCCAGGTTTACTAACACACAACAATAATAATAATAATAATAATATTTTTTTTACTTAAATTAAATTAAAATTTTATATTCCATCTTTAGTTTATTCAAAAAGTAAATTTATTACCCATAATAAAAATATTTTTTTTTTTTGAATCTTCTTCTCCTATATAGAGAAATATGTACATATTTCTTCGGTTCAGTCTTCATTTGAAATGCATCTTTAAGACCTACTATCTCCTCACAAATATTTAGAAGATACAGTTCAGTAATGCTTCTGGATCACATATACTTAATTAAAAAAAATAAATAAATCCACAATATTTCAATATTCGTTAAACGAAAAGATTCATCATCGCAGTGGCATAAAACAGCGTGGAAATAAAATGACACAATCAAACCGCTACGTACACAATTTCAAGGGGAAAACAATGAAAACCAAATTAGAATTCGGCTATTCGCATATAAATTCTAACATAATCTTTGAGAGACTTAACCATAATTTGTTTTTGCGTTTTGTTTTTATATTTGGTTAATACACTCCTAGCATCGTTGTCGTCATGATAGGGCGAAAACGTAAAATTGAATTTTATTTTTTGGTGTATGACTTTACAGTTTACAGTTTAGTACCCATTCGAAAATGGAAAATTTAAATTAAGAAATGGAAAAACAAAATGTATTGCGGATGGAGATCAACAAAGTTAATAGAATTGTTGGAACTATGTGGTTTAGGTATATTATATAGAACATTTTATTTAGGGGAGTGACAACCCTGTATATAGATTAGTAAAATACATTTCAATTATATTTTGCCGGAATTAACGCAAGATAAATCATTGATTGTATGCTGAGTGCAAAGTGTATTCTGACGAATGTATTTGTACGATACATTTGCGGCTTAGAGATTCTGTCTGCTTGTCGGCTGATTCAGAATTTTTTCAGTGCGGTAATGTCAACTCCACTACCGGTGTGAAGTTTCTCACAGAATTAGAAAGTGTAGCTACACAATTTAGCAAATAGTGTAGTTGTATACACAAAAAAAATGTAGCAGGGTTAGTTTATATTTATTTTAATGCAGAAAAAAATTGAATCAAGTATGAAATTAAATTTATTTGAACTACAGACATACGATTAATAAGATCCAAGTAGTAGCAGTAAGGCAAAAAATTACAATTGAAGATGACACCATCTGATCAAATTTGACTCGGATTGGTCCATTTAAAGCGCGCGCGTAAACCGAATCGGTAATTTTCCTAGGTTGGTACAACATTCATTGCAATTCGTGTGAAGTCTGAGCATAATACGTCGATTAAGGTGGATTTACATATCCGACAATTTTTCGGCGCGTCTGCCTGCCTCAGGAAATTCGGCGAACGCTGTATTATTGATGATTTACATATTCGACGAATTTTCGGCGCAGTTTTTTCACACATCCATACATAAACAATATTTTGACACATAATTTTTTTGTTTTGTAGGTTAATATAAAGCCATTTTGTGATTTTTTGTGATTTCTTTCTTTTTGAATCCAATGGAAATTTTTATCTGTTAGAGATTAGACTTTTTTTAAGTGATATTGTTAAAAGAGATATAGCCATTAAAGAAAATGCTTAAATTAACCCAACAATCGAATTTGATTAGAATTAAAAAATTGAAGTTGTTATTATTATGGGTATACTTTAAAAAGTTAAACAAAAGGCCTCCCAGATGATGGATAAATCACGTACTAAAAGGTAGAGAGAAGGTAAAGTTACTATGACAATTTGGTACAAGAGATGCGACTTCATAAACACCTCCAATTTTTTAAATATCACCGGATGAGTGTGGATCTTTTTGACGAACTGCTACATAAATTTGGACCAGCCATTGAAAAACTGACACTATCCAGGAAACCACTATCCGCTGGAGCACGCTTGTTATTAACATTAAGGTAAAAAACTTTAAATAAGATTTTAATAAACGTACCATATGAACTATATACATATCTGTTTTATTTTACCTCGGAAGTGGCGGCTTAATGAAGTCTCTATCATACAATTATAGAGTATCACCAAGCTCTACTAGTCAAATAATTTCAGAAACCTGCGTCAAGCAATTTGGGACTCTTTGTTTACATCAGCGTTCGAAAGATTAACCAAGGCAAAATGAAAGAGTGGCGAAAGATTTCTACCAAAAATGAAACTTCCCCAATTGTATTGGAGCGCTTGATGGGAAGCATTGTGTTGTACCGGTACAATTTTTACTATAATTCTAATTTTAGCTTAACTAATTTAAAGATTTTTGTAGGCTTTTACGAATAGTGGATCTGCTCGTTTAAACTATAAGGGGTCACACAGCATCATCTTAATGGCGGTTTGCGATGCAGATTATAACTTTTTGCTCGTGGACATTGGGGCTTCCGGGCGATTTAGTGGCAATGGAGTATTTAAAAATATTTCTTTTGGGATGGCGCTATGTGGAGAAAGCACAACCCTAAATATTCCAAACGATGAATATTTATTGGCATCAACTATCAAGACACCATTCGTGATTGTAGGGGATGAGGCTTTCCCTCTCTTAAAAACTTTGATGCGATGCCTTCAAATGCCCAAACGCATTTTCAACCACGCGTCTGGACCGTGAGAGCATATAATTAAAAAAAATTTGTTCTGCGTTAAATTAACACCCGCATAAGGCTTCATTATATACGGACTAAGTCTGAATGCTGAATCACCAACAGCCTAACCGGTACCGAAATCCCATCTATAATTTTAGAATTCTTGCATAATAAATTGATATTCTCATGATGCTGTAGTTTTAATTTCGACTTTTCGAAAATGTAGGAATCATTCATTTTTGCCAGGCGATCCCACGTTGATATGTGAACCGATGTCTTAGACCGTGTTCGAAACCTGTGATAAATATTTTTTAGTACAAATTTTTGACATTTATTTAAAACATATTCCACTACAAATTTTTATTATGGTGTCCAACTAGGGTAATAATATTTTTGAATATTTCACCGCCTCACATTTTTATTGCTTCATTTTAATTACTGTAATTTTGGAGAAATGGATAGATGTTAGGGTAAAAAATGTCATGGATGGTACATTTATTAAGACATAATTACACCAATTAAGTAAAATCGGTACATTACGTCAATTACAGCAAGTAAATCCAACAGTGATTATGATAATTTGGATTTGTGTGTTTTTCCAAATAAATGTTAAAAATTAGTACTAAAACTTATTTTTCACAGGTTTCGGACAAAGTCTAAAATCTTCAATAAACAATTAAAAAACAATAATTTTGTATTTTTATAATTGCCTGTAATCCACTGCTGCTAATACTATGATTGAGTACCAAACCTTATAACGTTTAGTTGTGATAGTGGTCCACAGGATTGAAACGATCAATCGATATTGATTGATTTTTACCGTTGACGGATATCACAAAATATTTACGAATTCTTCTTAAAATTTGGAAAAGTCCGTCGTAAGGGTAGGGGGATCTAAGGAGGGTTTTACCTTATCGACTCTTAGGAATACATGTGAGCATTGATCTAATGATTTAAGAATACATTATATATCATACTGATTTTAATTTCCTCATGTGTGTCCTCAGACGTTCAACGAACACATTTGATCTAAAACCGGTGTGAAGTTTTCGGACACTTTTTTTATTTGGACACACATTTATGCAAGTGTACTGTGAAATTTTTGGACAAAATTGAGATTTTAGATAAATTAGGTTTTTGGACATATATCTATACACATGTATTTCTTTTAAAAGTGTATTTAACAAAAATAAAGTGATTAGTAAATTAACAAATCGACGAATTTCACTTGGAACAAGGACGTTGTTCTCTATTATACCAAATAACACGAATCTCAGAGATTGGCTCATATAGTGGCTATATAGGTTGCAAAGGGTATATATTGCGGAATTCAAATCACTGAGTGCCATGTTGATATGAGCCTAACTCTAACGGAAACAGTATAAATGATGGCGATGGTGGATATGGAACGCGAATCAAAGATAAGTGATGCCGAAGATGATGATCTGTTTAATGAATTGGATGTTGAAATATATAGAACTGAAGAATACAACTTTGTGGAAGCAGTAAGCAGTGATCAGATTATCGCTGATGTTCGAAAGGTGCTAAGTATTTTAATTCTTCTCCTATTAGAAAAGGAATTCTAGAAAAACAAAATCAAGGCAGAGCTCAGTCACACCAAAGAGCTAATTTTGGAATGTAAAAGTCATTGGAGTTCTTTGGCGAATATGATCAGTGTTTTCGTGAAATATCAGTAATTCATCGAACAGGCTTTGTTAGAGTTAAACCGCCCATAAATGTTGGATTTAATAGATTTTGAAGTGCTTAAAAACTATTTCTTCTAATTTCGACTGAATTGCTGCCAAACATCAAGTAATGGCTAAATGATAGAATGCATTCAAATTTGATCAATTGTTAAGCCGTTTAAATAACCTAATTTTCCTTCAAAACAAGACTTAAGTTTAGCTACACAGCTAATAGACTTTTCCAAAATTCGGACTCTGAAGTCAATTCCACGGATAATTTGTAAGAACCAATATTCATCGATGAGGATGAAATAGTATTAACAATGGAGGAAGAATTGAATTTAATTCTAAAAATTGCAATAAAACCTAATGCACTCGAAACTGATGATTTCGGATAACTTAAACAGAAATTTACACTTTTCAAACACACAAAAACCGGACTATCAATCTTGAGAATCTTTATGACGTGCAATGCACAATTGCACAGTCAAACCTACTTCAATGCCGATCTAATTGGGGGAAAAGTCTCTTATTGCTTTGGTGTTTCTTAAATATCATTATATTTAGGGCTCGTATTCTCGGGAATCCGGGTATCGGGTACCCCGGTATTTCCCGAAATTTTTAACTACGCAATACTCGGGTACGAAAAAAATCATAAGTACCCTGCAAACTTCCCGTTATTATCTTCAATATACATATCTGAGCCCTCTAAATCAGCCGTTAGAAAAAATATTTTTTCAAAGCACGTAGACACGCGCAAAAATGTATAACTTATTCTAGATTGCCAGACACGGTGGGACACACTTATTTCGATAATCAATCAATTTCTAAAATTAAAATATTGTATTACGGGCGCACTCGGTGAATTAGCCGAAAAAATTATCGACAAGAAGTATCTAGAAATATTAAGGGAAACCTCAGTCTTGAACCACTTATGCTAGCGCTACAAGAACTAAGCAAAGAAACGCGACACTAATAACAGCTCAAAACACTGTTCATTTCAGCATTTAAAATGCTAAAGGAGATTTTTCCTCAAGAACTGTTTGTAAATTTGAAAAGCAAAGTTGATGGACTAAAACAACACAAACAATGGCCGAGCAAGGAAATAAGCGGATTTAAATTTTGGATAATTTATTTACACGAAGCACTACTTACTGACTATAAATAATTTTTTATTTACATAAACGACCTGTGAGTTGGTGTTTGCAGTAGCGGGAAATATACTTACAAAAATTTGTTTTTATTAAATATTTTATTAATAAAAAATAATAGTGAATTATAACAATTGAATTAACTAACCTTTATTGAACATAATATATGTACATATACATAACATATTTACATAAGTTAAATTGTTTGAATTATACTCATTTTACCTGTTTTCACTAAAACAGGTGTTAAAACATGTTTATACCTATATTTTTTCGGGTAACCCGGGTACCCGGGTATTTGGTTAAATAACTACCCGTTACCCGGGTACTTAATGTTCGGATATTTTACGAGCCCTAATTATATTAGAGCTAGTAAAATAAAATTGTAAAATTAATATTTAATTCCTTTAAAAAATTTGAAATTTTGAAAGATCATATGAATTGACCTTACGTGATAAATAATAAACGAATTGTGATAAATACTCGAAAATTTGAATGTTTGAAATATTTTTGATATTGGGTTTTCAAAATATTGGACCCGGATTCGTCGGGTTTTAAAAACCCGAGTTTTCAGAAACCCTAGCTCAAAGTGCCTGGGACCACAGAATTTCATAAATTTGATTGATTTTCTGTTAGAGTTGATCATGATCTACTCAAAATAAATTTTCGTTAGAATGGCCGGCGTTTAGAAACGCCAGGAGAATCCCGGGGAACTCGATATACGATAATTCTCAATCCTAAGTGCCTGGGAACACAGAATTTTTTAAATTTGAATATTTAAATATTATTGAGCACAATTTTATATAATTAAAATTATTTATTGGTTTAGGGCTCTCTATATTGTTTTTATTTTTTAAAAAATTAACTTGAGCTTTCGGACTCACTTCGAGTCCATTTTCAAAAGCGTTTATAAAAATATTTTCAATACAATTTTCCTTTTATAAATAAATCAAAAACAAAACTAAAAAATTGAAGGTTTTTTCGTAGAAACCAAAATTCGTGTGTCTAGACTAGAAAAATATTTTCCAACCGTGACAAAAAACTTGTGGTAAATTTTACGAAAAAAACTTTTACAAAATATGAATAAAATTTGAAACATTTTACAAAAATATAATGAATCAATTATAAGTATAAGACAAACAACCAAATTTAGATAAATAAATCATAAGAATTACCAATATAAGCATAATCTCCAACAATGTTTATTGAGTTATCACTGGATTTTATGTGTAACATTTCCAAAAACTATCTTTTCCTAAAATTTTTTTGCTGTTCCAAAATTTTAACGTTATCTAAAGTTATTTGATGATTTGTGTTTTTTAAATGTTGAGTGAGAGCACTATTTTGGTTTAAATCTCGATAAACTGCACTTTTATGTTGATACAACCGTTTTTCGATAAATTGTTTCGTTTGTCCAGTATATGTTACGTTACATTCACATTGGATCTGATAGACAACATTGGACTTTTTCTTTAGAGGAACTGAATCTTTAAGTTTAGAAAACAAAGATGTATTCAAATTCGATGCCGGTCTTCCCACAATCTTAAAATTATAATTTTTAAACAGGTGTTTAGTTTTTTCAAAAAGATTTTTTATGTATGGGATAGATAAATAATTTTGGTTTCTATTATCGGCCAAACCTATAGAATTTCTATAAACATTTTTTTGTTTCCAAATAGTAACATCTACTAATTTATCAGGGTAATGATTTTGAGCTAAAATGTTTTTTAATAAAATAAAATTTTTATAATGAAATTTTGTATCTGAAAGTTTTATAATTTTTTGAGTAAGAATTTTGATTGTGTTAATTTTGTAAGAAAACGGGAGCCAAGAGTGAAAATTTAAGTATCTTCCAGACCATGTATCTTTATGATACCAATCCACAGAAATTTTGCCATTAGGTTCATGTATCAAAAGAGTATCCAAAAATGAAATTTTTTTATCAGATTCTTTTTCTATTGTGAATTTAATTCTCGGTTCTATCGAATTGAAAACATCCAAAAAAACATCAACTTTGTCAACTGGGATAGCCGTTATAATATCATCTACGTAACGATAGTAGAATAATGGTTGAAAATCCAAAGAATTTAGTGCTAAATTTTCTACATATTCCATCAATAAATTTGCCAAAATAGGACTAATAGGCGAACCCATTGGTGAACCAAAAATTTGTTTGTAAATTTTATTATCAAATGAGAATTCTGAATTATTTAATACGATATCTAAAGCTATTAAAAATTGGACTTTTGTTAATTTTGTTTTTGAATTTTGCTTTATACTCCTCCAATTGTTGCTTATAATGTTAGTAACTCGTTTGCAATTAACATTCGTAAATAATGACGATACGTCTAACGACAATAAAAGGAAATTTTGAGGGATAGTAATATTACTAATTTTTTGTTTGAAATCTTCTGAATTAATTATATGCGAACTGGTTTTTCCTATACTATGTTTTAAAATATTTCCCAAAAATGCTGATAAACCATATGTTGGACCATCTACTGAGCTTATAATTGGTCTGTAAGGTATATTCGGTTTATGAATTTTTGGCAATCCGTATAATTTAGGAATAACCGAGTTATAATTTGTAAGGTCCTTTTTTGTATTTATATCAATATTTCCAGCTTCATTAAAATTTTTTACAATTGAATTGATTTTAGTTTGGATTGGTATTGAATTGTCTTTAAAAATTTGGATGTATGTAGTTGTATCGTTAAGCAAACTATTCATCTTATCTAAATAGTCAGTTTTCAATGTTAGAACTGTCATATTTCCCTTATCTGCCCGTGTAACTGTTTTTAAATTTGATTTATTTTCTGTTAGAGTAGATCATGACCTACTCAAAATAAGTTTCCGTTAGAATGGCCGGCGTTTAAAAACACCAGGGGTGACATGTTGTACCATCACTTTCGATTCGTATTCGATGATGTTTTGTCTCTTGTAACAGGAATAAAATTCTGCTCTATTTCGCTTTTTCAATTATGAATTTTCTTAAGCTATCTCAGCGTGCTGGAATAAAACAGCATTCTATTTCTACTTTCATGCATCACTCTTTATCACAAAAATTTTTGTTTGCGATATTTTATCGTTGTGAAGGAAAGATAAAGTATGTATACAATAGGCTGAGATCGCAATAGAAAAATCATAATGATAAAAGGAAATAGAGTACTATTTTGTTCTTGTTACAAGAGACAAAATACTATCGAAAACGAATCGAAAGTGATAAAACACCATGTCACCCCAGGAAAAATCCGGGAAACTCGTTATACGATAATTCTCTTGTGTTATATAATTGTCTTGTGTTATATTTTTGAAATTAAACTTTTTAGGCAGGGTAGGTATGATTCGAAAAAAACAAAAGAATATTGAAACGAAATTCTGTGACGGTCGTGCAAATGTAACATAATAAATTTTATATTCGGAAAACAAATCGTGTGACAAAAATAAATCAACACACATTTTACATAGAACAGTCGAATCGATGCCTCCTAGATTTACTTTGAAGTATATTGGTTGTATTATTATATAAACTCATTCATAAATACACAACAAGTATGTTTGCAAATAATTTGCTTATCCTATGCCTTTCTCGTTCTTTCTCGTATAATGTTTGTACACAAAGATTACAAATCGCCAAAACCAATTTAATATTTTCGGTTTTTGTGCTATTTAGACATTGGCGGTTATTATAAACTTATAGTAAACGTACAATAAATAGTAATCCTAATTGAAAAACCAAAAAAGCGTTCAGCCACTACTCGTACGTGTGACAGAAGTAAACTTTTAAGATTTAAATGTGTGCTAAATTTTAAAAGGATCGTGCAATGAGGCTTCATAAATTAAGATTAAATTTAATTATTTTATTAAATACAAAATGTATTTCTTCAAAAATGAACCAATTGGTTTAAGATAGCTATAAAATGAGATTATGAAATGAATACGTAAGTATAACATTCTTATTTGAATTGAATCAGGTTCACTCGTTTCTTATTTAAATCAAATACGAACTCTATACATTCGAATTTATATCGTATTCAGGAATAGACCCCGTGTTAAAGTGAATTTTTCTTGAAGAAAACGTTAGTCTGAAGCAAAATTCTCATTAAAATATAAACTTAATACCATATACAGGGTGTCCCAGCAGAGGTCATTTCCAACCAAAATAGCCAAATGAAGTTTTATCAAATTGTTGATGGTTCAAAAGTTATTCCGCACTTTTAGTATTTTTTGGTGAAATCGCATGCGCAGCCACTAAAAAATTAATTTAAAAAAACCAACAGTTCTTTTTTTTATCTTTCTTTTTTAATACGATCTTGAAAAGTGTGCCTTTCCAATAAAATCATTTTTATAAACTATATTATCTTCTGTCATATTAAAACAATGGTTTTGTCAAGTCTTTTTGTTTTCCAACAATTTTTGTTGATTTTTAAGTGACTCTGGCGGAAAAACAATGTACTATGGATAGTTGACCAACTATCAGAAAAATTTGTGACATTAATGCAGATTCTAAAATGGTATCACGCGAACGAATATTCAAAACCGAATGGTTTTTATCAATTGTTTAACAAGGTAAGTCATGTTTTTTAAAGAATGCACTTACAAAACTTAAATCTATTACCCCGAATTAAACAAAATTTGCTGTATAAAAAGGTAAACCATTTTGGAATTCATATTAGTTCGACAAATACTCAATTTATAATTAAAATGTCAGTAAACCGTGTTGCTTATTCTTTTAGTGAATATGCAGAAATGCTTTCATTTATGGTGTTTGTAATGGCAAGGCTCGAGCTGCTGTAAGGGAATACCAGATACGATTCCCCAATCGGGAACGCTTTCCCAATCACAGAGTATTTCAAAACTTGCATCGAATGTACAGTGAAGGCGAAATCCCTGGACATCGGAGGAGAGCTTGAAGATCTAGCCAGCTTCATAGAAACGAATATAGTATAATTGAAATGGTGACAGACGCCCATCGACAAGTGTTCGTGGTTTATCAAGACGCTCGGGAGTGCCACGGTCTACGGTGCATCGTATTTTAAAAAGGAATCAGGATGACCATGAAAAAAGGGTGAGATTTTGTCGAGAAATGCTGCGTCGCAACCAAGAAAATCCGCAACTTTTTAACAACATTTTATGGAGCGATGAAGCATGCTTTAATAGGATGGGAACATTCAACATCCACAATTTACATTAATGGGCCCGTGTAAATCCAAAAGGTGTGCGGCGTAGTAAATTCCAACATCTGTTGGAGTGAACATGTGGGCGGGTTTAGTTGATGGAAAGTTGATTGGTCCATTTGAAATACCACGTCGGATCACCGGGCCGGTCTATCTAAGTTTCCTACAAAATGACTTGAATGGATTACTTGATGGTGTCATTACAAACACGTCGAAATATGTGGCTGCAGCACGATGGAGCCCCTCCGCACTATGCACAAATAGTGCAACAGCACCTCAACAACAATTATGAAGGTCGCTGGATTGGAAGGGGAGGGACTGTTGGAGGAGATGCGGCAACGAATAATCGAAGCGACATTTATTGATTATTTTCTTAACTTTTCTTAGACTCGGAAATTAGACGGATGTGAAGTTTTCAACAAAAAAACAAAATCAACAAAACATATATGTATACAAAATTTGTTGATTCAACAAAAAATTATATTAGTATTAGTGAAACAGTCGGTAAAAGCAATTTAAAACCAAATGCTGACAAAAACCGGGAACAACTAATAATAATATATTAACTACTAATGTTTTTGACTTAAATAATTGAATTTTGACGTCAGCATATACGATCAAAATGTTTTCTGAAAATTGAAAATCTTTTATTGAGATATGGGTGTCAGTGGTAAAGGGTACTTGGTAAGCCAAGGCCAAATCATCAAAATTTCCGCTGGTTCGGCATAAAAGAATATTTAAGGATATATGTATTTCATCTCCATTGTACTACATGCAGCTACCAAGATGAAAAAGGACCTTTTGTTGTTGACTTTCAAAGTCAACAAAGTCCATACGATATACCGAAATATTTGAGGTTCACTGTATTGAAGATTGGCCAATTCACAGAGATGTTCCACGGGTCCGACGTATAAGAAAAATTAGATATAGGTATCCTATATAGACTACCTACAATCATATTCGAATACGATGAAACAGGACCTTTTGTTGTTAACCTCGAATGTTGATAATTTTCATATGATATATTGAAATTTTGAGGTTCACTGTATTGAAGATTGGCCAATTCACAGAGATGTTCCACGGGTCTGACGTATAAGAAAAATTAGATATAGGTATCCTATATGACTACCTACAATCATATTCGACTACGATGAAACAGGACCATTTGTTGTTGACCTCGAATGTTGATAATTTCCATATGAAATATTGAAATTTTGAGGTTCACTGTATTGAAGATTGGCCAATTCACAGAGATGTTCCGCGGGTTCGACGTATAAGAAAAATTAGATATAGGTATCCTATATAGACTACCTACAATCATATTCGAATACGATGAAACAGGACCTTTTGTTGTTAACCCTTAAATGACACACTTAAGAAAAATCACATAAATGCCACACTGGGGCCTATTAGACCCCAGCTTGAAAATTGCCCATTATTTCTTGAATTTTTGAATATTTATCTTTAACAATTTTTTTCAATATAGTTTAAAGTTTACTAAAGGAGACAAAATTATTACATTAATTAAATTTTAATTTTATGATACCAAGAAAAAAATAAGTTTGTGAAAAAATTAAAAAAATAGCATTTTTTACATAAATTAACCGTATTTTTTTAATTTTCAATATTTTTAGCTAAAAATTTAGTGGTGTACCCTTGAGATAGTATCTTTTTAGATAAAAATAAGTCTGATACTGAATCTTTAAAAAAAGGTATTTAGTTTGCAATATGAACATGGAATTTTTTCTTATAGTCGAAGATGGCCGACCACGGCTCTGGCCAGCCGCTTGACGCTCTTCTACATAAAAACGCCGTTGATCCAAAGTACCCTCTTCCATATCTTTCTGGTCTACTTCCATGTCACTCTCTGGAGCACTGCACATCGAAAAGTCCGAATCATTGTCTTTACTGTCCTCAAACACGCTATCTTCTCCTCCTGAAGAAGCTTCGTCGATGGATTCACGATGCTCATCATCGCTTACTAGCACTTCTCGGACAGTTCGACTCCGCAAATTATACGCCATCTAATAATACGTCAAAATCAAAAGAAATATGATAAACTAAACAAATTTTAACATCGAGCGCAGTCTTACTCACGACGTCACGACCAACAACACAAAAAACGGCAAAAATAACCTTGAAAATTTTTTTCGTATACAATACAAATATTTCCATTCAATTTTTATCAAATCCGATCACCTGGAGATCTTAGTCATATCACATTTTTCTTATCTGGTCAAGGTCTACTAGTCTGTCTTTGTTTCTTGAAAATCGGATAAGTACCTCTCGAATTACTTTGTTTACAGGCAGATATCAGCAGCGGGGGTATAATGCATCTCTCTCGCTCTAGGTCTGCTAGAGTTGAGATGCCTACAAATTATTCCGATTTTCACACAAATATACGTATATGACACACTGGGGTCCATTGGACCCCACTGTGATTTTGGACCTTTCTACACAGCTGCTAGCTGTCAACCGGCTTGCGCCGAGTATGTAAACAGGTAGTGCAATATCTCAACTATAGCAAGGGGGGAGACACGAGATGCATTTCCGGCGGAAACATTTAAATAAGTACGATTGAAAAAGGTCTGGGGTCCACTGGACCCCATGTGTCATTTAAGGGTTAACCTCGAATGTTGATAATTTTCATATGAAATATTGAAATTTTGAGGTTCACTGTATTGAAGATTGGCCAATTCACAGAGATGTTCCGCGGGTTCGACGTATAAGAAAAATTAGATATAGGTATCCTATATAGACTACCTACAATCATATTCGAATACGATGAAACAGGACCTTTTGTTGTTAACCTCGAATGTTGATAATTTTCATATGAAATATTGAAATTTTGAGGTTCACTGTATTGAAGATTGGCCAATTCACAGAGATGTTCCACGGGTCCGACGTATAAGAAAAATTAGATATAGGTATCCTATATAGACTACCTACAATCATATTCGAATACGATGAAACAGGACCATTTGTTGTTGACCTTGAATGTTGATAATTTTCATATGAAATATTGAAATTTTGAGGTTCACTGTATTGAAGATTGGCTAATTCACAGAGATGTTCCGCGGGTCCGACGTATAAGAAAAATTAGATATAGGATACCTGTCTATATAGGATACCTATATCTAAGTTTTCTTATACGTCGGACCCGTGGAACATCTCTGTGAATTGGCCAATCTTCAATACAGTGAACCTCAAAATTTCAATATATCATATGAAAATTATCAACATTCGAGGTTAACAACAAAAGGTCCTGTTTCATCGTATTCGAATATGATTGTAGGTAGTCGGACCCGAGGAACATCTCTGTGAATATGTTTTGTTTAATATCTTATTAATTTCTAATTAAGTCACTTAATTTTCTCCTAACTAAATATATATTAATCATACCGTTTTACAATGTGGCAGATTTCTGTACGGTATACACTTCTAGGCCGAAGCGGATAACGTTAAGAATGATATAAGTATGTATAATGTATATGTATGAAATTTGTAAAATAACAAATTTTTGATCAACTGTATTATTTCGCACCAATACATAATCATTTTTGTTTTTTGTCGAAAACTTCACACCCGTGAAATTAGCCTCTTTACCGATCGCTATGAAATTTTTACCATGTATATGTTGCATGTTCAGGACGAAGCCCACGATACTTTTGAAGGGGCTGGACCCCGGGGTCTAGGGGCTGTGGTACTAATTTTTTCTCAAATTTTAATTTTTTTAAGATTTTTTTTGACGGGAATGACTTTAGGAAAGGGGTTATATGAAATTAGTGGCATGCTCCAATCCGGAAGTCTGCCCTGGATCAAGAATTCATTTTTACATGTATAGTTACAATTATTTAAATGTTCCGAAATAGCGCCTTAGCCGCAAATGTATACACCAAAAAATATATCTAGCGTGCGATTGTTATACACAAATCATACCTCTACTATAATTGATTTAATTATTCAAATTAATTTTATTAATTTAAATTTAAGACAATCTTTCATCACTTTAACTGAAGACAAATCTCTGAACACTTATGAATCTCTGAACACGGTAACGGAGGAATTATTTTTCTTGATGCACCCGGAGGCACTGGAAAAACATTCCTACTTAATTTGATACTTGCTGAAGTAAGACAATCGGCCTCGCTGTTGCATCATCTGGAATTGCATCCACTTTACTCGATGGAGGACGCACAGCACATTCAACGTTTAAACTACCATTGAATTTGAATCAAGCGGATAATTTTTCTTGCAATATAACACGAAATTCGGGAATTGCCACGTTATTAAAAACATGTAAAATCATTATTTGGGATGAATGTACCATGGCACACAAAAAAGCATTTGAAGCTGTTGATCGTACTTTGCGCGATTTGCGACAAAATAACCGACCAATGGGAGGAGCTCTAACACTACTAGCAGGTGATTTTCGTCAAACTTTGCCACGATCAACACCCGCTGATGAACTTAATGCCTGACTGAAGGCGTCTCATCTTTGGAAACACGTTACGAAAATCACACTATCTACAAACATGCGTGTGAATTTACATCACGATGGTACAGCTAAAACATTTGCCAGGCAGCTTTGGGACATGGGTAACGGGAAATTGCCAAATGACCCTGTAACATGTGAGATATCGTTCCCGCCTAATTTTTGTCAAATGCTGCTATCAATACTGGACGTGGTAATGAAAGTATTCCCAAATCTGCCAAATAACTTCAAAAATCATGATTGGCTGTGCGAACGTGCACTCCTAGCTCCCAAAAATGACGGCGTTAATAAATTAAATAATGAAATTCAATCGCAACTACCCGGGCCACTAATGAAATACAAATCTATCGACACGGTTACTGATGTGGATCAATCCGTCAATTATCCAATAGAGTTTCTTAATTCTTTGGAGCCACCTGGTATTCCACCACACATACTATTTTGTTATTTGGTATAATAGAGAACAACGTCCTTGTTCCAAGCGAAATTCGTCGATTAGTTAATTTCCAACAATTTTTGCAAGAGCCCTACGGCTCATATCAAAATGGCACTGAGTGATTTGAATTCCGCAATATATACCCTTTACAACCTATATAGTCACTATATGAGCCAATCTCTGAGATTCGTGTTATTTGGTATAATAGAGAACAACGTCATTGTTCCAAGCGAAATTCGTCGATTAGTTAATTTTCAAAAATTTTTGCAAGAGCCCTACGGATCATATCAAAATGGCACTGAGTTGTTTGAATTCCGCAATTTATACCCTTTACAACCTATATAGTCACTATATGAGCCAATCTCTGAGATTCGTGTTATTTGGTATAATATAGAACAAAGTCCTTATTCCAAGCGAAATTCGTCGATTGGTTAATTTTCAAAATTTTTTGCAAGAGCCCTACTTCTCATATCAAAATGGCACTCAGTGATTTGAATTCCGCAATATATACCCTTTACAACCTATTTAGTCACTATATGAGCCAATCTCTGAGATTCGTGTTATTTGGTATAATAGAGAACAACGTCCTTGTTCCAAGCGAAATTCGTCGATTAGTTAATTTTGGCTGGCAATAAACCGGCACACAAAAAATTAATATTTGAGATACAAAAAAATAATGAAACGGCACAAATTAATGAGCAACAAACAAAAATTTCTTGGCATCACAATAATAATTTGGCAACATTTATAATTTTTTGGCACTATTGGAAGGGTACACAAAAAATTATTTTTGGCATCGAAATAAACATTTTGGGCGACAAAAATAATTAACTGGCAAGAAATTTATAAATAAATAAATTAAAAATTAAAAAATTGAAATTAGTTTTAAAATATTCTGGAAAATGGAGATCCCTAATTTAACTTAGAATTGTAGAGGCTAACGGCTTCGGTAACTCTCACGGGCACGCGGGAGGTCGCTTCGCTCCCCCCTGCTTAGCCCTCCGAGGGGCTTTAGATTTAAACTTCGAGGGACGTAGGAGCCGGGATACGCAAACATGTCGCACTGCGTGCCGCACGTCGGAGCGGATTATATAGAATCTATTAATGACACTGCAATATTTTATATCGATCCCCCATCAAATATTAAATAATTTGTATCGATTAAATTTAATTTTTTGTCACGAATTTTTTTTTTTTTTTTTACTACTAAAAATTATTTTTTTCTATTCCAAAATATTATATTTGTCGCCAATTTATTAATTTTGATGCCAATGTTTGTCGCCCGTTTAAATTGTCCCGTTAATTTTCTAATAACTTTGTTTTTGTTTAATATACTTTTAAAAGATATACATGTGTACAAATATATGTCCAAAAACCTAATTTATCTAAAATCTCAATTTTGTCCAAAAATTTCACAGTACACTTGCATAAATTTGTGTCCAAATAAAAAAGTGTCCAAAAACTTCACAGTACACTTGCATAAATTTGTGTCCAAATAAAAAAGTGTCCAAAAACTTCACACCGGTTGATCTAAATTGGTATCGGGATTTACTGAATTTGAAAAATATTCGCCAGGAATTCGAAGTGTTTGTCCGTAGACCACCTCTGCGGGTGAACATTTTAGATCATCCTTGACAGTGACTCGAATTCCTAACGTGACAATTGGAAATTCTTCACTCCAGTGAATAGTGTTACAGCGGGCCATTAATGAACAATCCCGTTTGATTCTGGATGATATGAGGGGGTCCGCATTCTGTTCGAGCCTAGTATTATTCTTATACTGGCGTACACAGCTTTGATTCAAATTGTGAACCTTGGACTGTTGTGATTTTCAAGGGGACACTGAATCTAGAAACATATTCACTAACGAACATTTTGGTAACCGTCTCTGCTCTAATGCCTTTAATAGCAAAAGCCTCGGGCCATCGAGTATATCGATCGACTAAATTCAAAATATAGCATTTGTCGTCAGATGGTGGAAGTGGGCCAACTAGATCCATATGGATGTACTTAAATCGAGCTGAAGGTATGCCGATATTGACTGTTTGAGCGTTTGTATCTCGATGTATTTTACATTTTTGGCACGATATACATGATTTTGACCATTGGGTAATATCTAAATTTATCTTGCAGTAATTGATTTCCTCGTGGCACGGATCCTGGGATGAGATAAATGAGTGTAACTTATTAAATACTGCTCTTCTTAATGTTTTTGGGGCGTATGGTCGGTTTTACATGTACTTACTTCACAATAGAGTTTGCAGTTTGCATTCAAATGATAGTATGTCGACTAGTTCTAGTTTGACTTTAGAATCAGGTCGATATTTTAATTGTGACAATAGTTCTGTGAATCAATGAATCAATGAAGCGAAGACCAAATACATGGTGACCGCGAGAAGGCAGGCTCGTGGGGACTTCATTTTAGGAGATACTCAATATGAAAAGGTGAATGAGTTTAAATACCTAGGATCAATGATCACTGAGCAAAACTCCGTTTCTGTAGACATTTCATCGAGAATCGCAGCAGGCTACCGAGCATTTTACGCCAACATTAAAATTTTCAAGTCTCTTCATATATCGCGCAAAATAAAATTGGACATCTACAAGGTGCTGATAAGACCAGTTGTCACCTTTGGTTGCGAGTCTTGGACACTAACAGCGCAAAACATCCAGAAAACCGCTGTAACTGAGCGTAAGATGATAAGAAGAATTCTCGGTCCCATTAAAGAGGGAGCCACGTACAGAATGCGAATGAGTCACGAGATCAGAAATGATCGCGATAAAGTCGACATCATAGGATTCATAAAATCGTCAAGGCTGAGATGGCTTGGGCACGTACTTCGTTCACAAAATCGGACCACTAAACATGCCTTAGAGTCGGCACCACCGAAAGTAGGACCTCGTGGGAGACCACCTACCCGATGGATGGACGACGTTGAGAGGGACCTATACACATTCGGTCACCGTGTCTGGCGTTCTCTTGTGGCGGTTCGAATTATTTGGAGGAGCATCGTTGAGGCGGCCAAATCCCTCCATGGGATGTAGCGCCAGCGGAAGAAGAAGAATAGTTCTGTCAGCTCAGTATCAGACGTTTGAGAATTTACGAGCGTTTGAGAATCTATCGATACATTTATTATGGATTGTTCATAGTTCATACGTGATAGAAAATTTGCAACTGTATTACTTTTCTAACTGAACTAAGCTATATACTCCAGATTTCTTGTCTGCCTCGGACTTCTTTCGGTTTTAGAATTCATAGCATAAATCATCAGTTTGTGATCTGTAAAAACTACGACTGACCGACCTTCCACAAAACATCTAAAAGTTATATCACAAGTTATATCGCTAACAACTCACGGTCGAATGCGGAATATCTGGTTTCGGCAGGCTTGAGTTTTTTTAGAAAAGAAGGCAAGATACTGCCAAGAATTTTCGTTAAACTGCTGTAAAACAGCACCGACTGCAACATTCGATGCATCAGTAGTAATATTAAATTCCGCGTTATGCTGGAAAAGCTGGCAATGTTGCTTGTACCAAAAGATTTTTCACTTTGAGGAAAGATGCTTCGCATTCCTCAGACCACGTGAAATCTATCTTGCCCTAGATTTGGATCGTTTCGGTTACCGAAGACGTGCTATTAATTTGTGAATCGGTATCAAATATTCCGCGAGATTTGGCAAAAATTGGTTGTAGTAATTCATCATTCCTACAAAACTTTGGACTTGTCGCAAGTAAGTATTCCCGTATCAATTATTACCATAACTCGATTTTCTGATGTCAAAATCCCATCTTGAGAAATGGTATGATTGAGGAAATCTAATGACGGCACGCCAAATATGTATTTGGTTGGCTTAATTGTGAGACCAAATTTGTCTAATCTCTCAAAAAGCAATCCAAAAAGTTTCTTGTTATGATGCTCTACATCGGAGCTCGCTACTAACACATCGTCAATATAGACAAAAAGAAAATCCAATCCGGTAGTCACTTTGTTCATGAAATTTTGAAAAGTATGTCCAGCATTTCGCAAACCGAATCCCATTCGCGGAAATTCAAATAAACTGAATATATTTTTCCGCGATGGGTATTTGGTGGTAAGCCCTAAAATGGTCTATTTTTGAAAATATTTTACATCCTGACAAATTCATCGTGCAATCGTGTAAATGCGGCAAAGGGTATCTGTCTGGCATAGTAATTGAATTTAACCGGCGATAATCACCGCAATGACGCCAATCTGTTTTGTATCTTTTTTTGCAACTAAGTGTAGGGACACAGGCGATGAAGATGGACGGCAGATCCCTAATTCTACCATATGATTAAATTCAAGTCTAACTGCTTTATGTTTTACGGGATCTAATCGCCTTGGCTTACCAAATGGTAGTAGTCCATTTATTAGTGTCTGGTGTACTACACTATGCTTTGGCGGATGTCTAAAATTAGGAGGTGCGATCAATAATGGAAATTCCTTTAATATTTTTTCCGAAATTATTGTCTATAGAAAAGTTTAATGGTGTCAGTGTATCGATATTCGCGGCAAAAGCGTTTATGGTAATATCAGTTATAGAATATATGAGACGTTTCTGATCCAAATCAACTAATAATTTAAATTTAGACAAGAAATCAGCGCCTATTATCAGATGTTTCCCATGTCAGGGGCGGCTTCAACCAGTGTCTGTTTCTCCATGTTAGGAGCGGCTGTACTAAAACCTGGCAGTAGGAAACGAAAAACAACGCTCCGTGCAGGGAATCGGAATCCTAGTACTGGCGGCTCTCGGGAGTGAGAAAGCGGGCTCCCAGTCGCCGAGATCCAGTAACCATAGTGATGTAACGCTTGGTTACTACATCATTTACATCTACAACCAATATCTCCACCTTTACGAATTTGAGCGACCCTTTCCAAAAAAGTACTTCAATGACAAGAACGCCTACAAAATCGTCCGTCGCAACTTGTATCCATCGATCAATTTCAACAAATTCATTATCGAATATGGAGCCAGAAGTGGTAAATGGCCCGAAGAATATACCCCCTGGAAAGCACAGCAGCGACACTAGCCTTATAGAGAGCACTAAACGTAATGTACATATGATACAAACAGGCATCGATCGATATATTGCTGTAAAACGGGAAAGAGATAGCCCAAAACATGAAAAACTACTGGCAAATAAGAAACTAAATGTCGAAAAATTACCGCTAAAAATCCATATATCCATCCACATATAAAGATGTGGAAGAGAGCGAACCTGAAAATGTAAACATTCAAGAACAGGCAAATCGAAAATACAAGCCTCCTCCAATCTACTTGCTTGAAGCTGATACACACAAGAGTAAGAATTTAAATCAAGCGTGCTAACAAAAGGAAAACCATTTCACGTAACAAATTTATTTCATGGCAAAATATACGAAATAAAAATTCAAACACACGAGGTCTACGACTATAGAGAAGTCATTAATTATTACGATACACACAATAGAAACTATTATACATATACTGTTTGAAGTCTTCAAAGGGTCTTTCAGTCGTTATTAAAGGCATCGATGCCCAAGGTCAGGCAACTGAAATCCAGGCCGCGCTTGTTGAAGTTGGATTTAAAATAAAGAATGTATATAGGATCATGAACCGCTTGAAGCAACCACAACCAATGGTAAAAGTTGAGCTGTGTCCATCCGAAAGCACTTTGAAAAAGGGAAAAATTCATCCAATATATAAAATAAAGTACCTCATGCATAGACGCATAACTGTTGAAGAACCAAATAACAGGTCCGGATCAATTCAGTGTTTAAACGGCCAAGAATATGGCCACTCAAGAACTTGTTGCAAGTTGATATCCGTATGCGTTGTATGCGGTGAACTACACCCAACCAATAGTTGCCCGAAACCAAAAAATTTCTCAACAGTAAAGAAATGCAGTAACTGCGGCGGAAACCACACTGCAAACTACCGCGGATGCCCAGTCTCCAGAAATATTATTCAAATGTCACGTCCCAGGCATCAGTATAAAACTACACCTGATGCGCAGAATAATACACCTTCGTATACGCAAAATCAAACACATCGTTCGCCCAGAACATCAGCCGGGAAACCAACATAATGCAAGCGTTCTCAGTGGTAAATCCTCAAATGCTGAACCTAACTTGAATAACTGTATGCAACTGATGATGCAGTTAGTGACAACAATGCAAAATATGCTACAGGCAATGGTGCAAAATCAAACCATTATCATCCAGAAACTTGAATGTCTTCGATAAATTATCTGAAGATATTTCATTGGAATGCAAACGGTATAAGCCAACACAAACTAGAATTACAACATTTTATTCAACACGAAATTGATCTTATGCTAGTTTCTGAAACCCATTTGACCGATAAACATAATTTAAAAAAAATGGTTACATAGCCTAGCACTAAAGGTATTCAAGCAACCTCTGTATGTGTTGACTTTGATAAAGAAAGTTTAGTCATAGCTTCAATATATTGCCCTCCAAATAGAAACATTTCGGCAGATATTTATAAAACGTTTTCTGTAACTCTGGGTCAACGCTTTATAGTCGCCGGAGACTTTAATGCCAAACATATCTACTGGGGCTCAAGAATGACTACTCCAAAGGGGCGTCAATTAATGAATGTTATTCAAGTAAATCATTACAATGTTGCATCGTGTGGCCATCCAACTTATTGACCTACTGTGGCACTATTCTGATTTTCCCGGGGAATTGGGAATTGATTTATTGTCAGTTTTTAATGTATTTTGGTTTTCTTTTTTCCAAAGCATACTGAGCGATTGGTATTTTGTTCATGTTTTGGGAAAAATAATTCCCAGCCAAATTTTTAGGGAAAAATAAACAACAAAATTGCTATGTAATGGGACTATTTTTCCCAAAAATTTGGCTGGGAATTATTTTTCCCAAAACATGAACAAAATACCAATCGCTCAGTATGCTTTGGAAAAAAGAAAACCAAAATACATTAAAAACTGACAATAAATCAATTTCCAATTCCCCGGGAAAACCAGAATAGTGCCACTGATCGTAAAAAAATTCCTGACATCCTTGATTTTGCTGTCACGAGTGAAATAAACCGAGAAATGATCGAGGCCAAACCACTCTCAGAATTATCTTCTGGCCACTCTCCGGTCTAACTACATTACTGGGCTGACTAAAAGCCATATACTACAATCAACTTCTTAACGAACACCTTCACTAACTGGTTGAAATTCAAGATATACATCAGTTCACATATCGACTTGACATCTACACGGGAGACGGCACGCGATATAAATATGGCAATGGAAAATTTCAATCTGTTACTGATCAACGCAGCTATTTCAGCCATGCCTAAACATAATTGCAAACATACAATGCACACCATAACATCCGCTGAAATAGAAAAATTGTTAACAGAGAAATGCCGTTTAAGACGCATATGGCAAACAAATCGATCGTCTGATGCAAAATACAACTATAACCAGGCCAAAAATAAACTGCAAAGCCTACTCCAAAAAAAACAAAATGGATTTTTTGCATAACTATCTTAACCAGCTATCTCCCCACTCTGACACAAACTATTCATTATGGAGGGCCACTAAATACCTTAAACGGCCTCAGCAACCAAACCCGTCAATTCGTCTGCCCAACGGTGTCTGGCTAGAAGTAACGAGGAAAAAGCTAAATCCTTCGCTGATCATCTTGAAGGTGTCTTCACTCCCGGGTGATGAAAAAATCACGGCTGGTTAAGGGTAGGATCAATGAATTAATCACTCATTATCCATTAACAAAAATGATTACGAAACTTCAAAATGAAGCGGCCAAATCTCTCTATGGGATGTAGCGCCAGCGAAAAAAAAAAAAAAAAAAACAGATGTAAAATTCGAAAAGATTAAACCGAAAGTCCGAAATGTCATCCCTAATCATCAATTTGGTTTTAGAGCCGAACATGGAACCATTGAGCAAGTTCACCGAGTCAGAAATAAGATCAGCACACGAGGAAAAGAAGTGGTGCTCTGCAGTATTCTTGGATGTTGCGCAGGCATTCGATAAAATTTGGCACGAGGGTTTGCTTTATAAAATCAATTTTAAATTGCCAGAAATTTACCAACCTATGAAGTCATATTTGTCAAATCTCAGATTTTATGTAAAATACAATACCTCTAAATCGAGCGAGAAAAACGTCCTGGCAGGAGTACCACAAGGCAGTGTGCTTGGTCCAACCATATATTTAATTTTCACTTCTGATCTACCAACATCTTCGAAAATTATGACATCTACAATTCGATGATGACACAGCAATCGTATGTACTCATAAAAATCCACAAACAGCGTCCAAAACCCTGCAATAACATATAGATGACATCGAAATTTGGCTAAAAAAACGGATGATAAAGGTCAATGAAGAGAAATCGACTCACGTAACATTCACTTTAAATAAGCTTACGTGTCCGCCGGCCACAATGAACGGAATAAAAATCCCTCAGGCAAACGAAGCAAAATACCTAGGCGTCCATCTAGACCGACGATTAACCTGGCGAAAACATATTGAAATGAAACGAGGCAATATTAAATTCAAAATGGATAAAATGCACTGGTTGATAGGGAAATATTCAACCCTTGATTTAAAATACAAGCTTCTCCTGTATACCACAATGATTAAACCAATCTGGTCGTATGACTGTCAATTATGGTAATCAGCTTCTAATTCAAATATTGACATTGTTCAAATAATACAGTCAAAAATTCTCAGAATGATTACAGGGGCACCCTGGTTTGTAAAAAACAAAAATATTCATAAGTACCTTAGCATCCTAACTGTCAAAGACGAATTACTAAAGATGATGATTAACTATGCAGGAAAACTATCATCTCATCCGAATATGCTGGCGAGAAATTTAAAAGATATACCTTTGTCGTCACGATTAAAGAAGAAAACGATGGCTGTGGTGATATGGCAAAGTATTAATTATTCATAGCACGCTCCCGCAGATTTACTTAATTATACTAGCATTTAAGATTTGACAACTTATTGTTATTTTCGTATGAAAGATTCATTAAATAAATAAATATGTAACAAAATAAAATAAAAAATTCGAACTAACCCCTGAAATCGCAGACCATCGATTATGCTACAAAATACAGATTTATTTATGAGCTTTAAATGGACGAATAGAAACTGCAGAAGCAGCGATCTGTAGATAAAAACAAAACTCCTCTAGAAAGTGTTTGAATTAAATTATAATTTTATTGCGTTGACACTTTACAATAATGAAGAAAATTTACATGAGAAAAGCTTTGTATTATGTTAGCAATGCAAATTTGTAGCTTTCTATTTATTTGTAGGAAAATGAAAATATGTATGCATGCATTTATGAATTTCTTCGTGCTTAGACACAAATACAATTAAAAAGTCAAGTAAGTAGAATAAATATTCAAACTAAATAATGTAAATTTAGAGGCATGGTATGTTAATTGTCTGAGACTGTATTTTATTTATAGTAATCTTACCTAAATAAAAATTGTATAAATGATGACAATAAACTTATGACTGTGCTCGCCTTAAAAATAAAATAACTTAAGTAGTTTTCTTTTCTTCAAACACAAATGTATACTTACAAGTCATGAAAGTATCCATCCATAATACCATCGAAACATAATCCTATAAAAAAATATTTCTGTTTTTCCGTTTTTATTTTGAGATGAAAAGTTGAAAATATCTTAGCATTTTCTTTCTACATACATAGGTACATACGTGTACATATGCTCCGTTAAGTTGAAATATTCTATATACATATATACTTATAAATGTCATTGGGGACTTGAGACTATAAAATATAAATAATAAGTCACATATATTACAAGAGACATCCATATATGATGTGCATTATGAAAGGACACAAGGCACAACACCATGGTATGGCTGAAGAGAATATACCGTATTATACATGTACAAGTATATTCAGAAGAAAATATCTTAAATTTATTAGAATTATACAAATGTAATAATATTAAGTGAATTTAATAGAGCAAAGTGGTTTTGAGAGTATTGAATCATCAAACCAAAAAATAGAAAATCATCCCCAAGAATTTTTTGATGTAGCCTGCCTGCGCGAAAACATTTTCTCAAATTAAGACTAAAAATATATAAACCGGAAAATTCTATTAACATCAAACAATTAACCATTTTACATTTCACGACTATACTAAGCAAAAAAAAAAAAAGTATAATTTCGTTACATTTGCCTCGAAGGTACGAAAATAACCAGAACCACGGTTAAGAGAAAATGAAAATGTTGAAAAATAAAAAAAAACGACAAAAATTTTCATTTACGAAGAAAATATTCATTAATATTCATTTTCTTTATATAGTTAAGGCCGCGTTACAATAATTGTTGTTGTTATTGTTCACTTTGTTCTTTCGGGAGGGAGGAGGAAAAAAAAATTCTTAATCAAAAAACGCGGTTGCAGGAAAACTTCTTTTCGTCTTTTTTCATGTCCAATTGTTAATAAATTGCCGGCAGATAAGTTAGGAAAGTAGATTTTTTTTTTTTGTGTGTGTGTGTGCTATATTTGTATACTCTTTTCCCTCGACAATGGTGATGGTGAGCGAGTCTTTTCCTTGTTGTTTTTTTTTTTTTTTTAATTTTAATTTTCAGTTTTCATTATCACTATGCCATGGCACAAAAAAAAAAAAAAAAAAAAAAAAATAGAAATGGGAAAACAGAAAGTACAGAAAATTAAAATTAAAGAAAATATTAAAAACGGTTGGAAAATTAACAGAAGAGGAAATATTAAATTAGTCCTAGTGAATGAATCATAAAAAAGGGTGTCAACGGTGATTATTACGTGTATATGCGTTGGAATTTTTTTATTTGCCACGCAAGCACTTCTTATATATCATTCATATTTCGCCCTTTAGGGAATACATGTGGTGAGAGAGGGTGAGTTTTGACGATTTCATTATAATTTGAGTTTTTTTTTTTGTGTAGAAGAGCTATAATGATTTTCTGACACTTTGAAAAAATAGGTTTATTTTAAGGTTTACCTGTAGGGTACACGATATAATTGTTATATGTATTCGAGTATAAAGTGATAATTAGTGTTGACCGTCTAAAGATACGGGTTTCTTCTTTACCTTTATGTAACTGACTAATTTGTATTGCTATTAATTTTGTTGTACTATAAAATTAGAGCGAACTCACAGAATCCATCCTTTTTGAATAATAGGTTGACTGAATATTATACCAAATAATATCACTGGAGAATCGGTGAAGGGAGGTACCTGAAGTCTTCGTGCTCTAACGATGGTAATTTATTACGAATGGAGTTTTGAAAATCTGAATAATTGGCAACGGACAAAGGGCCCCCACATAATTGAAGGCAACTTGAATGGTCAAACGTACCGAGACAGTTTTGAAAATGAACTGCCAACATTACTTGAAGACTTGAGTTAGAATTGCCTATTTTCGACATGATGGCTGTCCAGTATACTATTCGTTGGTAGCACGTGAAGTATTGATTGTAATTTTAATGGTCGCTGGATCGGTAGAGCTGGTCCCGTTTATTGGCCTGCCATATCACCAGATCTTACTTCGCCAGATTTCTTTTTGTTCGAATATTTTAAAGACAAAGTTTACAAACAAGAACCAACAACACGTGAGAATATGATTGAGCGAATCATAAATGCTTGTGCCAAAATACAAGCAGTCATTTGAAATGCTGATTAATAAGTACATTAAAGTCGAAAGCCATCCATTGAGCACTTACTTTAAGCTAAAAGTAGTTTATTCACCAGCCATTTACATTATTCAATTGAATTGAATTGTACTTGAAAAGTAACTGACATTTTGAGAAATACAACGTGTATTAAGACTAATTTATACTATTTACAATGAAAACGTGTTTTTTATTGCGAAAGTATTGTAGAATCGTATGCATAGGTTCTCAGTAAATGAAATCGAAAAGAAGTTTAATTTTGGGGATTAAAGCGCCATCAATCATGAATTGAAAAACTTTTTTCAGATAAATCCTACGTAATTTTGAATCTGCAATTAAAAATGTGTGTGCGGACATCCTAAGCTTGCCTTCCACAATACACCCTTTTTACATACAATTACATCGCAGGACAGGGCAGTTTCATTAGATATGGCCAGAATTGTTAACTAGTTACATAAGCTCAATTTCACCCTTATGCAGATAAGTGTAGTACTCGTCATTTTCGGTCATGTTTTGCTTAAGAAATTTAAAAAAACTATTTTTCTGATCCTCTAATTGAACAAAATATAAATTATCAACCATAAATCCCTATCAGTCTGAACCTCTATATCTGAGATCGTGTTCATTGTACCACATGCTCTTAACCATGCACCTTAAGCCCCAACAACAAAGGACTTTGAAGTCTCAGATAGGCCTAAATATTTTTATGGTACAACGGGATCCCAGCCATGAATCCTAATAACTAGGAACCTTTTGACCTTAAATAGGCCTGAGGCCTGTTTAAAATACAACAAGCTCCCAAAGTCTGTTTATTATATAACGAGCTCCCAACCATGGGAACTTTAACTTCCATAAGACTCCTTAAACTTAAATAGGGTTGAGGTTGTTTGTGGTACAACGAACTCCCAACTACGGACCTCTAACTTCCAAGTACTCAAAACTTATAAAGTCATGCCTAAGGCTTATTTATGATAGAATGGGCTTTTAACCATGGAATATTTTGCTTGTATTTGCATCCAGAGCACCTCCCTTATCCGGCAAAGTTCCAGATTACGGCTTTTATGCTGGCTTGGTGACTTGGTTTATTTAGAGTAGGTACAACACTATAACAAAATAATCAGTTGATGATTTACAATCTTGCAACTGTGATCAAAATTGCGATGTTTTTTGTTATATTTGTTGTAAATATGAAGTTGGTACTAAGCGGAAAAAATAGATGATGATGTAAAATTTTTGGATTGGAAATAGATCAGCATACCAACTGGGCTCCAAATATCATTTGTAGCTCCTGCAGATTGATGCTGCATCGTTAGAAAATTGAGAAAAATCAAGACCTTATCATGTATTTCGTTTATGTAAAAGGTCTCAATACTGAAATAAACTCAAAATTGTTTATATTACTGTTCCATCAGTAATGAAACCAATTTCAGCTGATTCAAAAAATTGCAAAACTGATGTTTTTCAAAGGAACAGTAGTGGTAGTACATATGCGGTATATACGGTAGTAAAGATGCCGAAATAATTGAAGTTGAAGAATACTTTGGTTTAGAATATGATTCTGAAAGCAATGATAATGAGGAAAATGAAACAGAATACGCTTCACGTACCAAAACATCAAAAGTTCCAGTAATTATCTCACAGTTGGGTTAAATGATCTCTTAGCCTCATTTTTAAATGAAAGAAATTGTATGAAACGCATAAGAAAGTTTCCTTAAATCAAGACCGAGACAAAAATTCCGCAAATATTTCGCGAAAGAAGAGGATTCATCACTCGTTCATTGCACTGACATCAAAGGTATTATGGATAATTAAAGGAAGATTTCTGTAAAGCTAGAAGGCTAAAGATTCGTTTACATGCGCCTATGGGATATCCATAGATAGATCGACAGAATCATTATAAAAAAAGCATGGCCAATAAAAACGTCGTTTCATCCTGGTTCACGAAACATCATCAATGAGTCTTTATAGATCTGACAAAAATCCTGATCCACCTCTGCACATCAAGCTTCGTCTTATGAAACAATTTGTCAAAGCTCTACATAGATAAAACATGTCAATGTTATCAGTATTTAAAACAGAAATTTCCGAAAATCTCCTATGCAAAAATAGAAGAAGAAATGTTTGAAATCCGTCCACAAATTCGAACTATGTTTAAGGATACATCTTTATAACCCAAATGAATAAAGTTGAGAAAACAGCTTGGCTAATCGTTTGCAAGTTATGTCAAGAATTTTTTTGGGAAACAGAAAAAGCCCAGAGTATAAATAAATTGTTACCAAAATTGTCAAGAAATTTTAAAAGTTAGAGCCAGAAAAATCGAAAATCTGCAATTGTGCTCCGATTTCGATGGTTGATACCTCTTTCAATAGATGTTGAGACCTACATTCGTCACACCAATGGTCATTTGGATCGCTCGAATATTTCTACACATTTCGCAGAAAATTCAATTTTATTGAAAATCAACTGAACTATAGCCCACAAATTCAGAGCCAGAAATATCGAAAATCTGCAATTGTGCTCCGATTTCGATGGTTGATACCTCTTTCAATAGGTGTTGAGACCTACATTCGTCACACCAATGGTCATTTGGATCGCTCGAATATTTCTACACATTTCGCAGAAAATTCAATTTTATTGAAAATCAACTGAACTATAGCCCACAAATTCAGAGCCAGAAATATCGAAAATCTGCAATTGTGCTCCGATTTCGATGGTTGATACCTCTTTCAATAGGCGTTGAGACCTACATTCGTCATGCCAACGGTCATTTGGATCGCTCGAATGTTTGTACACATTTCACAGAAAATTCAATTTTATTGAAAATCAACTGAACTATAGCCCACAAATTCAGAGCCAGAAAAATCGAAAATCTGAAATTGTGCTCCGATTTCGATAGTTAATACCTCTTTCAATAGGTGTTGAGACCTAAATTCATCACACCAACGGTCATTTGGATCACTCAACTATTTCTATACATTTCGCAGAAAATTCAATTTTATTGAAAATCAACTGAACTATAGCCCACAAATTCAGAGCCAGAAAAATCGAAAATCTGCATTTGTGCTCCGATTTCGATGGTTGATACCTCTTTCAATAGGTGTTGAGACCTACATTCGTCATGCCAACGGTCATTTGGATCGCTCGAATGTTTGTACACATTTCACAGAAAATTCAATTTTATTGAAAATCAACTGAACTATAGTCCACAAATTCAGAGCCAGAAAAATCGAAAATCTGCAATTGTGCTCCGATTTCGATGGTTGATACCTCTTTCAATAGGTGCTGGGACCTGTGATCGTCATTCCAACGGTCATTTGGATCGCTCGAATATTTCTACACATTTCGCAGAAAATTAAACTTTATTGAAAATCAACTGAACTATAGCCCACAAATTCAGAGCCTGAAAAATCGAAAATCTGCAATTGTGCTCCGATTTCGATGGTTGATACCTCTTTCAATAGGTGTTGAGACCTACATTCGTCACACCAATGGTCATTTGGATCGCTCGAATATTTCTACACATTTCGCAGAAAATTCAATTTTATTGAAAATCAACTGAACTATAGCCCACAAATTCAGAGCCAGAAATATCGAAAATCTGCAATTGTGCTCCGATTTCGATGGTTGATACCTCTTTCAATAGGCGTTGAGACATACATTCGTCATGCCAACGGTCATTTGGATCGCTCGAATGTTTGTACACATTTCACAGAAAATTCAATTTTATTGAAAATCAACTGAACTATAGCCCACAAATTCAGAGCCAGAAAAATCGAAAATCTGAAATTGTGCTCCGATTTCGATGGTTGATACCTCTTTCAATAAGTGTTGAGACCTACAATCGTCACACCAATGGTCATTTGGATCGCTCGAATATTTCTACACATTTCGCAGAAAATTCAATTTTATTGAAAATCAACTGAACTATAGCCCACAAATTCAGAGCCAGAAATATCGAAAATCTGCAATTGTGCTCCGATTTCGATGGTTGATACCTCTTTCAATAGGCGTTGAGACATACATTCGTCATGCCAACGGTCATTTGGATCGCTCGAATGTTTGTACACATTTCACAGAAAATTCAATTTTATTGAAAATCAACTGAACTATAGTCCACAAATTCAGAGCCAGAAAAATCGGAAATCTGCAATTGTGCTCCGATTTCGATGGTTTATACCTCTTTCAATAGGTGTTGAGACCTACATTCGTCACACCAACGGTCATTTGGATCTTTCGAATATTTCTACACATTTCGCAGAAAATTCAATTTTATTGAAAATCAACTGAACTATAGTCCACAAATTCAGAGCCAGAAAAATCGAAAATCTGCAATTGTGCTCCGATTTCGATGGTTGATACCTCTTTCAATAGGCGTTGAGACCTACATTCGTCATACCAACGGTCATTTGGATCGCTCGAATGTTTGTACACATTTCACAGAAAATTCAATTTTATTGAAAATCAACTGAACTATAGCCCACAAATTCAGAGTCAGAAAAATCGAAAATCTGCAATTGTGCTCCGATTTCGATGGTTGATACCTATTTCAATAGGTGTTGAGACCTACATTCATCATACCAACGGTCATTTGGATCGCTCGAACATTTCTACACATTTCGCAGAAAATTCAATTTTATTGAAAATCAACTGAACTATAGTCCACAAATTCAGAGCCAGAAAAATCGGAAATCTGCAATTGTGCTCCGATTTCGATGGTTTATACCTCTTTCAATAGGTGTTGAGACCTACATTCGTCACACCAACGGTCATTTGGATCTTTCGAATATTTCTACACATTTCGCAGAAAATTCAATTTTATTGAAAATCAACTGAACTATAGTCCACAAATTCAGAGCCAGAAAAATCGAAAATCTGCAATTGTGCTCCGATTTCGATGGTTGATACCTCTTTCAATAGGTGTTGAGACCTACATTCGTCGTACCAACGGTCATTTGGATCGCTCGAATATTTCTACACATTTCGTAGAAAATTCAATTTTATTGAAAATCAACTGAACTATAGTCCACAAATTCAGAGCCACAAATATCGAAAATCTGCAATTGTGCTCCGATTTCGATGGTTGATACCTCTTTCAATAGGTGTTGAGACCTACATTCGTCATGCCAACGGTCATTTGGATCGCTCGAATGTTTGTACACATTTCACAGAAAATTCAATTTTATTGAAAATCAACTGAACTATAGTCCACAAATTCAGAGCCAGAAAAATCGAAAATCTGAAATTGTGCTCCGATTTCGATGGTTGATACCTCTTTCAATAGGTGCTGGGACCTGTGATCGTCATTCCAACGGTCATTTGGATCGCTCGAATATTTCTACACATTTCGCAGAAAATTCAACTTTATTGAAAATCAACTGAACTATAGCCCACAAATTCAGAGCCTGAAAAATCGAAAATCTGCAATTGTGCTCCGATTTCGATGGTTGATACCTCTTTCAATAGGTGTTGAGACCTACATTCGTCACACCAATGGTCATTTGGATCGCTCGAATATTTCTACACATTTCGCAGAAAATTCAATTTTATTGAAAATCAACTGAACTATAGCCCACAAATTCAGAGCCAGAAATATCGAAAATCTGCAATTGTGCTCCGATTTCGATGGTTGATACCTCTTTCAATAGGCGTTGAGACATACATTCGTCATGCCAACGGTCATTTGGATCGCTCGAATGTTTGTACACATTTCACAGAAAATTCAATTTTATTGAAAATCAACTGAACTATAGCCCACAAATTCAGAGCCAGAAAAATCGAAAATCTGAAATTGTGCTCCGATTTCGATGGTTGATACCTCTTTCAATAAGTGTTGAGACCTACAATCGTCACACCAACGGTCGTTTGGATCGCTCGAATATTTCTACACATTTCGCAGAAAATTCAATTTTATTGAAAATCGACTGAACTATAGCCCACAAATTCAGTGCCAGAAAAATCGAAAATCTGAAATTGTGCTCCGATTTCGATGGTTGATACCTCTTTCAATAGGTGTTGAGACCTACATTCGTCATGCCAACGGTCATTTGGATCGCTCGAATGTTTGTACACATTTCACAGAAAATTCAATTTTATTGAAAATCAACTGAACTATAGCCCACAAATTCAGAGCCAGAAAAATCGAAAATCTGAAATTGTGCTCCGATTTCGATGGTTGATACCTCTTTCAATAGGTGTTGAGACCTACATTCGTCATGCCAACGGTCATTTGGATCGCTCGAATGTTTGTACACATTTCACAGAAAATTCAATTTTATTGAAAATCAACTGAACTATAGTCCACAAATTCAGAGCCAGAAAAATCGAAAATCTGAAATTGTGCTCCGATTTCGATGGTTGATACCTCTTTCAATAGGTGCTGGGACCTGTGATCGTCATTCCAACGGTCATTTGGATCGCTCGAATATTTCTACACATTTCGCAGAAAATTCAACTTTATTGAAAATCAACTGAACTATAGCCCACAAATTCAGAGCCTGAAAAATCGAAAATCTGCAATTGTGCTCCGATTTCGATGGTTGATACCTCTTTCAATAGGCGTTGAGACATACATTCGTCATGCCAACGGTCATTTGGATCGCTCGAATGTTTGTACACATTTCACAGAAAATTCAATTTTATTGAAAATCAACTGAACTATAGCCCACAAATTCAGAGCCAGAAAAATCGAAAATCTGCAATTGTGCTCCGATTTCGATGGTTGATACCTCTTTCAATAGCAGTTGAGACCTACATTCGTCGTACCAACGGTCATTTGGATCGCTCGAATATTTCTACACATTTCGCAGGAAATTCAATTTTATTGAAAATCAACTGAACTATAGCCCACAAATTCAGTGCCAGAAAAATCGAAAATCTTGCAATTGTGCTCCGATTTCGATGGTTGATACCTCTTTCAATAGGTGTTGAGACCTGTAATCGTCATGCCAACGGTCATTTGGATCGCTCGAATGTTTGTACACATTTCACAGAAAATTCAATTTTATTGAAAATCAACTGAACTATAGTCCACAAATTCAGAGCCAGAAAAATCGAAAATCTGCAATTGTGCTCCGATTTCGATGGTTGATACCTCTTTCAATAGGCGTTGAGACCTACATTCGTCATACCAACGGTCATTTGGATCGCTCGAATGTTTGTACACATTTCGCAGAAAATTCAATTTTATTGAAAATCAACTGAACTATAGTCCACAAATTCAGAGCCAGAAAAATCGAAAATCTGCAATTGTGCTCCGATTTCGATGGTTTATACCTCTTTCAATAGGTGTTGAGACCTACATTCGTCGTACCAACGGTCATTTGGATCGCTCGAATATTTCTACACATTTCGCAGGAAATTCAATTTTATTGAAAATCAACTGAACTATAGCCCACAAATTCAGTGCCAGAAAAATCGAAAATCTTGCAATTGTGCTCCGATTTCGATGGTTGATACCTCTTTCAATAGGTGTTGAGACCTGTAATCGTCATGCCAACGGTCATTTGGATCGCTCGAATATTTCTACACATTTCGCAGAAAATTCAATTTTATTGAAAATCGACTGAACTATAGTCCACAAATTCAGAGCCAGAAAAATCGAAAATCTGGAACTGTGCTCCGATTTCGATGGTTAATACATCTTTCAATAAGTGTTGAGACCTACATTCGTCACACCAACGGTCATTTGGATCGCTCGAATATTTCTACACATTTCGCAGGAAATTCAATTTTATTGAAAATCAACTGAACTATAGCCCACAAATTCAGTGCCAGAAAAATCGAAAATCTTGCAATTGTGCTCCGATTTCGATGGTTGATACCTCTTTCAATAGGTGTTGAGACCTGTAATCGTCATGCCAACGGTCATTTGGATCGCTCGAATATTTCTACACATTTCGCAGAAAATTCAATTTTATTGAAAATCGACTGACCTATTGCCCACAAATTCAGAGCCAGAAAAATCGAAAATCTGCAATTGTGCTCCGATTTCGATGGTTGATACCTCTTTCAATAGGTGTTGAGACCTACATTCGTCGTACCAACGGTCATTTGGATCGCTCGAATATTTCTACACATTTCGCAGGAAATTCAATTTTATTGAAAATCAACTGAACTATAGCCCACAAATTCAGTGCCAGAAAAATCGAAAATCTTGCAATTGTGCTCCGATTTCGATGGTTGATACCTCTTTCAATAGGTGTTGAGACCTGTAATCGTCATGCCAACGGTCATTTGGATCGCTCGAATATTTCTACACATTTCGCAGAAAATTCAATTTTATTGAAAATCGACTGAACTATAGTCCACAAATTCAGAGCCAGAAAAATCGAAAATCTGGAACTGTGCTCCGATTTCGATGGTTAATACATATTTCAATAAGTGTTGAGACCTACATTCGTCACACCAACGGTCATTTGGATCGCTCGAATATGTCTACACATTTCGCAGAAAATTCAATTTTATTGAAAATCGACTGACCTATTGCCCACAAATTCAGAGCCAGAAAAATCGAAAATCTGCAATTGTGCTCCGATTTCGATGGTTGATACCTCTTTCAATAGGTGTTGAGACCTACAATCGTCACACCAACGGTCATTTGGATCTTTCGTCTATTTCTACACATTTCGCAGAAAATTCAATTTTATTGAAAATCAACTGAACTATAGTCCACAAATTCAGAGCCAGAAAAATCGAAAATCTGCAATTGTGCTCCGATTTCGATGGTTGATACCTCTTTCAATAGGTGTTGAGACCTACATTCGTCACACCAACGGTCATTTGGATCTTTCGAATATTTCTACACATTTCGCAGAAAATTCAATTTTATTGAAAATCAACTGAACTATAGTCCACAAATTCAGAGCCAGAAAAATCGAAAATCTGCAATTGTGCTCCGATTTCGATGGTTTATACCTCTTTCAATAGGTGTTGAGACCTACATTCATCATACCAACGGTCATTTGGATCGCTCGAACATTTCTACACATTTCGCAGAAAATTCAATTTTATTGAAAATCAACTGAACTATAGTCCACAAATTCAGAGCCAGAAAAATCGGAAATCTGCAATTGTGCTCCGATTTCGATGGTTTATACCTCTTTCAATAGGTGTTGAGACCTACATTCGTCACACCAACGGTCATTTGGATCTTTCGAATATTTCTACACATTTCGCAGAAAATTCAATTTTATTGAAAATCAACTGAACTATAGTCCACAAATTCAGAGCCAGAAAAATCGAAAATCTGCAATTGTGCTCCGATTTCGATGGTTGATACCTCTTTCAATAGGTGTTGAGACCTACATTCGTCGTACCAACGGTCATTTGGATCGCTCGAATATTTCTACACATTTCGCAGGAAATTCAATTTTATTGAAAATCAACTGAACTATAGCCCACAAATTCAGTGCCAGAAAAATCGAAAATCTTGCAATTGTGCTCCGATTTCGATGGTTGATACCTCTTTCAATAGGTGTTGAGACCTGTAATCGTCATGCCAACGGTCATTTGGATCGCTCGAATATTTCTACACATTTCGCAGAAAATTCAATTTTATTGAAAATCGACTGAACTATAGTCCACAAATTCAGAGCCAGAAAAATCGAAAATCTGGAACTGTGCTCCGATTTCGATGGTTAATACATCTTTCAATAAGTGTTGAGACCTACATTCGTCACACCAACGGTCATTTGGATCGCTCGAATATTTCTACACATTTCGCAGAAAATTCAATTTTATTGAAAATCGACTGACCTATTGCCCACAAATTCAGAGCCAGAAAAATCGAAAATCTGCAATTGTGCTCCGATTTCGATGGTTGATACCTCTTTCAATAGGTGTCGAGACCTACAATCGTCACACCAACGGTCATTTGGATCTTTCGTCTATTTCTACACATTTCGCAGAAAATTCAATTTTATTGAAAATCAACTGAACTATAGTCCACAAATTCAGAGCCAGAAAAATCGAAAATCTGCAATTGTGCTCCGATTTCGATGGTTGATACCTCTTTCAATAGGTGTTGAGACCTACATTCGTCACACCAACGGTCATTTGGATCTTTCGAATATTTCTACACATTTCGCAGAAAATTCAATTTTATTGAAAATCAACTGAACTATAGTCCACAAATTCAGAGCCAGAAAAATCGAAAATCTGCAATTGTGCTCCGATTTCGATGGTTGATACCTCTTTCAATAGGCGTTGAGACCTACATTCGTCATGCCAACGGTCATTTGGATCGCTCGAATGTTTGTACACATTTCACAGAAAATTCAATTTTATTGAAAATCAACTGAACTATAGCCCACAAATTCAGAGCCAGAAAAATCGAAAATCTGCAATTGTGCTCCGATTTCGATGGTTGATACCTCTTTCAATAGGTGTTGAGACCTACATTCATCATACCAACGGTCATTTGGATCGCTCGAACATTTCTACACATTTCGCAGAAAATTCAATTTTATTGAAAATCAACTGAACTATAGTCCACAAATTCAGAGCCAGAAAAATCGGAAATCTGCAATTGTGCTCCGATTTCGATGGTTGATACCTCTTTCAATAGGTGTTGAGACCTGTAATCGTCATGCCAACGGTCATTTGGATCGCTCGAATATTTATACACATTTCGCAGGAAATTCAATTTTATTGAAAATCAACTGAACTATAGCCCACAAATTCAGTGCCAGAAAAATCGAAAATCTTGCAATTGTGCTCCGATTTCGATGGTTGATACCTCTTTCAATAGGTGTTGAGACCAACGGTCATTTGGATCTTTCGTCTATTTCTACACATTTCGCAGAAAATTCAATTTTATTGAAAATCAACTGAACTATAGTCCACAAATTCAGAGCAAGAAAAATCGAAAATCTGCAATTGTGCTCCGATTTCGATGGTTGATACCTCTTTCAATAGGTGTTGAGACCTACAATCGTCACACCAACGGTCATTTGGATCTTTGGTCTATTTCTACACATTTCGCAGAAAATTCAATTTTATTGAAAATCAACTGAACTATAGTCCACAAATTCAGAGCCAGAAAAATCGAAAATCTGCAATTGTGTTCCGATTTCGATGGTTGATACCTCTTTCAATAGGTGTTGAGACCAACGGTCATTTGGATCTTTCGTCTATTTCTACACATTTCGCAGAAAATTCAATTTTATTGAAAATCAACTGAACTATAGTCCACAAATTCAGAGCAAGAAAAATCGAAAATCTGCAATTGTGCTCCGATTTCGATGGTTGATACCTCTTTCAATAGGTGTTGAGACCTACAATCGTCACACCAACGGTCATTTGGATCTTTCGTCTATTTCTACACATTTCGCAGAAAATTCAATTTTATTGAAAATCAACTGAACTATAGTCCACAAATTCAGAGCAAGAAAAATCGAAAATCTGCAATTGTGCTCCGATTTCGATGGTTGATACCTCTTTCAATAGGTGTTGAGACCTACAATCGTCACACCAACGGTCATTTGAATCTTTCGTCTATTTCTACACATTTCGCAGAAAATTCAATTTTATTGAAAATCAACTGAACTATAGTCCACAAATTCAGAGCCAGAAAAATCGAAAATCTGCAATTGTGTTCCGATTTCGATGGTTGATACCTCTTTCAATAGGTGTTAAGAGCTAATTCATCACACCAACGGTCATTTGGATCGCTCGAATATTTCTACACATTTCGCAGAAAATTCAATTTTATTGAAAATCAACTGAACTATAGCCCACAAATTCAGAGCCAGAAAAATCGAAAATCTGCAATTTTGCTCCGATTTCGATGGTTTATACCTCTTTCAATAGGTGTTTAGACCTATAATCGTCATGCCAAGCGCCATTTGGATCGTTCGAATATTTCTACATATTTCGCAGAAAATTCAATTTTATTGAAAATCAACTGAACTATAGTCCACAAATTCAGAGCCAGAAAAATCGAAAATCTGCAATTGTGCTCCGATTTCGATGGTTGATACCTCTTTCAATAAGTGTTGAGACCTACAATCGTCACACCAACGGTCATTTGGATCGCTCGAATATTTCTACACATTTCGCAGAAAATTCAATTTTATTGAAAATCAACTGAACTATAGTCCACAAATTCAGAGTCAGAAAAATCGATAAATCTGCAATTGTGCTCCGATTTCGATGGTTGATACCTCTTTCAATAGGTGTTGAGACATACATTCGTCATACCAACGGTTGTTTGGATCGCTCGAATATTTCTACACATTTCGCAGGAAATTCAATTTTATTGAAAATCAACTGAACAACACACAAATTCAGTGCCAGAAAAATCGAAAATCTGCAATTGTGCTCCGATTTCGATGGTTTATACCTCTTTCAATAGGTGTTGAGACCTACATTCGTCGTACCAACGGTCATTTGGATCGCTCGAATATTTCTACACATTTCGCAGGAAATTCAATTTTATTGAAAATCAACTGAACTATAGCCCACAAATTCAGTGCCAGAAAAATTGAAAATCTTGCAATTGTGCTCCGATTTCGATGGTTGATACCTCTTTCAATAGGTGTTGAGACCTGTAATCGTCATGCCAACGGTCATTTGGATCGCTCGAATATTTATACACATTTCGCAGAAAATTCAATTTTATTGAAAATCGACTGACCTATAGCCCACAAATTCAGAGCAAGAAAAATCGAAAATCTGCAATTGTGCTCCGATTTCGATGGTTGATACCTATTTCAATAGGTGTTGAGACCTACATTCATCATACCAACGGTCATTTGGATCGCTCGAACATTTCTACACATTTCGCAGATAATTCAATTTTATTGAAAATCAACTGAACTATAGTCCACAAATTCAGAGCCAGAAAAATCGAAAATCTTGCAATTGTGCTCCGATTTCGATGGTTGATACCTCTTTCAACAGGTGTTAAGACCTAATTCATCACACCAACGGTCATTTGGATCGCTCGAATATTTCTACACATTTCGCAGAAAATTCAATTTTATTGAAAATCAACTGAACTATAGTCCACAAATTCAGAGCCAGAAAAATCGAAAATCTGCAATTGTGCTCCGATTTCGATGGTTGATACCTCTTTCAATAGGTGTTGAGACATACATTCGTCATACCAACGGTTATTTGGATCGCTCGAATATTTCTACACATTTCGCAGGAAATTCAATTTTATTGAAAATCAACTGAACAACACACAAATTCAGTGCCAGAAAAATCGAAAATCTGCAATTGTGCTCCGATTTCGATGGTTGATACCTCTTTCAATAGGTGTTGAGACCTACATTCGTCATACCAACGGTTATTTGGATCGCTCGAATATTTCTACACATTTCGCAGAAAATTCAATTTTATTGAAAATCAACTAAACTATAGCCCACAAATTCAGAGCCAGAAAAATCGAAAATCTGCAATTGTGCTCCAATTTCGATGGTTGATACCTCTTTCAATAGATGTTGAGACCTACATTCGTCATACCAACGGTCATTTGGATCGCTCGAATATTTCTACACATTTCGCAGAAAATTCAATTTTATTGAAAATCAACTGAACTATAGCCCACAAATTCACTGTGAATAATAATTATTCACGTTCGAATTCTGGTTGAATTTGAAAATTCATTTTCTGTATTCTCATCTAGATGCATTTCCAGAAAATCTTGATCTCTTCAGCTAAGAGCAGGATGAACGTTTTCGCCAAGACAGAAAAGTGATGGAGACTCGATACCAGAGAAGATGAGCGGAAATATGATGGCACACTTTTGTTTAATGCTTAAGAGAGAGAGAGAGAGTCACAAAGGAAAAGCAAAACACAGATGAAGAGAAAATAACTCGTTAGAGTATCATAAAAGAGAATAAGTAAAAGAGACGTTACCGTATACTCTGAACCCATATTAACAGGCCGCGTAATTTGCCCCAACTATGCCTTTAATGCTCACATTCCCGTGAAATTATTTCAAATTTACTGAGCAAGAATGCGGAGTGAAGAAGCGAGGTAAGTAACTATCATCGTACTCATGCTCTTTGAATCTATGGTTCACAGTCTTGGTTTTCAATATTACATTATTTTATACACACATTCTTTAATTTTTTTTAAAAACACTTGTTAAATATTTCGCAAAATTACAAAAGGTTTGAAAAATCACTCGGTCGATTTCGGCTTGTTAGGCCAACATCAGGAGTATCTACTAAACTGTAGATACATAAAGTATATAGGAAAAACTAGCCAACGGATTAGTAACATCGTGACAGAATATACAAATACCAGCTTTGCTTTCTATAACAATAATACAATTAAGAAAATGATTTTTAATAACAAACCAAGAATTGATCGCCTTGCCAAGTCTAGCGTTTATAAGATCAATTGCAATGATTGTAGTTCCTCTTATATCGGACAGACTGGGCGCAATTTTGAAGTGAGAGTTAAAGAACATTTATCTGGTAGCCATGAATCATCCCTTTATATTCATTTAACGTTAGAAAATCACACATCCAGTTTAAACAATTTAGAAATATTACATGTACAACGAAAAGCAGACGTTTAGACAACTTAGAATCTTACGAAATCCGAAAAGCTATCATATATTTCTTAACCAAAATTCCTCAAACGAACAGAGAGAAATCCGTTTCTCACCAATTACCGTCCCCGCACTGTTTTATTCCCATACTCATACCATCTCATAAAATGACTAATACGTTGGGTTATAATAAAATAAAGAAGGGGAAAAAATAAAAACAACATCTGGAATTTTGTTATTCGACCGTTGACTAATCAATAATCATATACCTGTGTTTAACTCACCCCCTTTTAATTTTTAATTTTTAATGTTTATTGCTCTCACCATTTTTATTGTTTACCAATCCCACATTTTTTATTTGTTTCTTTTTGTTTCACTTTTTCCTTTTTCCAACTATAACTAAATTTTTATTTTTACAGTTTAGTAGATACTCCTGATGATGACCTAACAAGCCGAAATCTATCGAGTGATTTTTCAAACCTTAAGCAATTTTGCGAAATATTTAACAAGTGTTTTTAAAAAATTTAAAAATGTGTGTATTAAGTGTGTTTCGCCAAGAGTGCCTACGACAGAAAGTGTAAAAAGTATTACATCATTTATTTTTTCCGCTCAGCACGGGTTTTATCCTGGCACATAAACAGTAACCAATCTGATTTCTTTTTGTGGCAATTTATTTAATAGTGTAAAAGGTATTGAACGTTGTTTATAGCGATTTTGCGAAGTTTTTTGATAAGACCGCCCTCTCGGTCCCGATTACTAAGTTAACGAATTTAAATTGTCAGTTCATCCTAATTGAATGTTTGCGCCCTTACCTTTCCGATCGCTGGCAATCCTTTACGATTTTTTTTCTTGTTCCTAACAATCTCTGGCCTTTTCGCCGGCAATAGAAAAAACAGATTTAACCAGATTTTGTAGTTGGTCAATTAATAATAGACTGGGCCTCAACGTGAATAGACTCTTCCATTTTATCATTTCCGGTCACCTCTTTTTCATCAATATCACCTGTATCATAAAATTGTTGACAGAGTTGAGTTCATATCCGATCTGGGTATAATTTTGCCATCCGATGCCACCTCTAGGAGCCATTAATTTACAAGTCATGTTGGGCATTATTAAGCTTGTTCTTTCTATTTTACAAAATGCATATGGCAACCTTTTATCACTGTCATTCGGCTAGTATAGAGAGTTTTCAGACACAGTTTGTCAAACCCACTTCGACGTCTATCATCTGCTCAATAATAAGTTCTTCCATCTTATCAAGATCGCTGTAACCTATTGAATCTTCAAAAGTTAGATTATGGCCATAGTTGCTCGCACTCTTCTTTGGTAACTAATCTTGCGAGTAACGCATATGTTTAATTCAGTATATCAAGTTTTTGAAATAAAACTATTTTTCGGACCGGTTGAAATAACTGAAATGTATGCCACTTATGGTTAATATTATATATTTTCATATTTTGTACCAATCACGCTGTACTACTAAACTGGACAGCCTCATAAAAATCGGGCTGATGTTGATATAGTTTGGTAGTGTCGAGTAGAGCTATATATAGAAGAGGAAGTAATTGTCCATATTAACCCTCACTCGCAGATTCCCGCTTGATTATAAAATAAATAAGAAATAACTAATGCATTTAATAAAGATACTAAATTTTCCATTTCTAAATAAAAACTTAGCTGCCACATAACAATAATAATTAGCATAATGTATTAATTTCCATAATTAATTAAATCATATTTTCCATAATACTATAACACATATAAAATAAAGTCATGTCGTTATAATTTTAGCAGACCTCCTTATTTGTATAGTCCGATTTAATTTCAAACATTCTCTCTATAATTTGGAAAATGCAAACTATATAAATTAGACAATTTTTCAATTTGTGGATTTGAATAACATTCTACCATTTCATCTAACTAACACTCTGTGTACATGATTATTTTGGTTTTTGCTATTTAGTATTTTTTTTGTTGTTGTTGCTGTTTGGTTCAACAAATTGACATCAAACATGGAAATTAGAGATAAAAACAAAAAAAATGAACTGGAAAAAAAAATTTAAATTAAATTCTAAAGGGTTGGATTTTTAAGCTTTTTAATTAACGAAAAACGGAAATTACATGTTTTTTTTTGGAAAATTGAATTTTACTAAATTTTTCTGAATGTTGTACATACCATTTTAATTTTGAAACATGGTCATTTTACAATTATCTACATATATTCGAAAATGTGTTTATTTTTGTTGTTGTCGTTGTTTTGGCAATAATTTAAATTTATACAAAATTGTTTATTTCCGGTTTTACCCGTTTTCTCCATTACTCATCTGTGAGTAGGAAATTACACCAAAGTGTTTTATTTTTGGAGTCGAATTTATGTAATACTTCATATAACCTGTATATATGTAATTAATAATAATTAACAGGAATCGATCAAGTTTTGTATCTTAGTTTTTAATATTTCATCATCCTGCTTCTTGTTTTTGATGTACCTACAATACACCAAAATTCAATCCACCAAAAAATATGTTTGTATATTTTATTTATTTATTTTAATGTCAACAAAATGAAAATGAAATAAAAACCAAAAAAAAAAAAAGGAAAATTTAAATGAAAATATATTTTGCAAAATGAAAAACATGAACATAAAAAGTTGAATAAAAATTTAGATGACGGGTTTGGGGATGATGATTTCTATTTACTTTTTGTTCATATAAATATCCAAAACAGTAGCATAACAGCATATATGCCGGCAATTTGTTTCAAAATTTTATGATTGCGATAAAAACTTTGTTTATAGGGTAAAGAAAAAATGTGACACAAAGTGAAAAAATAAGAAAATCGTAAAGTCGTGCATAAAAAGAGCGGGAATGTCCCGTAGTAAATATTTTAATTTTCCTTTCTATAAATATTGTAAAACATAATAAGTATAAGTATAGTGCCTTCGTATACTTACATGCAAAAATGTGTTTATGAAGGGGATTTGGTCATACTCCAACTATTCCACACATAATAAAGTATAATAAAAACTAAACTTTTTTTTTTTGTAAATCAAAAGTCTCTTGGGGATAAAAGAGAAATAATTAAATAGCATATATGACTATAATAAAACAAAGACATGATTTGACTTTTATCTAAACTAATTAATTAATTTAAAATTCGAATCTATTATTCATATACATAAATATTATGCAACAATTAGTTTCTAATTAATAACAAATCAATTATTATTATCTCCTAGCATTTACTAAATATTCTTTCATAAATTTTCACCATTTTTACTCATTTATGCCTCAGAAAATGGATAAATATTTTTCTATAGAACTGATGTTTTCGCCAAAATGTATGTTTACGGTATCAGGTTCAGTCACAGACGTATTGTTTATTATATCTGAGTACATGTGTGTGTGTGCGTGTTTACACATAAATTATTTAATCAATATTTTCTTATTATCGAATTGGTCGAAAATCTGTTATTATCTGTAAATTTATTTTATCATAATTTATTTAGTAAATCAATATAATTTTTGGTTTGCAATTCGATAGAATTCAATAGAATATCGTTAATACGTTTATAATAAGGTTTAATTAAAAAAAAAAATGAATTTCATATTAAATGAATTAAATTAAATTAAAACCCTAATTTAAACACCCCAAGAATTGTGAATTCTGAAGTATGTATTTAAGTTTATGGCCAAAAATCAATTTTATGTAATTCAAAGTTTAAATTTAGGAATAAGATTATTATAAACTTTGAGAATCTGGATTTTTTTTTATATATTTACTTAGTGCACAAGACAAGGCGTCTATTATTGGGTGGGGAATAAAGCTGTTTAGTGACTCCTCCCTCCGTAATTTCTTAGTTCCATATACATCCGATGGACACGGACTGTTCTGGTCGTGTTTTAGGCAGTCCTCCGAGTGTGCGCAGTGATATTTGGCAACCCAAACTTGATTCGCAAGTGTATACCTTCTCCGCGGAGACCACATTAAACTGTTTGTCATTTGACAACAGGCTAAAGTACCTCGCTAAAGGAGAACACCTTGAGAAAAGATGAATGACAGATGAATGGCTGTAAGGATAAACAGTATGTAGTATGAGAAATCTGAATACCAGGCCCCCTCCAGTTTCATTTAGTGTTCGTGTGGTAGAGCTTGGTGTCCACAGGCGATTTTCCCATCCCAGCAACTCGTGGGAACAAAATTGAAGGATGAAATATAAATAAGGATAGTGACGCACCTAAATCGTCACAAACCAGAGCTGTAGTTCCGTCGTGGATTCTCAGGAGATGATACAACAAAGAATGTAGAGAATGGTGTTAGTCACGGTACTTCAAAGGGTCCTCATGTGAAAAAAGCTACTTCCAAAGCTCGCGAGCGGGAAACGCAACTCTTGGCTCTACGACCAGTGGAGGAGACTTGAGCCTCTCATCTCAGACGTATCTTTGGCTAAGCGAACCCGGTCTGAGGATAACATGCCATCGACAAAGAAGAAAACTAGGAGTGAGGATAGTGTTTTGACGACAAATTCAGTCTCCGCTGTTAAGTTTTGAGTTACGTTCAGACAGGCAGCGAAGTCAGAGTTCATTAGGGTCCTACCCGTTCGTTTACCTGAGAGTGGACAGCTAAATCCTGTACAGGAGGTCATGTTGGAGATGGTATTGGGGCAGGAAAACGAAATGCTGAAACCAAAGTTCCTTGGTAACCAGTTCAGGCTGGGGTAGGTTTTAGTGGCTGGTGCCAATAGGGCCACTGCGAGGTGGCTGAAAGCCACAATTGGAAAAGTGAAATCGGAGGAAGGGGCAAGGTCGAAGGCTTTCGTGGGAGGCAACCTGCCTTTGGTCTCAGCTTGTTTTGGAACCTTTTTCAACAGCTAGGAGGTACCGACTCCAGAATGGACTTACTAGCGGCTAGTAATTGAAAAGTACAATAATTCGGAGGGAGGCAATAGGCACTTCGTCGTTTTGTACTCTCTCAGTTGATATCTCGTCAAGAGACAAGGGAAAGCAAACTGGAAACTAGGTGAACTACAAGTCTTGTCCTGCTGCACCAGATGGGTAGCCAGAAAAGGTGAACCTAACTGCCAAAGATAGGACCACAGTGGTTAAGCCTGTAAGGGGCTCGATTGCGGCTTCTGTGGATAAGACCCCCATGTTTCAGATGTTATCAAAGAGGCAGCAGAGGAGGTTAGAGGAAAGGACGAGTAGGGCATCGGTGGGTGCATAATTGCCTGCACCATGGGGAAAATCCCTCCCAGCAAAAGTAATAAAATAGGCCTGGTTAAAACCATGCTTCGAAGGATAAGAGCAAGGAAATAAGGGGTAAATGTCAGTTATCTGCCTGTCAGAAAGGGAAAGGGGCTATTCCGCCCCCTTCATAGTACCTGGTAGCCCTCATGATAACAAAAAACAATGGTAATAAAATAAAATAAAAACTGAAAATATTACAGATCAATCTGCATCATGCTAAGGCCGCATCGGATGGCCTTAATTCAGGAGCCGTGGAATATAGGTAATCAAGTTAAGGGATTAGCTAAACAAGTAAGTAAGTTGATTTTTGATAACGCAACTCAGAGTCCTACAGCGGTCATCTTGGTAAGCTCGCAAATAAATCGTATTCCCATTCCAGAGTTCTTCTCCAGGGTTCTGGTAGCGATAATGGTGAAAGTGCTGGAGATAAGGAACAAACAGCAGGCTGTAATAGCCTCCACATGTTTTCCTGGTGACATAGAAGTAACTCCTCCGGACGAGATTAGCCAGCTCATAGCCCACTGCAATCAGAGCGAGTTGGACTACCTGATAGGATGTGATGCGAAACCTCACTATACGGTGTGTGGCAGCAATGACATCAACAACACAGGCGAGTACCTTTTTGATTTTTTGATGGCTAATAATGTGGACAATATAAATAAGGAGAAAAAACCTATTTTCAGAAATGCCATTAGGCAAGAGGGGCTAGATTTGACGCTTGCCAAGTCGCGTATGAGTTCTTAAATGAATATTTGGCATGTATCTAAAGGGGTCTCTTTATTCGATTACAAGTACATTAGATTTGATAATGCGGCTGGTATCATGCAGATGCAGAAAATTAGAGTTCCGAAACTGACTGGCGCTTATATAAGGCACTTTTTGGATCAGAAATGCCCTCAGTTGCACAACTCCATACACTCACCGTTTGAGAACAGCTGTCCTGTGAAGCGAAGGGTGCCCTCAAGCCATTGGTCTTGACTGAATACAACCTCATGAAGGAATCAATGAATTGCTTCTGCAGCGCGGCTTCAAAAAGTCCTGTCGAGAGATCATTCCAATGGTATACAACTGATCCAGAGAGCAGACGGGATTTTCACTGAGAATCGAAAAGAATCAATTGAGAAACTTTAGAGTTGAGAACCTATTTTCCGGTCTCAGCGGTGATGTGCCTGATGAATGTGAGATCTAGACAAGTGCCTCCCAAAGTCGCCGAGGCTAATGTGGTGGAGACGCAGTCTAGGTCAAATGTATATCAGAGTTCACACTGACATGTGACCTATCAGATCAGGCATTCCTCCTTTATAGTACTCTCTAGCATTGTAAATCGCCACTTTGTAGATCACTAAATTTTAATTAAAATTTATGTGGAAATTAATTATTTTAATTAACAATTTTAGGTTATGAAAAAAACTGTTACCAATGAGCCGGAACTGAGATTTCTCCTTTATTCCGTTGAAGCCGCAGGTCCAAATAACCGTGATGTACTTTTCTTGTGTCCAAAATGAAGGCGAAGGTCAATAAAATCAATGCGGGTTATCTGTTATCCAATTAGTTCCAGTATGTTCGTTAAATAAAAATTACTGTGTATTTAGATTTATATTTGATCACTGTTTTATTCACTGTATTCACCGTAAAGAAAGATTAATACATTCTTGAATAGAAGAGCGCCCAAATTTAATTTTTATTTATGGGTATGTCCGATATATACATACGTAATTCATGATACAATTAATTTTTGCGTCGAAAAGAACATTTTATATCAGCCTTAGGTCTTAACAAACAAATTATTACACAAATTTAAGGCTATTTCATGTAAAATATGATTTTTGTTTAATCACCCGATACACAAACCAATAAAAAATACACATCTTTTACATGAAATATCCTCTGGTATGAAATATTGGTGTTTCGTAAAACCGGCTTTTTTTCAATATTGAATCGTTTTTGTTTCATTGAAATGTCATTTTAGTAGTGATTGTGATTGTGTGTGCATCAGTATCGTGTGAATTATGTGAGTACGCAAATTTAATAATTAAAAATAGTGGTAATTGGTTGAAATAGTAGTAAACAATATTAATAAAAAGAAATTTTGAGTTTTTTCTTTACAATAATTATGGTGAGAAATAACCAACAGGAATAAACAATAAAAACAATTTGGTGATTCAAATTTAATAATGACGCCATGTTCATTCATGTTACAATTTCGACAAAGTATTTTCATTATATTATTATTATTTAATGTAGATAGAGAGGTCTAACCCAATTTATTTATTGATTTATTTATTTTTAATACTTTTCACCCAATGCATCATAATTTCTTAATTATTAAGACATCTTATTACATACTTTTAACTTAAACTAAACTTAATCTCACTAAGTTTATTTGAACACTATACGCTAAACTATTAACTTAAAAAAACTATCTATGTATGTATATCACTTACCTGTAAGAATTTCCATTATATATCTGGAAAAACTTACAAGCTAAGCGGAAACATATCATCGCGGAACATAACATTTTTTTCGCGGCTATACAATTTTAAAGAATCGCGGAAATGACGGAAAAATGTTGTCATTGACAAATATTTATAATTATGCGCTTATTGTTTGTAATTTAATATTACGTAAACGCGACTTACTAATTATAAATTAACCTTGAAAGTTGTATGACCGCGGAAATTGACTTATTATAAATTAAATTTAATGAATAAGGAGTGTTTCACAACATACCTTCCCTTCATAATTTCATATGAAGATTTTTCTAAAGAAAAAATCTTATGGGACAAGTAGTGGTTATAAATGGTTATAAATTACTTGTTGTTCTTACATTCTAATTTGTTAAAGCTTACATAGTGGCTTCGTTTTCTGCGTTGGATCTTTTCATCTTTTTTCTGGTTCTCTCGGAGTTATATTTGTAAATGTTGGTTTAAAATAATTTTGGAAGTTTAATAAGTTGGCTTCAATCTCACAATATTTTGGAAGCTTTGAATTCAGTTTTATATTAGCTTTGGACTTTTGAATCGAATTTCACCGCATCTTGGAAGTTTTGGTTATGGAACACCTGAAGTTTTTGGTTGCAATTACCTTGACGTTTCACAATTTTGTTGATCTGCCTGTTGTTTTCGGAATAATAATGTTGATTTTTTGTAGCTACTGCTCTAATGCTCTGTGGATTTGGTAGGAATTCTAAATATGCCTATTTCAACATATGTATCTTATTTCGGTTATTTTGAAACTAATGTATTTTAATACACCAATGAAACTAGCAGAATAAGAACGTTTATTTCTCGTGTATATTTTATTAATAACGTCCTGGCTGGACGACCACAAAGCTAACTAATATTTTAACATTTTACAATCTGTCAATACAATTTACAATATGTCAATACAATTTATTTACATAGCAATTTTAGGCTGGGTTCGGATGGTGTATAATTATTGCAGTTGCAGTTTAAGGGTTTGTGTGAATGACGTAAATGTATAATAACATAGTGAATCACAACATTTCCTCTCTTCCATTCCTGGATTTAGAATGCAAACCGAACTGTTTTGGTCCTCAGTCGGCCTGACCGTCTCACCATTGGTAACTTATCTTGCTGACTGCTAGTACTGCTAGTTGTGCCCGGAGGTATGTGTGAGTCTGCTGCGTGACGCGAGTTAATTTCTTGTGAGCGGCTAAATGCATTATCAAAACTTCTGGATGTGTTGCCGTTCGATGTTGAGTCCCGGCCTGTGCCTCCCGGGATAATTTGATTTTGGTGTCTTCTCCAAAGTCCGTATTGTGTTTGAACAAGAAACATGCGATTACCCAAATGCTTCTTTATTTCGCCTGCTACCCATTTCTCCCCTCGCGAAAAATTCCTAGTATAGACTTGTTGGTCAAGTTTGAACTTATGTGTCGCATCTTGATATCTTGACGCAGTTTTGTTCGGCCTAAGAAGAGATAATAATGTCCGATGTTCTCTGTTGTGCAATTTAAAAGCAGGCGTTTTACCATCAGCTCCAGGGGTGGTTCTGAATGTTGCTAGAAATATTGTTAGAGCTTGTTCTACGGTTTTTTTATTGCTAGTTAAATCGCTGATGATCTTATTCATACTAGTTTTAAAAGTACGAACGAATCTTTCGGCTTCCCCATTACTTGCAGGATGAAAAGGTGCGGTTGTCAGATGCTTAATTCCATTCATGTGACAAAATGCTTCCAATTCTGATGAAGTGTACTGAGTACCATGATGGTATTTTCTGAAGTTGTAGTTGATAACGGCACCACATACGGAAATTTCGAAAACACATCAACGACGATCAGCCACATTTTGTTGAGATACGGTCCGGCGAAGTCAATATGAATACGCTCCAAGCGTGTTCTGGTGGAGGCCATGATGTAAATTCTCGAGCGGGTGCGTCTGCGTTCGAGCGGCATGTATCACAATCTCTTGAAAGCGCTGAAATATCTTTATCGATGGATGGCCACCAGCAGTGACTGCGAGCCATTTGCTTCATTCTTGTAATGCCCCAATGGCCCACGTGTAATGTGTCTAAGATCTTTTCTCGGAGACTTGATGGAATAACAAAGCGCGTGTGTTCTGTGTGTAAGAGAAGAATATTATTAAAAATGTTTAATGATAAGTTACGGGCAAAATAAGGTTGTAAGTCAGCATCAGCTTTAGACAGTTTTTCAGGCCAGCCCCGTTGAATGTGTTGAATCACCCGTTGCAAAACATGATCTCGTTTCGTATGCTCCTCTATCACTCGGCTATCTATTCGACTTTCTTGCACAACGATATCGTATATCTCGTCCACTCCAGATTCTCGTTCATAATCGTCGAATTCCTGGTCAGGTCCCATGGGCAAACGTGATAATCCATCAGCATTGCTATATTGGGAGGTAAGTCTGAATTTAATGGTGTAAGAGTATGCCCTCAGTGCTATTGCCCATCTCTGCAAACGATGTAACGTGACGACTGGCAAGTTCTTGTTCGGATTGAATAGCGTTGTGAGGCATTTATGGTCGGTGTATAATATGAAAGTTCTTCCATAGAGGTACCTATTGGTGAAATTTTTTAATACCAAAAACAATACCGAGTGCTTCCTTTTCCACTTGGCTGTACGCTTTTTGATGTTTTTCTAGCGTCTTAGATGCAAATCCGATTGGATGTTCTATGCCGTCCGGGAAAATGTGAGATATGACAGCACCAATGCCGTCTTGAGACGCGTCAGCAGCGAGCACGATTGGTAGCTTATCGTCAAAATGAACCAACCTTATTTTACTGATCAATACTTTTTTAATTTCTTTAAATGCTTGCTCTTGGTCCTCTGTTCAAACAAAATCAACGTCTTTATGGCATAGTGCATTAAGTGGCGCTGTAATCTGTGAAAAATTGCGAATAAATTTATTATAGTAATTTGCTTTACCTATAAAGGCTTCAAGTTGCTTAAGGTTTTCTGGACGTGGCATATTGTCAATCGCTTTGGTATTGGTATCTGATGGTCGAATTCCTGATGAAAAAATGATATTCCCAAGATACTTCCGGCTGTCCAAACACACATTTTTCTTTCTTACATTTAATACCATTCTCTTTCAATCTGATGAATAATTGTTCCAATTATTTTGATGTTCAGCTGTGTTACTACCAGAAATAATGACATCGTCCAAATATGGTGCGCAAGTAGGTATGCCTAATGTCAACTCATCCATTTTTCGTTGAAAAATACTTGGAGCACTAGCAACGCCGAATGGTAGTCTTAAGTATTTATAAAGACCAAAGGGCGTGTTGATTACTACCAGTTTTTGTGAAGCTTCGTCCAATGGTATCTGCAAGTACGCGTCCGATAAGTCTACTTTACTAAAGAATTGACCACCTTGTAGTTTTGTGAACATTTCATCAATTCTTGGAATAGGATGACGATCTATTTCCAGTTGAGGATTTACCGCCTTAAAGTCGCCACATATTCTAATATGTCCATTCGCTTTGGTTACAGGAACTATGGGTGACGCCCATTCACTAGTTTGAATTGGCTCAATGATTTTATTTTCGATGAGTCGCTGAATTTCTTTCTTTATAGGATCCATTAAAGCAAATGGTAATGGTCTTGCTTTTTGATATTTGGGCTTTGCCTCTGCTTTCAGTGTAATATGCGCTTCAAAATTTTCGCTGTATCCAAAGCGTTGTCGAAAAGCGAGTGATATCGCATACAAAGATCTTCGATACTCTTAATTAATTCTTGTTGATTGGTGTTGACTTGAAGAATTTGTTGAACTGAACCATCTTTATTTACGACTCGGAGTCCTAATTTGATTATCCAATCAAGACCCAATATGTTGGCACCTGCTTCAACATCAACGAATATAAGGGGTAAATTGAAATTTTTATTCATGTAAATAACATGAGCATTCAAACGTCCTCGCACAGTTACAGCATTTACACCGTACTCCCGCAAACCAATACTTGCAGCTGTTGTTAATTTTGGATTTTCCAAAATATGGCGACCATCATTTGCTACCATCGTACAAGGTGATCCTGTATCAAACTGAAATTGAATTGGTTTATTATTCACTATTAAAGATATAAACATTTTGTTGTTTTTCATATATAACTCAAACAATTCATCTGTATCAGTGTTATTTGAATAATTGATATCATTAATCATTTACAGGTGAAACGGCAGTGCATACATGCAAATTTTCCCGTTGCATCAAAAAAATATTAGTCGTAATATTTTCAACATCAATAGTGTGTAATGTATCATAACGGACAGTTTCGAACGAAAAATTGTTAACTTCATCTTGGATTGGTGAATTTTTCCATCTTGGTGGTTTATGTTTTCCTTCTCTTGGTATTCTTCTTTTTCCCGATTTATTGAATGGCTTGATGCACTTCGACTTTAACTATTTTGGTTGTATTGTCGCGACCTTGACCTACCGCTACCAAAATTTTTACTCGCCTTACACACAGAAGCAATATGACCACGTTTTAAACATTTATAGCACTTTGAATTAATATGAAAACAATTTTTACGATCATGTTTCACTTCACAATCAGGACACGACTTATTAGCATATGAAACATTTTTCCTACCTTGAAATCCCATATCATTGACCTGACTTACATCTTCCTTCATAAGTTGAAAAGTCTTGCTTGTCGACTCGAAAAGTTCTGCAATTTCTAGCACCTCATCGAGTGTTGGATTTGTTTTCGATAATGCAGCTGTTCTAACTGGAGCATGTGGAGTATTAATCACAATCATGTCACGAATCATGAAATCAACGAATGATGCATTGCATGTGCCCACACTACAAGAAAATCCACAATTCCTTGCCACGCCCCGCAAATCAGCAACCCATTCCTTATATGTTTGATTAGGCTTCATCAAGGTACGGTTAAATTCGTATCTAGCACCTAGTATATGAATTTTCGACGAATAAAATTCAGTTAGCTTTACTGTTAGCTCCTTGTATGTTCTTTCTTTGATATCGGCCCCGCCGAACAGTTTTTGGACTTCCTCCAACATACCGTTAGAACACCATGACAAAACACGCTCGTTTCTGATTTTCCTTTGTTACGCTACACGCAAGAAAATGTTGATCCATTTGCAACAGGTAATTGCTCCATGTTTCAACATTCTTATTAAAAGACCGAAATTGCCACACATTTAATGTCGGCATTATTCTAGTCGCAAGAGTTGCCTCAACATACGCCCGATTTTCCGCCATAATTTTTTCAAACGATTTCCGTTGTGTTTCCAAAATTTTCTCCAGTGCTTTTTCATCCATCGCGATAACACAACTTTACAAACAATGTCGCAGTATAATTTTGGATTCAAATTTTCTCGTCGCCAATAATGTATTTTGTCCACGACTAACGTATAATATGCTCATTATACGTTTGTTTCATTAATTATAATGATATCCATTATTCACTGCTAGTTTATCTAGTAGTCCCTTCTTTCATTATTCAATACTTCCAAGTAAATTATTTAATTTTTGGAAATTTTATCTAGTAGCCTCTTGCCATTTTCATTATTATTAATGCCTCAATTCCATGGGAAAAATTGACTGATAGTCAAAAAAATCGAAAAGAGAAAAATAATCTGATACCCCATATAAGAGACAAAGACAACGCTTTTTTTTTGTTTTTTATTTTATAGAAAAACAATTTTGCTATAAAATAAAAAACACGTTGGCTTTGTCTCTTATATGGGGCATCAAATTATTTTTCTCTTTTCGATTTTTTTGACTGTCAGTCAATTTTTCCCATGGAATACAGGCATAACTGTGACGTCAAAATTTCGACAAAATTTATTTGAAGAGTGTTTAAAGGATTTGATTATAAAACAATGATATTTGTCGGTCGTGGACAAAGTATCGTATTCTACTCGCATATAATGGCTGTTATTCACTCAGATGATTTACGACACTCGCCAATCGGCTCGTGTCGGCAAACTTCATCTTCGTGAATAACAGTTCGTTGAATAATATACTATTAATACACCAATGAAACTAGCAGAATAAGAACGTTTATTTCTCGTGGATATTTTATTAATAACGTCCTGGCTAGACAACCACAAAGCTAACTAACATTTTAACATTTTACAATCTGTCAATACAATTTATTTAAATAGCAAGTTTAGGCTGAGTTCGGATGGTGTATAATTATTGCAGTTGCAGTTTAAGGGTTTGTGTGAATGACGTAAATGTATAATAACATAGTGAATCACAACAGAAACAATTCTCCTTGATAGCTGGATGATGATCATGTCTCAAACATCTTGTCTCAGGACGCGTCTTCATTTGCACTGGCCGTACATATATGTTTTCTCTGAACCATTGGAAGATGTTTGAATTTTAACGCAAACTGTAATGTGATCGATGACATCTGTATTTTAACGAGAAAACGGGAGTCATCTATGTAAAACTGTTGCAATAATACTGTTTGGTTATGATACTCCAGCGAGTATAACAAGGTTGAAGTTGATCAGGTTGTTGTAATTGCTCGTACGTTAAATAGACTTAATTTGTTGAATCGGCTGTTTTTTTTTTTCGCTAGCGCTACATCCCATGGAGGGATTTGGCCGCTCCATAGTGAAGTTTCGTAATCATTTTTACAACGGATAATGAGTGATTAGTTCATTGATCCTTATATTAACCAGCCGTGATTTTTTTCATCACCCACCGGGAATTGAACCCGGGACCTCCGGAGCTTAAAGCAAGCATGCTAACAACTGTGCCACCGGAATCGGCTGTTACGATGAGTATTATTTGGTATTCCGCTTCTACGAAATTAATGCCCTTACTTTGCTTGCTGAACTCAAAATCCATCTTTTGTGATTTACTGAGATTTTGGTTAATCAGTAATTGAGATCGGTGTCTAGGTTGTCTTTGCTGCTCAGATGCTGCCCATGTGACCAATTGTTTATTCGAGAAATATTTATGTGTGCTATCCATTGATTTGAGCTTGGTGAATTAAAATCATGGTTGTATGGTTGAAGTGCATCTGCAAATTTGTTTGTATAATGGTGATGCTTTGTCGTTAACCATATTTTTGTATCAAGTAGTGTTGAGAAAAATTATTGGACCATGATCTAGCTAGATGATATGTGCGGTTCATTGGATAATGGTATAATGTTTTGTTGTGAATCATAGTTTTCTTTGTACTGTGTGAAAAACCATGAAATCCCGATTTGAAACTTTTCCACTTGGTATGTTGATCGTTGTAGTTGGTGCCTCTTTTGGATTTACTTAATTCTCTGGTTACAATATTTTAGTTTAACTATTTTTCAAATTTACTATTCTTAATTTATTATGATAGAATGCTTTGATATGATCTAAGAAAACAACTTTACTATTATTTTAAATTTATGCTATTATAAATACATAAAGCAATTTTGCTTTGAGATCAGATTGGATGATTGAATAAGTTATTTGTTTAAAACTTAGTAAATTACTTTATATTGGAATGATCCTCTTTTGAGCAAAAAAAAAAAAAATAAAAATAATTTCGATAATGACTTTGTTTATTATTTATGAAACAAATGCTAGTACCAAATTTTGATTTTAACATTATTAAATGATTGTTCATTAGGAATTTATTTAAAAAAAATGTATCTTTAGATTTCTTATTCTAAAAGTTAGTAAATTGCTCGATTTAGTAAGTTGTTCTTTTCTTGGGGTTATGTGGATAGTGGATCCAAGCGAAGAAAGATTTACTTATTTTTACCGTTATCACTCTATGTTTACAATTTTATAAATAAATTTATTTTCTGTTAAATTTTGATTGTAATTCAATAAAACTATTTATTAATTATTTTATTAAAATTATTGGAACTGGATTTTAGGTTCACATTATGAATTTAGTGGAGTATTAGGAAGAAAGGTTTGGTAACGGCTTAATTTTTTTTTTCTAGTTTTGTAATTAGGAACATTGTTTTGATAATGATAATAAGGATTATTGGTACGGGTGGTATTGCTTCTCTTAGAGTAATTTGGGTATTTGCAAGAGGGGTTATTATTGGGATATTGTCTGCTATATCACTTCAGCTTGGGAATTTGAAGGATTCTTACTAATTTCGAAATTCTTCGAGATTGAACTCGTCGGATTAATTGCTTTTGAATTATTCGAAACAATGCTTGATTCGAGGCGAATCTCGGGAATGGATTAATGATCGTGGCGGAACTCAGGATTGGGTTAAGTATCGAGTTAAGTATGAAGTTATCTGCCACAGTTTCTTTACGCAAAAATTAACACCAGAATTACTCCGGTCAGATAAGCGATTCTCATGGTTGGTTCTAAATCGCTGTTTTGTACTTTGTAATTTTAATTAAAATTAATGTGGAGATTAATTATTTTAATTTAAAATAAATTATCTGCCACAGTATTATTAAGCACAAATTAATAATCGAATTGCACCGATCTGATGAGGCATTCTCTTGCTATAGTGCCCTCAATCTCTATAAATCCTTATTTTGTAGTTTGTATTTTTAATTAAAATTTATGTGGGGGTATTAATTAATTTAATTTAAAATTAATTAGCCACCACTGGTTTTTACGCAACACCATCGGATCTCCGATCGGATGAGCCGTTCTCTCGCTACACTGGTTCAAGCATTTAAATCGGTCGAAACGAAATCAGAGGTTCGCGGCTCGGGTGCCTTTGCCGCCCGATGATGTCATTACAACAATATTGTGCGTGGCACATAAAGCCGAAGGACCAATCTAAGCAATCATATATTTTTAAATTAAAGGTAATGCTTATAGTTGATGAGTAATTGCCCCCGACCAAGAGCTACATTTCGGGTCAGTTTTCTGAACATGTGGTGAAAAACGTTATCACGTCAAAAATGAAGCGTAGCCACCTAAAGCGTATAATAACAATATTTTTCTCCCAACGTCTTAAAAGATTCTAGTTTTAATACTGTTTTTGGGTATTAAAGTTGGCCTTTTTCTTACTATTTTAAAAATGTGTGTGTTGCTAAGCTACACTTTTAATCCTAGGTGTAAAAGTACGTACTTTTAATACTAGGAGAAAAATAGTATGCGTAGCCGAGCAAAAGCAAAAATTGCGAGTCAAACAAAGTTACTTTTAATCCGAATAACACAATGTACTATTAAATAGCTGTAAAAATGTAAAAACGAGATTGATTGCCCACTATTGTATTAAAACCAATCATTTCCCTAGTAGAAAAAGTTCATCAAGTAACCAATACAAAAATGCATCAACTCACACAATTCAACAAAGTATATAGAATTTTATTCAAGTGTATAATTTTCAACTGTTTAAGTTTAGTGGAATATGTATAAAATGTGAGTAAGTGAAAATATTGCAGAATAAGTTAGGGAACTTACTGATGCTATTCTGGTCCTTACTCGATTTAAGAAATTTAATGTAATAACTCAGAGGAAAACAGTTACAAATTTTGATGTTATATATTTCGTTCTCCCTTCTACCGATTGTACCTCAATTTATTTTACATTTTGTGCAGTTTGTTTTTAAACATTGAGAAAGTCAGTCGCATGTCGCATCTATACAATTTCGTTTCATGTAAAACAAACAGTATCAGGTGATAGAATACTTGGTCCAGGTAAAAATTAAGTAAAATTTTATTAATTAAATTATAACTAATAAATCATTGCAATGTATTTTAATGACCTGAATGTATATGACATTTTGTATTTTACTGCGTAATTTCCCCTCCATTTTGTTACAGATACATTGATTTTACACAAACATTTCATGTTGAAACTCTGGCGAAATTACCTACTATTTTGCAACACACTTTCTATTCAAAATCAATAAGAAATGCATTAGTAATTTTTCAATGATTATGTTGCACAAACCGGCAATGAGTTCATTGATGAACGGCTCTTGAATATTTTTAGTGAACCTCATTTAATTACTCACAGAAACATTCATTGATAAATGAAAATTATATAAATGAGTTTAGTCCCTTGCCCTGAATATAGTTCATTTAATGAGTCATTAGGAATTTCATTAAGAATTCATCAGTGAATTCATCGATTACCTTCTACTAGGGTTGTAACGTTTGATTTGAGAGTATGTACATACTAAGTTGTTGGTATTAGTGCATTACCAGTAGGCACTCTTAAAAAACGACATAAAACGAACGATAAAAATTGTAAAATAAATTCATTTTATGCTCAATTTGAAAACTTTTATTTTTTAATAATAATATTAATATTAAAAAATGTGAAACGTTTAAAATAAAATTAAAAATACTCTACGATTTTTGGTCTAAATTAAATATATTTAATTATTTACTACTTAAATATACAATTTTATAAAATTGTAAAAATAAGATCCTCAATTGTTTAATTTAAAAGTTGCCTTTTTTTCTGAGTGTAGGGAAGTATTAAATTGTAGTGTAGAAAGTGAATAAAGGTTTACTCGAGAAGTGGGCAGGAAATTAATAAGCCGATTAAATATCTGTTCAAACAAAAAAGAAGAAATTTAAGAATTTTCGAAAAAGGAATGCGTTTTTCATTGCTTACTGAAAATTTTGAGTAACGTTTAAATTAAATATGCTTATTATTTTCTAACGATAAAATTTATTATAACCTCATTCATTATGTTCACTATAGTCCCAAATGAAGTAAATAAAAAATGTATTCAGTTCAAACATTGTAAAATCAAGTTTAAGGGTTTTGGCCACCTTATTAAATATTCAAAGCTTAATTGTCAGATATCTATAATCTACTCGAAATACACAATCCAGACCATCTTTTTGTGTGATTATAATAATTAAAAGTAAAACTTTTTTTTGATCCATTCTATTATTTACATTTTAACTTAACAGAAGTTTTCCCTTACTCATTTATAACAGGATTTTCCAATTTTCTACTCTTATTTATTCTTCAGTATTTTTTTTTTTGCCCTACCGATTGTTTTTCTTTTCTTGTTACTTTTTTATGGTATCCGAAACACACCGAAAAAAAAACCAAAGTAAATATTTTTCGAGATACATTGGGGAAATCCCTTACGTAAATATTTTGTTAAAACATTTTCCACATATTCTGTACGAATCTGTTATCTATGTATATACTGACAGACGTAGACACACAACTGTAATGAAAATGACTTACAGTTAATTTGATTTGTTTGATTTACTGATTAAATATCTTTAGGGGTTTGGAAATATTTTGTGTTTGCCTATCCTATTTGGTTTTGTGATGTTTTTATAAGTGAATATTTACCGGAAGCATTACTAATCAATAATCATCATGTGAAACCAATCAACAGTTTTTTTTTGGGGGGATTTTTACATCATCGTTAAAATTAAACAAAACGTGTATGTGTATGTATGTAGTTACATATATTCAAAAAGATCAAAAGTAGTCATAAATTTAACAAACCGTGTGGCCATTAAAAATTCGAACAAAAAAAAAAAATAATCCGCCACTTGGGAGTTGTCTTCATCGGTTGAAATTGTATTTAATACGAATGATTAAACGTTATGTTGTTTTTGAAGTCGAAAATAATATCGGCAAAAATTTGTTAGACTATATAGTGGTAAATATATTCATATACCTACCATGAAACAACTAATTATAGGGAATGTGTATAATCTGAAAATTGCTTAACATTCTTCTATTTATCCTGTAACCATCCAATTTGCCTCGTTTAGATAAAATAAAAAAAATGTTAAAACTGCTTGCAATTCATGATAAGAATAATCGTACGTGCTTAAGTTTCAGCTGTAAAGCAAAGAGATAAAATTGCGATATAAGATGGCAATTAAATTTTAAACTATATATGAATGTACATAAAATGGTGGTTGGAGTTAAAAATAAAATAAAACACAGAATTTCGCTTCCGGATAATTGAGATGAACTTTAATGGTAACACCACAAATAATAATAATATTTACATAAAAGATGACATTCCACTAAACTCCCTCTTTTGGAAAAAGAAAAACATTCACAATGGATGTGAAAATTCCATCATCGTTGCTTCTTTATTTTATTTTGTGCTTCATTTTTGCTTATTTCGATGGAAAAAATATAATTTTCTATTTTATAAATATATTTATATAGTAGAAGGAAAATGTTGTTTATTTCCACTTAGCTTTTAAATAGCAATCAAAATTCATCAAGAGAAATTAACATTTAATACTTAGCTCCTCTATACATTGTTTCTTGGTTCTGCTTGTTATTTCATTTTTTTTGTCACACACAACCAAAAAGTCAATCTATAGCTTCACCCATACTCTGTTTATCAGGACTGGGCAAAATACCGCCGTTTTGCAAATTTTACTTTTATAGATTGAATGTTGTACCTTACTTAGATAAAAATGATCGATACCATTCTTAACATACTCCAATAAAAATCTGAAAAGTCGCTATACCCTTGTTTGTCTCAAATTTGCCCATACCAGTCCTATCTAAACACTGATGATTTTCCCATTTAGTCCTTCAAGTAAGTTTTTCATTTATCCTTCATATATGTACGTAGCTGTACAATTTATTGTATAAGACAAAAAACAAAATGAATATTTTTGTAGCGAAATGAAGTGAAAATTGGATGCGGAAGGAATTACACACCTAAATATATGTTCGTACTGTTCGAATGTTTAGTAGATGGGGAAAAATGAACTTGGAAAAACTCGAGTACCAAAATATAATGTAACTTTCAATATCTTGAACCCACTACACATACATATACATAAACATTTTTATAAACTCATTTATTCCACATACTTTATTATTTAAATCACATTCTATATTATCTTTCTTATCAAAGCGGAAAACAAAACGAAAAAAAAAATCAATGAAAATGGAAAAACTTTTTCTTCTTCCTCGGCGTATGTATATTTAAAAGCACCTTTAAAACAAAGAAATAGAATGAATAAAAAAAAGTAAATTATGGTCATGATCTTCATCATTAATAGTGTGCTGGGAGTATTGTAGTACAAAGCCGGGACTGGGTGATAATTTTCAATTACATTCCACCTTTAATATAAAGTTTTTCGCTTTATTATTTTTATTTTGTATTCCATACGTAAAGGTGAAAAAAAAAAAAAAAATATTCAAATTCAAGTGTTCATGTAGAAACGATACGAAGAGATATGGAGTGGTTATAAATCAATATGGCCAGACTAATATTATGATTTACAAAATGAGTGATGAATAATAATGTAGCCCCCTTACTATTAGAAATCGCGAATATGATTTTTTTTATATTTGTATAAAACACATAAAGGTAGGGCTAGTGCCCAATTTTTAGTTGTAGTTACGAGCCGTTAGTAAGGAAAGTTTAATTTAATGGCTCTTAAGAACATTGGGTGCCTATGAATGTCTCGTATAATTTCGACTCATGATGTCCACTTACTCGCATGTTGAGATTTGTGCTATCGGCCTATTAAATACAAATATTCATCCTAACTTTAAAGGCAAGTTTTGTGGTAGATTTGACGTAACTCCCACAGTATTTAATAACTCATTTTTTGGGGTTTTAACAACCCCAAAATATGAGTTAAGAAAGAGGTTTCAAAAACCTCATTAAAGTAAATAACACTAGACGATTGAATTTTTATTAGTGCGAAATTTAACAAAACCTTTTCTTTTCAAAAAGATTAAATTAATGTAAAATGAACTGTGGTCCATTGTTTAAAATAAGAATTTTGGAGGTATCAAATTATAAAAATATATTTTGCTGTAAGATTACGATTAAGTAACACAGATTTTGTAAAGATACCCACTACCACAAATATCGCATCCGTTCCGATTTCATCGTTGGCAATTCTCTGGATGTTCTGTTTATTTCGCATTTCCATACGTAACCTTTAACCGTTATTTCGCCAATGATGCTGCCCTGATATGTTTCTTGAACCTTGACTAGATCTTCCAATTGTACAACCAGTTTTGCCACACCGTTTTGATAGCTTTTGTAAATATTCCCATTAATTAGTTTAAACGACGGATAATCAGCTAACTGATTTTCCAGCCCCGACTTTAAATTTTCATATTCCAATTTCTTTTATGGGGACATCATTTCAACTGCTTTACTACGTGATATTACATTCAGTACAACGTGAAATTTGCCTTTTCGATGTTTAAGTTCAAATTGGTACTGTCGAAGCTTAAGGGACCACCTATCCCATCTACCACTAGGATCCTATATGTTATTTAGCCAGGTTAAGGACACATGTTTGTGATGAATTTTGTTCCCTTTATTTATGGGTGCAATTTGTCAGTTGCCATAAATACCGCAAGTCGCCATAAATATCGTTTCGGCAATCATTTTTACTAATTCCAAATGATATTCTATTGTTTCGTTTGACACAATTAAATCACCTAGATAGATTAAAACGTAAATTTTTAGGTCTACGCCCAATACAATATCTTGGAACGAGAATTCTTCTCATGGTCTTACACTCAATTACAGAGATTTTCTGGATTTTTGTGCTATCAGTGAATAAGACTCGGAACCAAAGATGATAACTGGTCTTGTCAGCGCCACGTAGATGTCCAGTTTTATTTTGTGCGATAACTGGTCGTAGAAAGCGTCTTTGATTTGATCAGGCTACTCGCAACCTGAGTGTACAAATCCGATTACTGACAGGCATCAACTCAGTCACAAATTGACGAAATCGGTTTGCTAATCAAGAAATCGATGCCAAATTCATGATTACCCATGTTATTGCTGTGACAGAGTGTTAGTCCGTAGCGACTATAATCGATGATGTCATTGTCGGTTAGTCATGTTTCCTGCAGGATGATAATGCCAGTATCAATAAAGTGCGAGAAAATCCCGGTTCTGCCGATTTTACCTGCTTCGGAATTTCAGAAAAGATTTAAACTAAGGCTATGGAATCCTTAACTGAAATTTCATGTTGCCATTCGGTTATTTTCCCAGAAATCACACACGAGCAAGTATCTACTACTGGTGAACAACAAATATAAATGTGTTGTTTAAGGTGGGTATGGTTAAAGTCGGAATGACCACTGGCTTTTTATTATAAGTGAAAAGGAGATTTTGGTAACCTTTGGTCTCATGACTAGTGACATCCACGGTAGCTGTGGGCGATTTTATATCGAGTGCATAGTAAGTCGCAAGTGATTTTTAATTTGTTAACTGCCAATACGAAAAATTGTGCATGATGCCCCTGAATCAAAAAGACACTACTTTCGTCGGTATTAGTAACAGTAGAATCTTTTTCTGCAGAAACAACCAATTGCGATGAACTATGAACTCGGTCGGCCATTTTAATTTTATTGATATATGCTCCTTGGATTTGTGTTGTCGTTAAAGTTTTAGGTTTGTTTACAGGCGCGATGAACTAAATTAAATTTTAAATCCTCAATTTTCTTCCAGTATCGATTCAATTGTTTAATTGTCTTAATATCAGCTATTGGAAGCATTTCAGCTTCTTATGCACAGAAATTGGTTCTATTATGTTTTGAAAATCTCTTTTCATGTGCGCTAGATACAGGTCCAAAATTTTCATCTCAACCTTGCACACGTTCATAAATATCTTGCATGAGCCAATAATCATGATCCTCAGGTACAAAATGTCTTTCTCAAAGATCGAATGAGATCAGCGCAAGACCATTAAATAAGTAAATGGCCCTTTCAAACAATTCCATATCTTGGACGCCTTAAGTCTCAGCGAACAAAATAATTTATTTTATTGGTTTTATAAACACAACGCACCATCTATGAACATGAATGTGAACTTTGCTATATCTAATCTTAAGCATATCTCTAAGTTTTGACGGCTTTAATTGGCGGCGAGGTATCCGACGTTCATCTTCATCCGAGTTGAAAGTTTCAAAATTCTATCTGAATATCTATAGGAGCATACAATTGTAATGTTAATTCAACTGATCATCATAATTTTACTCACATCGATATATGCATTACACTTTTTTATACAAAGGGAAACAGAAGTTTACAACAACATATTTTCAGGTTGGTGATTGGGAAACATCGCACGATTTAATTATACTTATAAACAAGGTTAGTTATTCTGTTAAGCAAAGTAAATTTAGTCCCGGGCGGCTGTAATTCTCCAGGATCTAGCGGCGTTGGATGTCGATGACTAGTTTAGGTTATACATTGCTCTGTCTTATATAGGTTTGGTAGTGGAGACCTGTGGAGAGTAGCTTGTGACTGCGTATTTACCTTCTTCTATAAATGCGTCTTATTTAACAGGTGACCATCATAAGTACGCCGCTCCAAAATACTATATGAGTCAAGGTTGTTGGTGGATGTGGTGCCTGTTCTGATTCGGTGAAGCGTTTAAATCTGATTTTCTAGCTCCTTCGTTGTTGGTGCAGTGAATAAATTATTTTGAAGATATTCTATAGTTTGATTCTGGATTGGCTCACTTTAGATGATTTCCTCAGCGTAGCAGACCAGGTGAATCGCGAAATGACATGCTGCTGTCGATTTGAGCGGTTCCCGTGGCCTTGATTAGTGACGCGGAATCCCTTAGCGTTGGCCCTGGGTAGCTCTTAGTTCGATTGGCTCTGCATGGTCAATTCCCGGTTTTGCGAATAGTCTTTCCGGCTCACTCTTGATGGTGGTAACCTGCCCAAAAATTGTTTCATGCGGTTTTGTTTGTGGCTAAAACACGTTATATATTTTTACGTCCGTTTTCCTGAATTTTCGTTACTCATCGTTACTTGAGCATTAGTTATTTTACCCAATTGTCCATGAATAGTTTCCGAAAATCTACGATTTACTTCGGATTGGTTCATCTTGGCCTGTTATTCCGTTTTCTTTTTTTCTCTGACCTCTAACTGTTATCCACTCAGTTTCCCGAACTAGTTCGTCTTCATCCGAATGGTACTCTTGTTCAATTGTGTTCTGGCTAGGAGTAGAACAGATGTTCTTCTTTGGCTTAGGAGCTTTAACTTTCAAGCGTTTTGTTAACATTGTTGGCTTCAACTAATGCATTAGTAGCTTTACACAATTCATTGTGAAGCTTGTATTCGTTTGTAGAACGAATGTTGTTGCTACTGGTTCCAATGGAGCGACTACCGCCTCTTATCGGAGAATACGAAACTTTCCTACTCCACTCGAAGGGATGTGAAGTATCCTTTCCTGTTTCGCTCAACTGAGCTTGTTTATTCACCAACATGTCTTGGAACTGGTTAGAATAGTTGTATAGTATAACAATAGTTGGTCTCCCCCGGAATCCATGAGACCGACCTCCGTAGAGGATGGATTTACCTGAGTAAGAGATGTACCACCGTATGATAGTTTTCATATTTGTTCCGCTAATTGCTCATTTATAGTGTACTGCACTCGCATCTAGTATTTAGCCGACGTTTCACATCGTTTCCCGGGTGTTACCACTTGGAGATGTATGTATTAGGCACATATGGTGGTTTCTACATAGTTGCAGCGTTGGAATATAGACCATGAGATACATGGCTATAGATGGTCAACCCCTACCCTATTGAGACGCACCCAATACCCGGAACCTTAAAAATGAGCTCAAACAATTGAGAACCTTGTTTTTAATTTTACAAAATGATGTACCATGCCCGAACATGACTAAAACTACACACACTTTATGCATCATCAACATTATACAAACTAAACAGAATTTTGTTCATTATGAAACATATGTACATTGAATAATCTTTTATTCAAATAATAACTAAATTATAAAAATTGTATCTGTTTGTTTATGGATTCGTACGATAGTTGTTTCAAATATTCTTAACTGCCGAAGAAGGATATTTAGTGAGCGCCATAATATATAAAAATATACTATATTATATGTATATATGTATATAATGTACATAGTGTATAAACACTAGACAATAGAGCTCTAATAATAGTATGTTTATAATCTAATATAAGGAAAGGTATTTGTCATAAAATTAGTAAATATGTACATAGGTGCGAGTGTGAGCTTTTAGGATAGTCTAAAAAATTATTTTACAAATGTTTAACAATAGGAGAAGAAAATAGAATTAAGAAAATTTATAAATCGTATAGAAATAATTTTAACTCAATATTATTTAAATATAATTAATATTAAAGACAAATTCTCTAAGCTTTTTATATGCTACCTGTATAATCACTACAATTTATTTATTTATTATGTGTGCTTTGCTTTCGTTTGACTTCATTACAACCACAACATTGTTATTTCCGTGTTCCACATTATTACTAATATGAGGTTGTATAATGAGTATATGTAATAGTAAGTTCCGTTTTTTGGTTAAAATTATATTTTTATTTAGCACATATATAAACCAAGGTATGCTCCATCAGAAGCCACAGCCTTCACGCGTATTTTAGGCAATTCACGGGGTGACTGCATCGACCGGAATAAATAGTAATCCGAGGGGCCTAAAACTTTCCAGTCCTGCCCTTCTACGTAGGCTTTAACGACTCTTGCTGTTTATGTGGTCATCCTTGCGCTGTCATGCTGCAAAATGAGTTTATTGTGTCTATTCTTGAACAAATTAAATTAAACAGCAAGCTTCAAACGTACTAATTGCCGTCGCTAGACTTTGCCATCAATAGTTTCGGAAGGTAGCTTGTAATGCGTACAACGCCTTTCATATCCCACCAAGAAGACGCAGTCTTTAACACCGAATAAACCGTCTTCAAATTGCCTAAACCACCCTCTACACATACTATCAGAAAAAGCATAAAAAATACAACAAAACTTCCCCCAAATGACGTATATTTGGCACAAAACTCTCCATTTTAAATCGAATAAAAAACTGTACCAAAAATTACCACCTGAAGCAATTCTGTGGTTTTTTTGAGAAACTAGTTAACTGCATTTTTCTCGATTTTGAGTTATGAATGAAAATCATCCTAAAACTTAAATTTTTAGATAACTTTGTCAAATTTTCCAAATTTCCCTTAATTTCCCCAAACAAAATTATTGAAAGTGAATAACTGCTTCAAAAAAATAAATATTTTTATTAAATAAAAAGATAACTCAAGTTATTACTATATTAGTTAATTTTACATACATTTTTTTTCATTTTATTAAATATAAATAACTTCAATTACCGACTTGTATTATTAAATAAAAAAAAGCGTAAGTTGCACATATTATATTAAAATTCTTATGATCTAGAAAAATATTGTGTTCTTCATAACCCCACTTTTAAATTTTGTTTTATATTGTTAATAAAATACGTTTGTAATTCTTGTAAATGTAGCAACGTCGGTAATAATATTATTATGGATACATAAGAATAATTATGTTTATTCGATTGTCATTCAAACTTTTTAATTTATGCAAAAATTTTGAATTTTTTTTAACTAGTTATCTTTACTTAAATATTTACAAAGTGCCTTTTGTTTGTTAATAAAACTAGCTATCTGCAGATATCGACTTTATCTGAATTTAAATTTGGATAAATCAAAACATGATATGTGATATATTTCCATTTTACAGCATAGCAAAACTGGTTTTACAAAACATATTTATGTAAATAGATTTCTGTCATCTTGTTAATTTGATAATACAGACAAAATAAATAAATTATTCAAAATTGTTGGAATTATAGTCATTTTTGTTTCAAATGCAATTTCCCAAAAATGGTATTTTTGCAGTTAACTAGTTTCTCAAAAAACCACAGAATTTCAAGTTCAAAAATTGTAGGATATGCAAAACAAATTCACAATATATAAGGTTAGGAATAGGTCCACTAGGGCTAGGCATACACAAAATGGTCCGTATCCATACCACGATTTATTGTTTATCCTCCAACTCATAGAAACCATTTAGAGCTATTAACGAAATGCTGGATGCTCCTGACGTCCATCCAAAATGATTTTCAAATTATCAAATTACCTTAGTTATTGTTTTTTGTTTGGCTTTATATTTTTCTGTACGGTAATGGCTCGTTTTCCGGATTGTTTTTTTCTGTACCGTAATGATTCGTTTTCCGGACTGAAATCAATCACGTAAACATTAATTTTCTGTATAGTATGAAATAATAGTTATTTATTTCATACTATACAGAAAATTAATGTTTACGTGATTGATTTCTATCCGGGAAATGAATCATGAAATCCGGACCGCCACCGGTCCCCAATATATCACTTGCCCCAATATGCCGCTTTTATTTGAGTTAAAGTTTTCTCCCCCGTAATACTCTGGGCATTGAACTGACTACATATTTTCGCCCAACAATCTTTTTTGATTCGATTCGATGCGGAAACGGTGTTTTATTTTCAATAATATGTTTATACATTGTTATAATTTCCAACAGCTTCTCCTTGTCGTTATCATTTAATCGACTCATTTTTTTCGCATTAATATATATATTTTTATTTAAATTAAAAAGAATTGATTTAGATAAAAATATTATACATACATATATGAATTTTGTAAAAGACAACATTCACAAAATTTTTTTTTTTTCATGTTGGCAGCTCTTGCTCGAAAAGCTATAGTTTTATTTACGTTTAAAAATTCCCTTAAAATCCCAACTAAATTCGCTGTTTTAATGTCGTTTAAAAATACCAGTTTCCGAATTCAATTCCGAAAAAACTGCAACTATAACTAAAAGTTGTAGTTGCCTCTATCGATTTGGCCCTTAATTTTGCGACTAAAAAAGGTTCGTAAAGTCGATTATACAAAACTACTACAATAATCAATGTACCCATAGTTACTGAAATTAAACTATGAAGAAAACTAAGCCTACTTTGTTTTTTGTGTTTTATTGAGTGATATAGTCAACACAATTTGTTTATTATACGTGCTTTGTCTTCGTATTATCATCTTTAAATAAATTTCAATCCAACACAACAAAACCTAATAAATTAGAATCCCGAATGAAAATGAAACTGACATCATTATGTACTCGTATGTAAGTATGTACAGTAAGTCCTCGACTTACATGATTAATTCGTTCCGAAGGTTTTCGCGTAAGTCGAAAAATCGCGTAAGTCGAACAAACCTCAAAACTCATTTTTTTTAAATCACGTAAGTAGGCATTCACGAAAGTCAAAGTCGCGTAAGTCGAGGACTGTACGAATTCACGTAAGTCGAATTCGCGTAAGTCGAGGACTTACTGTATAAAAGTATAGAGATATTTAAACCAATAAATTATAGGAATATTTAGTTTAATTTATCAAGTAAAAAAATCAAAACGACTGTAACAAACACACAAAACAGAATTTCCAATTAATTTAAATGTTACTGTCATTATAAATGTTGCGTTTGTGTGTTTAATGTTTATAAGAAATATAAACACAAAATAATTTAATTAACATCTAATGAACCATGCAGATAATTGTTTATCGATTTATAAATCAAAATTCATCAAAATCAGAAACATTCATATTACATATACTGTCCATTAATTAAATTAAATTTCTTTTAGTTTTTAAAATTTATCCGTATACGGATAAAAAAGGAGATAATGATTTTCACTAAATTTATGGGGGTTGTGAAAAGTTAAAATCAAATGTTTTAAAATTACAATAGATTACAAATTAAAATGAGATTCGTATTTAATTTTTTCGACTATACTGTTAAATTCTTATGTAACTATTATAATGGCTCCCTACCTTATTTTCGAAAACAAAATATCGCAGTTTATAGCAAAATCTGGCAAATAAAATAAACGCTTGATATCTTCAAAAGCGTGTTCTTCGAAAGAAACATAAATGGCAAGGATTAATATAGCAAAAAAAATGTTGCGTACATATATACTTGCGATACGTATATATACAACGTATAATCCATTCAACAATTACAATTGAGGTAAAGCGACCAGAATTGATCAATAGAAAAGGCGTCGTCATCCATCACGACAGTGCCAGACTGCACACATCTTTAATGATTTGGTAAAATTAGAACTAGCTTGGCGGGAAATTTTGATACATCCTTGCTTTACTATATTTCATTTATTTTGGTTTTTAATATAAATTAATTTAATTTGTGTACTCGCTCTTGGTTGATGACTTTGAGACGTAGCTGACATCTGGTGATTGCCGTGTGGGCAGGGTTTAATCGTAATATGAGGGGGATCAGAACAATCAAACAGCTGTTTTTGGCGGTGCTTGTCCCCTTTTGCTTTGTTTTGATTGTATGGGTACCAATGTCATCTGTGTTTAGACAGTATCAGTATATGAATGTGAAACATTTCGCTAGTGAATTTATAAAACATGACCTTCAGTTTCAGAAACATTTATGCTGTTTCATATTACAGTTCTGTATACTCGCTGTAGTTCTGTACTCTCGCACAAATCCTCTTTTTCGTTTATTATGGCATTCCTCCAAAAAACTAAAAATATGTTGAGGTGCAACAAATTAAGCAAGGCGGAGGTGTGAGGGGTCAGAGATTTCCATAACGAGCTCTTAAATGGGACATGCGACACCGTTGAAATAAATTGAGCGCAAATATGTTTATTAGAGTGAACAGAGACTGGGGTTGATGACCCTAATGACAGAAACATAAATGAAATAAAATATTTAAAATAATTATGTGAGTAGTTTGAATGAATTATTCCATCGCATGTTATTATGTTAGGTAACACATATTATATCTATGCATTTAAAGAAACTTATTTGCTTAATGAGTATCTTAGGCGAATAGAGTATCCAAGGTCAGAGAGCATATACCGAAAGGTATAGGCGTCTGGAGGCATCTATCATCTGAAACCAACCTAACAAACTGCACATCTCGAGGTTTGAATCCTTTGGAATTATCAAACTTAAGATTGTGGTGGGGTGGTCCTGATTGGTTGCAAGAACAAGAGAAAAATTGGCCGTTACAAAGGAAATGTAAAGCAAGTGAAGAACACGAAGAACTGATGAAAGAAGCAAAGGGCCGTAATGTTGGCTTTATAATAATGATTGGATAGTCTTGAAAGGTATTCTTCTATAACCAAAATTCGAAAATACTATTGCCAGAATTTTTCGACTGCAAAAGGAATAAAGGTTGAGCAAGGAATGCTAAAGAAATGCATTCTGATCAAAAATTAATATTCTAATTTAAAATCCGGTTTTGGTGTGATAATTGAAACAAGGCATCCGATGGTCCCCCCCCCCCCCCCCTCCTCCTCCAAACGAGTTTTTCCAGCTAATAATTGTAAGGTTGATGATCTGGTGGTCGTTATGGATAAAGAATTAAGGATACTTCAACTACCAAAAATGCTTAATGGGTCTCATCGGCAAAGGTATATCCAGGTTAAAACGGCTTGGGGCACTGGGGCACTGGGGCACTGGGAGGTGGGATGTTCCGGATTCTCATCTAAAATTAAAGAAATTTTGTTCAATAAATATATTAGATATAAATTTTTCGGACCTTCATATAATTGTGAAATACTTTTTTGTATTATTTATGTTAATTTGACAGTCAATTTAGGTAAATTAATATAGTATTACCCGATATTTCTGAAGATAGATTTGTGATTTGCTAAAAAAATATTCAGTACCAAAAGTACCTAGCTTGAATTTTCCTAGATTTCGCACGTTAACCTTCAACAAAATTTTTTGCTAGCGATAGCTGTTTACAAATTACAGCAATGCAATTCATCTCCAGATATAACGCTCTAGAGGCTGATTTTATACAAAGTTCCAAATGATTTTTGGAAAATCGAATTTTACCAGTTTTCATACGAAAAACTTGGATTGCATTTTTTCTACAGTTAGTTATTAACAAATCATATCAATGCATCCATTGCCATCCATGTAAGCCTCTCAAGGTAGATTTTATACCAATTTTGAATATTTTTTAGAATGCGCGGATTTTACATAATTTTCCCCGAGGAATTAGGCCTTGTTCCAATTGACAAAAGCAGCATCACCGATTTACAGAACTATGCACTATTGACTTTTTATTTTATTTAAATTTATGGAATAAAGAAAACTCTGGCAAAAGTACTCAGGGGGTTTAGTTTTTCATTCTGATAATTCAAACATGCCTCATAAATCCAAGTGTTCTTCTCGTATTAACTTAAATTTGCTTTTGTAAAGTTCTGAGTAATGTTGTATTTTGCCGCAGCATCCGATATGAATGAAATGCAATAATGGCACGGACAGAGATAGCATATAATCAAACAAAAACAATAAAAACGACGAACAGAACAACAACGAGATTCGAGCGAATTTTGTTTTTCTCGTTTTGCTAAAACCAGTTAGTTTAAAAGATGAGTCGTACCATTGAGTTGATCGTACTGATGTAGTGACAATTTGCGGCGTCATTAGTATGAAAGTTTTTAAAAATCGTGTAAATTTTAATTAACATTGAACATTTTATAATTAATACAGTGATAGTGTAATAAAGTGAAAAACTGTGAACTGTGTCTAACAAATAGAGTAAAAAAATATTGTTTGTGCTGTACGGGCGAGTGTGTTTAATGAAGTGTTAGTTTTTAATTACGACTGAGTGTTTTTCCATTGTAATTTAAAATGGATTATACATTTGGTTTTGCAAAGCTGGTAAGTCTTTTTGACACATTACCTTGGTAGAATTTTATTTGTTAGGACTTTGGGGAATTTTTCTATTATTATTATTGATTAATATTTGATAATGTTTAAATTAAAAAAAAAAAATACGACAAGGCCATGAAGGTCCAATTACGTAAATTTTCCTACAGTAAAACACTGGTGATATTCTAATGATAGACCTTTTTAACTAGATGTAAAATTTCTAATAAAAAATTCAACAAAATAAATCATTGATTACTGTTTTGACCATCACAATTCGTTATCTCATGCGAAATCGCAAGTATAGATCTAAATACAAATACTGCGCCTTGTTTACTTGATAAATCACACTGTCTGTACACAGGGCTGTACCATCATACGTAACAATTGTAAGATTTAAAATATTTATTTAAGGAAAAAGCTCACCTTGCCGAGACCGTGAGTAAAAATGTTCTAAAGTCAACGACTTTATTAGAGAAAAATAGATTCATCAAGAGATTGCTTGCTTAGTTTATTTTGTTGATTAAGGGGATGTGTAGTGAATCTCATTTTGTGAATGTCCGGTGACTTTTAGGGAATACAGAACGATATCGCCATTTTATCTAAAGATAATTTTTTGTATCGACAGACTAGATATAATTTACAGAATTGGTCAGATTTATAAAAATTTATTTTTTTAAGGGAATTTATCTAATAATAAGAAAATTTGATGAGAAGAAAACTCTCTACCGAACTTTTTAAATTTAAGTAATTTAGAGCGTAGAGAGTATTTTCAAAATTTAAAGAGTTTTTAAACTTTGTAGGATGATTCTTTGCAGAAATTTTAAAATTTTATTAGATCTGGTGGAAATACAGAATTTGTATAATTAAGGAAATTGGTGGCATTTTTTGAATAAGACCTTTGAGATTATTTGTAGTATATTTAGCAGAATTGATAGAATTTGTCGAATTGATAGAATTGAAAGATTTTAGGCATTAAGAACATCTACTGATATGGCTACTTATGGAATTTTCAGAATTTAGAAAATTTATAGAAGTCATAAACTTAGAATTTATAGAATTACAAGGTGCTTTCAGAAATTATAGAATTTCTAAAATTTCAAAATTTTAAATAATTTTGAATAATCAATTATGGATTTTTTCAGAATTGGGAAAATTGATAGCTTTCATTATAAATTTATAGAATTTACGAAATTGGTTGGATTTACAGGATTGGAAAATTGTACACTTGTATATTGTAGCGTGTAGCTTGGCATAAAATAAAAATCACGACTGCATTATAGTAAAAAAAATAAAATGTTATGATCAGTGTATGAATGAATCAATTAAGCTGTATGGTTTTGTTTGCATCCACTGGAGAATTAGATACGGTGGGAAATTATACAAAATGCACCACCATAGAATCCCAATTTGCTTTTGTTTTGTTTATCTACCTACACCGTAAATCCAGATTTTGTTTGTATTTTTGCTGTTTTTGTTGAAACCCGGGATTAATTTTGGATTTTTTTTTTGGGATTGGGAAAAAGGTGGTCAGTCATTGCTCATTGGTGTTGAACTAAATATAAAAAAATGAAAATTAAAAGGCATAACCTATTTCCCCTAAAAAATTAAAGAATTTAAAATTATGCACGTAAAATGGAAAGTTCTCGTGCTTCCCAAATGATTTGTGAAAGGAGAGCTCAACTCCTTTTTTTTTAAGTGTTAAAGAGAATTATTTAGAAAATATCGAAGTTTTAAGAGACTCAAACTTGTTTAGTTTATAATAAAACAAACTGTTAACAAGTAAAGTTTAATTCGATCCCTGTTCACACAGAACAACCCATTGTTGGTTTGTAATATATAAAGGTTGCATAATCCAGAACAACAAGTTCTAAGCGGGAATGGGAATTAAATAGCGTGAGAAATAAAAATAAAAACAAAAGTTCAATTCTAACCATATTCACCTGCTAATAAAATTGCTAGATTTGAACCATGCATTACTGGTTAAGTAATAACGGCTGCATAATTCAGCACAACAAGCTCTAAGTGGAAATTGGAATACATATCGCCGGTTGAATGCTTAAGTGTTCTATATCCATTTTTGATTTTATTTGACTATGTTGGAGAAAAATGGGTTTCCGGTTCTAATTGAAAGGAAATTTAATATTTATTTTTTGTGAAATATTCAGAAATGTTGGAACATTAAACCCAAATTGACACTTCATCAAAATTGTATTTGGAAAGTGAAGAAATTTTGGAAATCTAAAATTCGATTTTTCGAAAAATGGCGTATAGGGCACTTAAGCATTCAGCCAACGATATGTAAATATGTATATGTAAAATCATAACTGGCATGAATCTCGTGGCATGAAGCTGGGGCTGATCTCGCAAGTTTGTTTTAATATAAAGCTTAATTTTTGGTGTCATAATTAAAAGTTATTAAAATGAGTTCAGCTGAATCCAATAGTTCATCAGGTAATGTAACATTATACATAATATAAATATCATCTATATTAAAATATTTTTGTTATAAACCACTTTTAAGAACCTCAACCAAGAAACAACCTACGAACCGTATATTACCAAAAGGTATCTCTTGAAAAAAAAAAAATCTTTTAATAAAACTGTTTGAAGGAGAGGAAACAGTCCAAAATGCGGCAAATATCCCCGGACTAAATATTAACTCTGCTAAAACAGTGCTTCGTCGTTACAGACAAAATGAGGGCGAATTGTTAATAAAAATAAAAGGAGGATATCGACCGACAAAACTAACCGCAGAAGTATTAACGAAAATTTAACGGATAGTTGAAACTAACACTGGTTTTACGTAGGCTATTATCAAACAAAAGCTTGTAGAACAAAACTCACCACTGAGCCTCTCAAGCATTCAAAACGGCCTAAGTAAACTTCGGATTACATTGAAATTGGCTAGTCTGGAAATGGAGTCGCCAAGAACAATAGCCATTCGGAAAGAATGTGCCATGCAGTTTTCAAGTAATTAACCACAATTTGTTTGGGCTCAACAAAACCGTGAAAAATTGATATTCATCGATGAATCCGGGTTTAACCTGCATTTGTGCCGAAGGCATGCGAGATCGAAAAAAAAATACACCGGCTCATATCATTCTCCCTTCAGTAAGAGGTAGAAATGTCACACTTATAGCGGGTTTAACTGATCAGGGTATTATCCATCATAAAATAATATCAAATTCGACATGCAATGGAAGTAAGTTTTGTGGCTTCCTCTCAGAGTTAATTTCAAAATTGGGTGGTACCAATTATTATTTTATAATGGATAATGCCCAGATTCATAAAACGTCAGAAGTAAAGGAGCTGATTGAAATATCCGAAAACCACATCCCGTATCTTCCGCCTTACTCCCCGATGTTAAATCCAATAGAAAAAGTGTTCTCAAAAATTAAATCCAAAGCTCGAGATTTGTTAGTTTCTGTAATAGACCAAAATCTTGTCGATGTGATTACACAGAGCGTAAATTCTGTTATAGCCACAGACTGGGAAACGCTTAGAAGTTAAAACTATAGTTAAAATGATTTTAATTTGTTTTAAACAAATTATTTAATTTAGAGATAAAATTCTATGGGTTTCAATTTATTTGCAAATTGTTTCATTTAATTTAGTAAAAAGTTTCACTTAGTTTGCAAATAATTTCGTTTAATTTGCAAAAGGTTTCATTTAATATGTTAACCTATATTTGATTTTTGACAGTGTATGAGCGTTAATTAATGTTTTATGCGGTGAATTTTTTTTGTATATAATCCAGCAAGATCAAGGCCCTAGGAAGCGCTTTCGCCGACTAATATTTCGCCAGGTACGTACTTTTTATATATTTACAATTTTTTTTTGGTGGGATTAGCTAATTCGATACATCGCATAGTTTAGTTAATCTTAGCCTTAAAGATTATGCTTATCTATTTAAGAGATTTTGAACATTATTTTTGCCTCTCTTCTATTATAATATTCTATTATAATACTGTGTTTTAACATAATTATGCGGTCATAATTATTATTTTTCTGATGAGAGCTTAAACTACCCAATGGACCATGGACGGTGAGTTGAGTTAGAGTTTCGTGAGATAGAAATACTTTCTTTATCATAGCACAGCTATGTGATACACCATTTAACTCACGACGGAAATAACTTCAAACGACTGAGTCGAAAGGGTTATGTCATATTTTTTTCTCTCTTTGTGTAACATAGGGATCTTTTTTTTATGTATACAGGTATCTTTATTTTAATTTGTTTTTATTACTATAAGGTCCATCGTTACACAGCTGAAAAAATATAGGTAGTGTTTACGATAGTGCAGTAATTAGTAAAAGAACGGCGAGAAATTGGTTCGCTAAATTTCGTTCCGGAGTTATGATCGTAAAATGAGACTTACCCTGTTGCACGACAGAGCGCTCCAAAAGCGATCATTGATCAATCACGGTGATACTCACTAATAGCTCACCGTGAGCATCACTTTATACTAAATTTCGTAAAACAAGAACGAAAATAATGCGAACATAGTAATTTACTTCTATCAAAAACAAATTTAAAAAGTCGAAAGTTTAGTTTTCTTTTACTTTATACTTCTGTTTCATGTTTTTAATGCGCCATCTCAAACAAACTTTCTCGATTGCTCACGCAAAGTACAACTGGGTTAAGAATTTCAACATCCATTTTTTTTAGTAATAGTGGATTCATATTGTTTCGCTCTTCGTAAAAAATAATTATCTGGCTATAACCCGAGAGAACTTAATATTTGTAATTACAAAAGCACAAATACAACATGTGGATATATACAATTATTGATGTATTTACAAAAATACTCGTACTACCGTAAACTTCAAGTTTAAAATAATTATATTACAAAACCACAGAGAATAAACAAATGAAATACTTGAAACAGATATAACGGTTTAATTACTATTACTACATAATATTTCTCAATCATATTAAAATTCCGGTTTTGATCTGTAAATTATAGAACATTTTATTAAAAAACTTTCCCAGTAATTTTGCAATATCAAAAATTTTGCTTAAGCTAATTTAATTAAAAAAGTTTTCCTACATAACTCTATGTATGTATGTGTTCCGTTATTTTAAATTAAACTTTATTTTTATTTTTTTTTTTGTTTTAAATAGTAAATAAATATGGATGAGTGTAGTAAGACAAATACCGAAAATTTTAAATTAAATATAACATTTTTCGTTCATATTCTAAATAAACATTACAAATTTAGATTAATTTTATTATACAAGATGCATTATTTATTAAATCGATTTGCAATATACTCTTACTTTTTTACAGTGGGTTGCCAAATTATTAGGGACACATCGAATCCTATTGGGATATGTTGACTACTAGGCGACCTACGTATTTAACTTAAACATTTTTAAAGCGCGGCCACAAGAAACCATTAGTTTATAAAGTAGATATGTATATCTTCAGAAAAATGCTATTTGTAGTAGAGCTAGCTGAAACTATTGTACAGTGTATTGTTCCGCGGTAATGATTTTAAATTCCTTTCATTTGGCGTTTTGTGCCAGCTAGGTTAGGAATAGTTCTCAGGGCGGTAAATACATTTAGATTAATATGGATACAATTAGTAAACATCACTTAAAGTAATTTTAGCACTTATAGTTGTTAGTTGTTACAAAATACCATCAAAATTACATTTTAAGTACATTTAATACATTTTGGCACTTAAAAAATTGATTCCTATTTATGAATTAAATACTATATTATGAGTCCAAATAATAATTAAACTGCCAATATGAATTAATTTTAAATATATGAATCTAAATGTATATCCCCTGAGGAGAACTATTTCGCACCCAGCTGGCACAAAATGCCAACTGAAAGAAATGTAGAACCAATGATGCGAAACACTACATCTATGCAATATTTTGAACTATAACTAATATTTCTACAATACTATAGTTGATTAATTTTCAATTTATGCTGTATTGGGTTTTATATGACTGAGTTGATTTGAATTAGTGCAAAATGTCTTGTATGAAATATTTTCTGAAAGTTAATCGTGATGCATCTGGAATTAACTGTGATAACTGTAAAAAGTTGTTTCATTCTTCTGGTGCCTCAATCATTGACTCTGATATAGAATTTATGAAACATTAGAAGAAAGTATGGAATTGCAAAATATATTTGGATAAGGTTAAGGCCAGTAGGAATAACGATAACTGTTCCTCTACGCCTTCTAAAGACAGTGTTTGATAAAATTATTTGGATTCAAGATATAAAATACACTATTAAAACAGACAACGAAGAATTAACAAAACGTTTTGGCCTGTTGTAAATTGCAATTGACAAAATTGAACAGTTATCAGTAGACAATTTAAAATTAAAAAATTAGTTCATTGTTTGTGAAAAAAGAATCGACTACCTTGAGCAATTGTTGGAACAAAATTCTGTTGAAATACATGCCATCCCGTTTGACATCAACGAAAATATTGACGACGTGGGTATGAAGACTTTAAACAAAGCAATTGATGGTAATGTTACAATGGCCAAGATCGATTACTGTTATAGGAAAACATCTAAATTCAACAATCAGCCAACCCGAAAATCGCCAATATATGTATATACAATTTTTAAGAAGAAGTTCAAAGAAATGAATTTTACAAACTAAGAAGAAGCAGAAAATTAATTTTACGGAATTGGGTGTTTCATCGGATCAGAAAATTTTTATTAATGAAAGCTTGCCATACGCCAAACGTAAGCTGTTATATGATGCTAAGCTCGCCAAAACGGATACGAATTTTTAGAATATTTGAACACGTAACGGCAATATATTCTTAAGAAAATCTGATGGAAGCGAATTGTTTAAAGTTGGCAGTAATCATGACATTGATGTTTTGAAAGATAAGTTCTTAGTTTAATATTTATTATTGTATCTTTTTAAGTTAATTTATAGTGTATATAATGAATTTTAATTATATTAATCAAAGTCATCTTAATACTGTTCCTTTTGCTAAATTTTCTTTTAGTTCTGCTAATGATTCATGTATAAATGAAAATGATAAAATATGGATTTTGCACCAGATACGGAACCTTAGATATAACAGCTCAGCTTTATTTACACACTTGCCATCACTTAACATTGCACCACATTTAGTATCTCTGAAGGAAGTTTGGATTGGTAGTAATGAGCTTGCAACATATAACCTAAATAGTTATACTCTGATTGACTGCTCCAATTATTATAGATCTGGTGGTATTGTGGCATATATTTTTGAGAGTGCAAAGTTTAATCATAGTACTTTGCAGACATAGTAGATTGCAGACATGCTCTATTGAATGGTTTATTTTGGATTTCGAAAACGATTTAAAGTAGATAATTACTAAAAATGTTATTGTCATTCGTGACATGAACATTAATATTATTGGTGAATTGAATTCTGATGAATTTAAATATGTTTAAATGATGTATTCTTTGGGGTTTGAATCAATGAGTAATGAACCTACGAGAGTAACTGACAGTACTGTAACATGTATAGATCATATATTTGTAAGAACAAATATTAATGCCATCATTCAATACAAACCAGAATGCTTTAATTATGCCTTATCGGATCATCACATGACTTCGATTAAAATCTCTAGCGCAGGTACATGGCCATCGGTTGTCAATAATTTTAGAAAAGTACTAATATGATACAGTTAGAGAAAATCTTACTTATTGAATCATGGGCTGAAGTTTTGAAAGAAACTTCTTTTTCTGTAGCATGTCAAAAATTCATTTCCATTCTATTTACTAGCATAGCGTCGTTTACTGAGGAACGCTCTATTAATCATTCGATTTCAAAAACGAAACCTTGGTTAAACTGTAGACTATTAAAGTTGATTAAGAAGAGAAATAAGTTAGCATGCATTTTATCTAAGCACCCAAATAACTTGAAATTAGGTTCGCGAATTAGCTATAATATCGGTATTAGAATGTGACAAATCTAAAAAGCAATATTACCGTAATAAATTCATAACATGTCAAAATGATCAGAAGAAGCAATATCAGCTAATTAACTCTATTCTTGGCACATCTAGACAAAAGTCAAAACTTTATTGTGTGATCGACTCAAATGGTCAAAGTTTAATTATTTGAGAAAAAAGTGTCGCGTGTGAAATAAACAATTTAATTCTACATAATTCACTGATAATCAAAATACTTACTTTTAAAAATCTCATTAATACAGTGCGATCTAAAATAGCTTAGTTTTAAATAGTGAACATTTTTTTTTTGTGTTTAGTTGGACAGCCTTGGCAACCTGTTCCCATTGGAGGTAAAAAGAAAAACAATAAGAGACAAAGCTAGCAAAGGTACAGATTTTTTCGATGAAAGCATATTTTCGGAAGCTTTGCTGAAATGGCGAATTCAAGAAACAGTAATACGAATACTCAAATAGATACAGTTAAACCTACTTACAACGTTAGTAATCCTGAAATTAATCGCTTACTGCGAGAAAATCTTGAATTGACGAAACAATTTCCCAGGTGCTCTACATCTACGACTAATGTAATGAAACTTTTATAAAATAAAAACTGAACTGGAGACTGTAATGTCTACGAAAACCAGCAGCTTAAAAGAAATTCAATTGGTAATCGTTCAACATTTTCATTTGATGATCTTAAAAACTCTTTATCTGAAGAGAAAAATTAATATTTGCGAAAAGATTATTAACGGGATCTGCCAAAATAGAATTACGCACTAGAACTGCACAATCGGAAGAAATAATCTGATGAGTCATTTAGAGATTATTATTCTGCAATGCGTGACCTAGGCAGCATGAGTAATATAAAAGAAATGTCAGTTATTAATTATACAATTAATGGTATAAACGACATAGAAACGAATAAAATAATCCTTTACGGAGCAATTAACGTAGCCGAATTTAAAATTAAACTGGATATTTACGCAGAGTTTAAACAGAGTTGTTTTAATTACGAAAAAGTAGGGCACGAGTCGCGAGAATGTCATAAAAAATTAGATGGAATGGCTAAATTGAGAGGATTAACAGGATTATTATTCCAGCTTTAACTAAACTTTCAATAGATGATCCAGATCCAGAACATTGGTACAAGTATGCAGATCACCTTCAGAGGAACCTAAATTTAACATGGGAGGGAAGCATATCGCACAGACCGTTTGAAGTAGTGTTTGGCGCAAAAATGAAGAACCCAGAGGATTTACAAATTGCAATAGCAGACGAAGAACGAGAAGAATTACGACAAGAAGCGCGATTAAACATTCAGAAGATACGGGAAGAAAACAGAAGAAACTAAAGAGGAAGGCAGCAACTATCTAAAAAATCGATGACATCGTGGCAAGTAAAATAAGATGTTATGAAAAGAACGAAGTCGATCAGCAGGTAATACGAGAAACATCCATGCTCTAGAACGGGAATATAGGTGGGACAGCCAAATACAGGATGGCCGAATATGTGGGATTACCCTGTGATTTCAACATAAAATCAGATATTTAACCTTCTCTCTGTGGAGTGGGGTCAAATTGACCACAGTCGATTTTAAAATTAAAAGAGAATGTTTATGAGTGTGTTTATAAATGTTTTGTATATATCTGTGATGTTTTGTGTAATTTTTCTTCTAATTAGTAAGTGAGACTGAGAGAGAAACTGCTCCGAACGATCATTGAACGATATTTCTGGTTTATTCTGTTTTTGTAATTCAAGGTGCTTACTAGTAAAAATAGTTAGTCCTGGTTGTAGATATAGTTATTACGACGCGGAAAAGATAGATCAGCAAAGAGTTTCGTAAACTTTTCGATAGAGTCGCTGTTCCTGAGGTGTCAGATAAAGGGGAAATAGCAATCGACAATAGTGATGTGGATTTTTCAGATTGCGACGAAGGTGAAGTACTCTCTACTACTGCGAGAAAGAGAAGGCTTGACGGTGCAAACAGCAAAAAATCTAACAACTCAGTCTCAGTTGCTAGCTTTCCAAAAAATTATCCCAGAAACATTGCTGAATATTATTAGTAAAATAACAGAAAAGCACCGTGCTTGGTATGATACTAATTCGGTGGGAATGTTTGCTCGGATCGGCATTTTAATTTAAACTGGCGCTCAAAAGAACTGGAGATGAGCTATGATATCCGACAGGAGCGGCTAAAACCGTTAGATTGGTAGCATTCCGAGATGTATCGGAAATGTTTTTGGCAAACATTCGAGAACCTTATAAATCGTCATCAAATTTAACCATTGATTGACAATTAGTTCTAACTCGGGGGAGATGTTCTACCCGAGCATACATAGGTACTATCAAAACCAGGAATTAAAATATTATGGCTACGCAACGCAAAGAACTATTTGGTGAGCAACCAGAGAGGCCTCATTCGGTTGATTACGCCTTCAATTTAGTCCTTCGCATATCCGCACCGTACGTCAACAAAGGAAGAACAACACGACTGTACATTGTTTAAACAAATACGTATATACATACGTAACATACCTAATATCTAAAATTGATTTAATTTTTTTTATCATGTTTGTGAAAATTGAAAAATCCTTTTTTGTTATATTCCATCAAACCAAACCAAACAAATTATGATGATGCCTAAAAACCATAAATGACTTTAATAAGCCAAACATAATATCATTCTTTGATCTTTGCCATGAAAATCATAATATACATAGTCACATAAAATATGTATGACACAATTTCTTGTTTTTGTTTCGAGTTCTTCCCAGTACTTGTAAATTACGTTTAAACGTGATTTCATATTTCCATTCAAAAAAAAAAACGAGAAAATGGATAAAAAATCTGACAAAGTGATTTTATTTTTCATCTTCTCGATGGCAGACAAGTCATGGAAAGTAATATATATATATATATATATATATATATATATATATATATATATATATATACATATATATATAGATCTAGTATTGTGTATAATTCACTGTTTTGGGGATAAATATATTATTATATGAAATCATTGTGTTTGTTCCATTAGCTTTTCGTTTCTAAATCACAATTTATATTTATAATATTTGTGTTTTTTGTGTTTCTTCATTTTCTTAAAGATGAAAATCCAATTTGAATAAATTTTCATTTTTCTGCTTTTGCACCCTCCTGTAATAAAAATATAAATACATTGTGTGCTGCGCGAATTGCACAATGAGAGACTATAGTAAATTCCATCATCGTTTTTCGTTTGCATTAAAATTAAGTTTTGAAGTAAATTGATATTTTATTGTTGAATGAATTTTATTTTATTTGTTATTTATTTATTTATGTATTTTATCTATTTAGTTTTATGAAGTTACTAATTTGATTTGTTACGGTATTTGAGTGACATACAACTTTATTTAGTTATATATATTTGACAAAGTAAATTATAGTGTCTGAGCAGACAGCAGTGACAACAGTTTTGTTTACTGCTGATAATTTTTCATAAAGTATCGTGAAATTGTTGAACACAACCATGATACTTATTTTAATCCTGATCTTATAATCAGAGAGCATAATGTCATCTCAAAAGAAAGGAAACGGATTTGCTCGTCACGTGGTCTAATCACTAGTGGCAACGAAACATTTTGTACATGAAAATTGGGCGATTTTATTAGAAAATGATTAACATTTAATAGGTCTTGGCCATACATAAAAAAACTGAAAACTCGTTATATTATTTGTTATACATAGTGATAAAATTATTTTAATTTTGGTAGATGACACCACAACGCTGCTCAAGCTAAGCTAAATATTCCACAAAAAATTAACTTAAAAATTATTGGTCAAAACTAAAATTACAGATTTCGAACTTAATTTATTTGGCGGTATGTTGCTTTGCTTGATAGTTGCACATGTTTTATTCTAGCAATTGTACGCTAAAATTTGACATTTCTAATTTCAACCCAATCAGGCGTGTTGTGATTTTTTTTTTTTTAAGTGAAGTATGACGCGGAATATTTAGATGAAGGTCACAATTACAATTATTTAATTTTGTGGTTGATGCTGATGAGGTGCCAAAAGCAAACAATCGGAAAAGAGGTACAATAAATACAAATAAAAATTGTTACGCGAATTATTTTTTTGGTATAGGGCTCTTTCCGCTTCCAATTCGAGATCAGTGTCAAAAGTATAATGAAATTATTTGACAGTTGGAAAATAAATTTGTTTTCGGGCTACAATAAAAGACATATAATTTATCAAAAACCAATTTGATGTCCCTTAGCCGTCCTCTTCAAGATGTTCTACCCAACATATAATCTGAAGAGTTTCATCGCAGAGCAGTTTCAACTTCTAATTGCCGTTTTGAATTAAGGTGAGACAAATAATAAAATATGATAAAATTAGAAAAGACAGTTTCTAGTCATCAATGGCTAGTCAATATTTCTAACATCGATCTACCAACGCAAGTAAAATTCATTTTAAGTGTGTGTAATACATTTTGCCTGCCTCCCATTGGTACCAAGACAATGATTGTATTTACATTCGAAATAACTTTATAAATATTTTGATAAACTACAAAATTAGCACAAATAATTAAAATTTGACACCTATACGAAAAAATTATGACAAATGTATGTGAAACCAAAAAGGACGTTTTTGAGAGGCAACCCGGATATTTATTGGCAAAAGCAGATAAAGGAAACGTAACTGTTTTAACATTATGGACGGACTGCATTGAACAAATGTATGATTCACTCCACGACACGACGACTTACAAAATTTTTAACAACAATTCTTCACCAATACAGACAAAAATTAAATTCATGTAAACGAATGGCTGGAATTTGTCAACATAGATTTGGCTAAAAAGGAAAATTTAGAAATTATACAGCAGTGATTCCAAAGTTATATAGGTTACCAAAAATTCATAAACCAAATGTACAATACAAGCGAATTATAAGTTCGAGAAATAGCCCAACATACTCGTTATCATCATTTTTAGGTAATTTTTTAAACCAAGTTTAGGAAAATAAAATCATTTATTCTAAATTCTGAGGATTTCAAACACAAAATTTCACGTTACTATGCCACCAAATTTTCTGTTCTGATGTTAAATCTTTGTTTACAAATGTTGATAGCCAAATTGTACCAAATATTATCAGTCAAATTTAAAAACATTTATAGAAAAACTCTAAATCTGAATTAATGAGAGTTACATTTTTTAATGCTTTAGGTTTAGATATTGCTGTGAACAATTCAGAATTTTACTTTGATAATAAAATTTGTAAATAAACTTTTAACTTCCCCATGAGTTCTCTCATAAGTCCCAATTAGCAAATTTAAAAAAAAAAAAAAATCAAAATCCAATGGTTTACTATGAAAACTAAAGCAATTTTTCAATGAAAGATGTAACATTTTAGAAATTTCAGTATTAAACACTTTGGACTTCCAACCATTATTTTACTTTAGATATGTTGACGACATATTTAATTACTGCGGTACCGGTAAAGCGTTTAATTCAGTAAATAATAGAATAAAATTTACTTTAGAAAAAGAAGTATAGATACCAAAATTTCTTTTTTGGATATTTTGTTAATTTATGAACAGGTAAATAAATGTCTATACAAATTTGACCCAAAACATTATAAAGCTTTCAGATCCTAAATTTCACCACCAAAATTTAAAAATGTTGAAAGATACATTGGTTCTTTACCAATATGCAGAAAAATAAATGAAAAGGTTAATTTGGAAAATAAGAAATTTTCACAGAAATCTTGTACCTGAACCAGAAAATGAACTCATAAACTTTTTGGCCATTCCATATATAAAAAACCTTGATGAAAAAATAAAACGTATTTTCCAGAATTATAATTTTAAAATTGTGGGATTTGCACAAACAAGCTTAAATGGAAATTTTTCTTCCAAAATTAAAGACCATGTAAGTTAAAAAAAAACCATCAAATGTGGTTTAATTAATTTTAATACATTGTCACAATTTAAGAGTCAAAATGAAAAATAGATAAATAAAATGGCGAAAAAACACACCGAAAATCCGTAAATTTTGATTTTATAGAATGGTTGAACAGTTGAACCGTCAAATGATATAAATAATTATAGATTCTATTAGAGCATGATATAGCTTTCGCAAGGTACTGCTGCACTCCCAACCACCTAAATCAACTCAAACTTTCAGCGCTCACAGAAAGGCGAATTTTTTTAAAACGGCTAAACCGATTTTCACAAGACATAATTTTGTATTTTAAAATGACACTATTTTCATGAGAATTGGACAGTACTTTTTTATAATGAATTTTGAATGAAAACGCAACCAAAATTGATGATTATGAAAAAAAAATATTGGGGATATTTAAATTTAAATTACAACAAAGAATTCAAGCAAAACAGAAACAATTTTATTGGTTAATACTTAGTATTGCTCCCTTTCTTCCACAACGATTCGAATGTGGTTCCCCATTGACCTTATTAAGGTTTTGACATAAAGAATTGGAAGATCGCACCCCACTCCTCATCCAACGCAATCTTGAGGTCACTGATGTTAGATGATATCGGATTTCTGGCTCGGATCCTCCGTTAAGCAGTTCAATTAAGCAGTTCAATTGCATGCAACAAATATGCATTTCAATTACATTATGGTCAGAAAAGTGAACAGGTAGATTTTGAATTGTGAAATTAGAGTGGCCATTACTGCATTCTAGGGGGTTCATTTATTAGACTAGCGAAGCCATAAGAAGCAAGCATAGTATGGTATATGATACTCTCATATTTAAAATATTAATATTAAGATATAAGTAAACGCATTATTCGTCTAACACATCTCAGAACTCATCAATAGCCGCATTTCTTGACGCATTAGTGATCCGGATCAGATCAAAGTTTACATTGAAAACAACAACAAAAATTAATTTTTGTTGTTGTTTTCAATGTAAACTTTGATCTGATCCGGATCACTAATGCGTCAAGAAATCAGGCTAATATTTCCGTGGTTAAAGCGATAAAATCATGCAAAGATAAAATTTTGTTTAACAAGTTTGATGTGTAATATCGTAAGATATGCTAGAGCCCAGTTCCGATATGAACTCACAGTGATTTTATGCACATAAACTTTTACAGTTCTACACAACCAGAACGGAAATTATCATTACAGCACGCATGGAAATTGTATCTGTTAAGTAAAATTCCGTACATTGATGTGATTATGCATATCAAAATTTTCGATATAAATATTAAACCTGGGGTATTAAGCAAACTAGTAGAAATTTTGTTTCGTTATTTCTTAATTAAAAACGCTTTGTCCAGCTTCTGTTTTTGGTACATTTATTTACATAATTTTATAGTACACTCAAAATCAATCAATGGGCGCTTTCAGAGCACCAAAAAGTTGGCAACATGTTGAGTAAAATCACGGCCAACGCTATGAAATTTAAGAACTATATTAGTAATTCAAAACAAATTAGCAATGATTTCACTAAACATGATGCCAACAGTTTGTGGATCTGAAAGCGCCCAATCTATCAATCCTTCCTCGTTTATGGTTATAAAAAAAATTCTTCAACGGTGGTGAAACAAATTTTTTAATGTGCCCGAACAGTGGTAAAGTTGTTGCTCTTAAAGGCAAGATTAATTTAATTTCAAGTAAATGAGTAATTTTGAATTTATCATTAAATATTTTTAAATTAGGTTCAAAAAATGTCTAGGAAACTGATCGTGGCCAGCCTAAAGAAGACTTAACGGTATGTTCAGTTTTTCTGCTGTTGGATTCACAGTGCCTACATTAATAATAAATCCGTATAAAAGAATACCTACTGAAGTCATCAATTCTATTCTGGATGGCTTTAAATGGTTGAAATCAGATTCTGGATGGATGACAGTATTTCATCAGTATATTAGGGATATTTTCCACCTGCGCGTTATTACCCAAAACATCGTATTCCCCATTATTTTATATGCGGATGGCCACCGTTCCCACTTAACATACGAATTATCAAAATTGTGCGAGGAACTAAAAATTATATTAATCTGCTTGTATCCCAAATGCGGACGTCTCTATTTTTAAGCCATTAAAAACATGCTGTATTGAACTGGAGAAAAAATGGCATAGACAAAAAGCTCACAAAGTCAGTCGTATAGACCACAACATTAATACACAATCAATCGTTAATGGTTTTCGAACGTGTGGACTTTGTCCCTTCAATCCAGATGCAATTGACTACACGAAGTGCTTAAGGAAAAACTCGATAAACAATAAAAATGCATCTGTCGATTCGAACAACAGTTGTGGAGAAAAGATTATAAATTTAAAAAAAATTAAAGATCTAGTCAGTCCAGAAAAATTAAGAGATCTGGATAATTTATCAGAAGGCCAAACTGAAGATTTTTTGATATGTACTTTCAAAAATATACCAGTCCTTAATTCCAACCGCGAATTATGTAAATGTAAGTATAAATTACTAACTTCCTTCTACATCCATGTATTTTTCAAATACCTACATTATGTTATGTATACGTAATATAAAATTATTTCTAATAGGAAGACGACAGCCCCCTTATCTTTAAGCAGCAGACCAGAATAAATTACTAAACAAAAATAACACTTGCCGAGATTATCTATTAAGCTATAAACCGGTTGAACCGTATGAGGTGGCTTCGCAGAAATGCATTTAATTGAGTTTATTGATGAAGTAAGTAATTGCCCATAGCTTCAATGTAGGAAACTCTACTGGCATTAGTTAGGAAGAATAATGCGAGTTAGTTTCAGGGTCAGCAAAATTTTGATTTGTGTGGCCTACCAGTCTCTTATGTGGATCATCCAAGTGTGCAAATTGATAGTTTTCAGGCTGTACCCGCTACACGTGCGCGAATGGGAATTAGAAACACCGATCACAGAAGTTTTATAATATCGTCAATGCCATTCCAAAAAACGGAATAGGTAAAAATTTTGAAAAAGCAGCAAGCTGATATTGAAAAGGAGAATCGCATTAAACAGCGAAATATAAAGGAGGAAAAAATTAAAGAAAATTTAGCTAAAGCCGAACATAAAAAGGAGAGACTGGCCAAAACAACTAACTTAAAGAAACAATCCAAATAAAGATTGTTAGCGAAGTGAAGTTTAAAAGTGGCAGTAAAACAAATATCACAAAAGGAATCTTTACAACGAAACGTAAACCAGCTAGCAATAACTAAAAATGGCCTTCAACAAACTGTAGAAATATCCAATATCCAACCAGCACCTTAAACAAATGGGCCAGAAAACAATATATCCACGTTCGAAAATTATTCAATAACGATAACGAAGTCAAAGAAAATTATTTTAACTACATTGCTGATACTGGCATTTGTGATCAATGTTACAAATAACATAGTAGTTAACAATGATTTATTGTTACAAACGTCAAATTTTCTACTAAAACAAACTTTGTTTAGCAAAATTTTGTTTGTTCATTATAACAAATATAGAAAAAATAATTAAATAATTAAACAAGAACTAATTATAATTATGGATAAAATGGATTAAAATATCGATCAAAATATTTTCATCAATAAATTGATCATTGTGATCAGAATTCATAATTGTTTCTTTTAATGACAGCTGGAAAGGTAGTATTGAGCAGAGCTGAGAATGACATTTGTAACAATTGCAAACAAATTTATGAAAGATAAAACGCTCGAGTATGTATGTAGTTACAATGGAGATTTAAGAACGCTTCAGAACTGTCATTGTTAACAATATTGTTAAACAACGTCGACAACTTTTTTATGCCTGCAGTCGTTTAATGTTGAACTGTTTCCGTAGATTGTAGCTAATCCATATTATGAATAGTAATATAGGATACAATATATGTATTTCAAAGTAGCTTAGATAATTTTACGTTAATTTTAGACGAAATACAAATATTTTTCTATGTATCTTAAAACTAATTAGATATTAGTTAAATAAACCTTAATTAAGAATTTGCACGGTGCCATCTCTATAACAATAGAAAACCAATTTTCACGATAGTCACTTAGTCAGTTCATGTACCAATGAGTAATTTATGTGATTGATTATAAAAATGTAACTTTTTTTTCTCCCTAGGTTAATTAGACAATGACTTATTTATTAACAGACAGCAATATGATCAGACCGGCTAAATAAATGAGGAAATAAATCATTTCGTAGGTTGTCGACGTTGTCTACGTTGTCGACGCCAAAAACGCAAAAAAGCGCGAGGTAATCTACGTAATAGATTACGCGTCGACAACCGCGTAGATTACACCACGTAATCTACGTCGCCCATCTCTGACGATGAGTTGCAGATTAGTTGTGCCTTTAAAATCATCACAAATCTTAAGCTCTCCTTTTTGCTTCGTTGTTAAATTTCAACTTTTACGGCAATGTATTTGTGAAAAATGAATGGTTCGAGACTTTAAACATTTTGATGGACTTTTGTTCTTAAACCGAAATATCAATTTCGAAAATTAATCGAAATTCAAATTTTTAACTGTTAATTTGAAACTTTGAATGTTTTTCATTTTCAAAGTTTACACCAATGCAATTGATAGAATTAAGTTTTTTAACCGCGGTATACTAGGGCACGTAAACTGTGTATCTTTATTCTTTATATCAAATCATGTAAAGCAAATTTTGTTAATAGTCCATTATTGCAATAGGGGAGGGATATACAAATTATTTGTCTGTCCATACTAATAAAAATGAAAAAGCTCTTCACACGTTTCTATGCTATTCATCACACCAGATTTAAATTTTGCGTAGTGGTTTCACAGGAAAATTACCAGATTTTCGTAGTATTTTCGAAAGGGTCTAGCCCCTGAGTCTAGGTGCCTCCAATAATTTTTCTAAAATTTCAATTAAAAAAAAATACAAGGCTGAGTTTAGATAAATACATAGTTAAATGAAATTAATCGTATACTCGTATCCGAAGGGGCGGTTTCCTTGATTGAGGGGATTAAAATATGTTTTACCACCTTTTGAAGAGTACATGGGAAAAACGATAAAAGTTAATTTTTAAAAAAAAATTTTGGTGCTCTCTGCTAAAATAAAAATATTTTATTTACCCCGGGCAACGCCGGGTACCTCAGCTAGTTAGTTATATAATAGCGAAAATATCACTATACTAAAATAAAAATTTCCATGATAGAACTGTTCTAAATGTTTCTAGACTATTCTGACTGGAAAGATATGGAAATTTTTAGAAGTTTTAGTTTGAATTTATATAAAAAGCAAACGAGATCGAATTAGACTATTAGTGTTTGAAAAGTGATACTGTAAAGATTAAAAAGTGATTTAAAAAGTGAATTAGTGTGCTAAAAAGTTGTTAGTGAACAGTATAATTGCACTGAGATAAATGATTCGTTGGCATGAGGTCGCGAGAAAATACTTTCCATTGCGATGAACGAATTGTAGTTGCTAAAACATAATTTCGATAGCACCAACTGACATGAGATTGGTACAAACAAACTACGGTAGCCACTAATGCACAGATAGTTGCAACAACTTCGTTTCCAAATCTTTAACTCCGTTGGTGCTAATTTCCTAGATATTCGTTGTCAGAACCGAATGAGCCTTATAGTTTTTAAAGTATCAACCTCGTTTCAGTTGCCACAAACGTAATTTTGCTACACCAATTAAACTAGGCTTTTGTGACAACTGCGAACAAAAGTAACTAACTAATGCTGTTGCGAGAACAATATTGTAGTTCAATGTAATCATATCATTCTGTCGTTGCACCAAAATATCAAAGTGGAATTATTTATTTTGGAATTCCGTTGCAACAACTAAATATTATAATCGTATCAGTTTCATTAACTCTTATAATCGGTTGTTGTGATTGCAAACTTACTGCCTAAAATGTTTAATAAGTTGTTGGAATATTCCTAATACAAAATGAAGAGGGTGTTATATGAGTAGAGGGTAGATTCACTATTTGAAAAAATTACAAACTGATTTGTGGTTATTTTGCAAACATGAACACCACATGAATAATATAAATTGTTTTATAATGTACGCGAAATATTGACACCTGAAAGTAAAAATAATCATGATGATTATAGAATCCGCGAGAGCTAATCAATGGCGGATCGAAAACTCCATATAACAAAAATAGCAAACAATTTGTGTAAATCAAAGTATCCTGGAAAACTTTTATTGAAATTTACAAGCAATTTAGATTTTTTGATTCCCCGAACAAACGCAATAGTTTTCTTGCGTTTCAAAAACAATTTTTTTATGACGAATTGTAAAAAAATCTAATGGAATTTCAATGAAACTATGATATACAATTATTGTTTCTCATTTTTTTTATATGTAGTTTTCGATTTATATGAAATTTTATCTTAATCTAGTTGCGATGACCGAATTGGTGTCGGGACAACTACCTTATCGATTAGTCCAAACGAATTGCGTTTGTGGCAAACTCTACCGCAGTCATGATAAACGAATTTTTTTAGCTTCTTAATCATTCATGTTGGCATAAATACACACGCGAATATAATTCGCTAAGTCAGTACGTTCTGCTTGCTACTTAAGGTATTAGGCGAGAATTGTATTTTTGTAGTTTGGTCGTAGCTACTTGATGAGTAGGTTGTACTTTTGAGTACGAAACCGAACTACCAATATTATTGAACTCATGTAAAAGAGCGTTCTCATTTTTGAGAGTCGATAAATTTATATTGACTCTGATTACTTTTTTCTTAATAAAACTAATTTGGTTAAATGAACTGGCGACAATCCTATTCGGTTGGAGAAAACAAATGAATGCGGTTGTGTCAACTACTTCTGATTATGTAGTAACCGAAATAGGATTGCACTAACCGTGCATAGAAAGCTGCTTTAATAACCAAGTCTGTTATTATAATTGACCAGTGGTCACGACAACTATAATTTGTAATATTCCTAAACCAATATTCGATTAACTCAACCGAATGATCGATAAGCTCAACCAATGGTCGGTTGCAATACAGTATACTTCGTACTTCATACAAGCTAATTCCTTTAGGCTAACTAAAAAGGGTCAGTTACAACTTCTTTTTCAGTTCTCATAAACAATAAAAAGAGGTTGTCGTAAAGCTTAATTAAAATGTATACAGGACCGAATAATTCGGTAGGGCAATTGATTCGGTTGTCGCAAACGTTTAGTTCTCTGGGTGTGTGCGAAAATTATAATAAGTGATTTTGTGAATTTTTGTTGATAAATTGTGTTAATTTTTGTGCTCAATAAATAAATTCGTTTGTGATTAAATTGAAGTGGTTTGTTTTATTCACAATTGCGTGATTCGAACCGTGATTGACATAAGGCAAAAACATAACAATATTATACCTTTTTGGATTCCTAATCAGCAACTACAACACGGACATCGGTTACATCTCTCTAGGTGGTTGCATGAAATGTCATGAGCCGAAATACATATATCGTTGAGTGATTGCATCCATTATATCTCTATGTTTACAGAATGCAGCCCTTATTAATGGTTTCAGGTACAAAATTTAAATAAATAATAATTAAATAATTATATTTACATATATTATTTCAAAAAAGACCTTTTAGTTTGCAGTGTGAGGTGGCTTAAACCTCCCATGGCCCTACAGTAATAATAATACATATAATATTTTATACAACAAAAAATTTTCCGATGAAAATTTATTTTTCGTAGATTAAAATTTTTGACGTGTGTCATTTCTGGCGACCGACTAGAACAAAATTCAATTGTTCAGAAATATTAGTAATGATGACTTACTATTTAGTACGGTAGTAATTCCGATTAAAACTAATTAGGTTTTTTTTTACCAAACGTGAATATTTTACGAAATAGCCGGAATTTAATATTCATATTTTTCAATTCATTTTTTGGTATTATGGCCTCATAGATACAAACTTCATTCATAATATTAAAGAACTTACAACCACACCTTACCCTAAAAAATTTAAATCTTGAATTCTCACTCGATCAATAATTAAACAAAAAATTTCCAACATAAAAAAACAGGTAACGATTTTTTTTAAAGTGTTATTAGATAATGTTTAGAGAATTTATACACTAAACAGCTATATATAGGAGACGTTATACTATGTGTCCCAAACCAACCCTTTCACCATTATATTTTTGTTGTTAATATCGTGTGTTGTTGCTGTAACACGGTATATAAAATACTTTATTTTTTTATCAAGATTTTTATCACACATTTTTCAATGAATTTAAATTATGTGATTTGAACGATGGATACAATTTTATATTATGCTATGTGTTGTATGTAGAGTGTATAGTTGGAAAAATAAAATGAATGTGAAGTATTGTACAAAAATATAGAAATATGTATGTATAAGTATAAAAACTGGAAAAACTTCAATGTAGAGTGAAGTGAAAAACAAAATTATCACATTTTTTTTTACGAAAGTATTTTTTTATCAGGTGGAAATAATGGGGGCTTTTCTATTTTCTAGACAGGAACAATATTTGTGACAATTTTGTTTTCGGAATTGGATGGGATGTCAAATTTTTGATAGAATAGTGCTGCTGCATAATTTTTGAAGGTTTACATTCAATTGGACGGCATGCTGTTCCAATTCATTTTACACCGCCATTGCAATAAAATCCATCCTACCTCAATCTAAATTTCATATACAATTTTTACTTTATTCTCTAAGTGTTTAAGATAAATTTATATAAATATGTACAGACATGATGTATTCTAATGAATGTTGTACTAATGTGAAGTGTCTAACTGGGAATTGATACAAAAATAAATCGGAAAAAATTAAAGTGAAAAATTTCCTGAATTTTATTCTGCCCAAAAAGAATGTGGAACAGGTCGTGTGAAAATTAACACTCAAAATAAAATTTTTATCGTACGTACAGCACAAACTTTCCACCACAATACACTATCGTCAATTCGAACAACACAGATCTAAAAAATTTAAATAATCGATATCCATGCAACATTGAATTCAACCAATGAAACTAAAAATAAAATAAAACTAAAACACTAAAAATTCAATGAATTTTCTATTTATCCGGTTTTCCCATTTTCCTTACCTTTTCGAATATTTACTTGGTAAAATGATTTTAGTCTATCCTCTATCATTATTTTGGCCAAATCATTTTATTTTTGTCCACATTTTGTTATCTCTTTTATATGTATGTACGAATATATACGTTGGAAAATTCATGTTACTTTGTAACATGCTTTTATCGTAGGGGAATTAACAAAATACAAAATAAGAGATACATTGATTGTAAAAATGTGGGGAAAACAACCTGTTGATAGTCGTATATTTAACATTTTCATATTGGGTCATTTCTCCACTTTTTCTATTTGCGGGGAAAATTATTTCGATGTTTTTTATGTGCTCATATATTTAATAGGGGTGGAAGAGAAATGAGCTAAGAAAGAGTAAAACATTTTTGTTGTTGTTAAATAATTGCTTAGATGGGGTAGAGCATGAGTTGGAATATACAAAATTATTTTATGGTAGGTACATATTACAAAAAAATGTTAGATAATTGAAAAATTATTAGAAATAAGTTTGGAAACTCATAATAAAATTCGACTTATCTAAATTGTCTAGCCTGGCATAATTATTTTGTAAAAATGTGGGATTAGTGTGAATTAGTTTCTTAAACCAAATTGGTATTTATTTGATAACACTATATGATGGATTAACGAGTAATTATGCTTTTAAAATTGAGTTTCCAGTATATAGAGGAGCATCTAATATAAAAAAAATGTAATATTCTAGCGGTGATCTAATCTATTGAAATGTTGGGACCAAACCTTTAGTGCTGTATTTATTTAGGAGTTAACTTTGATTCCCATATTCAGCATTGCCTACAACTGATTATTATGAAATTTGACATAAGTGTTGGAAATGGGATTCTAAAATGTTTTTTTGATGAAGTTCTGGAATATCACAGTAAAACATAGCTGGGCAATTTTATGCCACAGACGCTTCAGAGGCATTAAATGCAAATTGTATGAGATGTTAGTGCAAGGCTTTGAACTCCGTGTGTTTGATGTCTATTTCAAATTTAGGTATAAGCCTTATTTGGCTGGCACCCAAGAAAAAATTAGATTAGATTCAAAATTGTTCTGGAAATACTTTAGGTCTAAATGTGTAATTGAGGTGTACCCTGACAATATGACCTTCAACAATATCAGCACCTCAAATGCCAAAGAGATAGCGGCAATTTAAAATTAAAATGCAAACTGAAAGTCCAAGGGAAACACAGCAAGGACAATTGTAAGACTTCATCGGATTCATCCACATCACATACCTCTGACCCAAGAGCTAATGCAACATGATTTTGAAAGAAGATTCCAATTTTGGCAATGGGCACGTGAAAAATTGCAAAACGATCGACATTTTTTCAGGTACGTCATGTTTGCCAATGAAGCCATTTTCCATAACACAGGTTGACTAAATCGACATACATAAGTAACTGCCATTATTAGTCTTCACAAAATCAATCACCTTTATCTTCATTAATTGAATCGGTAACTATACTCTCAGGTGCACCAAATTGACATACACAATTTTCGACAAACGCTCTAGTGAGTCTACGCTCCACAAACGCTCAAGTGAAAACTTTGTCAAATCATCTTGCATGGCGAGTATGTATTGGAAATCGTCATAACTAATTGGTAAAGGACCTACAATGTCTAAAAATATTTTCTCGAATGGCAAGGTCTAGTAGTAATAATTTTCATAGGACATTTATTCGGTTTAAAAATTTTATTCTTTTGGCAAATTTCACATTTCCGTATACATTTTATAATTGTACTTAACATGTTGGGAAACATTTTATAACATTTAATTCTTTGAAACGTCCAGGCTATTCCTTGGCGTCCACTTAACGGAATGGTATGGAAATCGCGAATTATATTATACATTTGTTTTCCAACTCAGACCATGACTCAGTGAATCGGCATTCGTATTTGATTTTCCTGCCTTATAGATTACATCATAGTCATATTTATCCATGCCGACACACCAACGAACCAGTCTTTAAGACGGATTTTTGGTTTTCGTAAGCCAGACAAGTGGACGATGCATGTGATCGGTACGAATTATAAAATGACAACCATATAGATAAGGATGAAATCTTTTCACAGCCCATTGCTAGAAGTTCTCGTTTAATTACACTATAATTTAAAACCCTGTTGGCATAAGCAATAGGCAGGTCAACGGATTCATATTCTTGATACAAAACTCCTCCAATGGCATCTTTGCTAGCATCGGTAGTAACAATAATTTTTTTCTCATAATCTGGATATTGAAGTATAGGAACTGTAATTAATGCATTACGCAATTTGTCAAATGCTTCTTCGCAAAGTTCATTCCATACAAAAGGAAACCAATGTTAATAGCTGCATAAACCAATAAATGATTTAGTAGCCTTCTAAGAAGACGGTCGCGGATAACTAGAAATTGCTAAAATCTTTTGTGGATCTGGTTTTAAACCTTGATCAGTAATAATATGGCCAAGATAGGCTATCTCTTTTCTGAGAAAATTGCACTTGTTCGGTTGTAATTTTGAATTAAACTATTTAAGGCGATGTTTATTATTATGGTATTTTAGGTCGTATCCATAGAACTACAATATCGTCCGGGTATACAAATTTTGAGAGGTATTTGATCAGCGAGTTCTAAGGTCGAGAAGAAGGTACACTTTCTGAGTTGGTCTAACATGTCCGCTATATTCGGTAGAGGAAAAACATCGGAAATAGTGCTATCATTTAGACGCAGAAAATTTACTACTACGCTCCAACGTTTCTTATTTGCATCATTAGACTTTATCGGTTAGATTAATAAAGGCGAATTCCAAGGGTTAACGCTTGGTTCGATAATTCCGTCCTTTAACATTTTGTTGACCTGATTGTATATTTCTTATTTTGTCGGTTGTGGTAGACGATAGGGCTTTATATTGACTGGACGTGAATTTGTTATTAATGGAATATTATGAACCGCTTCCTTTGCTCTTGAGAGAGTGTCGCCCGGTAAGCGACAAATGTGAGTATCGTTTTAAAATCTCGACATATTTTTACAATAACCGTTCTTTCATCTTCATTTAAATCATTTAAGTTAAGGTTTTCTTCTAATAAATTTAAACTATGTTCTAATGGACCGGTCCACGAATTAGTAAGAAATATATCGAATTAATAAATAGTTCTGGAATGATTTTAGACTTGCTTGTACGAAGAAGAGTATTTGTGTTACCATCTCTCTCTCTCTACATCAAAGTAACATAAACAAACCTTTTCTACTCTAGGTGGATCAATATTTTGAACATTTGTGGAAGTGGTAAGATTTCTATAGAATTTAATATTTCTATGAAAGTATGAGTTTGAAAGCTTAATTCACCCTTGAATTTATGTATTCAGAAAAAGTAATCTGACTGGAAGTGGAAGTAAAATTTGGTATTTGTAATCTCCGGTGCAATGAGCAGCAAACATTTGTTGTGTGTCCCATTTTATAGCAAATTTGAAATGTTGTTGTTGATTTTTTAACAGGCTGAGTGAATGATGATATGAATTACTAGTTTCGAGAATAGAATTTTCTTCTTCAATGGCTTTGGCAACTGTCTCTTGTAAGTTTGTAAATCTGCACGCTTTAATGATGATTCTTTATTAATGATGGCGCATTGTTTAGGTTCTGGATATGTTTTGCAGCGTCGTTACCTTCTCGTTCTATATACACATCGTTTAAATTTGATAAGAGAGTCTCTATAAGATTGAAAAAATTACATCGGAGTTAATTAACGAAGTAAAAAATCTTAAGATAGAAAATGAGAAAATGAAAAATTCTTTACAATCAGGCATCCTGAAGCTTCAGAGTTCCGTAAGAAAAATGTCTTGCAAGCCAAGAAACCACAGGAACAGTGTACTACAGAATTCCACACTGACCAAGAAGAATTAAGAGAAGAAACTGACTGGATCCTAAAAAAGAATAAGAAGAAAAGACCTGCAAAAAAAAGGAAGGCAGAATCTCCACCTGAGATTGTAGCTGCAAGCCGCACTTCAATAACTGGTTTATTAAATCAAAATCAGCACAATATACCCGATCAGGAAAACCAACCTACTAAAATTAAGGAAAGGCACTACCATCAATAAACATTATTGGCGTAACTGAATATGGTACGATGCAAGCATTAATGAAATCGGTAACTGCAAAAGAATGTAGCACTGAACAATAACATATGGAAAATTAATACAACAGATATTTAAAGTTAAGCCTTGGCTGCAAAGCTGACAGATAAAGGCGAGGAATGGTATACATACATGCTTGGTACCTCAGTGTAAAAAGTGCCAAGGATATAATCACATGCAGAAATATTGCAAACGCGAACCCAGATGTGTGAAATGTTCGAGGAAACATCTTGCCCAAGCTTGTAAGTTGACAAAAACTACCCTTTCAAAATGCGTAAACTACAACGGAGAGCATCCCGCTAACTATATAGCATGTGAAGTGGACCCGCTAAATTCTCGGATGCCCAGTAATAGAACAATGTGGAATAGCACGCCGAAAAACATACTCTCGGATTGCACAACAGTGGAACACCGTAAGTAACAAGGAAGACGGCCAAAGCCTAATTTTTAAAAAAATTCTAAAGAATATAGGAGCCTTAAACATAAGGCTACTAAAACAAGAAAAAAGCCTGGAAGCTTTAAATATGCAGTTAAATAAGCAAGAAACAGTGAACAAAATCACTTCTATGAGGTACTAATCTATGAAGATGAATAACAATTTTCCTAAATATAGAAAAAATAGATACATGCCTAATCTCAGAATCTCATTTGACAAAAGATTCATTCGTTAGAATTCGAGGATACCAATGCTATCCACGCCATCCACCGATAAGGAAAGCGAGTGACGGTTCAACCATATTCGCACGGAAAAACTAGAGTTGTTACCACGAAGAAAACGGAATTTTAATTGAGAAAATGTACTTTTTCTCCATATAAAAGCTAATTTTCTTATTTCTTTCGCGTTTTTCTTCATGTAAGATTTGTGTTTCTTGAAATGATAAAAAAATTCTTCAGTTAAAATTTGTTGCTTAATTGTAATCTGAGATTTAGTTTCTTGCATCTATAACTGCTCAACATTCTTGATCGAAGAAAAAAAAACAACGAAAGGAGAAAAATACCATTGTTTTGTTTTCAATTTTTCTTGCAACTAGAAATTGACTGTTTTCTCAAACTATATATGTTGTCCAATTTTCTTGGTTTTGGTTATTTTAAAAATAAAACAATTTCTTGATCAACACAAATGCAATTTTTTGATTCAAGAAACTATTGAAATGTTAATGATAAGATTGAATTTTTCTTAAATCTAGAAATAGAGCCTTTTCTCAAAATATAATCCAATTTTTTTGAAATCATTCATTTAAAAAATTTAATACATATATTGAAATAAATAAATGAATTTCATAAAAGCATTTTTATGTTTTAATTCAAATTTAATTATTTGTGGTTTGCAAACATTTGTGGAGAGTACTGTATGCAATGAGAGATTAGAGTATTTTGTACACATTCTGCTAACTTTGTTCTTTTATATAGCTAAAATAATTGGGTTACAATACACAACTAAGTTGGGTGTCTAGAAACAACTAATTTGTCTATGTTATTCTTGAACTGAGAAATAATCTTCAATTGTAGAAACTTTTCCTTAATAAATTCTATTAACAAGAAAACTATGATTTTACGTTTCTCAAGATAAGAAAACATTTTCTTCTCTTAAACGATCTTATTTAAAAATCGCATTTTTCATTTGAAGAAAAATTTCTTAATCTGAGAAAATATTTTTGATACAAGAAATTATTTCATAATATGAAAAGCTTGTTTCTCAGAACAATAGAATAAAGTATTTCAACTAATTAAGCCTTTCTTGAGACGAGAAAATCATTGTTAAATTGTTATAATTGTATGTGTGTATATACCATTATATAATGGATGTTCGTACCAAAAAAAGCATTTTATCGCGAACCTTAAACAGTGAAAAACGTACATTTTTTTTGTGATTTTGAAAGTGGGATTTTGTGAAAATTTTCTTTTGTTAAAAGTGAACAAACTTAGATTTTTTAAACGGTGGTGTTTCCACTTCAAAGCGGTGTAAAGTGAAAACAGAAAAGGATTACTGTAAACATTTAAAAATGTTTTTAATATTTTCTCCCGCCTTGCTCGATACTCAAATGTCTCAGATGTTCAAAACATATGTAGGTAAGTATTTCTGTTATAAAATACAAGAGAATTATTTTAAAAAAAATCCTATTTCCTGTTTTACAGAAAAGAAACTGCTATAAATTATTGGCATTAATTATGTTGGCACAGAAGAAGGCAAAATATGAATTTATTACATGTAAAAAAAACAAATCTAACACATTTCAATCATATGATTTACACTTCCAAATGGAATTAAAATATTCAAACCAAATTTATTATCTATTTAAAATCTACAAAATTTTTTGATATGGTGATACTTTTTGTAATAATGTTTGATAATTAAATTCTTATTTAAAAAACAAAAATTGAAAGTCTGAACTTAATATTATATTACAACGATTATAAGCTTAATTATTTATAAAATTATAATTATTTATATTTAAATATAATGAAACAAATAATAATCGAAATTATCAAATTTGTATTTAAAGATTTTCTGTATCTGATGGTGGAATAAAAAAACACAAAAATAAATGTTCATTGTTTGTTTTATTTTAAACAACCGTTTCACAAATTGAAGAAATATTTCTGAAACGAAGAAATATTGCGTAACCACACCTGAAGAAATATTGCATTGTCACAAGGAAAGTGTTTCTCTAGTGAAGAATATTGAAGTTCCCTGGAAGAAGAAAACCGATGCATACAAGAAAACACATACAATAGATTAATAAATTGTTTTCTATAGTCAAGAAATAACAAGTTTCTTATAAGAAATAAACGGATGCATATAAGAAAATCCAAACAATAGATTGGTTAATTTTTACTCTACTCAAGAAAATATGTGTTTTCCAGCAAGAAAATATCCGTTTATTTAAAGAAAATGCTACTTAAATTAAGAAACGAGATTACTCACCATAAAATTTTCTAGTTTTCAATCAAAAGAATCTGTTTCTACAAACAAACATATTTTGTTAAGCTTAAGAAATCAGAATTAACCATGAAGAAAATCATATTCTCTGTGTAATCGCGTTTTCTTGTATCAAGAATTTAGTTTTCTCATATCAAACAATTAAAGATTATTTTAACATTTTAGAAGAATTTCCAAATTGAGAAACGTAAAGTTTGAGGTGAGAAAAATTTCGTTTAGCTGAAAAATGATGTACAAATTTTCTTGAACTAATCCGTTTTTTCTTCATATTTCCGTGCGTGAAGGAAAACTTTAAACATTACGAAGGAGTTTTAACTTCATAATGGGAGGCGATTTTAACGCTAAAAATACATATTGGGGATCGAGACTAACATCACATGAGGGTAAGGAGTTATTTGCACATAAATCAACATATTGGCCTGCGGATAAGATAACAGATTTGATAGATTTCTTTGAACAAAAAGGGATATCTGTAAACTACGTATTACTCGAAAACAGTGAAGGAATTTCGTATGACCACACAGTGATACCATTATCAAAAAAGATAATTTGCCTAGGTTAACAAATAACAAAACAAACTGGGATCTCTTGATGCTCAATTAGAGCTTCTGAACAACAGTAATTTATAAGCAGCATGTTAGAGTACTCGTTTTACTTGTAATTAAACGGAAAATCACATCAACTATCCAGTAGAAGTGAAAGATCATTTCAACTATTTCCAAGGCAAATAGCCGAAGAAAATAAAGTTCCACTGGACTTATAATTAGAACACTACCAGAAAAAGGATTACGAAAATTACTGCAAGTAGTCAATGCAGCGTTCAGATTAAAATTCGTTACATACCAGTGGAAGGTGGCAGAGGTGATAATACTAAGAGTCAAGCCGCCAAACGATTCCCTACTTCCTATTATTTCAAAATTATTTGAATAACTTCTACTCGAGAGATTAAAATCAATAATAGAAGTCAGAAAACTGATTCCACCTCACCAATTTGGATTTATAGAGAAACATTCTACCATAGATCAAGTGCACAGAATCACAGATTTAATTAAAGATGTTCTGGAAAATAAACAAATATGCTGAAGTGTTTTCCTGTACGTATTCGACAAAGTATAGCACGGAGTCCTGGAATATAAGCTACACAGAGATCTGCCGAAGCAGTTTTACCTGATTTTAAAGTCATAATAGCTGATCGACACTTTCTTTTATCGTGTAAAACATGAAAGGGAATACTCCGAACTAAAAAAAAAATACCGGCAAAACTTCCGCGAGGAAGTGTTCTGGGACCCCAATAGCACTCCATTATTTACGACCTGGTGAGCTAGTGAAATAAAGAAGCCATCTACTTATAACATATCTTCTCTAACAAAAATGCCCCCATATATACCCTTTATAAAAACTAATAACTTTCCTTAAGTTTTTTTTCCTGGGTAGTTTGGTTTCGTACTGAAAAGTTCTGTCTACTCATCAGGTACGACTAAATCACAAAAATACAGTTCGAACTTTATATGTTAAGTATAAAGTAAGACCGTACTGGTTTAGCGAATTATTACATTCCCAAAAAAAAAAACTCATTAAATGTGTTAAGAGACACATACGTGGAAATTGTTTGCAAATAAATTTGGTAGAATTGTTTTTAAATGTATTTGTGCTTTTGATCATCAGAAAATCTGCTTTTATGAAGATATTAGTCGAATCCGAAAGTGCGTCATTCATTTAACAATAAAAAGCGCCTCAAAAATATTTTGGCTTGCCCACAAAAACGGTAAGTACAGTTTCTGAAAATTATAACATTTTAAAGAAGAAATAGTATTCCCAAATAATGAAATTATCGATTGAAAGTTTAATCCTTAATCGTTTCCCTATCAAGAATAACTGCTAAAATTTTAGTACGGTAAAAAAACAAGTATCATGTAGCTTCAATCGTCCATCTGGTCTAATTTACGACCTTCCCAAAACACCAGAGCAGCATTACTAAAAACCATCAATTTTTTTTTGTATTTTTAATTTTTTCTTTTCTTTTTTAGAAATTAAAACAATGATTTCCCAATCCAATTTTCCGTAATCTAAATAATAAACTTTCCTTTGTGAAATTTTAGTTTTTTTTTATTGTTGTTGTTTTTGTTGTTGTATTTTCATCTTACAAGAATAATCCATTAAATTACTTATTTTTTTTCTGTTCTGAGGTTATAAAAATCTAGAGCACAAAAAAAAATTATTTCACATCATTTCCAACATCAAATACAATAATAGTATTCCCCCAATTTTACTATCACCCACGCCCCGGTTCTATACATCTTTTCCTTTTTTTTTTCCATTTACCAACAAATCGTAAAATTTGTAATTAAATCAATTCACACAAAACATAACACACCCTTTGTACATAATATACAAGATAGAAAGATCACGAAAGTGGAAAATAAATGTTTCACACATCAATTTTGCGTTTACGGCACCGCACTCGAAGTGAACAATCAACAGAATTATATCGACGTGTTTGTGGAGTACACATGTCGACGACGACGGAGAAGTCATTAAACCAAATGAAAATATCAGATTTTCGGTTATTTTTTTTGTTCAAAAGCGATTTGATGGTTTTACTGTTAAATATTTGATTTTCTTTTATTTTTAGTGAAGGATTAAAATCCTTTAAGACGATGATGATGATGATGCTCGCAATTTTATTTTTCATCTTGATATACATTATACACCACACCACAAACGACTGTTATATATTTTCACTTTAAATCTCATTTTAGATCAATTAACTTTGTTTCTTTTGTGCTATATGAATAGGTTGCTTTTAGTTCCTTGTCGCCGTTGATAATATCAACGACATAATTTTATAAGACATTTTCAATATTATGTATATCTACGTATATGCGATATCGCTCTTGTCAATATGTGAAGAGTTAGAGTGGGCGGAAAAACTGGTGAATATGGCAATATTTTCCTCTCATTGATTTGATTGTTAAGAGAAATTCTAGTCACGTTTAATCAAGATTACATTTATTATTATGGAATTTTTGTTGTTTTGACACCCACAACCCATCCCCATTTTTGATTGCTATTTGGCTTTAACTTATTTATGCGTGTGTGTATGGGTAAAATGGAAAAATACACTTTGCGAATATAATGATGGATAAATTCAGTTAGAAGGATATTGATACAAATGAAATTTGTATTGTCTAACAATGTTATTGGTTTACCATTAGATTTGTTTTGTGGCTGTATATCTAGAAAAAAATTTAAGGGTCGATTAACACGTATGATGTTATCTGATTAGTAAAGGATGACCCAATGTTAATTGGATTTTTTGATTTCATCAAGTAAATAGAGAATAAAATCTGCCAATTTCGCCATCAATGACCAAACTCAGACATGTTTTAATCTTTATTCTACTTTTCCTTTCCATATCCCCCCCAGTTTTATAATCCTTCCCAAATTGTTTTAATCCAACTTTATTACTATCGCAACACACAGCAGAAAAAAAAAATTTAATTTTTTTATTTTTTTGGAGAAGGAGTAAAGTGCAAATATTCGCCACACGTCTCTCTTCATCGAAATTTTATCATGTAACAATTGCTACACAGTGTTTATCTCGCAATTTGTTGTTATTTTGTATATGTACACTGTGTGGTGCGGCTCCGGTTGCAAAATTGTTTACAAACGAAATGGATGAAAAACCAAAAAAAAAAGAAAAAAGCTTTTCATCTCTATAATTATACATTGTTTTTCTATTCTTGTTGTATTTGTTTTTCGTGTTAACACTTCTGGTAAGACTTTTTTTGTTTTTTTTTTTCGTATTATTTTGGCAGAAAATAAAAATCCAGCGGAATAAATGATATAATTCACACAAGAATTTCCAGAATATTTCAACCAAAGCGGTGTATATAGCCAAGCATCTAGCACAAAACAACAACAAAATAAATAAATAAAATGGAAAATGTGAAAATCTGTGTTGATTAAAATGTATTTGGTGTAGTATATATGGTGTAAGAATTTATCTTCACTGTTTCGGTTCATGTTACACAGTATATATTTGGTTTCCATCTCATTCCCGGAACACAAGGAAATTCGGTGAAAATTAGTAAAATTTTATTTTCGGTTTATCTTATTGAATATAGTTTTTTGTACATTATTTCAACGAAAATCTCCAACTCTTTGTGTATGTATGTATGTTAGTTTACGGGTGAATACATTTTCAAAGGACAGTAAAAAAGTTTTCGTTCTCGATTGTAAGATGAAAACGTTGAGATAGGGTTACATAAAATGTTACTATATTGTTTTGCCAAAAAAAAGGTTTTAAGTGAATTTAAACTACATCCTTCCTAAACATAATTTATACCTTATGCAAAATATATGAAACTGCAGAAGATATCGTGTATAATATTTTTAATTAATTTCAGTCCGACAAAAGTTTAATTAATTTCTAAATATTTTTTTGTACATTATAATTTGAAGCACTGTTTTTTAAACTTAAAGCTAACATAAAATTGGAAGCTATAGTGGAAAAACTATTTGGTGAAGCATCAAAAAGTTGACTGTTAAGTTGCAATGAAATAAAACTCCTATTCAATTGCGTAAATCCAAAAACTAAACAATTCAAATATGTCCACCCACTTTTTAAACCATGCAGACCTCGTGTAAACATGTAGACTATAGGCATACATTGATTGATTGGTATTGATTACCTCTTTACATACCAGCCATCCAGCCATACTCTCTTTAGTGTATTTAATGTTAAAAACAAGGAACAACTTAAACGCACAGTCAACAGCAGCGACAACGCTTAAAAGTTTATATTTTATTCCATCTATTTTTGTTCCATATTTTTTTTTATTTTAACTCTAAACGATATATTTTTGTAGTCGGCCTGGCAATCCATGCAAGAGATGGAAAGATGGATAATTTTTTGTATCTGAAAAAACTGGGGATAAAATGTGTATTCTTAGAGATCGGATTTTTTATTTGAAGAAACTTACCGATGGTCGTGTTTCTTTGCTGTTGAAATTATTTGAAATTTTTTTGCATGAAGCGTGGGCTATTAACCTCGTAGAAGAAAAATTATCTCACTGATAAATTTGTCAATGCCAACGAAAAGTTTGCCGCTTGCGGAGGTTCTCATGACTTTGAAAATTCTTGCCTCCCGATTTCATATCCACTTGAGGTGAAATGAGGTGCGTGATGATTTAGGCTTAATTGGTGATTCCGTGTTTCGAAACAGTCAGGTTGTTCGAGATTTTGGAGATTATTCGAGTATGTTTGAGAATTTAGGGTGTATTTGATAGTCCAATGTTACTCAAGAATTTTAGAGCCTATATCAAAGAATACGATTGTTCGATATTTAAAAAACTATCCGATAAGATCCGAGGGTTCTATTCTTATTGAAGAGATTAATGAAGATTTTTGAATTTTTTTTTTGGGTAATCGAGATTATTCCGCGTTTGCTTCAAAATTTCTTAAGTTTTTCGACCTTCTTAGGTTTATTCGAGATTTTAAAAGATTCTCGAATTTTGTAAGGTAATACGCTAAGCTTTATATTTAAATTTCGATGTTTGTACGATTTCCTATAGGCTCTTCGAAATTATTCAAGAATGTCCAGGATATTTCCGTGATAAGCACGTATAAGATTTCTTTTGGTTTTACATACTTATGGATAATTCGAAATTTGAGAACTTTGAAGAATATTCAAAATGCTTTAAAAATTCGAGATTTTTGAGATTATTTCAAAATTCTTGGTATTTTCCAAATTATATTCTAAATTTGTAGTGATTTTTCGATATATTTAGAAATAGTCATAGCATACAGTTGCAATATGTTTCGTTTTATTTGAGGCCATTCAAATTAATCACGTTCTGTTTCATCTACTTTTGAACGATGGCCCGAATATGTCCATAAAGTTAAAACTGAGTAAACCAATTGATTTTCTTACACATGGAATGCTCGAAAATGGAAACACTTTTTAGATGAAAGATATTTACATTGAGAACAAATATTCTGAATTTTATCCAAAATTCCGTTGCCTTTTGTAATATAAAATTTCTGAGCAAAATGATTTCAGTTGAAAAGCTTCGATAAGTGCGAGCTCTTAAAATTAAAGTTCTTTAAACATTTTAACGAAGACAGAATTTTTGGAAAGGCACAAAAATTATCGAGGAAGTATAAATAAATTAGCAAGCTTAAAGCTGATTGAAAACAAATAATCTAAATGAATCCCAAAATACCACCTTCCTCTATAATATCAAATTTGAAAGTTAAATGGTTTGGTTTGAAAAGCTCTTAAAACTAAAAGCTGTTGATAATTTACATTGAGAACAAATATTCTAAATCCTACCCAAAATTTCGTCATCCCTTGTAATAATAAATTTCGGAATAAATGGTTTGTTTAAAAAGCTTCGATAAGTGAAAGCTCTTAAAACTAAAGCTCTTGACAATTTTATTAAATACATAATTTGTGCTCAATATTTTAATAAAAACCTGAAAAATGTTAAGTGCAAACTCAAAAATTATGAATTAATTGTCAAGCATAAAGCTTATTGAAAACAAATATTCTAAATTTATTCCAAAATCCCACCTTAGGTGTTTTTATGGTCCTAATCCCACCCAGGAATACTAAATAGTCACAAAATTATGTTAACTAAAACTAAACTAATCTAATAAGCTTAGAAATTTAGAAATTTCGTGGCTGGTTAGTTTTGCTTTCCTATCGCTGTTGGATATTTTAATTTTATTGTACGTAACAATAATGGATACGGCGTACAATACTAATTTATTGTGTCAATGCCAATGTGAAACTCCTAAACACAATCCTCTAAAGCGCACAAAACACAGCCACTATCAATACAATTTTGTATATGGGGAATTCCATATTAGTCATCGGGACATTTCTAAAAATTTACATTTTTTATTTTATTAATTTAACCCACAAAGAATTTTTTGTTTTGAAAAGTGTCCAGCCAATAAGTAAGGTTGATACCTCTTACATCATTTAGAAATATTTTGTCCATCTTTCCTCCAAATAAATTTTAATTTGCATATTTTAAGAAATGATTTAGAATGATAAGCGGTCCGAAAAAAGGTAGTTTTTAGAGTTAAGAGCTGTTTCTGTAAATATTTTTTGGGTTTCATTTTACGTGGAATTCCCAATATCCAGACACACCTCCACTGCGGTAATTTTATATTTAATTTTTCTGCGTATTAATTTTACTACGACGTGTGAAAGTGGAATGACTAAGGCAATTTTAATTTTTAATTTGTTTTTATTTGTTGTGGTTGATAAAAAAAAATTGAATAGAGCAAAATAATAAAACAAAACAAATGGAAAAAGATAGCAAATCCAATATTCATTCGCCCTATTATCAATGAATCCGTCAATTAGACCACTAATCAATCTGTCAGGGCAGCACCACCACCGTGTAACCAAAAAGGATTGTCAACTGTTTTGTTTAAGTACCCTTCACGATAATGTTTAACTGACAAAGTTCAACGACTCTTTTCCTGGAACATTGCTAACAATGTTACAAAGGTATCAGCAAAAAATATTGAATCTTACCACTGCCTGTTGATGGTTCTAGGCTTGAAGACGAACTTTAACGGCATCGATAAATAATATCCGGGAAATTAATCTCTTCATTCAACCAGTTAGCGTTATTTGAAATAAAAACGTTATTGGCGCGGTATCCCTTTTTCCACCTTAAAAAATAAGGCACAAAAAGAAAATTTGTAACATATTCCACGACCGATTTTGTTGCAATTTAATCTCCATTAATTGTACTAAAATAATCCTTTAAAAACTCCAAAACACGATTTTTGCGTTGTTATATTTTATCCTTTGTGTGCAAAATCATAATTCCTAATGGTTCCATACTAATAAATACTTTTTGTGATTTAACTAAGTAGTTTTGTGATTTAAATTTAAGTATTCTTTGCAGCTATGCGTACAACATTTACAATATTTCCGCTAATCCGGAGACTGATTATCCGATTTACGGGTTAAGAATGCTAATATTCTATGTATGCTATTAAGTGGACGTGGGCGTTTGAAATTCGTCCTGTATGTTACTAAGGATGTATAAGCAGAATTGTAAATATTAGTCACGTTCTCAGAAGTCCCAGGGATGCGATGTATATTACTCAACGAATCCTCAGGTTAGTGCACATTTTTTAATGGAAATTACATGCATTACTGTATATTGTTGGACGGGAAGTAAAGATATTTTTGTCAGATAACATTTTTGAGGGTACCAATTGCTTGCTGAAGGATTGTACTTTTCGACCATATATTTAGTTCTGTAATTTATTATTATTTTATATGAAATAGTAAAAATTTTAGGTTTCGATCGCGAATCTGGGAAAATTAACCACTGTGGTGTGCTTCAAAGGATATTAAAAAAAATATATATGTCTTTAGGGTGGCCCGTTTTCTGTGCCGGGCAGTGTATTTTGTTGTATTATTTTCCAGCAAACACTGATATTAGACTTTTCCCACAGAAACTCAAACATTACGTAAAACATATAATAAATAATCGTTGCGTTAAAATATGTTCCGCATAATATGTTTTTGAAAATATTCTTTTGGATGTTTAACTTGTTTTATAGTTTCATAGTCTAAAGCACGGACATAAATACGACAGCAATAATTAGATTCAATTATATTCTTTCAATTATATTTTTTATTTAAGGAGGAACAATCCAATAACAATGTGGTTGTCAGTCATGGCGCGGGTAGTGATTTGAAATGCACCCAAAGATGCATCTATGCCCCATAAAAAATAGTTTTTCTGTGGATCTAAAAATTCTGATATGATAACAATGATAACCGGAATCGAAATCATAGTATAGGTCGTTTGTACAATAGAGGTTTCATTTTTATTGGCATTTTAAATTTTACTCCCCAATTATGCACCAAATTAAGAAACAATATTTAAGTTTTAAGATTATACATTTTGATTCGATGTGAAGCAATATAAACTACTAAAAGTATTATTATCGTTACGTTTATCAGGTCAATTACATTAATTTTATTAACAAATCAAATACAATAAAAACGTCTGCAACGGTTCAAAAAACCAATCGCGCAATAAACCAAAATCACCCCTCAGTTAAATCCAAGCGACTTGATATCACGAATATTTTTATGAGCTCATGAAAGTTAATTCACACCGCAATTAAGTTATTAAAAATCTACAAAAAAAAATACTACCATTTGCACATTGGTAGTCAGATAAACATGCTCCTTATGTATACACTCTACATTCGTGTTGCTTCATTTAACCATAAATTCTACTTTGATTCCCTTGATGATTTGAAACTACTTTACATTATCCTTATGAAAAAGCCATAATGCCAAGAACAAAAAATAAATAAAACAACAACAATGGAAATCTTTTATAAAATCATGTCACGTAGCGTCATCATCATCAACATCGTGTACTATATCCTCATATGTGAGTGTTTGATCACCGCACTTATATACAATATTAAATATAGGAGGGGGGGTTTGGTTTTTATTTTATCATAAATTTAAAAGATCCTTTATAAATATTTGTATAGTGTATCTGTGCGAGGCAATGTCTCATAAATTATCATTAAAAAGCATCCATATGATTTATTGGATTCATCTCGCATATACGCGATGCTTAAGACAAAAACCAAGAAAGTTCATTAATATTATCGACTTTGTGCCAGCCATCGAAATCCATCCACTTTAAAATTTCCATCACGTTTTTTTTTTATCCGCGCTAAATGAGATTATATTTTTTTTATCTATCTCGGCGAGCTTTAAGCATTGTATACGACGAAACACATATGAAAATGAAAATGAACACAAAGAAGAATAAGTAGAAGATAAAAATTAATTTGCTTATAAATCAAAGTTCAAGGAATTTATTTTAATAAAAATCCTTTTATTTTATTCCGACTCGTCGTATATTTATACAAGTGGTATAGTGTCTTGAACGGAATTTTAAAATTAATTTTTGTGAAAATGAAAATTAGATTTATTGGTAGAGACGCAAAACCAATAACAACAATTTGGTGATGAATAGTGTGGAAAATGATAAAAAAAAAACTACGAAATTAATTGAAGAAAATTAGACAATTTATTGCATTTGGTGGCAAATTTAATTCAATTGTTTTCATGGGGAAACCATTAATTTACAGTTGTCGATATAGAATTTTAATTAACACCGTGTGGCGACCAACATAAAGATTTATTATTAATTATATGTAGTTCATCACATCTTATATCATAATTATACTTAATAATGATTTAATGAGATGAATTTGTATACTCACAGCATACATAAATGTAATCCAGTTTTACTACATTAAATTATGTATATCATAATTTTTATTTTTATTTGACATACAAAGTAAGTGCCATCCTTCCATCAATAGAGATGTCTCAATTTAATCGATACAAATATTATACATGGCGCATGCAACAGACTATGTACCTACATATATACAAAGACGCGCAGAGCACAAACGGATAATTTAATGATAACAAACTGAAATGTATAAAAATCGCGTGTTAATTAGAAATCAATTTTATGGATTTATTTTTTTTTTGCTGTGCAGAAGTTTACTGCTGCTTTTTTTTGTTTACATTCCAATATAACAAATAGCCATGTATTAACTTTATATAGATGGTTTGTTGGTTTGTTGGTTGGTTGGCTGGTTTGGATGACGCAGGCACGCGACTTAATAATTTAAATAATAATAAATAATTAGATTAATCATTAAATAATTACTGTTATCGTGTTTGTTGATCGTTGACATGCTAGGCAATTTGAAGTACATAATTTATGTGTATGTGTTATGTGAATTGCGATGATAATTATTTAATGAGTTATATGAACAAGATCAGTAATTTAGATCACATAATGTTATAATTTAATTTAACGATTGAGTGATATGATGATTAACTTGTTTTATAATTGAATGTATGCATGTATGTATTTTATATACACATGGAAACTAAAACACTTCATTGGTTAAAGTTAGTAAAGAATATTAGGCAAATTGAGGCCTACAAAGAGTACAGGATAACGATTATTGTATGATCAAACAATAGGTTTTCAAACACATTTTTGATATTTAAAAGTTTTCAAAAAAAAAAAAAAAATGCTTCACACTCCTCCTTAAGATGAGACTGAAGACTCAAATAACATTTTCTACCCCCCTTTGGTTTATTTTTTATTTTTTATTTTAACTATATGATCCTTGTTATGTTTTCGCTTGCTGTAATGAATGGTATACATAAAAATAGGAAAGAGTTTATGGCCACATTTCCTTGACCAAAGGGACTAATCCCCATCCCCGGTTTAACCGCCGGAACTCGGTTTTCTTGTGGGTATCTGGGACCATGTACTGCTACAGAACCAATAATTATTATCGCATTCAGCCGTCTCAAATTAATGTAATTTTTTTTTTTATATTGAAATTATGTATTTACGAGTATTAACTAAATTAGACGACACCAGTGCTTAGTTTCAGTCGATTGTTATGGACTACCTTATGATTTCTTCCAATTAAAATTGTAGTATTTTCGGGTGAATTTGTTTTTACAATTCTATATGGTCCTAGGCACGGCAAATTTGTTTAAAGATTGTTCGTTTCGGAACCAATCAAAATCGTCGATTTGAAACTTTTGTTTGTTATTCAATATTCCTTAGCTAGCTGATATAATTTTTGTAATTTGAATTTGAAATCATATAAGAAATCGTCGAAATTATACAGTGTAATGGTAGATGTGGTAAACCCTGTAGAAGTATGTGGGTTTGTATTGTAAGTAAACATACCGCACGACGCCAACCAATTGTCCTAATCTGCATTCGCTTGACCAACAAAGTGACGTAGGTAATCCAGTAAAGTTCGATGCGACCTTTCCAGTGATCCATGTGTTTGTGGGTGAAATGCGATGGTATTTATTTTTTTTATATTTAGCATTTCACAACAATTTTGGAACATATCATAAAGTTTTTATTTATTTATTTATTAATTGTTAACATTAATCAAAAAAGTTAACAACCAGATTATCCAGTGGTTTTAATGTCCCTTTAAGGATAATCTGAGTTGATAACCAAAAAAATTAAAACAAAGAAATACATTTAATTAAATTAGTAACACAGTATGTAAATATATAAAACAATAATCATAATAATAATTACAAAATATAATACATAATGTCAATGTCTAGAAACTAAAAATACAATTCAAGATTTTTCTTAAAATAATTCTTGACATTTTTTTAAATCTAAGAAATGTTTCAGATCTTTTTATATCTCCCGGTATCTGATTATAAGTATATTATTGTACCAACAATGTAATTGAATTTTTTCCAAATTCAGTTTTAATGTGGCGGTAAACAATTCCATTTCAATTCCTAGTTGCGTGGAGATGATAAAAATATTCAAAATTAAGGTTAGACATAACTGAAGATATATTTATTGTTTTGAATAATATAATTCTTTGGAGGCACATGAAGTCTATAAATAGCATTTATGATTTTTTTTTTGCATTACTTTTAGTTTTTTTAGCCTAGTTGAACTAGCTGTTCCATATATAAGAAGACCGATAGCTGGCTCGTGAATGAATGAAGGAGAAATAAATCATTAGTAAAACCCAAGTTGGAATAAAATAAGATAACTTCCTCAGTAATCCGACAAGCGGAGCAATTCTACTGATAATTATGTTAATATGATCCTCCCATGAATTTACTGCCAATTGACCGTAAACAATTGATCATGAACAATTGATCGTACAACAATATTGATCGTACAACAATTGACCGTGGAAAAAATTTATCGTGGATACAATTGATCGTATGAACAATTGATCGTGGATACAATTGATCGTATAGACAATTGAACGTGGATCAGTTGATCGTATGGACAATTGATCGTGGATCAGTTGATCGTATGGACAATTCATCGTGGATCAGTTGATCGTTGATACTTCGCTGTTTCTTGACCGATTATGATAAAATTTGACATGAACGATATAAATGGGATTCTCAAATGATTTTTTGACAAGGCTCTGGAATGTGGCCAATTAAGGTAGAACTTCGCTGTTTCTTGACCGATTATGATGAAATTTGACATGGGCGATGGTAATCGGATTCTAAAATGATTTTTGGATAAAGTTCTGGAATACGGGTAATTAAGGTGGAACTTCGCTGTTTGGCATTACAAAATCTTCCAAGTACAAAATCTTGCATTTGAAAATTTTTCAGTTTTAGTATCCGTTCCTGCCTTTAGTATCTAACATAATATTGCTTATTCATAAAATTTCATTTCTCAATTGAAAATTCAAATAAGTCAGTGTTGAGTCTAGATTAAATTATTGCAGTTTTATTCACAAAAAAAATAAGAAAAGAATTTAGTTAATGGAGATTTAAAGTCAGAATGGAAATTTCCTTTTTCCAGAATATTTCAGCAAAATATTCTGGATAAGGGAGATTTAATCTTCATTTTCCAGAATTTAAATTTTCGTTTCTGGTTAATGCATATTTAATATTAGATTAGAATGGAAATCTCCATTTTCCAGATTATTTCAGCAAAATATTCTGGATAAGGAAGATTTAATCTTCATTTTCCAGAATTTAAATTTTCGTTTCTGGTTAATGCCGATTTAATATTAGAATTAGAATGAAAATTTCATTTTCCAGAATTTAAATTTTGGTTTATGGTTAATGCGTGTAACTGTTAACCGTGTAATTGGCCATATTCCAGAACATTGTCCAAAAATCATTTTAGAATCCTATTCACAAAAAAAATAAGAAAAGAATTTAGTTAATGGAGATTTAAAGTCAGAATGGAAATTTCCTTTTTCCAGAATATTTCAGCAAAATATTCTGGATAAGGGAGATTTAATCTTCATTTTCCAGAATTTAAATTTTCGTTTCTGGTTAATGCATATTTAATATTAGATTAGAATGGAAATCTCCATTTTCCAGATTATTTCAGCAAAATATTCTGGATAAGGAAGATTTAATCTTCATTTTCCAGAATTTAAATTTTCGTTTCTGGTTAATGCCGATTTAATATTAGAATTAGAATGAAAATTTCATTTTCCAGAATTTAAATTTTGGTTTATGGTTAATGCGTGTAACTGTTAACCGTGTAACTGGCCATATTCCAGAACATTGTCCAAAAATCATTTTAGAATCCCATTTACACCGCCCATGTCAAATTTCATTATAATCGGTCAAGAAACAGCGAAGTTCTACCTTAATTGGCCACATTCCAGAACTTGAATTGTCCATACGATCAATTGTCCATACGATTAATTGTCCATAAGAACACCCTCCCAACAAAAAAAATGTATACGTCAAATACGTAACATAAAAGTTCCGTTTACGTACATTTTTTTAAAGCTACAGCACTGCCTCTCGTGAGTGGTAAAAAAGGCAACCATATTTATATACGTAAAAAAATAACAACCATTTTTGTTTTGGCTTTTCTCGCTGTATATTACGTAAAAAAGTTAATTGTGTAACACCGTCTATTTTGATGCCAAGCATTCATACAAATTTTTAATATTTTAAGTGGGTGTTTATAGTGAAGTTTTGATAATAGATTTTTTAATATTAATAATTGATTAAGTATTGTATTAGTAGTTTTACTATTGTGCTTTATTATATTTAGCGTATTAAATAAATTTGTAATAGTGTTATAAAAGTATATTATAGTATATTATAAAATTAAAACTTTGTTTATTTTAGATTATTATTTTTTAAATATATAAATAAAATATAAGTTATAACTAAATCATGTTTGCCTTTTAATTTAAAAAAAATTATTTTTGAATGTGCAGGCTACTGTTAATTTATATCAATGCTTGGATGTAATAGAATTGAACTGTTTTGATGTAACTTTTACGAATCGCAAATGAGTATCAAATATGTTACATAATTGCTATTCGTAAAAGTTACACAGAAACTGTTCAATTATGTTACGCCTAAGCGAATAAAAAATGTAACATTTATTTGCTTCATTTCTCTTGTGACAAATGTTTCGGTTACGTATCATTTCTATTACACAAATACGTTACGTTTACGAAGACTTTAGTATTAGGAAGCCTTCGTAAATGTTACGTTTATGTTACGCTATGTTTGAAGGGAACTGTCCATACGATCAATTGTTCATACGATCAATTGTGTCTACGATCAATTGTTCACGTTCAATTGTAACGCGAAAAATTGTTTACGATCTATTGACCGGAACCCCCTCCCATGACATATGAATATCAAATGTAACCCCTAGATATTTAAATAAATTAACTGTTGCGATATTATTGTTATTCACTGTAAGTGGAGATAACGTAATTGATTTATAAGGAGAGTGAAAAATCATATATTTAGTTTTCGAAATGTTAAGTGAAATCAGATTAGATTTCAAATAGTCTAATAAAATAAAACGATCATGTTCCATGTTGCTCAAGATCGTGCCAGGATCAAGAGTTTCATAAAACAAAGCAGTATCGTCTGTGAATTAAATTGAAGCAGTTCAAATTTTATTATTGTGAACTGAAGCAATAATTCCAGCACGGGCAGCAGTTCTCAATACTCGATGTACATAGAACAAAAAAATGTAACAAATAAATTCGCTTTGGATTTCTTTTTATTTAACAAAATGGCGTTCGCTTTTTATAATATTTATTTTTTCTTCAATATTGTTCACTCTCTGAAGGCTAGCTTTGAAAAGGGAAGTATTTATACAATTTATTTTCCAATTCTTAATTTCTAGGTTGGTAATGATTTATGGTTCATCAGTACATCTAATTACCTGTAGATGTCGTAATAGTGATGAACCATAATTCGTCGAACGCACTCAATTTTACGCATGTTTAAAGTAAATCGCATTTGTAATGTAAACAAAATGTTGAGACGTCAAAATGATTGTGTTCGACATAAACAAATTGGTGAGTATTTATATTTTTTAAACTATTTAACACTAAATAAATTACAACTAATACGTTAAATCATTTCAGAATTCAATTGCTGTTAATGTGAATTAAGATAAGTATTGCTTTTAAGTGTACATTAAATTATTCTAATTTATATTTGTGTAATTCTAGGTTATGATGACATTTATTTTCATTTATAATTATTCTTAATTCTAAATTCTTTTTCTTGTATTTTCAGTTGATGAGCTAAATAGTAGTCTCTTGGTTTGTATTACTGTGTTCAGTCTGCAAAAATTCTAATATGACCTTTTAATGGTAAATTAGGTACATATATCATTAATAAAAATGAGAAACAAAAGTGGTCCCAGAACACTGTCTTGTGGAACACCGCACTTCACATCAAGAATTCTAGTTTCAATTCCACTGAGCACGACATATTGCTCTCTATTTAATAAATAGCTTCCCAGCAAATCAAAAGAAACACCACTTATACCATAACAATATAACTTACTTAAAGGCAAATCACGATCAATACCATCAAAACCTTTTTGTAAATCCAGAAAAAGCGCTCCAACGTACTTTTTATTGTCAAAAGCAGTATAAATCATACCTGACCCTTTTCTAAATCCATATTGGTGAGTAAAAAAAAAATTTATAGCTCAAAATATTTACCAATCGGGAAGAAATTCATTTTTCAAAAATTTTCTCAAATACGGATTGGAGAGAGATTGGTCTGTAATTATTAATTAAACAACAGTCTCCTCTCTTCAGAACAGGGATAACCTTACTAATTTTTAAGCAATTGGTAACATATCAGACAACAGATTTGAGAAGGAATCCGCTCTGCATTTCAAGACAGAGTTATTAAGTTTATCAGAACATCCAGCCTTACAGTCACTTAGTGAAAAGATAACGTTAACAACTTCAGCAGATGTAACTGGCGAAAAATACATGGAATCAGAACTTATGAATAGCTCTGTCTGAGTTGATAGATCCACTGATTAAAGCACCAACATTGACAAAGTAACCATTAAAAATGTTAATAATATCACCAATATCACTAATAAATCGCCCATTAAAACAATTGTTTTCAAATTGAACATGTTTATGATTTTTGTTAAGAAATACATTAAAATTTTTCCATAAATCTCTTTGATTCAAATCAACAAACATTTTATTAAAGTAATGTTTCTTAGTGAAATACATTTTTGAGTATAGTATGTAGTTTGGATAATCATTCTAATTCAAATTTGACAGCAACATTACTTGAATTCTGTTTAAATTTTTTTAAAACTTTATTTTACTTACGAATAATTTGCCAGATATTATAATATGCCATCCAAAGGCATACCGTATTTTTAGGCTTGGCATCAACACAAAGTATCGTAGTAAATTTATTAATCAAATCATTGTACACTTTAACAACAATTTCAAGGGTTCTATTTGGATCATGTACATTAAATGGCGTTCCAAGTAGACATTAAAGCTTTTCTTTTACTTTATCAAAGTTAACAATTTTTGCTTATGTAATTAATTTAATTTTGCATAGCAGAAATTTGAGAACAGAAAATTGTGATCACTAATATTGGAATATATGGTAGAACTAAAAACATTTTTGATATTAAAAAAACTAGATACTGCGTGATCTTATTAATTACCACTAGCAGATCGAGTAACATCCGTATTTGTGGTAACCAACCCATAAGTCATTAAAAGATCTATATAGTCAATTACAAAATCATCCGTTTTGTTAACCGGAATATTAATTTGTAAAGTGCACAATTGTTGCACAATTATTCCCGAGTTATGCTTAGAATTCCTTTTAATGTCATCAATATTATCAAAATAAACATTACGACAGCATTTTTTTACTGTATTGCTAAAGTTATTCATATTATAAAAAAAAACAATATGGAAAAAATCCAAAAATTCAATTATCCCCAACATTAATTAAAGCAATACAAAATACTAAATTATAGAACCCCACAAATCCAAATTTAACAATCTTCAATATTAACAACATAACATTGTAATTAAAAATTATTAATGATATCGACCATCCAAACTCAATATTAACAACCAAATACAATACAAAGTTATTGGAAACAGAACTACTAGCATTAGCTACAATTTCATTATTAGATCCTACATTTATTGACGTTGCACGAGTCAAAATATATCAATATAAACTTCACTGGGCTTACCTACTGCTAGAGTAGGCGCTTGGTTTTTTGGATCGGAATAATCCTTGGTTGACTGACATCGCTGAGATGCGGATTCGACATTATTGTTCAACCCAATTTGACTAAGCGCATCGGCATTAGTATTCATTTTACCCGGAGTCCATGTTCATCAATTGTAATCTCTTTCTAATTTGACGTTTTTCGGGATTTTTCATGTTATATATTGTAAATACAGCAAATTTTGGTGGTCCGTAATTATTCGGAACTTCCTTCCGTGATTAATTGACCAAGTAACAGCCAACAACTCCTTATCGGTGGTATCGTAATTTTGTTCAGCCTTAGTAAGCGTTCGACTGGCAAAAGCTAAGTAATTCTTGATTGCGATAGTATACTGAGCCAATCACTATATTACTATCACAGTCGTAATTTTAAATTTTTTCTCGAAATCGAGGAACTGCAACACAGTAGGGTTTGTGATGGTCATTTTCAATTTATCGAAAGCTTCCTCACAATGTGCCATCCACTCATAAATTGCCCCTTTTTTGAGTAATGTCAGTTGTTGCACAGCGCAATACATGATAATCCTTCAATGAATCGAGGGTAGTATCTGACAAGTCCGAAAAATGATTCGACTTCACGACAATTTGTTGGTCTAGAGAAATTTTGAACCGCCCTAATTTTAGATAGATCAGGCTGGACTCCTTCGGTTCCTATAATATGATCAAGATATTTTAGTTCCTTTTTCAAAAATTGGCATTTGTCAGGGTTTAATTTCAAGTGATTTATACGAAGGCATTGAAATAAGTACTTCCGTCAATTTGCGATTGTTTTCCTTAAAGTTTTGCCCATAAACGATAACATCGTCCAAATAAACCAAACATTTGATCCGTTCTAACCAGCTAATACTTTATTCATAAAATTCTGAAACGTTGCCGGATCTCCTTTTAACCCAAACGGCATTCTAGTATATTGATAGTGTGTTGAAAAGCTGTTTTCTTTTTATCACAGTCATCCAGCATTACTTGATGATATCCACTTATTAAGTCGAGAGTTGAAAAGTTTAGTGATTTACCAAATTCGTAAAGTATCTCCAATATGTTTGGTAAAGGAAACATTTTATCGATGGTAACCTAATTTAACCAACGAAAATACATTACTACTCGCCATTTTTTACTACTGTCCGCTGATTTTTTCGGCACAGCCAATAGTGGAAAATTCCATGGGCTTTCACTAGGCTCCACTATGTTTTGAGCTAACATTTCGTCAACTTGCCTGTTGACATCTTCCTTGAGTGTGTGCGGTAAATTTTGAATTTGAATTGTATGTTTTACTACATCAGTTGCTGCAAATATATCTCCTTCGAGGTGGAATACATCATTATAATCTCGACATAGTTCCAATATCATCCCCTTTCCTTCTTTATTCTGTAGTGACTCACTCATTGCAATTACATAAATTAATTGTTTATATCTCTTTGCGTAACTTATTTGCATTTGCCATCTAGCGTAAATGACATGGACATAAAATATAATGGAACACTAAATTATATTTTGTGATATTCGCTCCATCTCATTTTCAGTAGCTTTCTCCTAATTCTATTTTGGATTTGACATTGTTCTGTTTACTCCATCTCGTTTTCGTTTTAATAACGACGATTTGGCATACGATTCTTCTCGTATGCCAAATTGCCAACACCAAAAAATTGCAAGACAGAGACAACAACATACAAAAAAAAAACAATCTACTTTGAAAGAAGAAAATTCTTCATCGTGTCAGATAGAACAAATTTTGCTCTTGAGTTTTCAACACGAAAAAACAATTTTTACGGTGACAAGTTGGCGTCATTATTTTTGATAAAATAATATTCGCGAAAATAAAGTATTGTAGTGCTGATTGGTATTTTAAAAATAAGTTTATATAATTAAATTAATAAGTATAAGTAAATTTCTATAAAATAAACTTATAATAGTGAGAAATCTGTGTCCAATAAAATTTGGTTTTTTATTCATTGGTACTCACCATTTTTCGCAACGTCATTTTGTGTTCGATTTGTCCCACGTAAAATATTGCGGCACTTTAAAATATAGCAATGTCTTTGCAAAGTCGTCTCTTTTGCACAGTTCAAAGAATTCTGTTAAAGTAGTTTTTGGTGGATTTGCTAGGCGGTCTTCTTAGATTGTTTTCATTAAAGTAAACTCTTTGGCCATTCTCCAAATGTACATCAAGGTGCATCACAGTTGAGTAGCGTTCGTGAATTGGAAATCCAAAAGTACGCCACGCAGCTTCATAACTACTTATATACTGGCCTGGTTGATATTCGGTAATTTCATCCACATTATTGTCACGGGATTGAGCGGCAAATACACCTTGATCAGAGCCCTTGTGTACGTATTTGAGAATGAACTTGATCGATTTCACTGCGTTGCAACACCCAACGTTAATACGGGCATCAAACATCTTCAAAAGTAATGGACTGTAGGGGACAATCCATCTATTATCAAGCTCAACTTCTTGAGTTTCACGCCCTGACCTTAATTTAACTTATGCTGTAAATCCACCATCTTCAGGCTTACAGCGACGGTAGAGCGGATAACCATCAGTCGCTGTTTGCGTTTCGCTTTTCAGTGGTCGGGCAAACATCTATGTGCACTTTCCATCCTTCATGCATGGTGACTTTGGATTCAACGAACCGCACGGACCGTGCACCAGGTTTTTCATAACGATATCGTTCTTGTAGATTTTCGTCTAATGCAGATTTGAATGTCCTCACGTAGTGATTGTATTCATGTAACATCTTCTGAAGTGATATGATTAATTTCTTATTGATCCCAGGTATAATGGAGCAACGACGTTGAGCTTCTGCTTCTTCATCACCACAAAAAATAAATCTGTAGGAATTTCGCATCTTCGTGAGGCAGCGGAAGAAATGAACCGCCTTTGTGATCCATTTAGGCTTGTATGGAGGAAGTTGCCATGAGCCCTTTGTTTTTATTCATTGGCACGGATGTACCAAAAGAAGTCATCTGAAAGCTTGAATTGTATTTCCATATAAGATTGAGAAACTCACCATTCACCAGTCAATACGACGTTTACTGCTTCACTAAAATATGATTTGCATTTGAAAATTCATGTCAAACAAAAACAGACATTTCCGTTCATCGTATCATAGCAACTTTTTCTTTTTTATGTCGAATTCGATTGAAGGAAAATTTGCACTCGAAGTGTAAAAAGAGTACTCGATTGGCTGTCAAACTGTCTTATTGAAGAAAAAAATTGCGTTAAGGGTAAACATTTTTTGTATACTAGTTTTGCACTAGCGCAATTTTTGCTACTCTAGCTTTTTTGGTCGAGTAACCCCTCTTTTTACACACACCAACAAATATGACAATGCCATTTTGTGTAATGACATTTTGAATTATGACGATTTATGACATTTGGATTTGTCGTTTTTTTTTTTTTTTTTTTTTTGTTAAAATAAATTTTATTTATTTATTTAATGTTATTACAATCGTCTCCTGGACTAATGAGCTCAACATAGTTTGAATGCTCAACATGGTTTGAATGATTTGGAGGATAAACAATAAATCGTGGTATGGCTACGGACCATCTTGTGTCTATGCCTGGTCCTAGTGGACCGCCACCTAAACCTTACCTAACCTAAGACTATTTTACTTACCGTAATTATCAGCTTTAATATTTCAAACTTAATTTTTATCATTTCGTTTTATTTTAAACGCAAACTGCGAAACAACAAAACCGAGCAATTTCGAAACCAAAAAATATTTCCGAGTTGAACAACTAAATACTTGAAGTTTGATATATATTTTAATTTTGCTTGTTGAAAAATAGTTATTCGTATCGTTTCGTTTTTCGCTCTAATGAGGCTGACCTAGAAATTTTTCCGGCTGGTTTATTTTACCACACCACTATTGCTCTCAAACCTATTCATTCACACAAAAGAAATAATTTAACAACATTTCTTAGACCAATTTCCTCTGAACTGTCCATAGTAAGAATCATAGTTATTAGGGCTAGCCCCGTTCCCGAACCTTTTACATTCCCGGAAAACGGGATTGTGATTTTGTGAATCCAGGGATTTCCCGGGATTCGGGACAAGGCAAGGTTTTTATCCAATACCTAATTATGCATATGTGATATTAAAATTCATCCAAATTCTCTTACCATGTGAAATCTGCCGAAGGAAACTCAAGATATTGCCAACCGTTGGCGGAGCTGAATGCGCCCAACGATGATTTAATTTTTGTTAGGATTCTATCCGCTAATGGAAAATTTCTCTCATTTTCGGTGGAGGGTTGCGTCATCGAATAGCCGATATAAAAATCGAGTCCTTTCCTATTCTCATTTAACATGGAGCCAGAATTGGAATTCTGGAGACCATAAAAAATAGGTCTTGAGACTAAATTAATTTTGGCTCTAGAAAAAAGTCTTGAAACTGGGTGCGCTAAATATCGTAATTGTGCTAATTTAGTTTGTACCTGAAAAGATAGGCCCTTACTTAATTTAGGTCTCGGGACTTTGTTGATACCTAATTTTCAATTGTTCAAATGACCCTAATTTGTAAACCACCACCTTGAGCAGAAACAACCAACGCTAATTAATTTAGGTTCTTTGAACAGGAGTTTTGATATTTACATTACATTTGTTGCTATATAATGAACAACAAAGGCAATTATAAATTTAATTGCTCACTTTTATTAATCTTGATTTATACATATGTATTATAATATTTAAAATGGCGACATCAAGAAAAATAGTTGCTCAATTATTTTAATAAACTGAAAAGTGTGGAATACTCATTCACCAAAAGTCCACAGTGAAAATGCCATTACTTCAAATAAAAACAATTATTAAAAAAAATAATTGTCCATTCAGAACCCTATTTTTCAGCTAATTTTTTAAAATGGTGTAAACTGTTAGAACCTAATTAGTTTTGCTCAATGCTTAAGCTGAGTAGTGAACTCATTCTGAATGGTAAGGAATTATTAAATCAAAGTAGCTCATTTTTTTTACTTTTAATTGTTCTAAGTTAAGTCAAGGAAAGCAAAACAAACTGTACTTATTATCAGAAATTTCCTTTCGAGGGTTGCTCAATTATTCTGTGGGAAACATTAAATTGAGGTTAAACCGCCTTTGACTTGAATTTGGTTAACAATAATGATTACAGATTACCTATTTAGCACACAAATTTTAGAGGCTAAAATTAATTACTCAGTTTACAAAGTTGCAAAAAAATTATGCAATCTTTAGCTTAATTAGTTTTGCTTAAATCAAAGTTGAACCCAACATTAATCGAGTTGAACAATTTTTAGGTTATGTATTAAAATTAAACCATGGATTTGGTATCCAAATTCGTAATGTTACTCAAAATAATGAAGGAAGTAGCATGCAGAATATATTGCTCAGTTCGTACTTTTAAATTTTTTTTATAAGTAGGTATTTTAAACGGAAATCTGCAATGCTCCAAGTACTTAACATAAATTCACATAACGTACAATTGTCTATTTATATTACTTTAATTTAAAGTGGATTTGTTCTAAATTGCTGATAATTTAGACTAGAGCATGTAACTTAGTAATACATTTTCTACAAGTTGCTCATTTTATAAATATGTTGTTCAGTTTTATATTTTGATATCTTCCACACAAAATAAAATTCTATTTTTACTAAGAAATTTTTAATAAGTAAAACTATGTAGCTCATTGTTGTGATTCACTATGTTATTATACATTTACGTCATTCACACAAACCCTTAAACTGCAACTGCAATAATTATACACCATCCGAACTCAGCCTAAAATTGCTATTTAAATAAATTGTATTGACAGATTGTAAAATGTTAAAATGTTAGTTAGCTTTGTGATCGTCCAGGCAGAACGTTATTAATAAAATATGTACGAGAAATAAACGTTCTTATTCTGCTAGTTTCATTGGTGTATTAAAATACATTATTGGCGACGAGAAAATTTGAATCCAAAATTATACTGCGACATTGTTTGTAAAGTTGTGTTATCGCGATGGATGAAAAAGCACTGGAGAAAATTTTAGAAACACAACGGAAATCGTTTGAAAAAATTACGGCGGAAAATCGGGCGTATATTGAGGCAACTCTTGCGACTAGAATAATGCCGGCATCAAATGTGTGGCAATTTCGGTCTTTTAATAAGAATGTTGAAACATGGAGCAATTACCTGTTGCAAATGGATCAACATTTTCTTGCGTGTAGTGTAACAGAGGAAAATCAAAAACGAGCATGTTTTTTGTCATGGTGTTCTAACGGTATGTTGGAGGAAGTTCAAAAACTGTTCGGCGGTGCCGATATCAAAAAAAGAACATACAAGGAGCTAACGGTAAAGCTAACTGAATTTTATTCGTCGAAAATTCATATACTAGGTGCTAGATACGAATTTAACCGTACCTTGATGAAGCCTAATCAAACGTATAAGGAATGGGTTGCTGATTTGCGGGGCGTGGCACGGAATTGTGGATTTTCTTGTAGTGTGGCCACGTGCAATGCATCATTCGTTGATTTCATGATTCGTGACATGATTGTGATTAATACTCCACATGCTCCAGTTAGAACAGCTGCATTATCGAAAACAAATGCAACACTCGATGAGGTGCTACAAATTGCAGAACTTTTCGAGTCGACAAGCAAGACTTTTCAACTTATGAAGGAAGATGTAAGTCAGGTCAATGCTATGGGATTTCAAGGTAGGAAAAATGTTTCATATGCTAATAAGTCGTGTCCTGATTGTGAAGTGAAACATGATCGTAAGAATTGTTTTCATATTAATTCAAAGTGATATAGATGTTTAAAACGTGGTCATATTGCTTCTGTGTGTAAGGCGAGTAAAAATTTTGGTAGCGGTAGGTCAAGGTCGCGACAATACAACCAAAATAGTTAAAGTCGAAGTGCATCAAGCCATTCAATAAATCGGAAAAAGGAAGAATACCAAGAGAAGGAAGACATAAACCACCAAGATGGAAAAATTCACCAATCCAAGATGAAGTTAAGAATTTTTCGTTCGAAACTGTCCGTTATGATACATTACACACATTGATGTTGAAAATATTACGACTAATATTTTTTTGATGCAACGGGAAAATTTGCATGTATGCACTGCCGTTTCACCTGTAAATGATATCAATTATTCAAATAACACTGATACAGATGAATTGTTTGAGTTAGATATGAAAAACAACAAAATGTTTATATCTTTAATAGTGAATAATAAACCAATTCAATTTCAGTTTGATACAGGATCACCTTGTACGATGGTAGCAAATGATGGTCGCCATATTTTGGAAAATTCAAAATTAACAACTGCAAGTATTGGTTTGCGGGCATATGGTGGAAATGCTGTAACTGTGCGAGGACGTTTGAATGCTCATTTTATTTACAAGAATAAAAATTTATATTCGTTGATGTTGAAGCAGGTGCCAACATATTGGGTCTTGATTGGATAACCAAATTGGGATTCCGAGTCGTAAATAAAGATGGTTCAGTTCAACAAATTCTTCAAGTCAACACCAATCAACAAGAATTAATTAAGAGTATCGAAGATCTTTGTATGCGATATCACTCGCTTTTCAACAACGCTTTGGGTACAGCGAAAAATTTTGAAGCGCATCTTACATCTTACACTGAAAGCAGAGGCAACGCCCAAATTTCAAAAAGCAAGACCATTACCTTTTGCTTTAATGGATCCTATAAAGAAAGAACTTCAGCGACTCATCGAAAATAAAATCATTGAGCCAATTCAAACTAGTGAATGGGCGTCACCCATAGTTCCTGTAACCAAAGCGAATGGCCATATTAGAATATGTGGCGACTTTAAGGCGGTAAATGCTCAACTGGAAATAGATCGTCATCCTATTTCAAGAATTGATGAAATGTTCACAAAACTACAAGGTGGTCAATCCTTTAGTTAAGTAGACTTATCGGACGCGTACTTGCAGATACCATTGGACGAAGCTTCACAAAAACTGGTAGTAATCAACACGCCCTTTGGTCTTTATAAATACTTAAGACTATACCATTCGGCGTTGCTAGTGCTCCAAGTATTTTTCAACGAAAAATAGATGAGTTGACATTAGGCATACCTACTTGCGCACCATATTTGGATGATGTCATTATTTCTGGTCGTAACATAGCTGAACATCAAAATAATTTGGAACAATTATTCATCAGATTGAAAGAGAATGGTATTAAATGTAAGAAAGAAAAATGTGTGTTTGGACAGCCGGAAGTTGAATTTCTTGGGCATATCATTTTTTCATCAGGAATCCGATCATCAGATACCAATACCAAAGCGATTGACAATATGCCACGTCCAGAAAATCTTAAGAAACTTGAAGCCTTTATAGGTGAAGCAAATTACTATAATAAATTTATTCGCAATTTTTCACAGATTACAGCGCCACTTAATGCACTACGCCATAAAGACGTTGATTTTGTTTGGACAGAGGACCAAGAGCAAGCATTTAAAGAAATTAAAAAAGTATTGATCAGTAAAACAAGGTTGGTTCATTTTGACGATAAGCTACCAATCGTACTCGCTGCTGACGCGTCTCAAGACGGCATTGATGCTGTCATATCTCACATTTTCCCGGACGGCATAGAACATCCAATCGGATTTGCATCTAAGACGCTAGAAAAACATCAAAAAGCGTACAGCCAAGTGGAAAAGGAAGCACTCGGTATTGTTTTTGGTATTAAAAAATTTCACCAATACCTCTATCGCATGTTTCTTGTTCTTTGGATTGAAAAATTATAATCGTGCAAACATATTGGAGTTTACGACAATTGTACTTTTGTGTATCACTCTAATTTTCATATGCTTGGTTTTTTTCCAAATTTGCCGTTCAAACACAAATTCGAAGTCTAGCGAACAACTAACGTCAGAATATTCATCAATAAGCGAAAGTGATCTCGAAGGAGCTCAAATATAAATTTAGCATGATAATTTTTTGTCTAAATATTTTAAAATTCGGATGATAGTAGGCTTTCCGAATTTATATTAAATAAAATAAACACAATACGGACTTTGGAGAAGACACCAAAATCAAATTATCCCGGGAGGCACACTCAACATCGAACGGCAACACATCCAGAAGTTTTGAGGATGCATTTAGCCGCTAACAAGAAATTAACTCGCGTCACGCAGCAGACTCACACATACCTCCGGGCACAACTAGCAGTACTAGCAGTCAGCAAGATGAGTTACCAATGGTGAGACGGTCAGGCCGACTGAGGACCAAAACATTTCGGTTTGCATTCTAAATCCAGGAATGGAAGAGAGGAAGTGTTGTGAGTGTTGTGGCTTATTTGACCAAAAAATCTGGGCTTTCAAATTTTTATTATTCTCAAAAATCTTGATTAGGTAGTGCGGTGGTATTGAGCTTTTATTATCTTTGTGATAGTTTGGTTTAATTCTGTAGATATACTAAAAACGTTCAGCTCTTCTTTTGACTGAATTCTATTTCTTTATTTGCTTTCAATGGCCCTACCATAAACAAGCCATTTCGGAGATGGACTCATTCCAAACGCATCATTCATAATTTCTTTTGCCCCAACTTTCGATTTTGGACGAATTTTATTAACGCGTCAACATCTTTATTTCTTCTAATGGCTAATTTTTCTTTAAGTAGTTTTAACGTCTATGGTCAATAATAGCTGCCTATTCTATTAAATTTTTAACAATAATGCTGAACTCCTTTGGATATTTAAAGTTATCTTCAGCGGTTTAAGAACATTTTATAGCTCGACGGCATTGCTCAATATTCGTTCATGCCCATATTTTTAGTTCGCGAAGTGCTGTTTTTTTCTAAGGAACGGTTTCGGCTATCTGCCAAAATATTCAGTTTTTTACACTCTATCTAACTCTATAATGTGTCGGTTTTTTTTTATAGCGTTGTACCCATCATCAGCGACTTTGTAATTAATTCCAAGAAGTTAAAAAATGGCAGGGTGGAGTCTTAAAATTGGATTTTGCATTCCCGGGAAATATTCACAATATTCCCGGGGAACGGGAATACTTTTAATTTCTTAAATTCCCGGAAATTCCATCGCGGGAATTCCCGGGAGGCAAGCCTTAATAGTTATATGACTGTACAGATCAAATATTATTGCTATAGTAGCAGTTAATAAATTTATTACATGCTCTAATATTGTTTAACCAAATATAAGTCTAACTAAATCCTCTGCTGATTTATCATTTCTCCCTTAACCGGTACATCTTCCTACCACAACAGTATCTCTCAGTTTTACTGAAGAAACGATTGGTGAACAATAGAGTGGTTTTTGATTTATTGAACTCAATCTTTAAATAATCACATGCAAATCGTTAGCTGTTCATTTAGTAGCCCGTCCTTCTCAGTCAGACCATATCGCAAAAAATAAAAAATTCCTGGAGTGCTTCCTTAGTATTTTTCATAATCCACTTTACTTTTGAGAATTAATAGAAGCGAACGATGCTTTAATTTTAAATAGTTCATTGTTTTTGACACCCCATGAATAATCTTATTATTATAAATATTAATAATAATAATTTTCTACAAATTTCCTGTACAACAATAATGAAAAAGTTTTTCGTATTTAATTTTTATTCACACTTTCACCCCCTAAAACCTACCACAGTTTTATTATTATTTATTTATTTAATATTTAACCACAATAAATCAATTTTACCGTAAAACGAAGCATGAGAATATTTAAACACAATTTGCTGGTAAGGTAAATAAACGAAAAAGTTAAGTTTTTTGTTTTTGTTTTACAATTTCCATTTTTTATTTAATATTTACTAATTTTGTGAGTTTGTGTGACTACCTATACTTAAAACAACTATACAAATTTCTTTAAAGCTATGCAATAATTTAAAATAAAACATTTAATTTAAAAGGTGTTCTTGGAAAGAAAAAATCGGTTTAACATTTACCAGGCATAATTGTAACCAAGTCCGCTTGTATATGACATATGGGCAACAGCTGGGGCGGCTGAATATGCAACTCCTAAAAGACCGGCTGGGGCAATTGTTTTGGCAATAGCTGGAGCGTATCCGGCATGTGCATAAGCTGGTGCACCATAAGCTGAAGCTGCATAAGCTGGTGCAGCATATGCTGGAGCGGCATAAGCATGTCCAACGGCTAGTCCTGGATTGCTTACACGTACATCAGATTTGCGTACCGATGAGAATGGTGTATCAATGGTTTTTGAGTAGGTTGAAACTTGTCCCAAATTTCCGTATGATCGTAAAATATTTTGGTTTTGTGTAGTAATTGCTGGTGCTACAACGTGTCCACCGTATCCACCATATCCATAAGCTGGTGCAGCCGAATAGATGGCTTGCGAAGCGGCAACAATTGAGAATAGAACAAATAATTTGAACATTTTGCAAGATTTAAAATTACTTTACGTATATGATGCTTGTGTAACAAATTGCTTTAAGACAATATGAATTTAATCGATTCGCACACCCTTTATATACAACACTAAACTATAACTCTACCCATACGAATATCGATCATTATCAAAACAACAACAAAATTATAGAAAAGTTGTCGTAATGGACTAGAAATTTAGATTTGTTTTTTAATTTAATTTTTTTTATTGAAAGTGATAGTATTATACGGTATAACCCAATCGTATATTTACGCAACGCAAAGAATTTTTATTTTTTGTTTTAACGTCATGTCTCGACTTAATTTCAGTCATTGTGGGTTAATAATTTTTGCAAAACTATTGCAAAAATTTTCATTGACTCTTTTTATGGCCTACAAACAACTTTGTGCAAAACACATGTGCATTGTGTTGTTATTGCAATTTCTTTTCTTTTGCTTGGATTTAATTAAAATTTTCTTGAATAATTATTGTTGTGTTGATTGATTTAAGAAATTTAAAAAACCTTGAATCAGATATGTTAGTCGCGCGCGCATTAACACGAGAAAATTATGAATTATGTATGTATGTATGTATGTATGTATGTAAAATAGTGCGAGGGTGGAGACCGTAATTAGCGCTTGTTGACAGGTGTTTGACACAAATTTGTCCCGGTTTCACAATATACGAGATATGTATGAACTGTATAAATTCGCAACATAAATCATAGAAACCCATTTCAAAAATGTTGCATAAATTTCATTTAACAGTTTTTTTATCTTCTAGAATCTAGGCAACAGAAACAAAAACTTTGTTGTTCTTCCACTTTCCCACAAAAAAAAAATGAGAACGAGAATTATTAATTTATTTTCCTTTCCACTAAATTAAAACACAGCACAAATTTGAAATTGTTTGGCAGAGGATTTAAGCTCCAGTATTTTTTTTTTGTTTCTGAAAAATTTCAACACAACTGGCATAATTACCAGTTTGGTATCGTTTGGTATGAGCGTGTTTATACTATTAGTCTAACTCTAAATTAATCAAACATCAAGATCAACCCACACGTGAACGAGTTAAAATGTTGTTGGTATAAAAATTACCAACACAAAAATTTGTTGAAAATTAACAAAATCGTTCATACATTTATTTATTTAAAATCTAAAAAAAAATTAATTTTTTAATTAATAGTTTTCGATATTATAAAATATAACTAATTACTTAAATTAGTCGGCAACAATCAATCGAACGTTTCATTTGCAGCTTGGCGGTCGCAGAATCGATTCTCATCTCATGAATGGTGGTGTTTCTTTCAAAGAGCAATTTACTTTTTAAGAGAATACGGTCAGGGTTAAAATATCACTATATAGCAACGAATGAACACTTCAAAGTGTAAGTGAAGTGGAAAATTTGAAAATTTTTCAGTTTTTCTTAAAACTTAACATTTTCATCAAATTTCAGGATGTCCACAAATTAATTTTTTATCTGAATGGCGCCTAATTTGCATGCACCTATATGTGTTTCTCCTTTCTGTTTGCTTTATGAAAAGCTTATTTTTGCAACAGCTGGACATAGGAACTAAAATGCTAAACGACTTTTACGTGGATGACTCGATTTCTGCCAACAATATACTGAAAGAAATTCTGTGAGGTTAGAGGCAAATCATGAATCTACTAAAGAGTGGTGGATTTTACTTAAAAATATTGGTAACCAACAACGCATTTCTCTTAGAATATAACTTGCGAGTCACAAGGTTTATGTTCCTTGAATGGCATACACTCTGGGTAACCATTAGTTTAACGTTTATATTTAAAAATTTCCAAAATTGTTACTTTGTAGTTTAAGAAACAATAATAAATAATAATAAATAACGGCATCGAGATTAACACTATTAACAACACCACTTCCCAGTAGCACTAAGCGTAAGCAATCGAGAAATTTTGTTCGAGACAACAAGTATAAAGAAGTATAAAGTAATGTGTTTAACTGAAGTAAATTACAATTTTCGCACTATTTTCGTTCTTTTTTTACGAAATATGCTATAAAGAGAAGGCCTCGTTGAGGTATAAGAGAGTAATCACCTTGATTAACCGATGATGAATAGGGTTCCAACTAATACAAAAATAACTCTTTCTGTGTTCATAATAGCGCACCATATGATTTTTATTCCTTTCTTAAATTATTTTGGTCTTAATTATAACGTCTTGTATGTTTTATAGGCTGTGCTACTACACCAATATACAATTAATCCTCCTGCGAAATTTTTAGACCCTGTAAGAATTGAAGTACCCACTCATTGGAAACATTCCAATATTTCACCTAATTTTAGAATTAATTTTACTTAGCTTTAATTTGATCGGCTTATAAATGAAAAACAATTATATAATTAAAACAGATACAATAGAGTTGCAATAATATGCAATAACAGGAATGGATGACCAGACGTAGTACCAAGCTCAAATAGTTTTAAGCTCAGTCTATCTAGTACTTTCAATAATATATTTAAATATATATAGCAATAGTTAAGATCCAGTGCCGTCATAATCTACTCTTGGTCCCTAGATATAAGATACTCTCGCCATAATTAACATTTAAACGACCAAAAGGAAGCGCCATTTTCGTATTTGTGTACATTTCACAGTTCGGTTTAAATTTTTTGCTAAGTGCAGACACATATAATTTGTTATGGATCGATATACGAAAAAGAGCGATCAAAAAAGCTTGATTTGTTTTATGAAAATAAATCATCGGTTGATTGCACTCAAAGAGTATTTCGATGTAAATACCGTTGTTCAAAAGCGCCATGATGGGAGAAAACTGAGACGTTTATCTACAGCATTTCTTCAAAGTGGTATTGTCACAGATCGCTTACAAAGCGTAGTGGCAGAATTCGTTTTTGCCACTTAAGTGAGAATATTTAAAATACGATAATATCATCAAGAAAACGCGTGTCGCAACTGGTATATAGTCACACCAATTTGCGTCGAATTTTTAAGTGTGATCTGAAAATGCACAGTTACAAAATTTAATTTACAAGCAATTTGATGCCATTAGCCTCCGCAATAACATTTAAATTGTATTCGTACCGTCGCAAACACCGTCTAAATGAAACCAAACTTTTAGCGGAAACTCATTATGAGCGAGGAAGGGCACTTTGTCAAATGCTGTGTCAATAAGCAAAACAGTCGCAACTGAGAAAGTTTAACATTGGTACTGATCACTACAGAGCTATACTGCGCAACTTTCTGTCACAAGAAGTGGGCACACTCGGCCTTTACTTATAACAGGATAATAGTGTCACATGCGGACATGCCACACAGCCTATCATAAAACGACTATTTTGCGACCAATTTCTCGTGGATTGGTCCTATCATCCAGATTGTTCGATTTAACACCATCAGCCTATTTTTGTAGGGCTACCTGAAAAGCAAACTAAACATTAATCATCCAAAGGCTCTTGAAGATCTGAAAACCAACATTCGGCAAGAAATTGCCATTTTTTTCGATACAAACACTGCGGCACCTCATGGAAAGTGCTCGAAAATCGAAGTTTGCATAAATGAGCCATTTTACTAAAGGTAGCAATTTAACCGTCGTAATTTTTCATATCTAAACAAGACGAACTATAATGCTGCCAATAAAAATACCAATCGTAATTTTGAAGAGTTTTTTTAGTTACTGAGTTATTCAATAAACAAATCGTTTATTTAATTTTGGCCCACATAGTAACAATAAGTTCTAAGTATCGGGAGTTAGTTTTTACTAAATCTTGTTGAACTAGAAAAGTTTGTCAAATCTTGAAGTACCCCATTTCCTCAATATAACATAATGGGTCTATTCTATTTTCTTAGTATATTCAAGATGTATATGCTTAATGAAATCTGAAATTATCGAATTTTCCATCTTAGTAACTTACTCAAAACTTATTTTCACTTAGTTTGTTGTTCCTATATTCTATAGTCCACGGTCTCCAGAATAAAATAAAGCTTAAGAACTATGAAGATTTTTTTTTCGATTTTTTACCAGCTTTTGAAATTGGGTAGCATCTGGGGCCGTATTCTTGAAATTCACCCGAAAAAGCCACCAGTGATTTTCTAGTGAAATACGTCATTGCAGTCGAAAATTTACATTTTTTTATACTAAAGTCACGAGCGACTTTTTTCGGTGAATTTCAAGAATACGGGCCTTGGGTGTGCGATTCTGGTTCAGTGATAATTTGAAATGATAAAAAAACTTTCATTCCCATCTGGTCATCCGTTTTAATTTTTTTTCATTGCACAAAACAAAATTATGCATGCCTTATTGCATTAGGATGCGATTCTGATTCGATGAATATGAAATCTGATAAAATTATCATTGTTATACGATTTTGCGATTTCAAGTAAGCGACGAATGATAAATTTATGATGAATTTGAAACAAATTCAATAATTTTATCAGACTGGTTTTTGTCAATGAAAATTTTTGTCGCCGATGATAAAATTTGTACGTTTTAAATTATTTCTTAAGAAAGGTGATGTACCAAATATGTGTTTGCGTTTCGATTTCGATATGCATACAAATGCTTATTTTTAAGATTTAATATTTTAACCCGTTTGGATGTTTCACGTTAAATCTCTCAGTAACTTTTTAGAATCTAAATAATTTGTGTAATTGTGTAACTGCAAATAAAAAATCAATGGAAAATCTACTCTAGGAAATTTAAAAAGTTCTAACATATTTTTATTATTGGAAAGAAATAAGTGAAAAGTGACCCCGAAATACTTTCACCTACTACAAAGAAAGATTTCGCAAAATAAAAATAATAAAACGTCTCATTAATTTAGCTTGTGGTGCTGCGGTCTTAATAGGATGATTTTATAAAGTATTTAAGAATTCTTCAGAAGAATTAATGTTAGGTTTATTGGTCTTATATTATAGTATACAAGATGGGTTTTGTTTGTACATACATATTCTGTGGTATTACCGCTCTTATCTTCTGAAATGCTTTCTGAAAAATTAAAAGAATATGTATTGGGATTTTTTAACACCCATCAGTTGAATATATTCCGATACCGACGTTAAGCATCCTTAAGACGAATATCGAGATCCTTTTTTCGGAGTTTGCAAATTTTTAATGTTATAATTTATTTGAATAAGAAAGTCCAAAGTATCAGGTTGCCTAATTTAGATCGAATGTCTACTACAAATCGAACGACAACACAAGAAATAAATTGGTTTACGAGAAAGTTTTTATTACAGATGTATATCCGCACTAGCATAATAGTGAGTAGGTAAATAACTTTATTAAGATTTTATATCTTTTTGTGCTGGTGCTTTATATGCCTATATTTATCGTTTCGGTGTAATATATTAGTAAGGAGGTAAGGTATCGTAAATAGATTCGTAGAAGCAATGTATGAAATTACCGCTCATTTATTGAATGGTATAAATATAGCAAGTGCAGATTATAGTGTAAAATACTTCATACAATATTATAGTGTCGTGTGTCGCTGGAAACCTAGCATAATGAATAATTATTTTACCTTTGCTTTACTTCTTGATAAAATTCAAACTTTTAAATTTCAAAGTAGGCATAATACGAATTCTGCTTTTTGCTTTGTTTACACCGATTCAAATTTAACGATAGCGGTATTTTGTTGTGAAAAATTTAAACAAATTTAGTTTTGATTTGTCTTTTGTCCTAATCTTTCCTATAAACCTACACAGTTGAAAATCTTGCGACGATTTTCGACGCAAGCTTTGCATCGAGGCGTATGCGATTTTACCTTACATCTAATTCTGATGTAAGACTTACATTAAAAATATATTTGATATAATTACTACCAAATGCGATGTAAAGCTGCAACTAAATAACGCGCATGCGCAATAACCCTTCATCGTGGCATTTACGATGCAATTTAAGTCTTATTTTGATGTAAGATAGGCATTCAAACAAAATTTGATTCAAATTACTGCGATATTTGGTGCAAAGCTTGAAACGAAAATACATGCACATGCGCAAGAATATTGTTTTCCTGAAGAAAAAAACAAAACCTTGAAAAGTCATATATATTTAGGGATTCGGCGTCAATTCAGTAATATAAATATCGGATATTAGTAAATCGGTATTGTAGGTAAGAAAAGTAAATCATGAATTTACTAGACATAATCTTGCTGCTATTTGGTTTTCAATTGTAGGTATGTATGTAAATTAGTTATTTTGATGTAGATTGTGAAATTTTTGTTAAACGATGCAACTTGCATCTTATACTAAAATTCGTTTTGGAAAGATATATCCAGAAATTATTTCTATAACAATTTAATTGGTTCACAAAAATAATGGAACACTTGAGAGGTGTTAGAACTCAAATCACAGTATTGGTCGAAATATGTGGTTATTTTGTATTTGAGTACTTTAAATCAAATGATTTAAATTATTGGCCGCGTTTAGTACAGCGTAGCGATGCAAAATTTTACGCTTGCGCGTTTATTTATAGCAAATATATTTGTTCCAAATCTTCTTAAATGTGTAGGATTGAATTTTAACTTAAAGGCGAATTATTTCCATGATATTGAATTTGTTTGGATCCTTAAATATGGGGCAAAGAATGAGAGCCGTAAGTGGAAGTGTCAGTGTTTTTTAAGAATATTTAGAAAAATTAATGCAGTCGTACTCGTGAGATGAATTTTTTTAGAATGAGACGAACCCGGCTTACGGTAAAAACAAATTATATGTAAATTAACATAAAATTAATTGAATATTATTTGTAGAAATTATTGTCAGAAACTTTTAGTGAACGTTTTAGGGATCGTTTCAACATTTCCAAGGGAATATGCCATTGTTTCTTGCTTGGCTCGCATATTGAAATAAAATAATCAGTTGGTAATTGCAATGATTATTACAACATAAAAGGATTTTAAATGATTGTTTGTGTTAAAAGGTATTTATAACTTGAATAATAAAAACACCATAAATTAACGTGCATATATTTTAGCTTTGTGATAATTACTGTAATGGATAATGCATTATTAACTCCAGAGGAACATGCAATTTGGGGTTATGCTCACCCCCTTCTGCCAAATTTACTAACATATTGTCCTGATAATGGAAATTTAATATCAGGCCAAACTAACTTTAATTCCGAACTGTCTTTGGTAAGGGTGTTTATATGTATATAGAGAGAATGTTTGGTATATCGAAAAGGCAATTTAGAAAATTAACATTTTAGATTTCAGTGCGCTCTAGATGAAATTTTCTCTTCAAGTTGTATACATATTGCAAACTATTATAAGATAAGAAGCCGCAGTGGATTATACTATAAACTTCAAATATAATAAAGGCAGTATTTAAAATTAAATTTAATATTAAAAATACTAACCAAAAGAATCAATATTTTTTTCATTATTAATAATTAGTTAATTTAAGTCAAAAAAATTAAATGTTTTGTATTTTTGTTTTTGTAGAAAAATATGTACATACTTGTATCTTTCCCACCTTATATCATAGGTAATAAAATAAATTATATTTTTATGTTACAAAAGAAAAACAATAAAAAATATTTGACGTTTCCTTTGGCACCTAATAGCCAGCTATTTCAACCCTCTAGTCTAAACCATAATTTGTGTCGTCCAAATAATTTTTACTTCTGGAGAATTGGTACGCCAATTAAGGTAAATGCATGCTAAAATTGAAATTTACTGTACTTAGTGGAGTAAAATTAGCATTCAAAACTGTATTCTTAAAGAACTCGGTGCTTATCATCTAATTTTTATAATGTTTTTAATCTCTTCGTGATGAATTCTAGATTAATGTTAAAACATTACTCCGTTGAAAGCTTTTTTTAAAGTTATTTTGAAAAAACTTCAAAAACTAATGTCTCAAATTTTTATTGCGTACAATCGTAAATATTACAGGTGAAAATCGTTAAAAAATAAAAATCATCAATTTCTGAAGCCCTCTGTCCGAAGTGGAATGCTATGTAGTTTTAAAAAAATCTTCAGAATTACGATTAAGAAAATTTCATTTTTTTTTACCATTCCTAAATATTTTTAAAGAATGAAGCAGTTTCACTAATAATGCGAATTGAAAAAATTATATTTCTTTCTCTATTGTAAAAGTTTGTTTGCTAATAAGCATTTAAAAATCTGACACAGAGACCATGAAAAGAATACTCTAGAGTCTAGACATGTATACTTTAATTTTAAAATTTATATATTTTTAAATTCTCCATTAAAATTTTAAATTTGAAGTTATTGTCATCGAATTGAGAATCATTTTGATGTTAAGGTATTTTTGAAATGATTAACCACTTAATTCGCATGCCCGTATCTGACACGAGCAAGCGCGCACATTAAGAGTATTTATGAGTACACTTCGTTACTTGCAGTTATGACGATCATTTTTATCAAAGATATTTTTGATACGTATTACTGTTATCATTTACAATGTAATCAATTTTCTACAAAAAACAACAATTAAAACACAAATGAAATTGATTATTTCACAGATTCTGCCGGAGACCGGAATACACCTGAAGAAGGAAGATGCAACATCTGGTAATGCATTTCCACAAAGTAGCAAGAAGCATATTACCGTATTTTCCTTAGTTGTTACAGGAAAGAAAAAGGAGCAAAAATTAAACATAAACTATGCCTTCCTAGAAGATTCTCAAGAGTTTATGATCGACCTTTAGTAGTACTTATTACTTGAAATATGTGTATCTAATCAGAAAGAAATACAATTTTTTTAAATTATATTTTTATTCACACAGTAACTTAATTTGATGCAATTGCACCATAATTAAAAACAACGCTAATTGCCATTGTATTCGATACTAATAGTGTCGCAATTTTGTTTGATGCAAAACTTGTATTGAAATTACTTTTTCGATCTAATTAGTAACTAAATTTTATTCGTTACAATGGTTGCATCTAAATTTTGTTTTCGATGCAAATAATGTTTAAACAGATTTCGAAGCAAGACTTGTATCAAAAAATGATGTAAACTTAAGTTGGATCAATATGCGATGCTAATAGCATCGCATATCACAAAAATTTTCAACTGTGATATACTACGATTTAAATAAAGAAACATTTTTCGGCTTTATTTAAATCATGCGGCGCTTTATATCCAATGCAATTGTTGTTATAATTTTGTCAACAAAATACACTTATTGAACTGGAATCGCGCCCCTGTCCTTCCAGTCATACATTTCTATTTTTTTGTTTTGCCTCCCATTCTCACGATTATTTACAGTTTTGGTCGACATTTTGTACAAAAATAAATTTTTGAGTCTAGAATAGAGGGGGTTGTAGTGGAAGAAAAAATGCCAAACAGATTTTCTCAAGAATGAGACCGACGATTTTTTTGTTATGTTGATGATAAATGTGACAATATAAAATTTGAGGTCAATTAAAGCATTGCGTGGGGGTCATTTTAACAAAAAGGTGTAATATAAATTTGTTGATCTGTTTCCCGAGGTAATATCGAACTTTACGAAGAAATATTTTCTATGGGTTAGTACACCTTCCAAATTCCAACAATTGTTCTCTAGGTGTCTTTAAGACAAAATGAATAGATTACGATTTATAGAATACAGGCCTTAAGCCTGTATTACATTATAATATTTCTACTTCTTAGTGTTTAAGACGGCCACTCCATTATTCGCATTAACTTCAACGCCAATAAAATTGTTTTTAGGCGAATCCTAAAATAAAAGAATATTTACAAAGAATCATTGTAACACAATTTGATACGATTTGTACATATCTGAAACTACGACTGATCGGTACAGCATTCTTTAAAACTAACTAAAATTGATTATTTCCCTTTAAATATTAAAAAATTAATTTGTATAAACGATACATAATTGATCAATATAAATTTCGTTATTACAATTTGATACTTAATTACTATTTTTATTTGTTATGATCATTTTCCAACCTTTAAGATCAAAATTATAAAATTATAGTATAAGTACCAATATAATTATAGCAATTGATTTATTGAAATGATAGATGGCGAGCGAGGTACTTTATAGAACAATTTTGTTGTAAAGGCATAATATTTGAGAAACTTTCTGAATAAAACTTCTAAATACAAATTTTGGAGAAAGTACAGCTATTAATATACAATGAATAAAAACAGCGAACAAAACATTTGTATACAAAATACCATATTGTAAAATAGAACATTGTAAAGTGAATTTAAACCTTTCACATATGGAAGCTATTCAAATAAAAATTAAGCATGGAGCCACCACGCTCCATATAATTTCATTTTAAAATCATTCCAATGGGGTCACAAGCATAAAAACACAAGATTTCAAAAAAATAATTAGAATAGCCGAAAATAACCGAAAAACGATAATAGCTGGAGATATAAATGGCCACAGCCGATCATGGGGACATACCACTAAAGCAGACAGCACTGGTAAATAAATAGCAGAAGTCATATCCAAAAGCAACATACAAATTTTAAATGAAAATAAACCAACGAAGCAAGACTTAAAAAGCCATATGACGTCTGCAATAGACCTAACTTTAAACACAGAGGACCACAGAAATTCTACTACAAACAAAAAAAAATTATATACAGCCACTGAACTACTAAGATCTATAACAATTCTAAAGCAATTAATCCAGTGATGAATACAAAAGAACTATGGAACAAAATTAACAAATTGAAAAACAAAAGAGAATACAGAAGTACCTTTTTGAAGGTTATGACATGGCAAAGAAATTCGTCAACGAAAACTTCCCAGACACCACAGAAGAAATCCGAATACCATTGGAAACAATATCTCAAAATTGTCATAAATTCTACGATAAAAGAATACAAGAAATACTAAGAGAAAAACAAAACACTGCTCCGGGTGAAAATAAGATATCTTACAAAACATTAAAAGCTATAGTGGAATTAAATCCCATCTTACTAAAAAGCTTCTCAAGATACCTTAATAATATTTACAAGCAACAGCTATATCAGAGCCTACTGTATAAATAAGAGCCTCCAGTATCGACTGTATTTTTTACTAAGCTTAAAATAAGGTACATAAAATTTTTTCTTTACTATGAACGTATATGGGAAAACGGTTATTTTCATTTACAGATTTAGTTTACTAGAAATGTGAGCTTTTGTTTTGTTTTTATATGAAAATGTTCATGAAACATGTAATATTATTTGATTGAAAATTTGAGTCTTGAAAATGTTTATTCTAAAGCTTGTTTCATGGTTGTCGTCGTTCCTTCATTCGTTCGTTCATTCATTCAGTCATTTTCTCATTGTGATTTCATGGTTGCTGCAAAAATCACAGAACGATTTTGTCGCCATCTAATATATAAATAATTAACATACACAAGAAATGTTTGTGTTTTCCGTTGGTGAATATTTTGTTGTGCGATATAATTTTTTGCAATTAATATTAAGTGTTAAAAATCTCTAAATAATTAAAGTAAATTTGGTTTATTATTATTATCGAAAGTAGTTATTAAAGTTTGGCTTAAAAATGGATGATATGGAGTTGCTCTTTGACTATATATTTTTAAATGGACTGCTAGTTGCTTACTTCATATGCGATCCAACATACAGTGGCGGTCAAGAGGCAAATCGTGGCGAATTCGTTAACTAAAAAGTTCGTTACCATTTAATTTATTAGGAATAATCGAAAAATCAACATTAAGATTAAATTTTATAAAAGAAAACATCATTAATATTTGAAATTATAAGCAGTTGCAAGCACTGAATATTAAAATAAACATTTATTTTTGTACTCACAGATGCAAAGAAACAGTCTTATCTGTCAATTGCAAACTGGTATCACAACCAACTACGACACACTTTCTCCCCATTTTCAGTAAAAATAAAAGAATCCGAGGAAAAATTTTGTGCAAAAATCACAATTAAAATATCTCAAATCAAATTAAATTGAATTTAAAACTATAAAGCAGTGACAAAATAGAAAACACACGAAAAGGAGCCAAAAATTAAATAAAAATTTATTGATGTTGACAACTTTGACAAATCTTTAGTTTTCGTTTTTGCCGCAATTTGCCTCTTGACCGCTAGTTGTATGTTGGCATCATCATTTATTTGAAAATTATATTGAACTGTCATTGTATTAGCGGTCCATTCTAATTCTATTGTCTAAGGAGTTGCTTCATTCAGATATGGTGATTGTGTCAATGGTTTATTTTTGGTACATTTTTTCAAACAAGATGGTTCAGATCGAATATTATTGGCTCTTGCTTAGTCAGATCGAGTAGTTTAAATTCAATAAAAAATTCTAAATAAATAACTTTTAAATAATTACAACGGAAAGCTAAATAAAGCACATAAAAATAACATGTTAAATTAACGTAAATGGCGGTCTATTTTCCAGTTAAATAAAGCGATTTTTTTTATTAAAAGACAATCAAGGCAACGAAGAAACGATTTGCAAATAGAATTTTTTTCAGAATGAATTAACATTATAGAAAAGTTTCGTTGATATCGAAAATACTTGCATTATAATTACAAAATCTACTACTTACAATTAATGTCTCCTTAGAACTAATTTCAACTGATTGTTACGATTAGAAAAGTTTGCCTTTTTAATGTAAAATTCCATTCAATTAGAAAAAAATATATAAATATCAAGTATGACAATGTACAAAGATTATTCGTGCATATTTTTATACTCAATAACTTAAATTTCACAGATCACTTAAAAGTGTATGTTAATTTTTACTATTAAACACAACACTACTAGAAACCACGTAAAACTTTATTTTTTGCCATCCTTAACATTAATATATGTTAACTAGCAACAAATAAATTCATTAACCTACCTGAATCAAAAGACATCGTCACGTTTTAACACAATACAACCCTTTATAATAACTGCTTTCTATTTAATGTTCACAAAATTCAAATAAAATATGTTGTGAAGCCGATAAAAATTATTTTGAACTAAAATTATTATATATGTACTATGTATATCCCTTTTCATTTGTTATTCTAGTCTCTTTCTATTCATGATCGTTCTGTTAAAAAGTTGGAGATAAACCATCTCGCTGCAGAAATTGCAGAAAAGAAAAATGACGAAAGACGAGCAATTTGATTGGTTTAAAAAAATCACTGAACGAACGAATGAAGGAACGACGACAACCATGAAACAAGCATAAGTGAAAATCGTCATGAAAAATAAGGTACATTTGAAATTTTAAATATTGTTGTTTTTGTAATATACTACGTCATCAACATAACTCGTTTATAAACAATACAATAATCATCTCTTTCATTACCTCCATTCAAATTTGAATTCGAATATGTTTCTATGGTTACATATTTTGAATTTGCAAAGCATGCTAGATTGTTTTGATGTTTTGTTTTCTTCGCACTCATTGTATCGATTTAATTATTTTTTTTTTTTGCTGTTGCTCTTTGTGATTTATTTTTATTTTGATTGTTGAACGGAGACGTGTTGTCTTTTTTCTTACCATTGGTTTTAGATGTGGAGATAGGATGTCGTCATTAAACTGAATTTTCTCTTTTTAATTCACATTGTTGTTGGTGCAGATTGTTTTTTAATTTAATTTCCCTTATTTTCTTTTGATTATTGCTGGAAAATAGGGAAATTTGAGAATCTGTGTTTTAAGTGAGTAAGACATTGAGTTGTTTGTTAGCGATTTCTTAAAAAATTATTTAACTGGGTTTAACTTTTAATTCATATTTTATCGTCAATCAAAATCGTGTTTTTTCATATAAACACTATGAAAATAAATGAATTTTTAGTGTTTTTATATCACTTATTTTAAGTTCATTTTTCACATGCCGGCTCTATTCACTTCAAGATGGTTCTGGCTATATCCAGAAAGGTGAAAAATCAGAAAAATAATTGAAAATGACACAGAAAGTTATAGACCAATTTGCCTACAAAACATCCTCTCAAAAATATTCAATAAAGTAATACTAGATAGAAGAATTAAATCAACACTTTGAAGAAAAAAAACGCTGCCAAATAACTTATAGACGGATTCAGGAAAGGACATAACATCATGGACTACGTCGTAAAATCATAAAAACTAAATATTAATAATTACTGACATATCAAAAGCCTTCGATAGCATAATCAAAACAATTTTAATAGCCGAGCTAATAAAAATAGAAACGCCGAACCACATTGTTAATTGGACATATCAATGCTTAACATTTTTAACCAATAAGATAATAATATATCATACAATAACGGAACATCAACAATAAAGCACACCACAAATAAGGAAATACCACAAGGAAATTGCTTGATCCCTTATGCTTATTTAACATATACACACCCATGCAATACATACATTACAACAAGAAAAGGTGTCAATATACCAGTTTGCTGACGATATAGCATTATTTGTAAAAGGAAAAAATGAGAGGGGTACATCACACAGCTAAGAACACTCTAACACAATTGTACGAGGAGCTAATCAAATTGAAACTAAAACTAAATTCAGAAAAATTTAGGTACATGAGACTACATAAAAACAAATCTGCAAGCTTCGTACAGAAGATTGGCAACGCAGCATTGAAAGAGAAAAAGTGATAAAATTACTAGGCACCACATTTTACAATAAAATATCATTATTACCTCACTACAAAAACCTGGAAAAAGATATAATCAGTGCAACAAATTTAATCAAAATGATGACACTTAAAACGGAGAAGCACATCCTATCTACAAAGCCATAATTGAAACTAGAACTAAATTCGAAGATACGATTACACCAACTAACATAAAAAATAGCCTAAAAATAAAACAAAAAATAATGAACAAAAGTCTAAGAACATGTACGGGTTTGCTGAGAACGACACCAAAATCAACGATACTTGCTGAAACGGCCACATTACCAGCTGATCTGGGCAAAAAATCAACAATTTTAAAATATATAGCCAGAATAATCAAATTAATAAAAACAGTGACATTGGGAAAAGAATCCGAAAAACCACACAATGGAAAAAATTAAGGAACTATGCAATAAATATAACTTCCCCACAAAAATGGCACATCCAAACAACATGAATGGCAAAACAGCAACCAACTTAATAATAAACGTGGAACTAAAATATAATAGTACAAAAACACAGACCAATCATTTGGAAGCAATAGTACAAACTAAGGAAAGCCAGATAAATGGAGGAATATGATTATACTTCAAGAACATAGGGACAGAGTTCAAAATAAAACTTAAAAAGTTATAAGTGGATATGAAGCAAATGAATTTTTATATAACACAAAAAGCCTAGAGTACAAAAATAGGGAAAATTTCTCTTTTTCCTTCAAAGTTCATGAAAAATATGATAAAATCTTTGACGTAGTGTAATATAGCAAAATATATAAGTTCTTTTATAAAATAAATTGCATGAAAATGTTTTATAAATATTTTTGTCAAAGATCTTTTATAGTCTAATACAGGCCTAATAAATTTTCATGGTATTAAAGGTCATATATAAACCTTAATAGCAAAATACTATGGGACGCCTTAAAAAGAATATCACGCCACTAGGGTGGAGCAAGTTTAGGTGAAAGTCGCTGGGAGATATATAAAATGAAATGCTATGTGAAAAGGAGGTGGGATTCGGTGACAAAAGATAATTAGCGTTAATTCTGATTTTTTATTGTTTATATTTTATTATTTTGTATTCTCGAAAAGTCTACAGCGATGTTCCGTCCAGACTGTAGCACTGAGTCAAGAATTATATCAGCCAATTCTCAAACTGCTCACATAATAAAAAAAAAAATATATAAATAATATTGTGATCTGAACAAAAAGCACAAATTTTCTGAAAATAAATTTTGAACATTGTGGGTGCTCTCTGAATGGAGTAATTTAAATGTTTAACGATTTTCTATAGTACTGGATCTAATTGTTAAAGGTCGAAGATGAAAAATGGCGAATATGACTTTGATTGCTAGCTGCAACACATGTCAGTTCTAGATAATCTAACATTATTTGTAAGTCTGTGATTTGGCGGCATGGATAGTAGAAGATTTATATTGCCGCAACCAATTGTGATATTTAAGGAGAGATCTAAAATTTAAGAAAACCCGTGACATCTTTTAAGGACCTTCCCTGCCCAAAATAACGAAAAATGTTTGTAAAATATAAATGGTTTTTGATTTAACGGACAATTTGTGGGGAAAGTGCTGTCCTAGGAGTGTGATAGACCCAATTTTTTAATTTATATTAAAAATTTCTATAAATTGTGTTTAAAATTAGCTCATAAATTGTGCGCACCGCAAAATGACAATCCGATTAAGAAAATCTATTTCTACAAGAGATTCAGATCAAAACCAAAATTGCTGAACTGGCTACCAACCAATAGGCGGACTTCTTAATTATTAAATTATATACCAAAATAGGGTGTAACAAAATATATGTAAATACCCTATCGAGCAATAAGAATATTGTTCATACAATATTTCATGTCTCTTTTTGCTGTTCACCCACCCCTCATGCAATTTTTAATTATTTCAAACAATTTGACACAAAAAAATCCAATTAATTTTGGATAGTATAACTTAACTAAAGCTGGTTAACTTGGCGGTTATTAATTAACAAATTCTTAAGGAGTGTTTAAACTGCTTTTATTTTAAAATAAAATATTCTGAAAGTTTTCTTCACAAATCTTATTCAGAATTTTTACCAAATTCTAAAACTAAAATTTATAATTAATTATTAGATCCTTAATTTTGCGATTACCAATAACTAGTTAATTGAATAAAAAATATTAATTTTTATAAACTTATAAAGTGTCAGTGTATTTATTTAATTATTTGTGATTATAACCATATACTGTCGTTAAATTATTTTATTGACGTGGTAATTACAAAATAAAACATATTAATTACAATGTTTCAAATGTGGAATGAATTTCTGTATACACATACATAAGGTAAGCTTATATTTAATTGATTTTTCTATCATACAGAAAATTAAAATGTTTAACAAATATAATTGGAGTTAATTATTCAATCAAAAACTATAGCAAGAGAAAATTATACCTACACAATTTGTTTTTCATAACCTCAACATTAATTTGTTATCTGGTCTTACCTTGGACGTTTTTCAATTGGTGTATTTGGTTTAATTTACGGCTGTATGATATTTAGACAAAAAAAAAATCAGTTTTGGTATCGATATTGGTATCAGTAAATGCCCAAAAATGAGTCTAAACTGAATTGTATCGATAACAAGAAAAAAAAGTTGATTGCTTTTTTGTTCATTTTATTTTGTTCGCTTCGCGAATTATTTTTTCATTTTATTTGCGTATAAAACCAAATCTTTCTTTTAGTGTGTGGTTAGCTTTTATTCTTCAACACTACGTGTATCATCAACACTGAATTAGACTGCAATGATAAAATGTTTAAAGCACTACTTCGTAGTGATCTTACAAGAAAGGGAACTTCCGTCGAATTGCCTGAATTTACGATATGTTTTAGTAGTAGACGATACTAATGAAATGTATTTCAATCGGTACGAACGAAATTTAGACGTCTCATTAAACCTTTTGCATACATTCCCAACCACGTTTTATTAGATGTATATTTAATAACCCTTGTTACCCACCCTTCTTTAATTAGAAACCATGTTCACAAAATGTCACACTCTACCAGATTTTCCTAAATGTCATTGCCGCCTAATTTTTTCTTTCTTCGGCTACGGCCACATTCTCGAGTAAATCATTTACTAAGATAAATGTTGATTTTTAGTGTTCATTTTTTTCTTAAATTACGCATTTATTCGCATTTATATTAATTGTTATAACAATAAAAAATAAAGTGTCAACGTGAAATATTCTTCGTTTTTTATTTCATTTACCCTCCATAACAAAATGGTTGTGATCTAATTTATAGGGAAAGATGAAGAAACAACTTCTATATAGTGGATATATTAGGTATTTTCTTAGAAACACCGGTACCGAAAGAACCCAAATTATGACATTACGAAGTCATACATAATTTTCCGAGAATTGGCATGATACATATATCGAATTCTGACATGAGATATCAAATTCTGATTTCGTAAGTTCAAATTCGGATCTGAGTTATCTAACGACTTATCGAACTATGAAATGGCTTGTTGTATAATTCTGACATGAGATATGAAATTCTTTGATATATCACATCAAGACTGCAGGATTCGATATATTATCCCAAAATTCGAGATGTTATGTCAGAATTCTTGGATGAGATATCCAATTCTGATATGACATCTCGAATTCTGAAGTCATGAGATGATATATCAAATTCTGATAAGACCTTTTGAATTCTGACAAGACATGTCGAATTTTGGCCGGCATATTCGAATACGGAAAAGTTTAAATGCCGACATGACATATAAAATTTGATTTGTGACATCGAATTCTGACATAACATATCGAATTTTGAGATGATTCATGGAATTTTGAAGGTTTCATGACAGATTTATTAAATTGTGATAACCTTTGAAATTCTGGAATGACATAACGAATTCTGATGCATTAAATTTGGACATAAATAACTCAAATTCTGGCTTGACATATCGAATTCTGCCATCATTTATCTAATTATAAACTCTTAACAATTTCTCCTCTTCTTATAATTTTAAAATAAGATATATAATGCTGACATTAAAAATGGGTACTCTGTCATATATAGAATTCTGACACCAAAAATTCAAATTCTGATTTCAGACAGGAATTTAGACAGCATTAGCTTTAATTTTGACAGGCCAAATCGAATTCTAACTTAACATACATAAATTCGAATTCTGATATGAGATATCGAATTCTGGCTTGATATCATGATATATCGAATTGAAACATCTGATATTTAATTTCTGAGATAACGTATCGAATTCTGACATGAAGTAACGAATTCTGGCATTATGACATTATAAATACCAATTCTGATATTATATATTTAATTCTGACATAAAGTATGGAATTCTACATGATACCTCATTAAAAAAATAAAAAAAACTCATTAAAAATTCAAATTCTGATAATAAGATATCGAATTTTGACATTATAGATTAAAATTTTGATCAGACATATCGAATTCGCTTATGATTTATCGAATGCTGATATGAAGTATCGACATGATGTATCGAATTCTGGTATTACAATTTCAATTTCTGAAATTTCATATCGAATTCTGGCATGATACATCGAACTCTGACAGGATGTACCGAATTCTAACATTAAAAATTCAAATTCGAACATGACATATCCAATTCAGATATAATATGTATATCTATAGTTCTGAGTTCTGACATTTTAAATACAAATTCTGAAATTGAAAATCTAATTCTTACATCATTTATAGGATTCTGACATGATAATTCGAATTCAGGCATCACAAATTCAAATTCTGATATAATATCTCGATTTTGGCATAATATCTCGATTCTGGCATAATATCTCGAATATGTGACATAGCGAATTTTGGCGTTATATTTATATCGAATTCTGACATAAGATATTAAATTCTGACATCATAAATGCAAATTCTGATATTGTACATATATCTAATTCTGACATGAAGAATGAAATTCTGACATGAGATATCGAATTTTGATACCAAGGATTCTAATTCTGGCATGGCATAATACGAATTTTGATACGATATGTCGATTTCTGACATAATTTATTGAATGGTGATGGCTTGGATACATAATATCTCATTGAGCTGATATAACTGGCAGTTAATTTTAGTTGGTTTTGTGAACGGAGCCACGGATGGGTATATCAATATATTTTAAATTAAACACTATGATTCTTTCGGCTTTTTTATAGACAAATATATTATTTTTGATGCATTCCAATATTTATGGTTTGGTAAACCAGTGAAATAAAGAAGCATTTAAGGTATAAACAGAACAAAAGCGACAACGAAGAGCGTCGACGAATAAAAAAAAGTAGGTATAGATTTTCCGTTTTATTAAAGAATTGATTGAAAAAATTGGTTAATAATATGACAGCTATCGCATTCCACTTAAAAATATAAAAAATCAGTAGGCAAGATTGTATCACCGGCGATAAAATTAGAAATAGATTCTAAAAAAAGTTCGGCGATATTGTCGTCGTCGCCAGCAACATTGGTTCTGTTAGCATCGTATATGATTTCTGTGTATTTTAATTTGACAGGCGTCATCGCTCGTCGTCGACACTCTTGTTCTGTTTATACCTTTACTCATAATACATCTACTCCACTCAAAAGTAGAATTATCATTGGGTCACTTTTTCGAGCACTGCTGGCCGTATGTCACGAATAACACGAACAATGTATGTGGTCTCCAAGGCGCCAATTGTTGCTGGTTTATCAGCATACACCAGTGACTTCACGTAGCCCCACAGGAGATAATCGAGAGGTATCAAATCGCACGACCTTGGAGGTCAATTGACAGATCCATTTTTCGAAATCAACTTATCGCCAAATTTTGATTTTAATAAGTCGATGGTTGCGGTCGCCGTATGGCACGTAGCGCCATCCTGTTGAAACCACATCTCGCCCGGATCAATGTCATCCATATTTTAAAACAAAAAATCATTGATCATGGTGCGGTAACGATCTTCATTGACCGTAACACGATCCCATCTCATTTTTGAAGAAGAGTCTATTCATGATGATTTGCCAGAGTATACTGAGATCTGCCAGAAGATATTTTTCATAAAAATTTAATTTTTTGTTTTATTGTTTACAATTTCAAGTTCTATCGGGCTTAAAAAACACCCTATATAAAACATAATTAACACTTTAATAAAGTTATAATTATTATTAATTTGTAACTTAAATTTTCAGTTAAATTTAGTTTACGTAGATTTTTACATTTTTTACTTGTAAATTGTAAAAAATGTAGATGAAGTAGAAGAAGAAAAAGACAAGGAAAGTGGGCTACATTAGCATGGATTGAGAGTCGTGGATAGGAGATCATTCCGACTACTTTAAGCAGTTTCGGAACCTTAGTAATTATTTTAAATTTTGTTGAAACGAATATCTTTAAGCATTCAAAAATCCTGGTCAGGTTGGAATCCAAATTATGACTCTTGGCCTAAATTAAAAGACCAAATTCCTATAGAGTTACAATCAAATTTAAAATATAAATTAAAATGTTTGTGTGGAAAAGAGTATTTGGGTCAAACTAAATAAAATTAACGGTCACATAGCGCTTTATCGAATCATCTACGTGGAATTAACCACTCGTTGTCTAAAGATGATGTTGATATACTTGATAAGGAGCAAAATCTCAATACTATTCATTTTAGAAGGCATTTACATAAAAATACATCAAATTTTATTTCAAAATTTGTTAAATATCCAGAAAGCTTCAAAAATATAATCTTGTTACTTTAGAAAAACATTCGTTATAAAAAATTTTCTTTCAAATTCTAGTAAAAATTGGACCCTTGAGAATGACGGAGTGTAATTTAAATGTTTAAAAATGATTGAAAAACCAAATTCTTACATTTTTTTTTTGCTTTGCTCATTGAACCTAAAGACTGATTTACATTCAAAGACTTTTGCAGATGCAGATGTCAAATCAAAAATTCGCTTTTTTACACATTAAAAAATAAATTTAAACAAAAAATGTCATAAACCAATAAAAATGATTGGTTTTCTGTTTATGTAACCGTATTATAGTTATTTATTCACGCATTGACGATTTTACAGAAAAAAGATGAAACTCGATATCTGCAAAAAAAGCAGACGACGACTTTTGGGTTTGTTTCTCGGGTTTCAATTGACTTTTTTAAGCAGATGATTATTTTTTCTCTTTTTGTCTTTGCTGTTTTTCATATGTTGTGTTTCAACTTTTTTGCGGACGTCGAAAGTCGTTGAATGTAAATCAGCTATAACGCTTCGAGGCTTGTGTTATTTAGGCTAGAATTTCAGTGGCGATATTTCTCCTGCAAAATACGCTATTCAGACTCGATGCTGATTGAGGATAAGTGTACACAATTTTCTTAAACATTATGATGAAGAAGAGCCCGATGAGACCTGCATTGTCCAAAAATTTAAGTCCTTTCCAGACGAAGAGAAAGACGATGTTACATACGGCTAATCCGCTAGTGACGATGCGAAAGTGTGTTTCTTCGTTTTTAATATTTTTCAGGAAACCTGAAAAATGAGCAAATTTGCCATAGCAGCATTCTCTAAAAAATAAGATAATGAGGAAAATTGTAAACTTGCAAAAAGTGAAGCCTACTTTAATGAATTCGCAATTTAAAAAAAAAAAAAACAAAATCAAAAAATTGCAAACTAATAATAAAAAAGCTTTGCGTTTACGAGTTTACACATTATCCATTATCTTATTTTTTAGAGTATCAGGGTGGAGAAACCAAACAAAATTTACAAAACGATACAGTCGAAGTGACGGAATAGAGCATCTTATTGAAGAACCATTGTTGATTGATAATTCAACGTTATCTAAACAACTCCGTCTACATTGAAATATATGAATAAGAGTCGGAATGGTCTAAGAGGGTTTATGCGATCCGACTCTTCAGACGACACTTTCCCACAAATTATCCGTTAAAACCAACGATTTATCCCCAATATCACAATTGGTCACGACAATATTAAACTTCTACTCTAATACCGCCAAATCACAGACTCACAAATAATGTTAGATTATTCAAAACTGACACCTGTTGAGCAGCAATCATAGTCGTATTCCCTGCATTTTTCATCTTCGACCTTTAATATGTAACGGGTACTTCAAATAGAAATTAAACTAAAATCACCAAAAAACCAAAAACCAACTTATTTACGTTATAATACTTATGAACAAATTTTATTTATTAATTTTTAATACAAAAAAAAAATTTTTTAAATATAAAGTCTAGATTTAAATTCTTCTTAAAAAAAAATTACATTCAAAAACAAATTTTTTTGAAAAACCAAATAACCGACGAAATTTAACTGATGATGGGATTTTTCCGCCTCCAGTAACACAAGTCCACTCTGAAGAATAAATAAAAAAAAATGATATGTTTATTAGAAATTATAAAAACAAATTGTTGTTTCTTTAAATAAATAAACTTGATTTGAAACCTGCTCGTTTTAAAGGGAAAATGTAAATTTTGTTGGGCGCCATCTTCCAAAAGAAGAACCCGTCACACCTTACTTGACTGGCCTACTCACAGTGCATTCAAGACTTAGGGTGGGTCGATCGAGCAAATAGCAAATCAAAACAAAATAAACAACAACAAAAAAAAATCTTTAAATTTACAAAACAAATCTCATAGAAGATTTTGTTAAACTTAAAACCAATAAACAAAAAAAATTATTATCAAAAAAAAACCCTCTTTACCGTACTCTTTTATAATAGTTGAAAAAAAAATTAATTATCATCAAAGTTATGATTCAGGGAAAAGGAATCGCTTACCCGAAATCCAATGACCTTGTCTTACAATTTTTAATTTTTTCAGCAATTCATTCATTCGTGCAACTTCAACATGTGGTAAGTATACGGTTGATTTTAGCTGCCTTGGGATGATTTTCCAAACTGTGTATTTCACGCTTTTACTGCTAACGTCCTTTAGATGCACTGAATCTGCAGCATGCGGTCCAATGTTAAAAATGCAACCTTCGTGAACAACACAGTAATTTATAACACGCGGCCGTAAGATGTATAATATGCTGTAACTTTAGAAATTTCACACACAGTGTAGTTTACTTAACAATAAAAATTTATATGTATAAACCGTCTTTACACAACAAAAAAAAATAATAATTTTGGTACCAAAAATTAACACACTATAAGACTATTCAATTTATAATGTCAAAAAAAAATATCTTTAAGCACCAAAAAAAAATATTTAGAATTTGTTTGCTACACCACCAAATTCTTTATTATATCACTCAAAGTTTATCGGTATCAAATAATCAATAAAATTCAAATTAAATTTATACTCAGCTGATTCCCAAACCATGATATTTTTTTTTGTTCGTCAACAAAAATATGCATGGCCGTAATTTCTGTTGATTCACCTGATGTGTCTTGTTCGGCTGCTCCAATCCAAAAAAAAAAAACTTTTCCAAAAATCATTATTAAATATCCAAAGTTTCATCAACTTCTCGTTCTCTCATCTCTTCGTTGGTTCTTAACCCCTCCATGATAATTCAATCCAAAATAAATAAATCATCCATTCCAATTACTGGTACAATCCAAAAATGCTTTAACGATCTCGTGCGATACATGGATGTAGGAAATAGGGGAAATGATAAATAATATTCTTCCAAAGCCAAACAAAGTACATGGAAGTTAAAGAGGGAGGAGAAAGAGAGATTGCAAAACCCAATAAATTGCAAAATCAGTAGATATGGAAAAAAAAATCATTATATACTTATTGATAAAATTAAATTAAATCAGGGTATTGCACCCACCGACCAAACGTCAAACTCAAATTCAAAAAAAAAATCAAAACGCTACAAATAATTAGATCCAGGACTCTCAATGATATCTTCAACTAAAGTATGCTAAAAAGAGAGGTACCGTCTTTTGTTTTTAGGCAAATATTTTATTGTGGAATGCACAGTAAGAAAAGAAGTCACAGTTTTTCATAATTCACGATTTTTAATTCCAATGATTTCTTAAAAAATATTTCGCCATCTCACCTTTAATTGGCCGAAATCCCGTTCAACAGTGCTTTTTGTTGAACCTTAAATGCTTTGGAGTGATGTGCTGATTCCATTTAATCTAATATACTCTAATCTATAGGGGTACTCAATGTCACCCAAAATAATATAAGAAGGAGGCGGACATAATTTTTTGTTTAGTTAAATTTTGCTGTTGAGTACCTGAGTTGACGAAACGACCCTGCGGATACCAAATGAAAACGTCCAAAAATTGCAAATTAGCATCACAAATGGCCTGACAATGGATGGAATAATTTAATTTCCTATTTATGTATTGGTTATTGACCGATTGCACTAAATATAAATTTGAATATCCTATAGTTCCCGCTCTTCCGCGCTTCTGATCCATCGTAAAGTGTAGCATCCTATATACTATTTCCGTGACGGTTGTTGTGAGTGTTTCATTAGCGCTCCGATCATTCTATGGCTGGTGCCACAGGCTGGCCAGAACAGAAATGCTATTAACCCAATTTTAGTGATCCTTTCTTGGGTTTATCGTAATCTTTAGATGTTTCATGTTTCGTTTCCATCGTACGAGATTGGCTAGTGTAATTTAACCGCTACAAATTAAAAATAACGTATTATTTATTATACATTTTACACTTATAAAAATGTTCTTATTTTGGGTTACCTCGGCATTTTGTATGAACCTGGAAATGGGCTGGCCGAATTATTAGGTCTTTCAACAAAATGCGAATAGTATAAAACCAACATAAATTTTATTTTTTGATCATTTTCATCCATTTTTATTAATTAATGGCAATGAAAAAAATTAATTTAAATTGGAAATATAATAATTAAAAGCTGCATAAATTCAACTCAAATTTACACTGTTAAGGTCAAAAATAGTATTTGTGCCGCAAATCGAAAAAGGAAACAATTGTTGCGCAACAAATTCATCAACACTATGAGAAAATAATTACCACACTGTTTTAGCAGGCCATTGATCAAAGAGAAGAGAAGTTTTGCTCAACTCAAGAAAATTTAATCAAAAGTTCCGGAAAACATTTTAAAAATTAAAAACAGATTTTGGAGTTAGCCATCTATTAACGTAAAATGAAACCAAAAATTAGCCGAAACGTAGGTACATCACTTTTGCCATGACAGAATAAATTTATCGATACTCATATTGTTCTGTGTCGATAAGTACCTACTTAGATTTTAATAGAAAAAAATCGTACAATACCGGGTTCTTGACGATTTGTATATGACGTTGCGGCATCTTTCTCTGCATCTGTGTTTTTAGAGGGTTCTAGAGGGTTGATAAATTCCCAGCCAATATAAAATCATCTTAATCCTGTATGCAAAATCGAATTTTATGATGGTTCACACTCAATCCAAAGCGAAGCATATGATTTGTAAAAGTGATTTTTGAAATTAGCATTGAGGCCCTAAATGGAGGAAAAAATTAACTTTGGGAGCAAAATACTTTTAAGGTGCAACTTTCTGAAGTTAACTAGGTACGTTCTTTCCGACAAAGAGGAAATTATAGCAACATTTCACGAGTAGGGTTTAAATTTAAACCAAAACAAGTAATCTTATGAGAATATGCGTTTCACACGAGATGTTTGAAATTTTTGTGCATTGAATATTCCTTTAACACCCACGACATTTGTATAATTGGTTTGTTGGATTTGTGACAAATGGACTAGAAGTGGAAAACCGATGGAAACGGGGTTAGAATGAAATGTGAATTTCCATTCTAAATCCATCAAGATCTTTATGGCCTATATGTCCTGTCTGATCTGAAATGTTATATTTTTCTGACCGATTATAACCGAACAGACAGCAGCCGAGAAGGTGTCAATGGTATATATGAACAGTGAAATATATTTTTGGGAGAGTGGGTTTGAGGTAAAAGAGCTTTTTGTGTTGTTAATAATAAAAACATAAATATTTTACAAGTGTGAAAAATATAAATAAACAAAACAATAGAAAGTATTTTAATTTAATTTTAAAAAAATACAAAAATAAAATTTGTTTTGTTTTCTTAAACTTTAATAATATGAGAGAGAGTAAAAAAAAAAGCTTTGTAAGCTTTTTGTTGTTGTAAAGAAATAAAAATTCTTTTGTTTTTATTTTAAAATATTGTATTTACATTAGTTTCTGACTTAAAAATAAAAACGAAAAGTTTTACGATTTTTCCGTACGTATACGTACTATATAGTAAACTTTTTTTTTATGGAACGAAAGCAGACAGACGTTTATTGTTAAACTTTTATTTTCAAACAAAAAAAACAAAAAAAAATTAATTTTTTGTATCATCAAAGTAAAAGTTACAAGTTGGCTGAGTTTGATATATTTAAATGATTTGTGTGCGGTGAAAATTGTTTGAAAAGTATAAGTGAACGTGAATTATATACTTCTGTATTGTAATAAAAATTATGCTCAAGTACCGTGTTGAACAAAAATAAAGTGTTAACTTGTCGCTCAACCTCTCAATCCATTTAAAAATTATTTAGAAACAGAAAAATGGAATTGTTTCAGACTCTCATAATCACATTTCAATATTCACACAGAAACTTTATGATCCAGAAATATTTAGATGAACCCTAACACATTCACAAATATAACACAATTTTTCATCAACTCAATGATCCAGTAGGATTTCATTTTTTGTTTTGTTTCTGTTATTTTGCCATTTCAAATGTAAAATTTTCCACTTTAATACCCAATTTGAATTCTTTCTATAAAATGTACGTATACCACGATGAGTGTACATGTTTTTGGTTTTGAATGTACATATTATATACATTTATGGTGGTGACATATGGTTATTGGTGTGCTGTAATATTTACCTCATTACATCGGTATGTATTTTCAACAAAAAAACCGTTTAATTTTTCAGTATAATGCCGTAAACATGCGAGCATCTATAAAAATTTTCAATTTTCATATATGTACGTACATCCATACGAACATTTCTCATGCATATGAGATTAAAGATGAAGAAATACAAACACACATCCAAATGGCAAATATATGTGTGAAAATTGTGGAAATTATTTTCCGACATAAAAAAATAAACCAACAGTTACAGTATACAGTACTTAGATGGAAAATTTAAATTTGTTTTACCATTTTACAGTTTTTTTTTGTTGGTTGTGTTTGTGTGTTATATTTTGTCATAAAAATTTATTTTCTAAGAAGAAGGAAAATGAGACCCTTCATGGAATAAATCTTGGAAAAATAAATTTTCACTGTATTAAAGTATTTCATTTTTATTTTACTGTTACAAAAAAAAAAATTGTTTCTTCTATTGTTTTTCTCTGCTTTTCCACCCATTGTTGTTGTTGTTGTTGTTGCTGGAGAAAAATTTAATGAACCAATTTAATAGAGCGGAATGGAATTTTAATCAAAATTTTTAATCAACTTTCTTATATTTTATACAATATACATTATACAAAAGAGCTTCACTATGTCGTGTCGGGTTTTGTTTTTGTTCTTGCTTGCTTATGTGGGATTTTGTCGGCTGCGTTTGGTTGGTTAGTTGTTTTCGCGGAGTGTTTCATTTTTAGTCTTCCAAGAACGCAAGAACCAAAATTTTAATCTTCTCTTTGTTGTGTTAATTTTATTTTATAGACATTGCTCGTTTTGCTAGTTTATATTTGAGGTATGCTGTGGTGAAATTTCAATTACAGGTATTATTTTGGTTTACCGAAATGAAACTCTAACAATTTCGTACTTAACTTTTTATTTTTGTGGAACTTGTGTTAAAATTAATTAATGGAGTGTGGCGTCTGGCGTGGTAATATAAGATGAATATGTTGTGATGTGAATCACTATAGCTTCGCTAATGTACTGCTTTGAATCGAAAATATTTATTTACAAATTTATAAAGGCTAGTATTACACACACACACACAAGCACTGAACCCCGACTTTGGTTACCGCACACAATCATTTTTCTTAATAACTAGGTATTCCGTGATGGCTCGGGTTTTTTCTTCGCAACTTACTTTTCGCAGATGTCCAGTTTATCTGCGAACCCAAATTAAGTCCCTTTCCCCAACAACACCATTTCGGCACAGCAGAGCACCAACTAATGCGAATCCTTATATGGAATTTCTGTGATCTTTGTGTATCCAGCCTTACGCAAATGGTTTAAAACTATTTTGTGATCGATATTTAATTCATTAGCAATGGCATGGCTGCTTTCGTGTCGGTGACACTGCACAGTTTTTCTTTTTACCTTTTTAAAATATAGCGAATTATTCAGAAATTTCGCTCATATTCATACTAATATAACTTTTGACACGATTGATGAAATACGAAACTATTATCTTCATAAGAATTGTAGACTAAAGTGTCACCTTTCAAACGCGCGTTAGTATGATGCAATCTGATTAGTGTTGCTCGATATACTGCAAAAAACCACATCTAGTGACAAACAACTCGCAATACTTTTCCCCAACCTAATTTTTGAACCATTTTTGAAACGTTTAATTACGTGTAATGAAAAATAGATCATATCAGACATTAATGTGCAAAAACGATCTTGGTCAAAGCGCAGGGTGAGATCACACAAACGGTCACCACATTTAACGAAGGAAGTTTTTGAATCATGTACATATCTTGAAGTGCTATAACCAGGTCAAATGATTGATTCTATTTTCTATTGTCAACAATTTTGTAACGGTCAGAATTGATTAACACAGAAGGAGGTATGTTCTATCATGAGAACTCCACACATAACTTTGATGACTTGGCAAAAATTGGGAGAGCTTGGTTGAAAAATTTTAATGTATGTACCTTACAGCACATATGTATAATAAAAAAATGCGTTTTAGAAACATATATCCAAATTATTTCCATAACTATAAATATTTCTCATAGCTCTGCTCCACACAAACAATACGGTTTTTATGAATAAATATTAAGCTATCAAAAATATAATTTATTTCGCCACAAAGTTTCAACACTTGTTCATCCCAGGATAAAGTTCACTAGGAGGATTTATATGGTGTGTGTGTTGATAAAATCAAAGCCTTACAATTAGATCGATTTTAGCAGATGCCGCTATTTTCAGACCAATCATAAATACTCAAAATGATCTTCATTAAATTTTTCGAGCAACCAGTTTATTTGGTTAATTTTACCACTAACATATGTATGTGTATCTGACTACCATCCGCATAAAAGTAAAATTTACAGAATTTTCTATTATTCGCTAAATTATTCCGATATAAACTAAACAAAAGAGGTCCTAAAAGAGTGCCTTGAGAAACTCCCGAACATACAGGCCTGAAATTAGACACTGAACGTTAACCAATGCAGTTGTAGTATATTCGATTCGTTGTTTTCTGTCATACAAAAATGAATAAATTAGTTTTAAAGAAGCCGGCGAGAAAAGGATACAATAACAAAAGTTTTTGAACAAGTAATAAATGTAATGCAGTCGAATGCCTTCTGAAATATAGGTATAGGAACACAAGAATTGCAAACTGGTTTTGTTTCTCCAAAGACTTACCAGACCATCGACTATGTTAATCAATGCAGTTGTAATACTATGACATTCGCGGAAATCTAGTAAGTTAATAAATAAATTAAAAAACGAATTGTTTTATTCGATTATTCATATAACTCAGAACCGCCTGAGAAAATTCGTAATTGGCAAATGTGTACCCTTAATCCAAGATATGTTCTAGGAAATTTTAGGAAGACATCTCTGAACCCGGCGCTAGAAATTTTGAAATTGGCTGAGTTACAGGTTTTAAAATGTCAAACGGTGGAGAACGATACACAATTTTAGGAAGGTTACTCTTTTTTCTTTGTTTTACTCGGACTTTCTTTTATTTTAAGTTTTATTTAAGACGCTATTGATAATTTTCAACTTTAACTCCGTGCTTCCTTGATGAGGCCCGAATTAAGGGTCAAAAAGGTCTAAGGGTTAAGAAGTCGGGTTTCATCAGATGGGCATCTCTGAGTTTTGCACAAGGAGGAGTGCATGAGGAGTCGTAATTTTCCGTACGTAATGGAGGAATGGCGTGGAAAATATCTCGGCATGAAACGCTATAATGTAACCTTGTTTGAAATATCTCTAGCCTTTCTGAAATAAAATCAATTGGTTTCACATCACATTTTAAGCGAGTCGTTCAGTAATTACTGCAGACATAGATCAATGAGTTTTTATTGCTTTTATCGCTTCCTCTGGCAGTAAAGAACAATTTTTAATGTAACGCAACAATTTTTTAAACATAATTTTAATTCCTTGCGATTGTATGCCTTAAACTCTTGCTTTTCCAATTTATTTTATTCTTTTTAAAGGCGCTTCTGCAATCAATGCTAGCAATTAATTTGAAACTTAATTACTGAATGAATCGCTTTAAATTAGAAATAGAGTATATTGCCTTTAGTTTCATTAACTTTATTTTCTAAATCGTCCAATTTTATTTAGGATAAAGCTACTATAATATGGAATATGGTCCTTTGAGTGTTAAGTAACCATACATCACAACACTCTAATTCTTGATTTGATTTAATAAGGCGTTTCAGATGAGCTCTAATGTTGTATGCTTATCAGTACAGAACATCTACAAGGTTAAAGATGCAGCATGTTGTTGTCCAAAGGGAGGATCCAGGCCAGTGAACAACAAATTGAACCGAAAGTAAAGTTTAATTTTCGATTTCGGGCTAACTTCTAAGAGCCGCTTTATTTTTATTTTTTTGTCTGTGGCACAAATTTTGAAACTTTCAGTCCTCTTCAAATTTTACGATTTTCATAACATTTAAAATTACGGAAATGCAGTTCAAAAATAAGTACCATAGAATCTTCCTCGCTGTGGATAGTTGTTATGTTGTTGTTTGTTTGGCAATTTTGTTTGGTGTGTTACATTTACGACCGTGGCATCGAAAATGTAAGTTATTTTAAAACCAAACTAATTATGCTTATTTATAGAAAAAGAGCAATAAGCCGTGCTCAAATTTAATATATTTTGCGAACGATTTCGAAACACTGGGTCATCCCAAAAAAATTAACAAAAATCGCCAGACAAGTTCAAGAATTAGAGCAAACTCAACAGGAAGAGATGGCGGATTGAAAAAAGGTTAGGCAATGCATATAGCCTAGCCTAAATTTGTTATTTTTAATGTTAGATTGAAAGTGACCATAAATTTGAATAAAAAAAAATTTCACAATAAATTGGAAATTAAAATCACAGGTGGTGATGCTAATGCAAAAAAATTTTGCACTACTTATAGAAAAAAATATCATCCGCCTTGTTTGCCTAAGCGATGTTGACGGAGTGGCAAGAACAAAAAATGGCATACAACGATAAAACAATTAAAATTGCTTGAAATACAGGGACCTTCAACAAAAGTTTGATGAAGATTTTCAAATTTATGGAAACCAGTATGGATCGATCCGAAGAGTACAATATAAGCTTAATACAAATTTGTAGAGCAATCGAGAGAACATTCTATAAATACAATTAGATGGATCTAAAAGGAATAATAAGCGCTCAAAAAAAAAAAAATAATAATTAACTATCGTATACCTTTTTGTGATTATAGTTACAGCCCCGAAGGTTGATTTTTTTTTGTGATAAGCCGCGAAGGCGAATTAATTTCTAATTTTTAACAAATAAAAAGCGAATAATTAAAATTGTTTACTTTTATTTTAAAAATTTGATTTCAAAACTTATTTCCTCTAAAGAGTACCTTGGTTCTTCGGGGATATCTAGTACTTGGCTATCTAAGACCTCTCTCTCGTTCTCCTCTGATTCCTGAACATCATCACAATTAGGCTAGTTAAAAAGAATGCGGATTTGGGCAAGGCAGCCGCAACAATTATTATTTTGACGGAATTTTCCTGGCTGTAGTTTAAATGTGGAATTGTACCAAGTATGCATCGTTATCAGTTTTTCCAAACCACTAATGTTCGTTAAATTACATATATTATAAACGGAGCAATATGTTCTGTTGAAAAGGGTCACCTTTGAAAATAAATAAAATTTTTTGCACAAAAATCAATTAGTGAACAAACAGAAATCAATTAAGAAGACAAATATCGGAAATCTTGAGAGCTGTCAGCAATTAAATCACATATTAGCCGAAATATGTGATTACTTTGTATCTGGGTGGGAATAATTTAAATCGTTGACCGCGTTCAGTACAGCGTAACGATGCAAAATTCCCTCATGACTGTTTTTTAAAACGCTACTATATACTGTATCGCTGCTCAATATCTACAGCCAAAAATAGTATGCTTTTCTTTGCAGAAAAGACATTTGATCCAAATTTTTTTAAATGTGTTATCTCATCACTATAAACATTGCAACAAAATATTGAAAGCAACAAAAAAAAAAATCGAAATTCAAAATCGTATTTCGTAATTTGATTGATTGAGTGATTGATACGGATGTACGACCAAGCCTTAGCACGATTCCCGGATACGCCGGATCCACCATACACTCTTTACATATAACAAGACCGAAGAAGGATAGGAAAGCGAGGCATTATAGACTCGACCCGGTTTCAGCCACCTATGCAGTCGATAGTTAGTAAATTTTGTTAGAATTTTTTTTTTTTTGTTGACAAGTTGTTAGTCACAGCAAGACAACGCAATCTTATAATAAGCGTTCTTCATTAGTGCCGCAGGTTTTTTTCTGAAAAGCTGTAAAGAATTTTTTATTTTTGGCACCACTATTTTTTCCATCGGCGGTTGTGGGGGGGGGGCGAGATTTCGTTCCATCATCATGATTCCCCATCCGGCCACCCATTGTCCTAACTGTAGTACGTGTTGCTTGACGTTGTTGTTGAAGTTGTTGCGTTTCTGGCTGACTCTCCTACTCGACCCGCACAATTCAAAATCGAATTTCGTAATGATAAAAAATGCGGTCCAAAGCTCTTAAATTAAGAGAATTAAAAAAAAATGCAAAGAATAAGAAGAATTAAAGAATTTAAACAGTTTTAAAAATTGAAAGGATTTAAAAAAATCTATTCTTAATGGCTGAGATAAACACGACGCGACCGACGTGACTAAGCAAAAAAAATGTTAAACCATGAAAATGTATACTAAAGCAATTATTCTTAGCGCGACTCAGATGCGGTGAACAGAAAGATGATTGAATTTTAACTTTTGGTTGTTGCTTAGTTGCAAAATTTCAAAGTTTAGCCATTAGAATTTTCCGAATATAAGAATTTGAATTATTTAACCAAATTCAATAATTTTAAAAATTCAAAGAATTTTCAGATACAAATTAAAAAATTAAAAAAATTAAATAATTTCAATAAATAAAACAATTTAGTGAATTTTTTGAATCCCTTAAATTCTTCAAATTCTTTACGAATTCAAAGAATTTACGGAACTTAAAGAATTTAATGAATTAAACAATTTATTGAAACTAAAGATTCGACTAAATTAAAAGTTTTTAAATAAATTAAATTGATTTTAACAATTTAAAGACTTTAAAGGAATCGGAATTATTTAATGATTTATTTAAAATATTGTAAAAACTTAAGGAATATAATCGGTTAAAAGATTGTGCAAGTTTAAAGAAAACAACCAAAGTAAAAACAAAGTATTTACAGAGTAGAATCTTTAAAATGTTAAAAATTTTAAAACTTTAAAAAATTTAAGGATTAAAATAGATAAATTCTTTTGTTTAAGTTCTTTAAACTTCCAAACTTTCTTTAAATTTTTAACTTATGTAAATTCTTTAAATTAGTATCTTTAAATGTTTTTCTAGATTGTTCTTTCTAAAAAGAATTAAAATTATAATGTAAAAGTATAAGTATAAAAATTGAAGAATTTATAAAATATAAAAGATCAGTATTTAAAGAAATTTGAAAATTTAGAGAGGAGTTTAAATTTTTAAAGAATTTAACAAATTTGGAGATGTCAAAATAAATTTAAATGAGTTTAAAAATTTAAAGTATTTATAGAAATGAGAAAATTCTAAAGAATCTTAAAAATTTTAAGAATTTAAAATATTTAAAAATAATTTATAGTATTCAAAGAATTCTTAGGATTTTAAAAATAAAAGAATTTAATGGATTTAATGAAGTAAATTTTTTTCAAAAATCTAAAAAAGAAAAAATTAAAAATTGGAGTCTAAAGAATTAAGAGCAAAAAAGATATTGAAGAATTTTAATATTAAAGATTTTAAAGATTTATTTAAATTCTGTAAATTAGAAGAATATTGAATATTTAAAGATTGTTTAGATGCCATAAATTCTTTAACATTTACTTCTCTTTAAATTTGTTTAATTACTTTATGATATTAAAATTTCTTTCTAAATGAGAAAAAAATTTCAAGAATTTTAAGAACTTAAAAGTTTTTAAAATTCAACGAGAAGAATTTAAAGAATTTCAAAAAATTAAGGAACAACTCTCTTAAAGAGAAAGTTTTAAAGAAATTATAGTGTTTGGGCATTTTATCTTTTTATTATAAAAGGCAAAAGGCAGTTTTATTTTTTATATTTGTGTATTTATTTGTGATATGAAGATATTTGTGAAATACTTTATTGATGTATAGGTCATTTTCATAAGAATGTACCTAAATTTTCTGAAAACAAAAAAACTATGATATATCGTCAGATCTTGCCATTTAGTAACTACTTACTGGTGTACTTCATATCGCTAAAGCATTGTTCAGCCTACGTTAGTAATTTAGTCGAGTAGCGAGCCTTGTTTAGACTACGTTAGTAATTTAGTCGACTAGCGAGTATTTTAGCAACTAAATGTGTCTGAACAGCAAAATTATAGTCGAGTCGATACATTTTATTCTATTTTGACGTAGGACTACGTCTTTGTTTTCATTATATATGGGTAAACCAAAATTTCAATGTGATGACGTGCCTAACGGAATTGACGTATTTACGAAATTTATTTGATTAAAGCAATGTCTCTGGATAAATATAAATGTAATTAAAAACTGTAAAAATCAAACCAAGTTAAATAAAAATTTGTGGATTGAAAACAAATTAAAACAACAAATTATTATTATGTATTTTAATTAAATAGTAATGAACTTGATCAAACATGCCGCACGCCATATTGATTTAAAACTATAAAATAAAAATAAAAAGTCGAAAAAAATTTTATTTTCATTATGTAAAATATTGCGGACATTTTTTGAATTTATATGCTGTTCACCTACGCAATCCTAGAAAAATGTATAGTCGCAAAGATCAGGCCGAAAAATGTTTAGGTTTGTGATTTATGGGGCTTCAAAGTTTCCATGTGGCCGGAAACTAATTTGATTTAATACGTCATTTGAATCGTCAATATGTATTCCCATTTTTGTGGCATTGACATTTCTGTGACGTTTTACTGACTTTTTGTGACATTTTTATGTTTGAAATTTCAACGATATATTGATCGATACATTATTTGTAAATGCTTTATTAAAATCGCGTTTAAAGGTATTAATTCCATACTCTAAAACATATGTCTACATCACTAATCAATCAACAATCGTTCACTAATTTATTTCGAAGATTTAAAATTTATAATTTTGAGATGTATCAAAACCCTGTATCCCTGAACAAGGCCAAAACTTAGGGCAAGATAAAACGAAAGCTATAATGCATAGATTTTTTTACACAACCTTTTAAACTGGCCATTAGACTCGGCATTCCTCATATTAAGTGGTAATTTATTTCATTTGATTGCCCTCCTAACTATTAATGTATCACTCATATAACTTGCTTTATGTGAAGTTAGAATCGGAACATTGGTTCTATCCGATAATCGCCCATCTATTTATCGTGTTTAAGTCTTCGTGGATAAGTTTCCAAACCATAATCAATACTTTTCTGATCAGAATTTATTATTTCTCTAAAAATCTGAACATCATCTGCAAACATATGATGATGTCCATTGTCCATGTAGTGGTAAATTTGAAATGTCATTAATATACAATGTAAAAATGATTGTGCCCAGAATTGTTCCTTGAGGGACCCCAGCCGTTAAATAAATTAGCGACGATCTACTATTTGTCATTAAAACATATTGGGAACGACCGATTAAGTAAGACATAATAAGTTTACTAGCCTCGCTGGATAAACCAAATTGATTTTCTAGTTTCCTATCCAATATAGTGAGAAGTTTATAAAGTTAAAAGCTTAAGAGAAGTCCAATAGGATCAGTGCAGCATAATTTCCTCTGTACAAACATGATCTTACAAAATCTGTCGAAAACCAGACTGAGACTGTCGAAAACCAGACTGAAAATTAGAGAGTAACTTATTTGTCTGAATTTGATGTTTGATTTGGCAGCTAGCTCTTTCTCCAGAATTTTGGAGGCTACAGGCACAAGTGAAATTGGGCGCATGTCAGATGGCAATTTAGGTTCTTTATATTTAGGAATGACAATCACTTTATTAACTTTCCAGAGGTCTAGAAACCCACTCTTAAGTATGATTGCATTGAACAAGTGAGTAAGTATCGGAAGAATCGCTGGAACAAAACATTTTAGAAATTTCAAAGGAATATCATCAGGTCCCATTGATCCTGCTGTGCAATGACATCAACGCCTCCAACACCTGATCTTCATTTAGGTCAGAGAATTTGAATTTATTTGCAGTAATATGAAGAATTTGAATTTATTTGCAGTAATATGAAGTTGATTGCTATTTGATCTAGAGTTCAATAAAAGATCACTGTTCTGAACAACATTCTGGTTAGGAACCATATTAACAAATATTGAGTTAAAATCAAAAACATTAATTAAGGCAACTTCGTTGCTACTTCCAATACCTTCATCTTTGAGATTTCCCCACAATTCCTTCGAGTTAAGACCAATATCTAGTTTAGTTTTAACATAGCTTATCCTAGCACCTTTAATCACATCCTTAACTTTATGTCGCAGTATTTTAATACTGTTTTGTTATCCAATGAGGGTAACCCTTTCCATGTGTTGTAATATGCCATATCTCTAATCTGAATTAAGTTTTAAATATTTTTTATCATCCAACGATGTCCATAATAATCAACTTTCCTGCGCACAAATGGAATATGCTTATCCATAAGATGATGTAGCTTATCATTTAGTATATTGGCCTTAACATTAATATCACTATTATTCTTAAGCTCATTAAAGTCTAATTTTTCAATATCTTCCTGAAGTAACGTTACATCCAATAGTTTATAACTTCTAAAAGATTCAAACTCAGGTTTGTATAGATTTTTTATGTTGAAGTTGGCCGCTACCAACTCATGATCGGATGCACCAGGACCTTGGAAAAAATCTTTAATATGTAAAGGTATACTGGAAAAAATTAGATCAATAAGAGATCCGCCATTATCATGATATCTAGTTGGGTCTTTTTGAGGGGTAAATGATTAAAATGAGCAGTAAGGGCTTTTAGTTTTTTATAATCAGACTACTAAAGCAGGTCAACAATAAAATCACCCATTAAAATAATATTTTCATAATCCTCACTTAGGAATAATAATACTGCCTCTAATTTATCAAGTGGAAGACCTTTATGGTGGATATAAACTACTCCAATCGCCAATCTAACTGTCCCAATGATTCATTTTAAAACAAGATAATCTAATTTAAAACAAGAACCCTTATTGACAATTTTAATATTAGCTGTTTTCGCTATATCATTCATTTCTGATATAGAATTATTTAGTTAGTCTGGAATTTGGCGGCATGAGAGTAGAAAATTTATATTGTCCTGACTAATTGTGATATTGGGATTATTATTAGTCCTATACGTTAATAGGTCGTGTCTCGGATACAAGCTCGTTGGTTTTTTTTTTAGTTGAGTAAGGCTCCCACTACTCTTCAAAACAAAACCAAATAAAAACAAAACAAGTGCGAACATGTTGATTTAGTCGAGTTCATTAGTTGCCGCAAGGATGTCGTCTCATTGGAGCGAAGAAACAACGAAATATATAGATATATGTATATCCATTACAGTATAATATAAATATATCCATTACAGTAATAAAGCAAAATTCGAAATTATAGGCGATGCGAAGGTCAATACGTATAATACATGTAGAAAAGTATTCTTTCTAACGCAAGCAATCACTAAAAAAAAATAACTATTGATATAGCTTTATATGCAATCTGTTTACTAAACTCTATGTAAAATAACAAAAATGTATTATTTAATATAAAGCGAATGTAATTTAAATTGTCTTATAAAAAATAAAAAAAAAATAAAAAAAATTATAACCCACATTTTGAAGCCAAAATAATCTTGGAGAGGAAAACACGATGTCATTAGTCAATGCTTAAATTAACAAATAAGACCATGGTTGTGGCTTGACTTCTGTATTATCGAAATACTGAAATAATTTGGAATTTGGTTGCCATTGTTTCGAACTAATAGTATCACCGAAATCGCTTTTCCGATCTAACTACTAATTAAATTCCATTTTCGATGCAGATAATATTTAAAGTGGTTTCGAAGCAAGGCATGTAACATAAATTGATGTAAATTTATGTTGGATCAATGTGCGATGCTAATAGCATCGAATATCAAAAAAATGTTCAACTGTGGGTGGGCTAACAAAATCGGTTGCATATTGAACCTAAACATTCTTGAGTGCGGCAGATTGCTTATGTATAAATTGTACGCCCCTTAATTAAACTTTAATTATATCGATTTCAAATAATCAAATTATTCCGAATAAAAGCACAAACCATTTAACCGAAATCTAGTGTATATTTAAAAAAAAAACCTCAACACTCTAAATGATACTACCCTATATATAAATAAAAGTAAATGGTATTAATTCAAGTTTTAAACTTTTATTTATAAAAATATAAACCGAAATATTTTTGGTTTACCCCATTCTATCATCGAAAACTCATCTCAATCGAGTGTGCGGTAGAATGCTTGAAACAATCGGTAGGGATGTTGGATGGAGTGGGATAAATTTATATTTTGTTGTTTTTTTGAAAAATAATGATAGAATTAATTTTCATTATCTCTTAAAAATAAATAAAACCAAAAAAATAGATAAAATATGTTTTAAAGAAAGTTTTGAGAATATTTTATTTGCGAACAGAAATTAAATTCTTCGAGAAAGAGGGTTGAAATTTATATTTTTTTTGGTTTATTTACGCACTTACCGTACTGATTTGTAAATATTTCTTTAAAGGATATCTTTTTTTAATTTGATATATTATGTGTTAATATTTTGACATATAATTACAAATTTGTAGATATTACATATAAACCAAAATAATGTTTAAAATAATTAAAATAAATTATCTCGAATTATCGGAGTTCTCAGCAGAGTAGGAAACGAAAACATTTTGTAGCTACGTACATATATACAAAAAGAAAACGAATAATCAGCCAATCAAAGAAGATAATTACAGCAAATTTGATCGGTTAAATTTCACCTTTTTGTAATTTTTCTGAATTAATTTTTCCAAGAAAATCATAATAAAATGTAATTAAAGTGCCTTAAAATGCAATATTTTGTTGTCTCATACGTGCATACATACAAATATTTGGTTCATATGCGACAACAAAAATAAATTAATATTCAAAAATCATCATCTCATCATTCAAATTCAATTATTTCCAAAATAAATTTTGAAATTTTCTTTTTATCATGTTGCGCGACGATCGCCATCTCGCCGCTTTTGTGTACGTACACGAATTCACGACATAACAATAAGATGAATCGATTTTTGAATCTTATTAAAATTCACAACACTTTGCACTTTTTTTTTTTTTCGTGTACCTCCGCTTCGCAATAACATTATGTATATGTTTACGATCGTATCAAAAAAGAATTATGCAACTATAATTAATCTTGTAATGTTACAGTTAATTTATTTTTATCATCCACTTCTTCTTATACATACATATGTTTTGATTTTAAGATTTTTTATTTAAGATTGAAAAAGTGTCATCTTTGGTATGAAATTCCACTTAAATTTAAATTTGTACCTGTTTCAGATAATCAATTTTTGTTTTTGGGTTGTTATATTAAATTGGACACACGTCCAATGACATATTTCTTCGTATAGGTACATAAGAAGTGTATATATTCCATTATATATGGTCAGACTAAATTACACAGATTATTATGATTTTATTATGGATGTTTTCATGATAATTAATTTTCGGATGTTTTCAGAGCTGGCGTTAACTATTTAGGCCAAAAACCAATCGGATTTTAGGTAAATTTCAAAGTCGAATGATTTATGTATTACCAAAACATAACTCTTATCAAGCTAGTTACCCTTTTGCGTTTTATTAGACGAGTAGAAAAAGCCCCAGTTAACGTCAGAAAAAAATTCATAATAATTTCAGCTTCCAACTGACTATAGTCGTAGATAAGCCTTTAGCCCTATAGTCGTAGATAAGCGAAGATAATTTCAAAATATTTAGCTAGCATATTTTAGCCAACGTTTTAATGATAAAAACTTCTATATCTGAACATCCTAGTTTAATTAGCGATTGATATCAGTGGAAGTAAAATGAATAATTTGGAACATCATGCTGATATTCCTCAGGCTGAATTTTTTAATCCTTTGGAATTTTGTTTGGATGCATGTTCGTTGATTGTGTTTGACAATAACATATATAAACGAAAAGAAGGGTTATGGATGGAAGTTTTTTGGCCGTTTTGAGGCTAAAGCAATTCGTCGTAGATGGCCGGATATATGGGCAAACAATTCATGGATTTTTCACCACAATAATGCGCTGTCACATTCCAGCCTGATTGTGACTGAATTTTTGGCCAAACACGAAACAAAAGTGACTTTTTCCTGTTTCTGAAACCCAAATATCCGCTCCGGGGGACGCGCCATGAGGCAATTGGAGCTTTAAGAAAAAATTCGTTGAAGAAGCTAAAGGCCATCCCGGCCGAGGCCAATAAGATGTGTATGGAAAAATGGATTAACCGTTGACATGCTTGTATTGGCTCAAAAGAAGCCTATTTGGAAGGCGATTATAAAGATTTATATTATATAAAAATGTTGTTCTTTTTACCAGTCCGGGACAAATTTGATCACATGGTACATTCAAATGTGTAACTTACAAATGAGTTGAAGTGATGAACCAGTTGTTATCTCAAACCTGACTACTCATCTTGATTTCGTTATTCCACTTAACCGTGAAGCCTAAGACGGTGAGTTTCCAATAGAAACTAAAACATTGTCTTCTGTGGCGTATAATAGAAAAATATTGGTGCAAAATGAGATCTGTCAAATGTCCCTTTAGAAAATCTCATTTTTCATATAAACACTTATCAAATAGCGATACACAGATATATTATGGGTCGCCCTTTTTAAATCACTTCCTTGCTTGTTACTGAAAACTGTTGATTATGAATTAGTTGACTTTCATGATTGTTCCATTACTGAGCTTTGTGCAAGTGTATCATTCAGCAAAGTATCGTCAGATAGCAGTTTGTTAACTAAGCATTTGATTGTCCTAGAAGTTCTTTCCTTTTTGATCCTTTGAATACCAAAGTTCGGATTTCTTATTGAAGTCGCCAGTTAAGGTGACGGACTCAAAATTCAAAGTAGATGCTGACTCGATAACCGAATTTAGATCTTAATTTTATATTGTTACATTGTGAATCACAGTATTACCAAATTTTAAGTGCCTTTTGCTTATTCGTTTTGACTCTCAAACCACAACTTTCTTTTAGTTTCAAACACCAAAGGCCTGAAACCTCAAGAGACGTACAGAACTACAGTCATAAATTTAACTCACCTCCAAATCAATCCTTTACTCGCTCATCAATTCAACATCCGTCTCAATTTACAACGCAATCGCAACGCAATCCTAAACGCAAACACCAAACCAAAACTCAACCCGCGCTCAACTTAATCACCAATTCAACCCCAAATCAACTTTCAAATTAACTCTTAAACCTAGCCCTCAAATAATTCCCCAACCGAAACCCGCACCTAACCCTAACGCAAGCTAATTCAGCCCCGACTCAACTTCAATTGAACTAACCTCGAATTAAATCACAACCCTCTACTCAACTCTATATTCAATGGCCAACTCAATCCCGAAATCAACTCGAGCGTGTATGAACTCAAATCAAAACAATCTAAGCTCCCATTAAACTCTCAACTCGATCCACAAACTAATCTTCAACCAAACTCCTCACCCAAATTCAATTCAACTTCAACTCAAACATCATCCCACCCGAACCGAACAACCAGCTCAACGAAACCCTCAACTAAACGTCCAACTCAATTCAAAATCAATACAGTCCGAACAACTATATGCGTAGGTATATGAAGTCAACTCAGAAAAGGACAAGCAAACTTCCAATTCAAATTTCAATTAAATCCCCAACTGAACGGCTGAATGAACCCCAACACCACATCAACTCTACCCTAATGAACCCGAACTCGGCCACAAATTCAGCCTTCAACTCAGAACCAAATGCAATGCTTTGCACAATCCTCAAATCAACTTGCTCCGACTTAACACATGCACAACCCTTCCCAAATAAATCCACAAGTGAACTAAACCTCAACTTAACCCCAAACTCCACGTCCAACTCAATACTCAAACCAACGCGACTCGAAAAACTATTCGTATTTAAGCTCAACTCAAAACAACTAAACCTCAATTCGACCTGCAACCTAGCCCTTAAATCAACCAAAAAGTCACACCCAACTCAAACCCCAAATCAACATGGTCTTAAAACTACATGAGAACAAGAACTCAGCTCAAAATAACCCCAATTCAACCGTCAATTCAACACAAAAATAAATCCCCGGCTAAATTGCTCATTAACCCTTAAACCAACCCTAACTCAACCCCAACTCAACAACAATTCAATCCGAAAATGAAACCCAGCTCAACCTTTGACTCAACAGTAAATTCAACGCCCAATCAATCCTCAAACTAGCATATAAAAAATTGGCCTTCTGCTCATTAAACCCTAACCCAACCTCTACTTTTCCAAACTCAACGCTAAACTCAATCCTCAAACTAGCCTACATGAATATAAAAATTGATAAATATTTATAATATGAAGAGGTGGTTTGGATCAATTCAAATTCAACCCTCTTTAGAGGTTTCAAGAACTTTCCAGTTCTGTCCAGTTGACTATAGGAACTGATTAACGACCAAAAAAAAAATTAAAATCGAACAAGCCGTTCTCAAGATACATATGGGTACAGACAGTCATTTGACAGACATATTTTGTTGCTTGTTCTGATTCAGGGATTTTCAAAATGTCCAAAATTAGTTTTGATCAACAACATGTTTGGTCATTTATGAAAGCATTTCAATCCTTTGGTCCTATGGGACCGAAGTAATTCTTCCACGTTAGGTTAAATTTCGATTTGTATGTTGTCACATTTTGTTGTGATGTCCACTTTCGCAACAATGTGTGGAAAATGGCTCATATTTTGTGCAGCATTTTACAATATGGAGATGTAAATGTATGATAATTGTAGCCCTTCGATACCCTGAGGAAATCAGTTAATCTGTGGGATATGTGTCGATACGAGGATGACTATGCGTGTTCTCTCGATTAACACTCCACTAAAATCGTCGTCAACTTTATTTTTCTTTCTCGTGGTTTTTACTTCGTTCGTGGTTGACTTCCGATATTTGACTTTTTGTTTTTTTAGACTTCCGTCGTTTTAGAATACCGTGATTTTAGTCTTCCGTGGTTTTAGAATACCGTGGTTTTCTCAACCCAGTAGACCACGAAAAGGTGATGTTGTTTTTAGTGATGACTTGCCTTGACGGTAGGGTTGCCGCCACACTATCCTTCCCCCAGTGAACGGAGTGAACGATCGAAATTTATTGAAAGCGAGCCAGTCTATCAATGGCGCGACCCCCTCTGGATTTGGTTTGTTCGTTGATTTTGGGGTCAAATGTTACTCTTTTGTTAAGTAATCTGCCTGTTTCATCGGTGTGTGACGGTGGTGGGTGTGTTGTTTCCCCCGTAGTGCTTGGTTTGGTTGGCACATCGTTCCATGTATTTGTATGGTTATCCGTTTGCGGTGCCTCTATGAAACAGGGTTTAATCCGGTTTATTGAAACAGTTGTTTCGACATCTTTGACCAGCAGTGTAAAATATTTTTCGTTGCGTTTGATTACCGGAAATGGTCCCTCGTGTATGGTGGTTGTAGCGACTGACGGACTGCGTCTGTCCGTAACAGTACGAATTCGCAAGTTGACAACTCTTTGAATACGAAGATTTGTTCTTTAGCATGCCGTGATGTCGATGAGGGTTGAATGTCCTTAAACTGGTTGATTAACTGGGTGACGAAATCGGATTGATGAATGTTCCTGGTTGAGTGGATGAAATCCGCGGGCAATCGTATATGTTCTCCATAAACGAGTTCAGCTGACGTACTTTGAAAATCTTCCCGAAATGAGGTTCTCAGACCGAGTAGTATTATCGGTAAAGATTTTGCCCATTATTTTTCAGCAACACACATTATTGCGCTTTTAAGGCTACGACGCCATCGTTCGATTAACCCGTTGCATGCTGGATTGTAAGCTGTTGTTCGCTTGCGGTGGAATCCAAGTGATTTGGAAAGTTCGTCGAACAGAGTTGCTTCAAACTGTGCACCTCTGTCAGTTACGTTGTTCGTTGGTACTCCAAATCGGCTGATCCAAGTTTTAATTAATGCGTCGGCTATGGTTTCTGCCCTTATATTCGGAATTTTTGTGGCTTCCGGCCAACGTATGTAGCGGTCGATCATGGTCAAACAATATGAGCTACCTTCGGATGGAGGTAACGGTCCGACTATGTCGATGTGAATTTCATCAAACCGCTTACTGGTCGATTCATAAGTTCCAGTTTTACTTCTGACGTGTTTCGTGATTTTACACTTTTGACAGCGTATGCAGTGTTTGTCCCAATAACGTATTTCTTTGTTCATCGATGGCCACACGACTTTTTTGCTGATTAGTTTTGCTGTGGCGCGTATCCCGGGGTGAGAGATATTGTGCCATGACTGGTAGATTTGTCGTCGAAATGATTTAGGAATAAACGGCCTTAGAGTTCCCGTTGAAACATCGCATAAAATTTCCTTATCAGTCCCAAAAATTGGGAATTTTTTGAATTTTAAAGACACGTTTGATTCCATCAGTTTTACGAGCTCTTGATCGTTCATTTGTTCGTCTGGTACTGCTTCATAGTCAATTGCGCTTCCTAATTGGATTTGTTCGATTCGTGAGAGCGTATCCGCAACGACGTTGTTGCTTCCCGAAATGTTACGAATATCCGACGTATATTGAGCTATGAAGTCCAAGTGTCGGCGTTGTCTAGGAGATGCTTTCTCGAGATTTTGACGTAGCGAGAAAATCAGCGGTTTATGGTCAGAGAATAGAATAAATTCTCGACCTTCGACGAAATTTTTAAAATTCTTGATAGCTGAGTAACCTGCTAAAAGTTCCCTGTCGTAGGTACTGTACCGGGTTTCGGTATCATTCAGCTTACGTGAGTAGAAAAATAGTGGTTGCCAACCTTTTTGAGTTTGTTGTTGCAATACTGCTCCTACTGCTGTATTCGACGCGTCGACGAAAATTGCAAATTTTCCATTTGGAATCGGATATGCTGGTTGAGTACACTGCGCCAGCTTTGTTTTGCACGTTTCGAATGCTTTGATAGATTCGTCGGTCCAAGTTATTGGAGATTTATCCTTCTTCTTTTTTCGCCCTTTTAAAAATTCTTATAAAATCCCCTGATCGTGTACTGTATTCAATAAGAAGATTCGATAATAATTTATCATCCCCAGGAATCGAAGAATGCCGTCTTTTGTCGTTGGTTGTGGGAAGTTTTGAATTGCTTCCATTCTGTGTTAATCAGGCGACATGCCGTTTACGTTGATATGAAATCCGAGGAAGGATATTTCGCTCTTCATGAATTCGCACTTGTTGAGATTTATAACTAGTCCTGCGTCACTTAGGCGTTGGAAAACAATTCGAATGTGTTTTAGATGCTCTTCCGAGTTTTGTGAGGCGATCAGTAGATCGTCGATATACGGAAACACGAATGGTAGATCTCGAAATATTGCGTGAATCAAACTTTGGAATGTTTGAGCCGCGTTACGTAACCCGAACGTCATCCGGGTGATCTCAAATAATCCGAACGGAGTGATGATTGCGGTTTTTCCTATAACTCGTTCTTTGATCGATCTCGTGTCGATCAAGAATTGTAGATTATTCTGTGAATCAACTATGATTAGACGGCTTGTTGAGTTTTGGCTACCGTTAGTTGCCTCGTGAAGTACGGTGCCTACCGGTTTTCCGGATTCGTTGTTGATTGTTGCGCCTCGTTGAAGTAGCACGGTTTTAAAAACCTTCGCGCTTGAATACCATATTTGTAATGATACCAGCAATTCGGGTGTCTTGTCACTGTTTCCTTTGATCGCGTACTGCTGCGTTGACGACTATTGTCATTGGTCCTGGGGCTTTGATAACGTCCGCGGTACGAATTATTTTCAGATTTCCCGTAATAACCGAACAATGCTTCCACTCGTTGTGTTAGGAAATTGATCTGAGCTGTTAAATTATTCTGTTGTGCTCTGTCGTCGTCTCATGGCGAGGTTTCAGATTGAATATATTAGTAGGTTTTTGTACGTCGACTATTTTGTCCGCGATATCGCTGTAGTTAACATAACAAGAGCGTCAGCGTATGGCGATAAAAAAATCACAACAAACGACATAACCTAAATCTTGTGTTTTTGGCACATGAATATTATATAATTTAATATTGCCAAGTAGACGTTGGTGGGTATAGATTTTCCGTTTTATTAAAGAATTGTTTGAAAAAAATGGTTAATAATATGACAGCTATCGTATTCTATTTAAAAATATAAAAAAACAGTAGGCAAGATTGTATCGCCGGCGATAAAATTAGAAATGGGGCATGCAAAACGAGTTTGATTTTGTTTCCGCACATCAGATGTCATTACCGTCGTGATAAAGGTTACAATAATGTTTAAAGTTTAATTTTATGGCTACGAAGTTCGAACGCGTCGCTAAACGACTTATAAACATTTTAAAATATACAAATTCTTTTCTGTTATTAAATTCACCATACACTTTCGATACAAAACACAAATAACATTTGCTATGCTAACCTTTACCGAGGGTGCTGCATTCTAAAACAGCGGCGAATATTGTTACTATAAGCATGCCCTATAGATTCTAAAAAAATTTCGGCGATATTAGGCACTTTCGTTTGGCGTGAATTGACAGAGTTAGCTGAATTAACTGAATCAAGTGAAGTGAATTGAGTGTTCGATTCACAACTCTTCACTTCAGTTAAAAATTAAGCAACTGAGTTATCTGAATATGTATTTTGCTCGTGTAGTTAATTCAGTTAGGCGATTTTTGTTTTATTTTGTTTAAAAGATGTTTGCGCATGAAATTTTTCGTTTTGAATTAAATAAATAATCTGTAAAATTCGATATAATTATAGATAGATTGTATATATTCTTAATAATTTTTAATATATTTAATTTCTATTTTTATTCAAACTATAATTAACAAAAATCAAATTTTTAATGACTTTTTTTGACATTTATCTGAAGTGAATGGAACCAATCGAACACCCAATTCACTTCAGTAGCTCAATTATCTAAATAGCAACTGAATTATCTAAATAGTAACTCAATTCTAATTCAGTTAATTTACTCCAATCGAAAATGCCTATTGTCGTCGTCGCCAGCGACATTGGTTCTGTTAGCATCGTATGATTTCTGTGTATGTATTTTAATTTGACAGGCGTCATCGCTCGTCGTCGACGCTCTTGTTCTGTTCATACCTTTAAAGTTGGTTTCTATCTTTGCAACCTTTTCTGGCGCTCAATACACTCGTAATTATTTTCCAGATCGCTTTTAACATCTACCCTAACATATTACGTACGGCTATAAATTCGTTTAGTGCAGATCACTTACACATTGCATTTCTTCGTGGCAGTCTACAGTGGGTCGGCCCCTGAGTTCTGCACTCCATAATCGAGGGGCCATAGTTGTGTTCATTCCAAATGATACTATGCTTAATTAAAATTAAACCTAAGTAACAACAATTATTTTGTGTACTTTCCAATTTGATATTAATTATGCCTCCCAGCTCACGTCGAGTGGAGCGTTGAGTGGAATAGTTTTTCACCATAAATTCGCAGCTTATGGGAGGTAACTCTTAAGTCAAGTTGGAGTTTCTACAGAAGCTTCACTGATTTTCCATTAGAGTAACATTTTGTTCGTTGTTGGTGCATTTTTCCCATCGAATTATATTTTAATTATAAGCTGGTTAACTATCTCGGATTTTTTTTTTTTAAGAAATATGAGGATTAGCTACTTAGTACAACTAGTCAGAACAAAATTACATTGGTGGTTGGTATTTCACCATTGAGGACTTTTTACGGACTGATATCTCCTGATGAATGTCTATTTTGTGGAATACGCTCATTCCTAATCTGAACTGGTTCCTAACTGGCCAATTTCGTAGCTAGTTTGTCTTCAGAGGCAACCAATTTGGTTTTTCTGGGATTTCTAAGCATATCTCATTATAAGAATTGATCTATGGATTACGCAAGATATCATCTGTTTTATTACAGTGCTATCCTCTAGTTCTAAACAAGAAGAGCCCTACGATTTGATCTCAGATAAAATGTTAAAGATCCTCAAAGTGGATATTTCATATTCTGTGCGGTTAGTTAAACTCAGATACGAGCACGTACATTAAATTCTAATATACTTGTGAGTGCTGCTGTACCACGCTAAATTCGATCCTGTGAATTGAAAAACCGCTTTCGGTCGAAATTTACATTTGATCTAACAGACGCTCATCTACATTCTCCAAGGAAATTGTCGATTTGCCCCAAATGTGGCCGCAAGCTTAAGAAATTTACAATAGTTTGTATAGGTATAATCGAGCTTTGTAACAACATATTCATCAGGGCAAAGATCATCACTGAAGATCTCCGTGAAAGTTACTCAATTCATTACTCAAGAATTGCGTGTATGGTCCGTACCAATTTCAAAGTGTTTTAAAGAGGCGTCAATCTAGTAACATTTTGAAGTACTGTGTTTGCAGTTGTGTCAAAAATTTAATTCAACAAGTTTGTTATCATTGTATATTTGCTATTCAATTTAATAGATTTTTTTAGAAATAAACCCAGATCAATGGTTAACACAAAATTGGCCAACTTTCTTGTTAAATTCGTAAGAAATAATTTATACATAATTTTATATAACATAATGATGGTAAAATGTGACAATGTACATATTCTATTGAATTGAATTTCGGCGATCGTAACTTATGTACATACGGTTTAGACGCCTAAATGATGACTATTACGATCTATGTAATAGCATCAATTAGCACAACAAGAAACCATACTATGATTATCTCTTTCAATTTCACAACGTTATTTTACCGTTCATCTTTTTCTTACAATACATTTTCATAACAATATGATTTTGACAGTTCACTAGTAGTAAAAAAAAAAAAAATTCTGCTGTCAACATATTAGTTAATGGCAATTTTATTTCGTGTTTTTAATAGAAATTTGACACAATTTATTAAAAAAATGTTACAGCGGAAAATTATAGCGCCAACATTGAGCAAACCGCATACCGGAACAGTGATATTTTTCCATGGTTCAGGTTAGTAGACGGTTTTTTGTGTGTTTCATTGATTTTTTTTTTATTAGTTGTGTGATAATTGCAATTGGGGAAATATGCTTGTGTGTTTTGTCGATGGTGCGCATGGCATTAAATTGTCAATTTTTGCACAGTAGATTATTGCATAAATATTGTTTTGTTTGTGTAGTAGCTAATGTTAATATTGGGAAAACAAATTAACGAAATGTGTTAATTTTTTTTTAAAGTACTTATTATTTCAAGTTTAGTTCGGCTGGTTTTTATTTAAAATTCATTACGATAATGTGGTAAAAGGTTAATGAGAAGGTGCAAAGTTCGTTGAGCTTTGATATTGTACTGTTGCTAGCTACTTTGAATTTGAACAAAAACTAATTCAAACAAATATATCATACAGAACAGTGGTGCCTACCGCAGTTCAACCTTTAAAATTGAAATTTATGCGAATTTGAATTGTTTGAAGGTATTAGCCCAGTAGCGTAATAAGGTTGCAAGATTATTGATATTTAAATTAATCGGTAATTTTTTCAGGCTACCGTCCTTTATTATCGATAATTTAATGATAAATTGTATAATGACTAAAAATCTATTTACATTGACCGGTTTATTGGTTCAACTCACACAACTCACATTTCTGTTTTGAACGATAATTCTAGAGGTGTTTTTGCATTTCTGGCAGCATTTTACACAAATTGTATAAAACAATAATAAAGATAATCGCAAAACATTGTATGTAAATGTTCATTGGCCGATTCACCAATTTAGCCTATCTAAACATATTTGCGGCTTAAATAACGGCGGTTCTTTTTATCTGGTCGTCTAACGTTCGATCCTCCCAAACATACATTTATTTTCCACTTAGAGAGCTATTCAGGCTATTTTAAATAGTTTTCACATTGAATAGTTTTAAATAGGTTCAGCATGGGTAAGCTAGAAATGTCTGCTTATGCCACTGCTATACATATTTGTTATATGTCGCCCAATAAGCAATCATCCTCCAAATCGAATCAGTATACTGCTATCAAACTCGAAAATCGACCTTTGAATTTTTTATGCAATTTTTGCTTTTCTAATCGATTTGTAAGGCCATTCTATGGATATGTACCAAGTTTCAACTAAATCGGACATGTAATGTCGATTTTAGCATTCTTCCAAATCATATTTTTATAACCGTCCAAACGAAACAGGTAATTGTCACCTAAATAGCTATTCACAATTAATCTCAATTAATTAAAATCTTACGTGAAATTTGCCGTAAGTTGCCTTAAGTTGTCCTAAGTTGTCCTAAGTATGTCCTAAGTTTTTTTAGGAGTTGGTGTGAAAGTTTCGTTATTATGAATTCATATTGAAATAATAAAAATCATAAGAATCAATCAGAACAAATTTAGGTTTTTGCTATGTCGGGACAGCTACATAAATGCCTGAATAAAATCAGATGATTTTCTAAAAACTGAGGGACCCGTTTTTAATATGCATTTGAGTACTATTCGAAGGAGAAAATCCTAGGAAGCGGCCACCAAATTGTCCTTTATGCTAAGTTGTCATAAGGTCTTAGCTATTCGAAAAATATTTCACTTTTGAAAAAAATTAGGGGATTCGGGGTTTTCCGAATAGCTAAGACCTTATGATAATTTAGCATAAAGGGCATTTTGGTGGCCGCTTCCAAGGATTTTCTCAAGAAAATTCGGAACGTGATTTAGGGCTAGTTACTCGATGCTCAAGCAAGCAGATAGGCTGTCATTATTTTGCGAATTTGCTAGAAATGTTATACACAAATTTAGTAACCCAATTTGTTCCTGAATTTCAAAAAAATGTGATAGGTACTCGATATTTTGCTTGGTTAGCTTGAAAGCAACTTGTAGAAATACAAGTAGCGTCCGTTTTAATATATACGCATCTATTGTTAGATGCCAATTTTTTTTTAGATTATATTAACCATTTCTAAATGTTTGTGCAAATTATTATTGAAAATAAATATATATATGTATATATAACTTGTATTTTTAAGATCAGACTAAAAAAACTTTTAATAGTAAGTAATAATTAATAAATCGATTAATAATAAATGTGTATAATTTATGAAATAATTAATTAAGAATGCGGAAGCTGTTTTTGAGCGGAGAAGCAGGAATCTTATTTGTATATCTGGAAAGATAATTTTAGATCGGGAAAATCCTTTTGAATGTGATGATCAGATTTTTCAAACGGTATCGTTTCACAAAGGAAATCGTAAAACTTTTGATAGCGGAATTTAAGGAAGACCTTACAAGATATACTAAACGTAGTAAATCTGGTATTTATCCTTCAATTAACCAATTATTTAATTTTTTATGTCTTAGTAAGCCTTAACATATTGAGTTCGGGCCACTTTCAATAAATACGTAGCCAGATTTTGGTGCAAGCGACGGTGAGCCGTATTTTTCCTCAATTTTTAAATGTAGTATGTCGTAAAGCTAACAAATTTAAAGAACGACAATGAAATTCTCTTAGTATAGCAAAGATTTTATGAGAAATTTGGGTTTTCCAATGTGAATGGGACCATAGACGGAACTCAAATTCCAATTCAAAAGCCGGCGTTATCGGACATATACATATTTATTAATAGGAAAAATGTGTATGCCCTAAATGAGGTATCAATTATCGAAATCGGAGCACATTTGAAGATTTTCGATTTTTGTGGCTCTGAATTTGTGGGCTATAGTTCAGTTGATTTTCAAAAAAATTGAATTTTCCACGAAGCGTGTAGAAATATTCGACCAATCCAAATGGCCGTTGGTATGACAATTACAAGTCCAACGCGTGTTGATAGAGGTATCAATCATCGAAATCGGAGCACATTTGAAGATTTTCGATTTTTGTGGCTCTGAATTTGTGGGCTATAGTTCAGTTGATTTTCAAAAAAATTGAATTTTCCATGGAACGTGTAGAAATATTCGACCGATCCAAATGGCCGTTTGTATGACAATTACAGGTCTCAATGCCTATTGATAGAGGTATCAATCATCGAAATCGGATCACATTTGAAGATTTTCGATTTTTGTGGCTCTGAATTTGTGGGCTATAGTTCAGTTGATTTTAAAAAAAATTGAATTTTCCACGAAGCGTGTAGAAATATTCGACCAATCCAAATGGCCGTTGGTATGACAATTACAAGTCCAACGCGTGTTGATAGAGGTATCAATCATCGAAATCGGAGCACATTTGCAGATTTTCGAATTTTGTGGCTCTGAATTTATGGGGTATAGTTCAGTTGATTTTCAAAAAAAATTTAATTTTCCCCAAAATGTGTAGAAATATTCGACCGATCCAAATGGCTGTTTGTATGACAATTACAGGTCTCAACGCCTATTGGTAGACATATCAATTATCGAAATCGTATCACATTTGCAGATTTTCGATTTTTGTGGCTCTGAATTTGTGGGCTATAGTTCAGTTGATTTTCAAAAAAATTGAATTTTCCTTGGAACGTGTAGAAATATTTGACCGGTCCAATTGGCCGTTTGTATGACAATTACAGGTCTCAACGCCTATTGATAGAGGTATCAATTATCGAAATCGGAGCACATTTGAAGATTTTCGATTTTTGTGGCTCTGAATTTGTGGGCTATAGTTCAGTTGATTTTCCAAAAAAATTGAATTTTCCTTGGAACGTGTAGAAATATTTGACCGGTCCAATTGGCCGTTTGTATGACAATTACAGGTCTCAACGCCTATTGATAGAGGTATCAATCATCGAAATCGGAGCACATTTGCAGATTTTCGATTTTTGTAGCTCTGAATTTGTGGGCTATAGTTCAGTTGATTTTCAAAAAAATTGAATTTTCCTTGGAACGTGTAGAAATATTTGACCGGTCCAATTGGCCGTTTGTATGACAATTACAGGTCTCAACGCCTATTGATAGAGGTATCAATTATCGAAATCGTATCACATTTGCAGATTTTCGATTTTTGTGGCTCTGAATTTGTGGGCTATAGTTCAGTTGATTTTCAAAAAAATTGAATTTTCCTTGGAACGTGTAGAAATATTTGACCGGTCCAATTGGCCGTTTGTATGACAATTACAGGTCTCAACGCCTATTGATAGAGGTATCAATTATCGAAATCGTATCACATTTGCAGATTTTCGATTTTTGTAGCTCTGAATTTGTGGGCTATAGTTCAGTTGATTTTCAAAAAAATTGAATTTTCCTTGGAACGTGTAGAAATATTTGACCGGTCCAATTGGCCGTTTGTATGACAATTACAGGTCTCAACGCCTATTGATAGAGGTATCAATTATCGAAATCGGAGCACATTTGAAGATTTTCGATTTTTGTGGCTCTGAATTTGTGGGCTATAGTTCAGTTGATTTTCAAAAAAATTGAATTTTCCACGAAGCGTGTAGAAATATTCGACCAATCCAAATGGCCGTTGGTATGACAATTACAAGTCCAACGCGTGTTGATAGAGGTATCAATCATCGAAATCGGAGCACATTTGAAGATTTTCGATTTTTGTGGCTCTGAATTTGTGGGCTATAGTTCAGTTGATTTTCAAAAAAATTGAATTTTCCATGGAACGTGTAGAAATATTCGACCGATCCAAATGGCCGTTTGTATGACAATTACAGGTCTCAATGCCTATTGATAGAGGTATCAATCATCGAAATCGGATCACATTTGAAGATTTTCGATTTTTGTGGCTCTGAATTTGTGGGCTATAGTTCAGTTGATTTTAAAAAAAATTGAATTTTCCACGAAGCGTGTAGAAATATTCGACCAATCCAAATGGCCGTTGGTATGACAATTACAAGTCCAACGCGTGTTGATAGAGGTATCAATCATCGAAATCGGAGCACATTTGCAGATTTTCGAATTTTGTGGCTCTGAATTTATGGGCTATAGTTCAGTTGATTTTCAAAAAAATTGAATTTTCCATGGAACGTGTAGAAATATTCGACCGATCCAAATGGCCGTTTGTATGACAATTACAGGTCTCAATGCCTATTGATAGAGGTATAATCATCAAAATCGGATCACATTTGAAGATTTTCGATTTTTGTGGCTCTGAATTTGTGGGCTATAGTTCAGTTGATTTTAAAAAAAATTGAATTTTCCACGAAGCGTGTAGAAATATTCGACCAATCCAAATGGCCGTTGGTATGACAATTACAAGTCCAACGCGTGTTGATAGAGGTATCAATCATCGAAATCGGAGGACATTTGCAGATTTTCGAATTTAGTGGCTCTGAATTGGTGGGCTATAGCTCAGTTGATTTTCAAAAAAATTGAATTTTCCACGAAACGTGTAGAAATATTCAACTGACCCAAATGGCTGTTGGTATGACAATTGCAGGTCTCAACGCCTATTGATAGACGTATCAATCATCGAAATCGGAGCACATTTGCAGATTTTCGAATTTTGTGGCTCTGAATTTATGGGCTATAGTTCAGTTGATTTTCAAAAAAAATTTAATTTTCCCCAAAATGTGTAGAAATATTCGACCGATCCAAATGGCTGTTTGTATGACAATTACAGGTCTCAACGCCTATTGGTAGACGTATCAATCTTCGAAATCGGAGCACATTTGCAGATTTTCGAATTTTGTGGCTCTGAATTTGTGGGCTATAGTTCAGTTGATTTTCAAAAAAAATTGAATTTTCCACGAAGCGTGTAGAAATATTCGACCAATCCAAATGGCCGTTGGTATGACAATTGCAGGTCTCAACGCCTATTGGTAGACATATCAATTATCGAAATCGTATCACATTTGCAGATTTTCGATTTTTGTGGCTCTGAATTTGTGGGCTATAGTTCAGTTGATTTTCCAAAAAAATTAAATTTTCTGCGAAACGTGTAGAAATATTCGACCGATTCAAATGGTCGTTGGTATGACAATTACAGGTCTCGACGCCTATTGATAGAGGTATCAATCATCGAAATCGGAGCACATTTGCAGATTTTCGATTTTTGTGGCTCTGAATTTGTGGGCTATAGTTCAGTTGATTTTCAAAAAAATTGAATTTTCCTTGGAACGTGTAGAAATATTTGACCGGTCCAATTGGCCGTTTGTATGACAATTACAGGTCTCAACGCCTATTGATAGAGGTATCAATTATCGAAATCGTATCACATTTGCAGATTTTCGATTTTTGTAGCTCTGAATTTGTGGGCTATAGTTCAGTTGATTTTCAAAAAAATTGAATTTTCCACGAAGCGTGTAGAAATATTCGACCAATCCAAATGGCCGTTGGTATGACAATTACAAGTCCAACGCGTGTTGATAGAGGTATCAATCATCGAAATCGGAGCACATTTGCAGATTTTCGAATTTTGTGGCTCTGAATTTATGGGCTATAGTTCAGTTGATTTTCAAAAAAATTGAATTTTCCATGGAACGTGTAGAAATATTCGACCGATCCAAATGGCCGTTTGTATGACAATTACAGGTCTCAATGCCTATTGATAGAGGTATCAATCATCGAAATCGGATCACATTTGAAGATTTTCGATTTTTGTGGCTCTGAATTTGTGGGCTATAGTTCAGTTGATTTAAAAAAAAATTGAATTTTCCACGAAGCGTGTAGAAATATTCGACCAATCCAAATGGCCGTTGGTATGACAATTACAAGTCCAACGCGTGTTGATAGAGGTATCAATCTTCGAAATCGGAGGACATTTGCAGATTTTCGAATTTGGTGGCTCTGAATTGGTGGGCTATAGTTTAGTTGATTTTCAAAAAAATTGAATTTTGCACGAAACGTGTAGAAATATTCAACTGACCCAAATGGCTTTTGGTATGACAATTGCAGGTCTCAACGCCTATTGATAGACGTATCAATCATCGAAATCGGAGCACATTTGCAGATTTTCGAATTTTGTGGCTCTGAATTTATGGGCTATAGTTCAGTTGATTTTCAAAAAAATTGAATTTTCCACCAAACGTGTAGAAATATTCGACCGATCCAAATGACCGTTTGTATGACAATTACAGGTCTCAACGCCTATTGATAGACGTATCAATCGGAGCACATTTGAAGATTTTCGAATTTTGTGGATCTGAATTTATGGGCTATAGTTCAGTTGATTTTCAAAAAAAATTTAATTTTCCCCAAAATGTGTAGAAATATTCGACCGATCCAAATGGCTGTTTGTATGACAATTACAGGTCTCAACGCCTATTGGTAGACGTATCAATCTTCGAAATCGGAGCACATTTGCAGATTTTCGAATTTTGTGGCTCTGAATTTGTGGGCTATAGTTCAGTTGATTTTCAAAAAAAATTGAATTTTCCACGAAGCGTGTAGAAATATTCGACCAATCCAAATGGCCGTTGGTATGACAATTGCAGGTCTCAACGCCTATTGATAGACGTATCAATCATCGAAATCGGAGCACATTTGCAGATTTTCGAATTTTGTGGCTCTGAATTTATGGGCTATAGTTCAGTTGATTTTCAAAAAAAATTTAATTTTCCCCAAAATGAGTAGAAATATTCGACCGATCCAAATGGCTGTTTGTATGACAATTACAGGTCTCAACGCCTATTGGTAGACGTATCAATCATCGAAATCGGAGCACATTTGAAGATTTTCGATTTTTGTGGCTCTGAATTTGTGGGCTATAGTTCAGTTGATTTTCAAAAAAATTGAATTTTCCATGGAACGTGTAGAAATATTCGACCGATCCAAATGGCCGTTTGTATGACAATTACAGGTCTCAATGCCTATTGATAGAGGTATCAATCATCGAAATCTTATCACATTTGAAGATTTTCGATTTTTGTGGCTCTGAATTTGTGGGCTATAGTTCAGTTGATTTTCAAAAAAATTGAATTTTCCACCAAACGTGTAGAAATATTCGACCGATCCAAATGACCGTTTGTATGACAATTACAGGTCTCAACGCCTATTGATAGAGGTATCAATCGGAGCACATATGCAGATTTTCGAATTTTGTGGCTCTGAATTTATGGGCTATAGTTCAGTTGATTTTCAAAAAAAATTTAATTTTCCCCAAAATGTGTAAAAATATTCGACCGATCCAAATGGCTGTTTGTATGACAATTACAGATCTCAACGTCTATTGGTAGAGGTATCAATCATCGAAATCGAAGCATATTTGCAGATTTTCGACTTTTGTGGCTCTGAATTTGTGGGCTATAGTTCAGTTGATTTTCAAAAAAATTGAATTTTCCACGAAACGTGTAGAAATATTCGACCAATCAAAATGGCCCTTTGTATGACAATTACAGGTCTCAACGCCTATTGGTAGAGGTATCAATCATCGAAATCGGAGCACATTTGAAGATTTTCGATGTGGCTCTGATTTGGTGGGCTATAGCTCAGTTGATTTTCAAAAAAAATTTAATTTGCCCCAAAATGTGTAGAAATATTCGACCAATCCAAATGGCCGTTTGTATGACAATTACAGGTCTCAACGCCTATTGGTAGACGTATCAATCTTCGAAATCGGAGCACATTTGCAGATTTACGATTTTTGTGGCTCCGAATTTGTGGGCTATAGTTCAGTTGATTTTCAAAAAAATTGAATTTTCCATGGAACGTGTAGAAATATTTGACCGATCCAAATGGCCGTTTGTATGACAATTACAGGTCTCAACGCCTATTGATAGAGGTATCAATCATCGAAATCGGAGCACATTTGCAGATTTTCGATTTTTGTGGCTCTGAATTTGTGGGCTATAGTTCAGTTGATTTTCAAAAAAATTGAATTTTCCACGAAACGTGTAGAAATATTCGACCGATCCAAATGGCCGTTTGTATGACAATTACAGGTCTCAACGTCTATTGGTAGAGGTATCAATCATCGAAATCGGAGCACATTTGCAGATTTTCGAATTTTGTGGCTCTGAATTTATGGGCTATAGTTCAGTTGATTTTCAAAAAAAATTTAATTTTCCCCAAAATGTGTAGAAATATTCGACCGATCCAAATGGCTGTTTGTATGACAATTACAGGTCTCAACGCCTATTGGTAGACGTATCAATCATCGAAATCGAAGCATATTTGCAGATTTTCGACTTTTGTGGCTCTGAATTTGTGGGCTATAGTTCAGTTGATTTTCAAAAAAATTGAATTTTCCACGAAACGTGTAGAAATATTTGACCGATCCAAATGGCCGTTTGTATGACAATTACAGGTCTCAACGCCTTTTGATATATACATACATAATTGCAAATCTTTGACTAAACCCATTATCGAAAAAGTCAACAAAGTTGAGTTCAACCCCAATAAATTGCAATCCTCTTTTTTTCCTGCAAAAACTAAAATTTTTTCAAGTTATTCACATTCCGAGCCGTTTGAAATTCTCGGCCTAATATCAAACAAAATCGTTTTTAGCTAAATCCTAAAGGTCTCCGTTATTTACGACGATGCAACTTTTAGTTTACTTAACCGGAAATATTAAAAATTTATAAGACTTTTACAAAACGCAAGTTGTAATAGCGTCCACATTTCGGCATATACATCAAAGACACCTTTGGCTGTACACGACCGAGTTTAAAGTCGAGTATGCCGAATGATGGCGGATGTATACACTATTTCTTCTACCGACCCTCTTTCCGGTGGGCGAAACGTAAGAGCCTTTATACGTATTCTACAAATATTGTCTTAGCATATGCTCCTCGGTATTTAACGAATTTATGCCTGATTTTGCCGCCCATACGAATGAAACTATAACAAATTCCAAAATTGTTTTGTTTTTCGAAATATGCGACTATCGAACGAGATGGGTGATACATTGCCCCTGATATTATTTAAAGCAGTTCAATCTTACTACTAAATGTAAGTTTCTTGAATGCTGAAATACTTTATTCCATTTAGTTCCTCTCTGACCTTATGTCTTCCTGTCTATTAGTATATACTTCTTTCTTAAATATGTATACAAAAATTATTGAACCAACAAACCAAACGCAAGGGGCTTAAACTACTACTCAGAAGCAAGAAACGTTTGCTAAAAGAGCCACACATCTTTGCTGACCTTTGGTCAAACACACGACGAAATTTCCAGATTTCTTGGAAACTTTAATTAAACAAATGGAGATTTTCGGTAATCAGGTACCTCAAATGACTATTTGCTTTCCACAGTTTGTAGGTTATATTGAATTATGTAATTTAAGAATGTAAAACGTAGATATTCATTATTTAGACGTATAAACGTTTATAAGAATTAAATATTGATGAATGTGGCAGTAGTTAAGGAAATTTAGATAATTAGGAAATGGTTTCTGGCGAAATTCTTCAATAAATTTAATTGCTTTGTTATTTCACAGGTGACACGGGTGACAATCTAATAGAATGGATCCGATTTTTGTTAGGTCGAAACATGGAATTTCCGCACATAAAAATAATTTATCCAACCGCCCCATTACAACCGTATTCTCCGATGGGAGGTTTAGAGAGTAACGTTTGGTTTGATCGTAAAGCCATTACAATTGAAGCACCCGAGGCTCGTAAATCATTAGCGAAAATCTATCAGGAGGTGAACGCTTTAATTAAAGAAGAGACTGATAGTGGGATACCAATCGAAAGGATTTTAGTTGGTGGATTTTCAATGGGCGGTGCATTAGCTCTACACGCTGCATACCATTTAAATTTAAACCTTGGCGGTGTTTTTGCCATGTCATCGTTTTTAAATCGCAAATCTATTGTGTATGAAGAGCTGAAAACACAGAAATCGCTTTCAAAATTACCGGAATTATTAATGTTTCATGGAGGGCGTGATACAATGGTACCAATGGATTGGGGACAAGAAACATTTGACAATTTGACTGAGTTGGGTGTACGCGGACAATTTATTCCGCTTAAAAATACGATGCACGAATTAAAAACGGACGAATTAAGAAAACTGGAAAATTGGATAAAAGAAAAAATTCCACAAACCGACAGCGATCTACAAAATAAACTGTAATTTTTTGTATGGTGTGCGATCATAAGAGTAAACTGTATAAAGTGTATTTAATGGCGTGGGTGACATCTATTTTCTAATAGTAAAAAAAAAAACACTGGTATTTTAGTAAACATTTGGGCAGTTGTTAAATAAATTTTTTTGTGCTAATTAAAATTTTGTTGTTTTATTTATTTTTACGTCAATGAGTGACTACACTTAAAATTATTATGAATTGCGAAAATTTCAACACTATTAAAAATGACTTAAGATCATCTCCAAGAAACGAGTAACAAAAATCACTAAAGTCTTAATTTCTTCCATTCGTGTTTTTATTAATCGTTTTTTTGTTAAAAAGACATTTAAATAAAAATAAAATCATATCAATAAAATAAAATTAACGATCGCAATTAAACCGCAACAAAAAAAAAATAAAAAAAAAAAATTAAGAGAACCGCGAAATAAAAAACTAAAAATTCAATTCTTTTTTGGCACATCGTGCACAGTGATTCAACCGAAATTTAATTGGAATTTTTCTTACATAAAATTCATAAAATTAATTTTTATTTAATTTTTTTTTTTGCTTTTATATTTTAATTTCATTTTTATTTTCACGTGAATATGTAAATTAGCATTTTTTTGTGCTGAACATTTATTTTTTCTCATATCAAGCAAATAAATTGATCATAAAACCTAAAATATAATTCAATATTTCTGTAATTTTTATGTTACAATAAATAAAAATGCTTTAAGAATAAAAATAAGGATAAATTTACGATATAATAAAAATTAATTTTTTTATTGGACTAAATTTGAAACGATATGTGTTATGTAAAATTGGATTTTTACACCTTTCAATATGCGATTTCATTCAATTAGAGCGGTTATTGTATTTGGTTAAAGTTCATGTGGGATCATCAAATTACGATTTGCATTCTGTTGCCATACAGTGTTGTTGTGCAAAAATAGTGGTTGTCTAGAAAATTGGATTTTAATTTATAATACATACTAAAACATTTAATTATGAATTATGTTTCTAAATTTTTAATTATTCATTCATTTTAAAATCTTTGAAGGTCTACCGTTTGGGCAGTTTTGCGACATTGATTTTTGAAATAAATAATATAAAAATAAAACTTGAGAATGTCATTCCCTGAAAAACTATAACGTAGAAATTTTTTTGAAAATTTGAATAATCTCGAGACTGGCGAATAATCTGAAAATAAATGACGAAAATCTCGAATAATCTCGAAATGGTGTTGTGTGACAGCAATGCTCGTAATTTTTGAATTTTCTGACGAATAAGACTGGTAAATATCTATTAATTCAACACAACTGAATTTTACAAAAAAAATTGTATTATTGCAAAAATAAATACAAAAATATTTTTGAACCGATTGCTATTGAGCGAATTGCTATTAGGCTAGAATAAAAATGTATATCTATTGGTAAAGCAACAGAAATTTTAGGTAGAGTTGTAAAGTGTAAATTTAATCATCAACAGAGAAATTCCAAAGTAGTTGTGAAAATACAGGGGTTGAAAACTTGATTACTGGTTGAGCTTTGATTACTGCATAGCATTGATAATGAGCTTTGATGTAATGCTTGCCATATTTAGCCAAGGCACAGTTCTGTTCCGCTTTAATACCATTTTAAGAGTAACACTTTAAGAGGAAGTTTTACCTATTTACGGATAATTCGATATTTGCAAACTTTCTAGGATATTCAAGATACTTTGAAAAATCGACATTTTCGAGATTATTTCGAAATTCCTGGTATTTTTAAATATGTATATTCGAAATGTCTTATGTTTTATTGATATATTTAGAAATCGTTATAATATAATTGAGTTAATTGCAAGACATTTTGTTTCATTTGAAACCATTAAACTATATCGTATACACTCTCGAATTCAGATACTTTTATAAATAAGTTTCAACTAAAAGCTTTACTTGTTCATAGATACAAGAAGCATTTTAGGGCCCAAGAAAAATTTTGCGGGTACCCGAAATTTGTAGTTACGCCACTGGCTGCCAGTGTTTCAATGTACTTATTTACAATTTTTAGATTATTTTGTTCAAGGTATTAGAATTTTACTTGGCATTGAAATTTCATGCATACAACTGTACTGGTGTGAAGTTCATGACAAAAAAAAATGATAAAAAATTTGCTTATGTATTGGTGGTAAAAAAAACCTGACAACAGTTAATATTAAATTGGCTTAATGAATAGCTATGCTGAAAATAAATGCAAAATTAAATATTTAATCGTTTACACTACATATACAAGAAAAAAATATTAACGAAATAATTAATTACAAACCATTCCGTTTGTTATACATATCACTCATAAAACAAAACATAATAACACAAAAAAGTGTAGGCAGTTGTTTGACGGCCAATGATAGGGCATCGTAGAGATGGCTCCCGAACTCTGAGTAACCATCGCATTGTCTATACAGTCAAACCTGTTTTTGTGCGGTCTTTTTTTATGCGATTTTTTTTATGCGCTTTTTTTTGCGATTTTTTTTTATGCGGTATATGAATATGGAGATTCTGTTCAGCCATTTTCATACTTAAAGCGTGTTCGATTGGACTGAATTAACTGAAGTAGTAGCTGTATCTGAAGTAATTGAAGTGAAGAGACTGTTCGAATGGCAACTCTTCACTTCAGTTAAAAATTGAGCAACTGAATTAACTGAAGAGATATTTTGCTCGTCTGTTACTTCAGTGGCACTATTCTGGTTTTCCCGGGGAATTGCGAATTGGGAATTGATTTATTGTCAGTTTTTAGTGTATTTTGCGTTTCTTTTTTCCAAAGCATACTGAGCGATTGGTATTTTGTTCATGTTTTGGGAAAAAACAATTCCCAGCCAAATTTTTAAGGAAAAATAAACAACAAAATTGCTTTGAAATGGAATTATTTTTCCCCAAAATTTAGTATGCTTTGGAAAAAAGAAAACCAAAATACACTAAAAACTGACAATAAATTAATTCCCAATTCGCAATTCCCTGGGAAAACCAGAATAGTGCCACAGATGAGTTATTTGTTTTTCTTTTATGAATTTATTTGTTTTCGTTTGTTTTTATTCTCGCGTTTAGATTTGGGGACTGTTTGGTTGGGAATTTGAGACCTAAAAATAATAATTTTTAATAATAAATTTCTAGAAATTAATAGAAAATTAAATTTTGAAACATTTTTTCTAACACATAAGCCAAACTGAAATAAATTGTTTGATTTTTATTTTGACATTTAACTGAAGTGAAGAATACCAATCGAACAGTCTCTTCTCTTCAGTAACTCAATTAAGTGAAGAGTAACTCAATTAACTGAAGTGAAGAGTTGTACTCTTCAGTCCAATCGAATACGCTTCTATTGCATCAGCCAAGTTCATTAATCATTAGACAAGCTCAATATTATTATATTCCAGCAAATTTCAATATGTAATTACTAGGGCAACCAAAAATATGCACTAAAAAATCGTTTTTAAGCTCTTAAAATATGCTTTAAAAATGTTGAAATATGCATTCAAAATATGCTTTAAAAAACTGAAAATATGTGTTCAAAATAATTGTTCCTTATAATTTGATAAAAACGACTAAAAACACATTACGACAGCAAAAAATATGAAAGCAAACTGCAGCCCAGAACTTTCCAATTTAGTAATGCATGCGTCGAGAAAACCATAATTTGCTGCAATAAAAATTAATTCTGCCTTTACTGAATTGTCACATAACAGCTGTTTTGATATTTTGATTGAGGCTGCCTCCTCATCGCTCAATGCATCAAAAACACCAATAACCTCTTCAAAATTATTGGCATACAACTTAACAGCTGCGAGCCACCTTCTCCAGCTTGTGGTTGTTGGCTGTGGAGCTTTTAAAAATATATTTTCGAGATTCGAGATAAGGCGGATGATAGAACCCTCCTATAAGTTCACATACACGATGCAGACTGGCAAAAAATTTAGATGTGTATTTTTGGGATAGAAAGTTTGTATTACCCGGGGAGCTTTGATCATGTATGCTGCTGCATCTGATATAAACCGCAAAATTTTATCTTTCTCAAAACTATCCCCTAAAATTCTAATCGAATCATCAAAAAGCCGACCAATGGTGAACTAACTATGGAACCACTATGAGTGAGAAAATTACTATTGGTATAAACTAGCCACCATCGAGGAATACCTGAATCAAAAATTCGTATAACATACACCCTAAAGACAGCCTCATTTTAATATTTACTGCTAGTAGCAGCGCTAGTTGCGGTAAAAAGGAAATTTAAAAAATTAAATAAATAAATAAAAATTCTCTGCGAAATTTTTTTTATAAAATTTGGAAATTATGTAAATGATTTTGACAAAATATGCTTATATGACACAAAATATGTTCTTTTGGGTGAAATTTTGGGTGAAATATGCAAAAATATGCCATTTTAGTAAAATATGCAAAAATATGCACTAACAAGTAGGGCTTAAAATGCTCGGTTTTTCATGAAACGGATTTATATCTTGCTGTTTTCGAAATTCGTGCACTGGAAAAAAATATGTTATTGCATATTTTTGGTTGCCCTAGTAATTACCATGGATTTATATAAACATGGATACAGTATCGTCAGAAAATAACATTGAAAACAACAACAAGAAATGGAGCAAATTTTTTCTATAGTTTTACTAGTCTTTTCATATACTCCTCTTGCTCTAAAAACCTATTTCCGAAAAAGTGCTGTACTCGCAAAAATTAAATTTCGAAAAATAAAATTTTGTAATTGAAATACAAAAATATTTTATACTAAACTCAATGTAATTATTAATTATATCAAATATTGATCATTAAAATTTGGTTTTACCTGTTTTCTTTCAATAATTTGATAAATTAATAACCATTTCCCCCTTGAAATTTGAAATGCACTCCTGAAAACAAAGAAATAAAACAAAAATTCGGGTGAAACGTCAAAATCTAAATTCAAAATAAAAAATGAATTGAATTTGATCAACTACAATTTTATTGGAATAATTAAACACAACAAACATTTTTTTAAATACTTTAAAACTTATATTTTCACAAATAAATAAATTTCAATTGTAAACTTTCGTCTAAGTGATATTATTTTAAAATTTTATATGCAAAAAATACATGTATCGGGTATTCGCCCGTTGTCAATTTTTATTACTAAAAAATTAAATGTTCCTTTTGTTTACAGGCATATCATTTTTATAAAAACTTAAATAAAATTTATAAAATAAAATTAATTTATATTTAATGATTATTTTTAAAATCTATTCATGTCTAAATATAATTAATCGGCTTAGTTGGTGCCTTATATGTGTTGTGTTGGCTTCGTTTATTTGTTTGGAAAGTTGAGAAATTGATAATAGTTTTTGAGAGGTGCTTTAAGACCTTTACCAAAGGGATTACGCAAGTTTAACAAATCGAATGCTTTATTAATTATTGTTAAAAATTTCACAGTTGGTTCACTGCCTTTGAATTCTGGCATGCGTAAATCGTATTCACAGAATTTTGTTGCGGTGGCAACTGATTGGATAAAAGTTTGTGCTGCCAGCTAAACCTACATTTTTTTGTTTTTAAATTTTATGTGACCCATTGAAAGTTGATTTCCTAGTTTGAAGCCTTGCTTTTAATTGAAGCTTGTGTAATGCTTCAATATATTTCCAACGCACTATGCCGTCTTCCGATTTAAGCTCCCTTTCGGAGTACAATCGGTTTCTTACGAGTTTCAGCATGTGCGATGGATCTAAAATTACCAAAATCTTGTGTAATGGATCTCCTGAAAAATAAATCATTTTAATAATTTGTAAATTGTAATATTCAAATTAAATTGCCTTTGAAATAAAACCATGGTTTAGTTCATCCACATTTAACACAGCGCCCAGTTGTTCAAGCATAGTTTGATTTGAAAAAAGTCCGTCGCACGAGTTACATGTCAAGAACCTGTACACTATGATAAGAAAATGCACATGATACAATTCTATTCTAATTAAATATCATGTTCTGAAAATGTTCACATAGAAAATGCAAAGTATTAAAAAATATAAATGTAGAACGGAAAACGATATAAAATTTCGAGACATGCCATAAACATGATTTTTAAGTAAAATTAAATATATTAAAATTTTTATGCTGATTAATAAAAAAATGAAATCATGAAAAAGTAAATTAATAAATTGTTAATTGTTGTGTTGACTCTAAAGAGATCACACCTAAGCGATTCCAAACTAATAAAAACTGACTCTAAAGAGATCAGTCAAATTAATAAATAAAAATCTATCTCTTAAGAGAATAGTGTAATAACATTTTGTAATTAATTAAATTAAATAATAAAGTGCAAAAATAAAAGTTTTTTTTCTTTTTAAAAAGATTCAAGAACAAAAGTGGCGCAGTTGATAGGATATCCATCTAAAGATAGATATCTAAGTGATACAAACTTACGTAAAAGTATAAAAATATTTTAAGTGCCGTGAAACAAACAAGTAAACATAGAAAAGCTTAACATTAGTTTTTTCGAAGAAACAAAAAGTTGTTTCACTAAAACCAGAAAACCCGTAGAAAAGTAGAATTTTTTTTGAATAAACTGAGTGAAAATCGAAAATTTTTTTAAACAGTGTTTAAAAGTAAAGTGTTTAGAATGTTTTTAAAAGAAAACTAAAGTTGATTCATTAGAAATAGAAAACCAGTAGAAAAATTGAAATTTTTTTAAATAAACTGAGTGAAAATCGAGAATTTTTTTTAACAGTGTTTAAAAGTAAAGTGGTAAAAAGTTTTAAAAGAAAGCTGACATATTTTTCGTTCCGAAAAAAGAGAGTACCTAAGTTAAACAGTGCTAAAAAGTGAAATAGTGTTGGTGCCAAAAATAAGAAAAAAAATGGAAGAACATTTAAAAAATCAGTTGGCGGAACAACAACAAAACCAACAGCAATTACTAGAACAAGTTAACGTTCTACAAAAACAATTAGCTGAACAAACAGCGATGATCCAAGGAATGAAAACAACGAGGTTCGATCTGAGTCCAGATCAGATCATTCGAAACTTCAACGAAATACCACCATTCTCAGGGGATGACACATATAAACTAAAGTCATTCTTAAAATGTATTTTGGACACGGAAAGTCTGTGCGGCCAAAATAATGAAGAATTAAAGCAATACTGCTTGAGAAAATTAATAAACAATAAGATAATTGGGAATGCGAGAAACACAATCATGGAGATTCCAGAAAATCAAAGAACATGGACCAGCGTAATCCAGCAACTACGACTAAGATATAGACCGAAAAATACAATACATCAATTGCTGTTCAACGCAAAGGAAATAAAGGTATTCAATTTAAAAGATTTATTTAATAAATTAAATAGAATTAAGAATGAATGTAGCGAAATTTGCGATTTTGATGATGAAGACATTTTACGTATCACTCAATTGATAGAGAGCTAGTACAAATTTTAAAGTCAAAAATAATTCCTATAGTGCAGATGCAGATTGACTGTAGGAAGTCTCTATTCGAATTAGATAATATTTTGTGCCAATCTGAAATCTATTTATCAGAAGATATCATTAAAAGCGAGTATAAAATAAATAGAAACTTAAAATTCATTCAGGGAAAAAAGAATATTAGTACCAATAATTCTAATAATAATTACAATTATAATAGTAGAAATAATGGCAATAATTACGTTAATAATAATTTTGATAAAAATGGCAATAATTTTAACAGTGGAAATTATAATCAATCAAGACAGTTTAGATTACCTGAGCTTAGAATTAACAATCAAAATAATTCAGGACAGTTTAGATTACAAGAACTTAGGAATAATAATCAAAATAATCAAGGACAATTTAGACCACCTAACATTAGAACTAACTCAGAACAATACAGACGACAATTTGAGACTAACAGAAGTAATCAATACAGAAATAATCACGTTCCTAACCAAGAATCAATGGAAGTAGACAATATCACTAGAAATTCTGAATTCAATCAAGAGGTAAATTTTATAGAGCTGCCTCATCAAACCAATTACCTATAGTAAAACTAACTTTTGACAATCTTACCCTAAATTGCTTAATAGACACTGGATCGGATACCAGTTTAATAAAACCCAACATTTTAAAATATAAAATATTTAAATTAGAAAAACCAATAATGTATAATTTTTTGGGTGGACCAAATTTTGTCACTGAAAAAACCGTGACCCCCATCCCAAAAGAATTAATTAAAAATGGAACGCTTGAATGGAAAATCTTCCCTCTAAAGAGTGTGAAGTATGATGCCATAATGGGTATCAATTTTTTAAGGCCATTCGAAGCGATCATTGACACAAAAAACGAATACATGAAAATATTCAACGAATATATAATTCCCTTCATAAATATTGGATATCCCAGTGAGTTAACTCAAGTAAACCATCTGGAACCAATAGTGAATCCAAAAGAAGAAATATTTACCAAAGTAAATAAAAACCATTTAAATAACGAAGAAAAAGTACATTTGAAAGAGATTTTAATGAAAAACAAAGATTTATTTTTTTCCGAAGGCGAAAATTTGACCTTCACCCATGAAATAAAACATAGTATAAAGTTAAAACATAATAATCCCATTTATTGCAAAATTTATCGTTACCCACAAATACACGAAAAAGAAATTGAAACACAAATGCAAGAAATGCTAAAACAAGGCATAATTAAAGAATCAGATTCGCCATACAATTCACCCTTGTGGATTGTTCCAAAAAAATTGGACAATTCTAATATAAAAAAATGGAGAATTGTTATTGATTACAGAAAAATAAACGAAATCACAATAGATGATAAATTCCCCATTCCGAACATTGAAAATATCTTAGACAAATTGGGAAGAGCCCAATATTTTTCAACAATAGATTTAGCAAAAGGTTTCCATCAAATATTAGTCGATAAAAATGATCAAAGTAAAATTTTCGACGCCATTTGGACACTATGAGTATGTAAGGATGCCTTTTGGGTTAAAGAACGCCCCCGCAACTTTCCAAAGACTGATGAATTCTGTTCTAAGAGAGTTCATTAACAAAATTTGCGTAGTATATCTTGATGACATACTAATTTTTAGCACATCCATACAAGAACATATATTAAGTATAAATAAAATTTTTAATAAATTAAGGGAAGCTAATCTTAAAATTCAGATTGACAAATGCAATTTTTTCTGCAAGGAAACTGAATATCTGGGACATACATTGACACCAGAAGGAGTAAAGCCAAACTTTAAAAAGATAACAGATATATTAAATTTAAAGTTACCTGAAACACAGAAACAAATAAAATCATTTCTAGGAGTAACAGGATATTACCGTAAATTTATAAAAGATTATGCAAAAATAGCCCAGCCGATGACGAAATACTTAAAAAAAGATGCAAAAATCAATAAGTTAGATCCCACATACATAAATGCATTTGAAGAATTAAAAATATTGTTGACAACCCACCCTATTCTAAAATATCCAGATTTTAACAAGTCATTCGTGCTAAACACAGACGCCAGTCAATTCGCCATTGGAGCTGTGTTACTTCAAGATAACCACCCGATAGCTTTCGCGAGTAGAACGTTAAACAACCATGAAACCAGGTATAGTACTACTGAAAAAGAATTACTAGCAGTAGTATGGTCGATAAAATACTTTAGACCTTATATTTATGGAAAACAGTTCGAGTTAAAAACCGACCACCAAGCCTTAAAATGGTTACACACCAAATACCTAGGCAAAGATTTAAATCCCCGACTCCAAAGATGGATCTTATCATTGGGAGAATATAATATGGAAATTAGTTATCTACAAGGTAAGGAAAATAAGATAGCAGACTTTTTGAGTAGAATTAACACAGATAGCCATGAAATTAATGAAATAAAAACAATATTTCAATCTAACGAAGGGAGAAACCTTTCTTTACAAAATATTTTTACAGATTACGAAATCAATAATGAAGAAGTAGTAGATGAAATAGTAGATAATAACTCAAATGAACAAATTGTAGATAATAACTCAATACAACCGACAGTACATTCTCAATTAGAAGAACAGAATGATAATATAGTAATCCTAGAAACAATTGTAAATAGGTTCAAAACACAGTTAATATTCACTGAAAATTTCACCAGCGAGTTAGAAAATATATTAGGAAATCGCAGAATAAATATTAACCCAACCATAACCAAAGAAGAATTAGTCAATAAATTGAAAACATACTTAACAGGGACAAGAGTAGCAATTCATACCCAAATTTCAGATAAAGAGTTTTATGTTATCCAAAAAATATTAATAGAAGAATTCCCAACCACAAGATTTATGAAATGTACCCATTTCGCACAGGATGTAGAATCAGAGGATGAGTTAATCAAAATCGTATCGATTCACCATAAGGAACAAAAACATCCAGGTATTATTTCATTATATGAAAATCTAAAATTTAAAGTCTATAACAAAAACATTAAGATAATTATTAATAAAGTTACGAATAATTGTGACATTTGCATCCGAGGAAAATATGATAGAAATCCAATCAAACCAAAATTCGAAAAAACCGAAATGCCTACAGATAAAAATCAAATAGTCCATGTGGATACTTACGTAAATAAAAAACAATCTTTTATAATTTTCATAGATAAATTCACGAAATTTGCAACGGCCTACCCTTTAGAAAACAGGAACCATACCGAATTAATAGAAAAATGTAGAATGTATTTTAATCACAAAAAAAACTTTAAAATTAGTGGCAGATAATGAATTTAGACATATCAATGTTAAGGAATTTTTAAACCAACAACAAATAGAGTTACACTTAGCCAAACCAAACAGCCATACAGGGAACTCAGATGTAGAAAGACTAAACAATACCCTTACTGAAAAATTACGAATTCTAAACTTAGAGCAAAATAATCCAGTGAGAATCCAAATGTTAGAAGCCATTAAGAGCTATAATAATCAATACCATAGCACCATCAAATGTAGCCCACTAAACGCCGAAGAAGGAGCGTTATCTAGAGAGGAAATTCATAATAATTTAACAAAAACACAAAACAAAAGATTAGAAAAATATAATAAAACTAGGGAAGATTACAAAGAAAATAGGGAACAAGGATATATAAAAAATTATAAAGCTTTAAGACATGAAGATCAACCGAAATTTAGAAAACATAATCTAACCAATATACACCCCACAAATATTAAAAGACCATTGAAATTTGCAGATCCTAATGACTACATTAATACTGATAATAATGACAATGACACTAACGACACCGATACATGCTCAACTACTAGTAGAGAAAATAGAAACTAATACAGGATACACCATTTTTAGACAAACAGAAACACTAATACCAAAGACGTACAACTATTCGTTACATTTAGTAGACTTATCACCGATAGAGATTACAATATTAGAACTTAAGAAAGCAGTATCGCAAATATCAAATTTTACCGAAATTAAAGGAATATCACTATTAAAAGAATTAGATATTCTACTGTACAAATTAATGACTTTAAAAAGTGGACATCATTCAATACATAAAAGAGGATTAGTAAATTTTTTAGGAACAATTAGTAAATGGATATCAGGGACAATGGACGACGAAGACCGACAAATAATTAACGGACATTTAAATTTAATTGACCAAAATAATGAAAATATAGTATCAAATGTAAATAAACAAATTCAAATTAATAATAATCTTAATGAAACCATATACAAATTATATAATACAATTTTAGATGATAGACAAATTATAAAAAATTTTATAACAAGTAGAGAAAATGAAACTTTAATGAAAATAATTATATTAGATATTAAACAAAAGATCCAAGAAATTGATAGAATAATAAACGATTTACAAGATAACATAATATTTAGTAATTTAAACATTATTCATCCTTCATTATTAAGCTATAAAGAAATTGTTGAATATGAAATTGATGTTAATAAATTGAAAAGTTTAAAAGTAGGATTTTCGAAAACTAATACTGATAAATTAATATTTTTAATCAAAATACCATATAGAATGAAAACAATAAATGAAAAACTAATCATTCCTTTATCTAATGAAAATGATTGTAAATCAATAAATTATCAAATAACCAGAACATTTGAAATAAATAATAAATATTATGAATATGATAATAATAAAGCTTTTCATCAATTAAATGAATTAAAACATTGTATTTTAAGAAAAAATTGTGAAAACATAAAGAATTGTAACACCGAAATTTATAATATTAATGACAATAGTATATTAATTCAACTAGCTAATAATTTAATTTTAACATCAAACTATGATGAAAGAAAATTTATATTAAAAGGAAACTATTTAATAAGATTTTATAATTGTAGTATCAACTTAGGCAATAAGACATTTTCAAATAATATTAAGGAAATAAAGAATAATTATATTGTACCAAATTTAGATTATAAGTCGAAAAATAATACACTAACATTTAAGGAAATCATACTAGAAACAAATAAGAACATAGATGAGATAAAACTTTTAAAATATCATAAAATATTTGAATATTCAGGACTTTGCATAATTGTAATAATAATAATAATAATAGCAATTTTAGTAATTTATAATTTCTATATAAAGAAAAAGGGAGTTAAAGTAAAAATTATTAACAGAATTCAGGAGAATTCTAACGCCAACGAAGGGAGAGTTACATGTCAAGAACCTGTACACTATGATAAGAAAAATGCACATGATACAATTCTATTCTAATTAAATATCATGTTCTGAAAATGTTCACATAGAAAATGCAAAGTATTAAAAAATATAAATGTAGAACGGAAAACGATATAAAATTTCGAGACATGCCATAAACATGATTTTTAAGTAAAATTAAATATATTAAAATTTTTATGCTGATTAATAAAAAAATGAAATCATGAAAAAGTAAATTAATAAATTGTTAATTGTTGTGTTGACTCTAAAGAGATCACACCTAAGCGATTCCAAACTAATAAAAACTGACTCTAAAGAGATCAGTCAAATTAATAAATAAAAATCTATCTCTTAAGAGAATAGTGTAATAACATTTTGTAATTAATTAAATTAAATAATAAAGTGCAAAAATAAAAGTTTTTTTTCTTTTTAAAAAGATTCAAGAACAAAAGTCACGTTAGGGATACAACTTTAGCTCCCACTTCCGCTAATTTTTCGATTGCCATGGTAATTATTTCGGTTTTCAATGATGCTGAGATCCCATTGATTAAGAAATAGACAATCGGAATTTTCCAATATTCAGTCATTCCAACTGCCATTGTTTATAAGAATTAGCTTTCATCTTAATTGCACTTAGAGCTTGCTGCGTAAACCCGGGTGTACGATCACTCTTTAAATACCAACCGTACTAGTACCGTTTCTTGATGTGGTAATGCACATCTAAAAACTTCGCGAACATAATTATAAGCCTTTGGTGAATAGAAATGGAGCGTATGTGCAAACATTTTTATATCCTTTGAATATTCGTTTCTGCTGACTTGGTCCAGCGACTCATTAGATGCATATCGCTTAAACAAGGCGACTGGCACTTCATTAGCTGAGTGTTTAAGTACTTTCTCACATTCTTCGTCTACTAGTCTCTCATTTTTTAATTTTTCTAATATTTCGGTTATATGTAGATGCAATTTTTTCAATTTTTCGATTTAACTGCTTCTTTAAATTTTTTATTTGTATATTTTTTTCTTTTAAACGTGTTTCTAGCTTCAAATAAATTAATTCGGCGGTAGAAGCTGAATACAAGTTAGTCTCACAAATTCCTATTGATGTTGAGGGTCTTTCAGTTTGTTGGACAAAATTAAATTTATCTCTAAATGTGTGGTCTTGTTGACTGTCACTAAAAGTGAAGCGCCTTTGCGAAGGAAAATATTTCAAAGAGTCAAAGGTGTTATCATCGCTTATACTGGATAAATCATTTATTTCGCCAAATGCACCAGTTTCATCCGTTTCTAAAGAGTTTTCTTAAAAAATATAAAAACAATCGTAATAATATCTAACTAAATCGAATAAAATTATGGATAATATAAATTATATTATTCTTAAATAAACAATTACTTACATCGCAGAGCTGGCTTATTGAGTTATCATGCGAATCGGTCGAAGCGTCAGGATTACAAATTGGATAAGGCTGATTTTCCACCACAGTTTGTGAATCATAAGATTTCGACGGTTGCGCAACTAGCTTAGCCAAGGGTTCACAAATTTCCTGTTCCAATAAAATTATTTTGTTTTATTAGTAAACATTTTTAACATAAATACATTTTTAATTTTACCGTTTTAGCAATTTTATTTGGAACTACATCCTTGGAAGTCAAAATAAATCTATTGCTAGCCCAAATTATACCATCTGATGAAAAATGTAGAGAACAAACATACAATTTATCATATTTTGCAAGCATCCAATAATCAGTGATTCCCAAATTATTGCACCAAAATTTTTCAACGATTCATTTTTAGGAAATTGTGAAATTATGCAATTATAATTTTTCAATTTTAAGAATAAAATTTTATTTAACTAATTTTGTATGCCTCTTTTTATAATAAAACAACTATTTGGTATTTTTTTAATAACCCGACGTTTCGACGGTATATTCCGTCATTCTCGCCCTTGTGGTGGTCAAATTTATACAATAATTTAAATGAAAAATTTTTTATAACGAATTTTTTTTCCAAACGTATAACTACGGTAGAATTTTGAAATTGAAAAATACTCAGTTTAACCAAAATAATAACTTTATATAATTACAAAGTAAGGTAATTTAAAATGTTAAAACACAAAATTTTTTCAATGAACTATATGTTATCATAATAATTTAACAAAAATTTGGAAACTTCTTGGATGTTTAATAAATTTTAAGATAGATTTTGATGTTTCTTGATATAAATGCTTTCCAAAATCAATCTTTTAGTAAAATTTTGTTCCTTATACAGTTTTTTAGCGTCCTCTATAGAAATTGAGTGGCTACTTCCACGCAAATGATTTGGTAATGCGCCATGTAAAGGTTTAAACTCATATCTGGAATCTTAACCTTTGTGTCAACACGAGTATAAGACGATTTTTCTATAGGTGACGCTAAGAAACTTGATAAGGATCAAAATCTCTATAAAAGATTAATTTTGGAAAGCATCTACATCAAAAAATAACAAAATTTATCTCAAAATTTATTAAATATCCAGGAAGTTTCAAAATATTTGTTAAATTATTACGACAACATTTTGTAGATTTTTAAAATTTTTTTTTTCACTCAAATTGTATAAACTAAAAATTTTTCCGGTTAAACTGAGTATTTTATAAATTTCAATTTAAACTCTAGGTTACGTTAGGCAAACATTCGTTATAAAAAATTGTTCTTTCAAATTGTAGTAAAAATTGTACCCTTGAAAATGACGGAATGTACCGTCGGAAACGCCGGGATTTTATTAAATAATTAATAAAAAATAAAATATTAAGCTAAAAAACTAAAGAAAATTATTTTATTATAACATAAAGCTTAAAAAAGTGAATTAAATAACCCTTATGTAGAAAGTCATAAATTTCTTTGACAATGACGCTGATTAAAGTACTTTTGAATGAAACGAATTTACATCATTAAAAAATGTAATAAAGAATTTTTATTTTTGAAGCTCAGCCGAGGCGCCTGGTCGATAAGTAGGCGTTAAAATGGTTTATATAACATTTCTAATGCCCGATTTCAGAACAAAACAGCAATTCTTCAGTTAAATAATATTTTCTCTCTTTCTTCTTTTATGAAATTGCAATTTGTTTCATAATTCAAAATCAATGCTATCTGGATCATAATTCGTTTTTACACGAGAATTTTAAAGGGAGAATTAAATATTTGACTTTTCGATATCGCTCAAATAAAAATTTAATTCTCCCTTTAAAATGCTCATGTAAAACAGAATTACGATCCAGATAGCATTGATTTTGAATTATGAAACAAATTGCAATTTCATAAAAGAAGAAAGAGAGGAAATATTATTTAGCTGACGAATTGCTGTTTTGTTCTGAAATCGGGCATTTTTAAATATATGTCCAGCACTACTTAGCATTTATTTAAAAATGATTAGTTATTTAATAATCGAATATATGGGAAATATTATGATTTAATACCATAAAATTATTCTACTTACGTAATATAAAAATTTTGAATTTGATTTTCGAAAATTCGAATTTAAAGACGAGGACAACATTTTTTTGTTTCTCTGTCACACACTAGATCAGTTTTTTTTTACCCATAATTTTCGTTGTATACTGTATCCATTTCATTAGAGATCAATGGTAATTACCTATTATCTTGCACACAAAGAATATAATTTAGTTAAAAGAAATGTTTACTTCACAACCAACGAAATGCGTAGTAATAGCGCCACACTGATTGTTAACCTTGAACATAAACTAAAAAAATATACATAATGATGTAAGAAAAAAGGAAATTTACCGTTTTATTTTAAAATGAGAAATAAAATTTGTTTAAATGTTTCCATGTGTAATTTAATTTCTTAAAATTTTGACATATTTTCTAAGGGATACTTTTTTTATGCGGTCCCTATCCACCGCATAAAATTTTTTTTTTTTAAATGTTTGCCCAAAATTACTTATTCTAGCGATTTATGAAGTTTGTGAATATTTTTTTTTGTGCGTTTTTTTTTTGTACGGTCCCTATCTACCGCACAAAAACAGGTTTGACTGTACTTCACTTGATTATTTGTGCTAATCGAAATATTTGTGCGACCCGTCAAACAGTGATTTCTCGATTTTACAAAATTTCACTACCTAAAAAAAGTGTAGGCAGTAGTAAACTAGTTTAGTTTCTCATCTATATAAATTAATATCACCGAGTTAATTAGGTTTTCGGAGCTCGTTTCCACGATTGATTCTGCTATATGTCATCATGAATTTCCCATAATCCAGTTTTCCTTTTGACATACCCAATATAATGTCCTACACCTCCACGAGTTTGTACATGATGTTAGTGTACAATACCAATAAGTATTAGTTTATTAGACCCAAAAACTAATTCCGATTGAATTACATTAATTTTAATGTTATATCTAGTATTTGCGTTAATTGGTTGAACATCGACTATTGCTAATACATTGCTTGTTTGAAGTTGCAGCTCTTCCGGGTTTTCAATCTCAGATTTACATTTTCTGCAATGTGATGCGTAAAATTTAAAAGACAATTGTAAACTTTTAGGATCATTTTCTTTAAAATTTACATAATCAATAGGAATGTAATAATTGTCCTTTTTATCCGATATTAAACAATGTGCACTTATAAACTAATTGAATCGTTATTTGGATATATTGCAAACACAGTTAAGTTGAATGTTGCCCGTCGTGTGTGTTACGTTAAAACATTTTAAAATTAAGTCTGTTCGCTAAATATATGTTGAATGATCGGCCCCGCATCTTAAAAACAGTATGATAAATCTGAAATCGTCAGAGTCATTTTCATTTAGTTTGGTATTCAAATGCTCATAATCTCTAAATACATTACATATGATTTGCGACAAAGAATCAAAGCCACAAGTAGAAAAGAAATTAATTATATCATTCCTTTTATTTTGGTAGGAAAACCCATTCGATAAAAGTAATTTGTTGGTTGGTAGTTCTACACAGGCCACAACTTCTTTCGATTTTTTGAATATTGGATTTTTAGAATACCTTTGTACGACCCGTTTACCGATGTGTTTTGGTGAATTATACAACGTATTTTTTTATTCCATTTTCTGAGTTTCTAGGGTCTTCCGGATCACCTTTAGATTAGGAGGTTTTTAAAAATGGTCTCTTTTGGGACTTTGCGTAGCTTTAAGAGCATCAGAAACAGCTGTCAAATTTACAAGAAGGGCAGTCTTCCGTTTTAATAACGCGACAAATCGGCCAATTTTAAGGTATTTTTTTTCTACGTATATAAATGTTTAACGTGGCTGGACCACAACTCAACATTGGAGTTGGACATGCAACCTTCTATTCAAATCAAGCATGTACCCCAAAGAGTAATGTACGCAAAATATCTTTGCATGGAGAATACCACAAAATCAGGACAATATAAAACATTTTCTGTTAAATCTGGTTGCTCATTTTTTATTGTCATTTGTATATTTTCATATAACAAAAAAAATTGTTGATAGAATAAGCTTTGGGAATATTGTCCTTTGCCATTTTCAAATTTATGTTCCAAAGTCTCACCCGTTTTGTAATTGGATTTATCGGTTTCAGTCGTGGTACTTTCGCAAGAATAAATAAATCGCGTAAGAGCAGTAAACTGACTGTATGCTTGCTTTACAGTCTCAGTATTGAATTCGTTTGTAATGATGTACAATTTAATTAAATCATAAACCTGCTCCAATGTGTCACAATTCAATATTGTATATTTTTGAATAAAGTCAAAAATATACAATATTGTATACATTCGGGAGCTTTTTAACATTCATATTATTAAATATGGAAAGGATTGCTTGAATAAAAGCCCATGTCCAGTTTACAACATAAATTAACGGGAAATTCAATTTAGGAATTTCCGCCATTTCTCATTTGAAATCTAACAAGAAATGTGATATTGTCCTAGTATCATGTTTGCACGAGATCATTTCTGCTACCGGGACAATTGTCGTACCAATTTTTACAACACATGCATAATATAAAATTTTATTGCAATAGTGTTCTGGGTGGCATTTCGGCTTTTTTACTAGACTTCCAGTTGCATCTAAATACATTTTTAATGGACCATACCTCAAAATCAGCTCTAGTTGTGATCTTCTTAATAAGGTAATAACTAAAGGTAAGGAAACTTAGTAAATATATTGTATTTATTGTCCTTCTCCAGCTTTTCCATATCCTCAGAGTTTGGGAACCCTCTCTACGATGCCCTGTCATTGGCCGTCAAACAACTGCATACACTTTTTTTAGGTAGTGAAATTTTGTAAAATCGAGAAATCACTGTCTGACGGGCCGCACAAATATTTCGATTAGCATAAATAATCAAGTGAGGTACAGACAACACGATGGCATACTCAGAGTTCGGGAGCCATCTCTACGATGCCCTGACATTGGCCGTCAAACTACTGTCTAAACTTGCAAAGTTAATAAATTCAAATATTTACATAAATACAATGACATACAAATATTTCGCCGGACATAAATATCTATAAGTTTTCATTTTCAACATAATGGGGAACGCGATTTGGCAACTTTCAACACAAAAATTTAATGTAAATTTTTTGTTACAGTCTACATTAATACATCTAACTGTTGTAAGTTTTTTTTGTGTGACGCTACACTTTTACTAACCCATACACATATTTTGTCATTTGTCATAAACTTCATGCTAACTACAACTGTTTATAGATCTGGTGGCTAAAATTAAGTTTGATAAAGGCTAACCGTTTAGTTTTAGTGTTGATGATGATAATGACATCTCTGAAGCTATCTATATAATTAGCTCTAATGCAATGGGGGACGATGAAATTCGGCTTGCTTTCATTAAACGTGTATTACTGGATCGGTGCTTCTGCAGTTGTGTAATCATTCCATCCAATTGCTCGGGTTATGCCGCTGGTAAAAACAAAAAAAAACCTTATAAGCTGTAATGATAATGATTTAAGGCCAATATCTATGACACCTGTAATATCTAAGGTCTTCAGAATAATTTAAAAAAAGCAAATACAAGCATTCATTAATCATAGTCATTTTATAAATGTACATCAATCAGGATTTCGAGAAATTCATAATGCAGGAACTGCTTTGGTTAACGTAATAGATGATCTTGCTCAGAATTTAGATAAAAAAACTGATTTGCTGTTTTTGTGTTTTTTTTTTCTTTTGGCAAGGCATTTAGCAGCCTTGACCTTATGGTATACATATGTACAAAAACTTATGCTGTGGTATCAATGCTCGCCAACTGCATTAAAACTATTGTATTCATTTTTCTCAGAGAGAAAACAAAGAGTATTAGTGGTCGCTTTTTTCAGTCGGCATAAAAAAAACGGAAACTGTTGAGAATATTTTTCGGTTACCTCGAATCCAATTTTAAAAACATTTATTCTTTCGCTTAATGTTTCCTTCAATTTTTATTTAATAAATTCTTTTTGTGTAATCATATTTACATTTTTTAATATTACAAAATTTTCGTTTTGCTCAAGTTGATTCAGTAGGACTAGCAGACAAATTTTGTTTCTCGTGCGTGTTCCTGTTTCTGCTCGACTTTCCGAACTCTTTTTCAACCGATTAAAGTTTCTGCCGTAGTCTGTTAAAGGCGTGAAATTGAAAAGGCCCTGTTGCATGCAAGTACATCCTGTAAGTAAGAAAAAATATTATGAATAATTTAAATGATAGAATGATATATTATCTTAACACTATTCCGCCGGAGTGCGCATTCGTTCATTTTTTCTTATAATTAATATGTCATTTTCACTGGCGGTGTCAGAAAAACACGTTGACCTTACCCGTCCCTTTTTGTAATATCTTGCAAAAAGCTATTATCAAACTAAATAATTTCACTTCAAAGCTAATTTGAGCGCCACATAACGGATTATTTCACATGTTGGCCACGCTCTATTACACTGTTGCATCATATAGGAAAAAAAGATTAAATTTATGATGCAATTTTGTATCGCATAAGAAAAAATTAATTGTTGTGGCATTTTGTAATAACAAATTTTTAACGGACACAATAACTTACTTGATAATAAGAAATCTTGGTATTACAAAGTATCCTCGTGCTTTGTGATTTTCACATAGTTCATTTATCCACAAAACTGAATTTTTACGTACTCGGTTGATTCCATTTTAAGTTACAGTAAAATAATCACAATAAAATGTTGTATATATTTTATTATTCAATTAGCACTACAATGTTATGTACACTAAAATTACAATGAATTAATTTATTTATTAAAACACTAGAATTATTTGAACTTTCACTCGACTAAGTAGTAATTTAATTATTTTGATTTTTTAATTAAATAAAATGAACCAAAACATGTAACCACCTTAATGCACAGTTAAAATGTGAACAAGGAACGAAAAATTATCAATTATATCGTATCGTTAGTAAGTCGTAAATAGACTAGGAGATGGTGACTGGTGACCTTCTCCCATTTTGCACCGCAGGCTTTTTTAACCTTTACTCCGTGTACAGGGGTAAATATTTACCCCAGGCTTATAAAAATGTAAATTAAAAATTAACGAAATACAATTCCATCACGCCCTTCGAGTAATGTCATCTACAAATCGATTTATCTCCAAAATGCTAGAAACCGCAATTAAATCGCTGAATTTAATCACATTTGCAAGTGGTAAAATACCACTAAACGCATTTCTGTGTACCGGGGTCGAAAGTTACCCCATTCGTAATCCATAGAAATATATGTTAAAAATAACATAAAAAACAAATAAAAAATATTAGAGACCACTAGTTATATTCTGGTATATTCGTGCGTATTAATTTATATTATTTATTGATATAAGGAAATTGCCAAACTTCCAAATATTCAAAGATAAAGAGGGTTTATCATCGGCATCATTGGCCCAAAATCTTAATACGCTGCTAACGTGTTTTAAGCGTGTATTGCCAGAAAACGTGGTATACGTTATTGTTTTAGAGACAAACAGGAACGCCAAAGATTTCTCAGATGGTAGAAATGCAGCTAGATTATTAGCAAAAAGACCACGACCTTGGTGCGACATAGATTCGGATAAAATGTATGCACTGATCGGTATATTGATGTATGCTGGCTTACGTAAAACTTGGGGTGAACGCTTAGATGAGCTTTGGCAAACGGATAATCGTCCATTTTATAGAGCCGTTATGCCACTTGAAAGAACGCAATAACTACTGCGTTTTCTCCGTTTTGACAATTATCGCATCCGAACGGCTCAAAGAAGACAAATTAGCTGCATTTATAGAGATGTCTGGAACATGTTTTTGGAGAGTGTTAAGAAACCTTACAAACCATCAGCTAATTTCACAATTGACGAGCAATTGTTGCAACTCGGGTTCGTTGTAATTTCTGACATTATATACCATCTAAACCTTGAAAATATGGTATCAAAATTTTCTGGGTGAATGACTCGGAAAATGCGTACCCTTTGAAAGTAGAAATATATGTCGGTCGTCAGCCTAACGAGGCAAGAGTATCAGATTACGCAGTTAGCTTAGTGCACCGTTTGGCTGATCCATTTACTAACAAAGGTAAAATATAACCATGGATAACTTCTTTACTAGTTGTAAGCTAGCTGAACAGATGATGCAGAAAAAACGTCAATTCTTGGTACAATAAAACCGGTTAAACCTGATCTGCCTGCAAAATTTTCAAAAATTAGTGAAATAAATGAGAGAGACAGTGGATCATCAATTTTCTGTTTTGATGGATATATGACATTGGTCAGCTATATCCCCAAGCCCGGGAAAAACGTAATATTATTATTAACATTACATAATGACACCGCTCTCGATGAAACTAGTGGCAAGCCAAATATTGTCCTCATTTGACAAATTGATATAAACATATACCTGCAAGAGAAAAATTAAGAGATGGCCCATGGTTCTCTTCTTCAACATGCTGGATGCAGCGGGTATCGCTGCGTATAATTTGCGTAAATTAGCAAATTCACAATTCTATACCACATCAATTTCATCAGAGCGAAGGGAATTTCTTAAGAACTTGACCCTACAGTTGGTGGACAATAAAATCAGAAAGCGTTTGGCGACTCCTAGTGCGTTGAAAAATAGTGTGAAAATTGACATAAAACAAATAGGGTACAATGTAGTAGAATAAGGACGAGCACCAACCACTCAAACCCATCAGTCGAACCGTATAGTCAAACTCGCCGATGCCAGATGTGCCCACAGGAAAATGATGTAAAGACAAGCGTATCTTGTTACTTCTGTGATAAAGCTTCGGAGAAAAGGCATCACAAACACGTATGCGATGATTGCCTCAAATTTGCAATACTTTATCCAGATTCAGATAATGCCGAAGAACCCGAAGACGCTTCCTTTTAATAATTTTAATAGTAAATATTTATTGAATTTATTTTTTATTTGTTTTAAATCGTTTGATGATAAATTATATTTGGAATATATCTTTTAGTTTATTTAAATAAAGCTTAAAAATATTAAAAAAATATTATTTTCATTTATATCTCTTATGGAACAGATATCGGGGTGTTTTTTTACCCCGTACACGTACCAAGTTACTCACAACCATACACAGAGTGAAGGTTAAGAGGTTAATAATTAACCCATTTATATGAAAGACAGAAAGGTTCTTGGTCGCTGCACTCTTTCCGAAAATAAGGAAAATCGGTTTTGTTTTTGTGAAGAATTTTAGTATTGCCTACCTTTGTAACATAAAGTAGTATAAACAAATTGAAGCTCTAATAATTGAAGGCATGCAATCCGCAGCGGCCGAAAGGGTTACGTATAAATAAGAAAAATTACAGCCTATTTCCGTATTTTCAAATTGCATGCAGAATGCAAATTGTTCAGTAATTTTAATTTAATTAGCTATACAACAATTAATCCACAAAAAAACTCAATTTTTCAACGTAAGCACGCTTTTAAGTAACGTATACCTTAACTGTTAAACATACATAGAATACAAGAGAACCTTAATTTTTTCTGTTAATTTATAATCACAATTACGTTGAGAAAAGCTATTTTTGCCTTGCGATTAGGTTTTCCTTTGTACATCGAGATTCGGCAATTGCTTTATTAAAGATAAGAAATTGTTTTCAAGTCCATAAACCGAATCAGACCAAAGTTTGAATTCATTGAAAAAAGAAAAAAAAATTTAAATTTTTTTTGTTTTATATGAAGCTAGCTGAGGTACCCGGCGCGGCGTTGTCCAATAATGTACTATTTGCAAAATTTGCTTTACATGATTTTATATAAAGACGCACAGTTTGCTTGCCCTAGAATAACGCGATTAAAAAATGTAATTCTATAGCAATTGCATTGGTGTAAAAATTGACAATGAAAAAATTTTAAATTTCAAATTAACAGTTAAAAATTTGAATTTCGATTAATTTTCGGGATTGGTATATGATTTGATATGTATTTCGGTTTAAGAACATAAGCCCAAACAAAATATTTTAAGCCTCGAACCATTAATTTTTCTCAAATATGTTGCCGGAAAAGTCGGAATTGAAAGATGTACGCTACTTAATTTGCTGCACCAATCATAATAGCGACGAAGCAAAATAGAGCGCTTAAAATTTGTGATGATTTTAAAGGCACAACTGCAACTCATCGTGCATTGACATCCGGCACCCATAAGATAGAAGCACTTTGTCATTTAAGTAAACCATCTCAACATCATACCTTTATATCATCATACCATTATACCATCAAACCATCATACCATCACACCATTGTATCATGTTGCCATCATATCTTCATTTTATCACACCATCCTTCCTTTATACCATCATACCAATATACCATCACAATCACAATCACCATCATCATCCCCCATTACGATCAACATCACCATCACCATTACCATCGCCATTACCATCACCATTACCATCACCATTACCATCACCACCACCATTACCATTACCATCGCCATTACCATCGCACTACAGCCTTTGGTACTCGTAATACAGGCTAGCTCACCTCTAACCTTACAGTCAAAATATTGGATACTTGTTTTTAATGAGTGAATAACATGTTATGATAAGTTCTAGTTTTGGTTTTCTTTTCCAAATCTGACGACCCGTAAATATTTTTGATTCAACGGTGAAAACCCTAAGCCCATTTATCACCATCACATTTGAGAACACAATAATCTACATAATCATCATTATTATATAAACTACTTTTTCTGTGCACTAGAATATAGAAATATTATTATTAAAATTGTATACATTTTACATGAAATGATATAGAAATATATATATAAGTTAGCGTTGCTATGCCAGCCTTTTTGATCTCGAAAAGAGCTTCCTATTTCAAAATAAATGAGATTTTCGAAATGTTTAAGTATTTTAGCACTTCCAGTAATAACGAGCGTATTCGAGATTTTCGTGATTTTTCTTAATTTACATGTGCCAATTACCTTTTGACCCACGGCAAATATCTGCTGATCATACGCCAAGAATGCAAATACAAACAGATCCTGTGTTTATAAAATAAAATCTCTTCTTCCACCACCAAATGAAACAGACAAAAACGACTTGATACAAGAAGAACGATCTCTTAAAACACCGATCTTCGATAGACTACGATAATACGAAAATGTTGGCGGATATACGAAAAGAAATGCAATTTTAGATTCGGCTTTACAGATATTTGCTGCCCAATATTTGAATTCAAGAGATATTTATCAGACGGTTCATGGCGCTTTTAAATATCCGGCAGGATTTTCCTAGCAGAATTAATTGAAATTGGTGTTGCTATTTGTGTATAATGTTACAACCGCCAACTTGCTGCCCGTCCTATATATTTATTCAAATTATCACTTTGTTAAAAAGACATACATAATTGACAATCTTTTAAACACGAAAAGATTGCAAAAAATTAAAATTGTTCGAGGATGACAAAGCCGATAAAAGGAGTACATCTGGTCAGCTCAATATAAACTTAAAAAGTGGTTTTCACAAGGATCTAGTGAAAAAATCAAAATAATGAATGCCGAAATAATAAGTCCAATAAAAATCAATCGGCTATTTCTAAATATATGATACGAATTCGGATTTATTGTATAACGTTTAACCTTATTATCGGTCAAATGACGCTCTAAACTAATTGCAAACACAGTTTTTAATGTCAAAATATAAATAAAAACAAAAATCGATTTTATTCCTAAATCATGAACGAGTACGTGATCTTATTCTGACATTATCTTAAAACGGAATGTTTGAAAGTTAAAACTCTCTTATATTGATTTTTATTACTTGATCCGAAAATATAAGTTTCATAATTAATTTAGGCAAAAGCGTCAACGTAGAACGGGAAAATTTTGTATGCATATAAAAAGCAAGTCGTCGAGCCCGATTTAAGGCTTTCACTGTTATACAAAAATATCGAAGAAAGGAGATATGGAATGCTTTTAGAATCGGCAGCTCGGTAAAATGTGTACGGTTTCCTACGATTCAATGGAATTACATATTTTGATATCACCAGCGAAATTTGATAGGCGAAATCAACCGTGTTCTGGGCCCAAAAATGACATTGAATGTCTTTGTTATTTATATGCCTAACCTACTGCGGTTATGCTGTGTACATGTAGAATATCGCTTATGTACATGGGCAATAGAAGCTTGGCTTAAGTCCCATATAGTTCTTCAAGAGCGAAACTCCTAAAGTATTCATATTTTGCACCTATCTCTGAGGTTGAAGTTAATGTAAACTGTTGTAGATATTGTAGTAAGCGCATCGTTAAGTTCTCGACCAGATTGTGTTGAATTTTGGCTAGTCTAATTAAATGTTTAGAATTCTAAAGCTCGATTAAAGTATACATTTCAAACACAGTGAATATGATGGTTCGATGTCTAATATAATTTTAATTGTTGAAGCCGGCAAACGTGTTAACATTAAAAACAAATTAAGCCATCAATGAAAGGAAAATATACGAAAATTCTCCATTATCGTACTAACGAAAACACGTATGTATAACTTGGTTTACTGACACGTGCTAATTTCAACCACTTTTACCCTTTAGATGTTTTTTTTTTAGTTACGAAATCAGTTTTGTAAAAATACATAGATTCTAGAGCTAAAGCTAGTTTATTTTTATATTTTTTCCAATAGATCTATTGGATCGTCTTTTTGTTATGACTTCAAAATCCAATCTGCATAAAATAAAGATTTAAACATTCTTAATTAAAGAATTAACACAGTAAAGCATAATGGTACGATTTTTTCTCATGGAAGTGTGTTATCAAATCGATAATTTATACGAATGGCATCGATCATAAATTATTGTTCATCTTTATGTGCTGTTATGATCCACTTCTATTTGTGGTATTCTCTTCGCATATCAACTTAAGTTATTTATGCGGCAATTTATATAATTTAGAGTTTTATAATTTTAAAAAGACTGCAAACCAATCATTTTAACTGAATTTAAAAGTCATTATCATCAGTTTTCGAAAAACTGTCTAATTAGATCTGTTCAAAAATTGAAATTTTTTTATCAGATCTGTATTCCTTGACCCAGTAAAACGATTTTGCTATTTTATTTTAATGATTTGTGACTAACCCGATTAATGTTTGCTAAATGTATAATATTGGTGGGGGGTCAAAATTGTGATATTGACAATAGTGATGCAGCATTATCATTAATTTTAAAAGGAGGCTTCCCAACACTTTATTTATAGAAAAGATTTGATTGATATGCGGCTATTTGTATGTGATAACATTTGTATGTCAAAATATTAATGCGGTAATAAACATATTAAAATAAATAACTTTGGTGAAATTCGGGTTATTCAGACTGGATCTCAATTATTGGCCATATATATCTAGGTTATATCACGTCAATTAATTATCATATTTTCTTCATTTAACTCAAAAGTTTAAACGTTGCTTATCACCTTTACTCAGCGTTTCAATTAGCCCACGATCTTAAGCTTTGTTTGGTTTGTCTATAGTAGCCAAAAAAAACAACAGTTTTTCATCCAATTTTAAATTTTTATATTCCCTTTCAAACATTTTGATGCCTAAATAAATATCTAGCTAGAACCTCATTTTGTTGGCTATGTTATTTATAAGTATGACTGCATTTACCTTATCGTCGACTTCGAAATATACGTATTTCTTCGGCATAAAAAGACCAAAGTATTAATCCATGTGAAAAATGACGAAAAATTTGGTTGGTCCAAAACTACTTTTCTCAACGTTTTGAAAGTCCCCGAGTCTGAAGAAACAAAAAAAAAAATGTCCGTCCGTCTGTCTAGCTGTCTGTAACCCATGGTATCTCGAGAACGGCTTGTTCGAATTGGAATTTTTTCTCGCCAATCTGTTTCTATGGTGAAGACGGAGATTTTGGAAAAACTTTTGGATACTCTACGTCAAGAGGGGCCATGCGAATTGACCTAAAATACCTGGTTTTATAAATATTTACGATTTTTTTATATATGCTGGTTTGATTGTTGAATTGGGCGTTGAGTTCGGAGTTGATTTGAAGGTTAAGTTAGGGGCCAATTTGAGGGTTGAGTTGAAGTTGCCAATTTACCAATTTTTTATATATGCTGGTTTGAGGATTGAGTTTGGCGTAGAGTTTGCGGTTGAGTTGAGGGTTGAGTTGAGTTTCGTTTGCGGGTTGAATTAGCCGGGTTGGATTAGGGTTTAGGCAGCAGTTAAACTGAGGATTTGAGGTTATTTAAAAATTTTATTGGGATTCTATATTTTATCCGATTTTGATGAAATTCAGTATTTCCAATGGAAATGGGATTCTCAAATTATTTGTAGATGAAGTTCTGGAAAATGGCGAAGTATGATGGAACTTGCCTATTTCTCAACCGATTAATATGAAATTTGACATGTGTATTAGAAATTGGATTATAAAATGTTGTTTTCGATGAAGTTCTAGAATATGGCCAAGTATGATAGATGTTGCCTATTTCTTAACAGATTACTTTTTACACTTTCTGCCATAGGCACTTGGCGAAACACACTTAATACACACATTTTTAAAAACACTTGTTAAATATTTCGCAAAATTACAAAAGCTTTAAAAAATCACTCGATCGATTTCGGCTTGTTAGGCCATCATCAGGAGTATCACAGTTTAGTAGATATTTCTGGTGATGGCCTAACAAGCCGAAATCGATCGAGCGATTTTTTAAACCTTTTGTAATTTTGCGAAATATTTAACAAGTGTTTTTAAAAAAAAATTTTAAAAATGTGTGTCTTAACTGATTATGATGAAATTTGACTTGTGAGTTGGAAACGGGATTCTAAAATGATTTTTAAGAATAATAGTGGCAACGTATTGGATCTGGCTTTTGTATCGTTTGATCATGAGGTGAAAGTTTTTGCGTGTGAGGATTAACCTGGCTCGTCTAGTATTTTTCACCTAGGCTACCTAAAGATGCATTCATACTTCCAGCGTATCGTTGTTAAATTAATTAATATTGAGCCTCTTTTTATTCGTAGGATTAATATTAGCGCGAACTTTGTTCGAGACTTACTAGTATAAAAAATCGATTGTTCACACAATTTCGAATAACTGTCATTAATGTTGAAGTCTTGATTTAATATTTCTTTGTTTTAATAAATACTAAACCTTAGGCTGCTGTTTGATACAAAACTTTTAATCTTGTTTTAGTATTAATTTATTTTAGGCCAAAACCTTCAATGTATGAGCTGACAATATATAGCTGCTCGACAGGAAATTTAAATTACTCAAATTCAGGACCTTAAGCTTTGTTACAGCCACTTTGCGTTTATAACAAACCCACGTTGCATTAAATATGAAACTGCGCTCTGTTATGTAATGCCGTTGATTTGACAATCATGTCAGTAGAAAAAAAAGAATCAGCAGTTTTTTGTTTAAGGAGAGGATTAAAGTTGTTCAATCTTAAAGTTTCTGCTTAATATGATTGGATAACTGTAGACACAAAGCGCCACTTTCCTTATTTTGACAGGCTCATCAATATACACTCACAGAACACATCTAAAAGCACAACACCCAATCGTCACATTCTATCTTGTCACTGTCGGGAATTGAACTAGGGACCCTCGGATGATAAAGCAATCATTCTACTCACTCTACCACCGAGAGCTTTGATTGCATATTATCATACAATCTGTTAACTCATTCTCTGATAGTTATTGAAATATCAACCCGAGTAACCACATGTCACAAAAAAGCGACAAAAATTTCACATAAAATGGTGATTGGTGGAAAAAAATGTTACAAAAAGTTGTCACAATATATGGATGAAAAATGATTGATGGGGTTGACGCCGATTGTCACGCGTAAACGAACATTTTGTAAATCAAATTTGTCGGTTTTTGGTGGAATATTTTTGAAATATTTGTTGAACATTTAGTCACAAATTCGACAGTTTTTTTATGGTAATAATGTCTAATATTTCTCGATATTTTCTGAATAATTGGTGGTTTAACTGTGGTTAATCAGGTACTCAGGTAGCTACGACCAAACATAAACTACAAAAATAAAATTCCAACTTCATACATTAAGTATGAGGCAAGAACGTAGTGACTTAGCGAATTATAAATTCACCAATTCAAAAAACTTAAGGAAAACTTTCATTTCTGTGTGTTTTATGTCACAAAATACCCGCATAAATATGTTCCAAATTGTCAACTTTTTTTGTGACAAAAAATAACTTACATTTTGTGACAAATTGGTGACTAAAATTTTTTTTTTTGGGTGGTAAATTCAACGTACATTTTGTCACAAAATACCCGCATAAATATGTTCCAAATTGTCAACTTTTTTTGTGACAAAAAGTTGCTAACATTTTGTGACAAATTGGTGACTAAAATTTTTTTTTTTGGGTGGCAAAATCAACATTCAAAATCAACATTCATTCATTTCATTTTGACAAAAAAGAACTTACATTTTGTGACAAATTGGTGACTAATTTTTTTTTTTTTTTGTGGCTAAATCAACATTCATTTTGTCACAAAATACCCCCATAAATATGTTCCAAATTGTCAACTTATTTTGTGACAAAAAGGAACTTACATTTTGTGACAAATTGGAGACTAAAATTTTTTTTTTTTTTTTGGGTGGCAAAATCAACATTCATTTTGTCACAAAATACCCGCATAAATATGTTCCAAATTGTCAACTTTTTTTGTGACAAAAAGGAACTTACATTTTGTGACAAATTGGAGACTAAAATTTTTTTTTTTTGGTTGAAAAATCAATGTACATTTTGTCACAAAATACCCGCATAAATATGTTCCAAATTGTCAACTTTTTTGGTGACAAAAAGGATCTTACATTTTGTGACAAATTGGAGACTAAACATTTTTTTTTTGGGTGGTAAATCCAACGCAGATTTTGTCACAAAATACCCCTATAAATATGTTCCGAATTGTCAACTTTTTTGTGACAAAAAGGAACTTACATTTTGTGACAAATTGGAGACTAAAATTTTTTTTTTTTTTTGGGTGGCAAAATCAACATTCATTTTGTCACAAAATACCCGCATAAATATGTTCAAAATTGTCAACTTTTTTTGTGACAAAAAGGAACTTACATTTTGTGACAAATTGGAGACTAAAATTTTTTTTTTTTTGGGTGGTAAATTCAATGTACATTTTGTCACAAAATACCCGCATAAATATGTTCCAAATTGTCAACTTTTTTGTGACAAAAAGGAACTTACATTTTGTGACAAATTGGAGACTAAAATTTTTTTTTTTTGGGTGGCAAAATCAACATTCATTTTGTCACAAAATATTCCCATAAATATGTTCCAAATTGTCAACTTATTTTGTGACAAAAAGGAACTTACATTTTGTGACAAATTGGAGACTAAAATTTTTTTTTTTTGGGTGGTAAATCCAACGTAGATTTTGTCACAAAATACCCGCATAATTATGTTCCAAATTGTCAACTTTTTTTTGAGACAAAAAGGAACTTACATTTTGTGACAAATTGGTGACTAAATTTTTTTTTTTTGTGTGTCAAAATCAACATTCATTTTGTCACAAAATACCCCCATAAATCTGTTCCAAATTGTCAACTTATTTTGTGACAAAAAGGAACTTACATTTTGTGACAAATTGGAGACTAAAATTTTTATTTTTTTTGGGTGGTAAATCCAACGCAGATTTTGTCACAAAATACTCCTATAAATATGTTCCAAATTGTCAACTTATTTTGTAACAAAAAGGATCTTACATTTTGTGACAAATTGGAGACTAAAATTTTTATTTTTTTTGGGTGGTAAATCCAACGCAGATTTTGTCACAAAATACTCCTATAAATATGTTCCAAATTGTCAACTTATTTTGTAACAAAAAAGATCTTACATTTTGTGACAAATTGGAGACTAAAATTTTTATTTTTTTTGGGTGGTAAATCCAACGCAGATTTTGTCACAAAATACTCCTATAAATATGTTCCAAATTGTCAACTTATTTTGTAACAAAAAAGATCTTACATTTTGTGACAAATTGGTGACTAATTTTTTTTTTTTTTAGGTGGCAAAATCAACGTACATTTTGTCACAAAATACCCGCATAAATATGTTCCAAATCGTCAACTTTTTTTGTGACAAAAAAGAACTTACATTTTGTGACAAATTGGTGACTAAATTTTATTTTTTTTGGGTGTTAAATTCAACGTACATTTTGTCACAAAATACCCGCATAAATATGTTCCAATTTGTCAACTTTTTTTGTGACAAAAACGAACTTACATTTTGTGACAAATTGGTGACTAAATTTTTTTTTTTTTGGGTGGCAAAATTAACATTCATTTTGTCACAAAATACCCCCATAAATATGTTCCAAATTGTCAACTTATTTTGTGACAAAAAGGAACTTACATTTTGTGACAAATTGGAGACTAAAATTTTTATTTTTTTTGGGTGGTAAATCCAACGCAGATTTTGTCACAAAATACTCCTATAAATATGTTCCAAATTGTCAACTTATTTTGTAACAAAAAAGATCTTACATTTTGTGACAAATTGGAGACTAAAATTTTTATTTTTTTTGGGTGGTAAATCCAACGCAGATTTTGTCACAAAATACTCCTATAAATATGTTCCAAATTGTCAACTTATTTTGTAACAAAAAAGATCTTACATTTTGTGACAAATTGGTGACTAATTTTTTTTTTTTTTAGGTGGCAAAATCAACGTACATTTTGTCACAAAATACCCGCATAAATATGTTCCAAATCGTCAACTTTTTTTGTGACAAAAAAGAACTTACATTTTGTGACAAATTGGTGACTAAATTTTATTTTTTTTGGGTGTTAAATTCAACGTACATTTTGTCACAAAATACCCGCATAAATATGTTCCAATTTGTCAACTTTTTTTGTGACAAAAAAGAACTTACATTTTGTGACAAATTGGTGAATAAATTTTTTTTTTTTTAGGTGGCAAAATCAACGTACATTTTGTCACAAAATACCCGCATAAATATGTTCCAAATCGTCAACTTTTTTTGTGACAAAAAAGAACTTACATTTTGTGACAAATTGGTGACTAAATTTTATTTTTTTTGGGTGTTAAATTCAACGTACATTTTGTCACAAAATACCCGCATAAATATGTTCCAATTTGTCAACTTTTTTTGTGACAAAAACGAACTTACATTTTGTGACAAATTGGTGACTAAATTTTTTTTTTTTTGGGTGGCAAAATTAACATTCATTTTGTCACAAAATACCCCCATAAATATGTTCCAAATTGTCAACTTATTTTGTGACAAAAAGGAACTTACATTTTGTGACAAATTGGAGACTAAAATTTTTATTTTTTTTGGGTGGTAAATCCAACGCAGATTTTGTCACAAAATACTCCTATAAATATGTTCCAAATTGTCAACTTATTTTGTAACAAAAAGGATCTTACATTTTGTGACAAATTGGTGACTAATTTTTTTTTTTTTTTGGTGGGAAAAATCAATGTACATTTTGTCACCAAATACCCGCATAAATATGTTCCAAATCGTCAACTTTTTTTGTGACAAAAAAGAACTTACATTTTGTGACAAATTGGTGACTAAATTTTATTTTTTTTGGGTGTTAAATTCAACGTACATTTTGTCACAAAATACCCGCATAAATATGTTCCAAATTGTCAACTTATTTTGTGACAAAAAGGAACTTACATTTTGTGACAAATTGGTCTAAAATTTTGTGATCACCATTTTTGGTTACTCGGGAAATGCCTTAGAAAGGTCTAACAAAGTTAAAAATGTGAATTACCTATTATTCATATTACGCCTAATATAACAAATTGGGAGAAACTAACTACGAGTATACTGTTGGTTAGATGCGATTGAATTTGACTTTTAACAACTATCTCGAAAGCTTTAGGGAGAGAACTTAAAGTTCTATTTGGCCGAAAATGGGATAGCTCTAAAGGATTACTGATCTCTGGGATGGGGATAATTTTACTTAGATTCCAACGATCTGGATAGGAAGTGGACGTGAGAGAAAAAAATTGAAGACATGTAACAAGTATTTTGAGACGAAAGGGAAAATTCGCTTAACAAATTTTAAATTGACGTTATCCAGACCAGAAGATCCCTTCCAAATTGCAGATTGTAAGACCTCGAGAAAAATATTTGAAAATGAAAACGAATTAGGCGACGCGTTAGAGAACAAATCGACGGTACTACTGCTTGAGTTCAAACTAGAACAAAACTAACTATTGATGTCATTATGGGTTCGAAAATCCCACATCCCCCCGGTTTAGGTAGAGAGTAACAGTTCACAGAAAATACTAAAAGATCATGAGGGGATTAGATACAACCGGAAACAACTGATTGAAAAAACAAATAGAGCTATTAGGAGGCACTGCTAGTGGTTGGACAACAAAACGTTGGTGCCACAGTGTTATGTACGGATAGATTAAGACTAATTAAAAGATTCAAATAATCCATGCAGTGAAGGTGGAATTTTGGCGTATATCGAAATTAAAGTCACCTAATATATACATTTCATCGGATCTACAAGAGAAGTAACTACTTTCTAGGTCTGCAAGGAATTTTTTAAATTGGGCATACCATATTTTATAAGTTTTTGGAGGGTTACGACCGAATAAGATTTTACAACCATTCATGAAAACATTGATAAATAAAAACTCTAAATACGATACCAACACTCTGAAATGGAAGAAGGTATGGGAACTAATCTAGCCTTAATGTGATCACCTACAAACATATAAATATAAATATATTCAAACATTTTGTGGAAACTATTGGAAAGAGGAAAAAGGGCACCAGAGTTCCTGGTTATTCTGTTGAATGTGAAACTGATACAATTGGAAGAGTATATATAGTCTACTTAAATAATGCTGAATGTTATTACTTGAGATTATTGTGGCATACAATAAGAGGACCAACATCCTTTAGTGTTCTTAAAACCGTAAATGGAGAATTGTGTGAATCTTTTAAAGAAGCTTGTCAAATGCTTGGTTTACTTGAAAGTGATCAACACTGGGATTCTACGTTATCAGAGGCCGCCATGACATGTTTTCCGAAACAGCTAAGAAATCTGTTTGCTATTATATTAACGACATGTGGGCCGTCAAATCCATTAATTCTATGGAATAAACATAAAGACAGTTTGAGTGAAGATATCCTTAGAGAAACACTGAGAATTAACAGAAATTTGGAAAACTCAACAGAAATCTATAATGAAGCTTTCATTTTTCCTGAAGACAAATGTATTTTATTAAACGGGAAAACTCTACAACAACTTGGCTTAGGAGCCCCAAATCGAAATACGTCAATTGTCCTAAATAGAAATGTTCTTAGAGAAAAAAACTATAGCTCTGATCTTTGCGAACGAGCAATTTTGACAGCAAAAAATGATAGTGTTTATATACAATTTATATATTCAAGATTAAATTCCGGGCTCATCTGTAACTTATAACTCCATCGACACTGTTATGGAAGAAGCGCAAGCTGTGTTTTATCCCACATAGTTTTTAAATTCTTTAGAACCATCAGGAATGCCTCCTCATCGACTGGTTCTGAAACTTGGATCAGTAATTATCCTGTTAAGAAATATTGAGCCTCCCAGGATGTGGACTATATTGGTTGTAAAAAAATTATTGGGTAACGTAATAGAGGCTACCGTACTAACTGGTAAGGCAAAGGGGGAAGATGTTTTTTACCACGTATTCCATTAATTACATCCGATATGCCTTTTGAATTTAAAAGGCTCCAATTTTCCGTTCGACTTGCTTATGCGATTACGATTAATAAGGCTCAGGGGCAGTCTTTAAAAGTGGCCGGAATTAATTTATAAAATCCCTGCTTTTCCCATGGGCAACTGTACGTTGCATATTCCAGGGTTTGTTCTCCCAATATATGTTTTTGCGCCAAATGGGGAAATAAAAAATATTATTTATCATCAAGATTTTCAATAAATAAAAAATTAAAAATCAGTTCAAAAGGTAATTTTATTACTGTTTTAAATAAATCTCTTTTACTGAAATCCATATTTTAATTTACAGTTGCTGGCCTTATTTTGAAGAAACCTTGTTATTCACATCGGCAACTCTGTTTCTTAATATCATAAAAACCTGGCGACGGTCCAATGAGAACCTCGTCATCAGCTGATTATATGAAGCCAGTGGTGTTCATAATTCGGACGGAACAATGAGGTTAGGAAAAGCTTTGTGGGATACCAGAATTCAACTACATCATGTCTACCAACACAAAAGAGGCAAAACCTAATAACCTACTTCGATGACATTCAGCCCAGATTACTCAAAATTATTAAGAGGGCACTGCGAATATTAGATCATTTGAATGTGTCATGTGACGGATAGCTCAATGTGGAGATGGGCAGTTGTTGAGCGAATAACAAATATCTATAGTTAAGAAAAAATTTCCTCCACACCTTGATGTAATTTTATCGTGCTTTGCTGTTCCCTAATGCTGGCGTTATTCAATTTAATTTTTGTCTTTTATGTTGGTGAATAAACTTTCTGAATCGGTAGTTAAAAGAAATCCACTACTTAGGTTCTAAATGGAATATTCATATTTGTACCTTAAACAATACATTTTTGCTCTCACCTAGTAAATGTTAAAGATGAGGTTGAAATTAAAAATCATTTTTAATATATTCTGCCCCTTTTTACGCTCTGATCCCTGGGGATGTGTGAATTTGCTTCTTTGTCATAATATTCGATTTGCGTGTCTATGCAATTTCTCAAATGCCTATGAAGTGCCCCATTTGTTTCGCATGTATTACGTTCCCAAAAGCAAAATTGCCTTAGCTGCTTTGGAGTAATTAAGTAAACGAATAAAAAAGTTTTGCAAAAATTAAGAGCCCTCTGTGTGGCATATTTCATTCTGGCAATTAATTTTAATAACATTATGAACAGAATGTAGATTATAAAATTTTCTATTATGCCATTTATAAATCAAAGGCTTATGTCACTCTAAAATGTAATAAACAGTTATGGGCAATTAAAATTCGCAAAACATTTAAATAAAGAGGTTAACTATATTTTTTATTTTATTAGGGGTATTCTGTACAGAAATCCGCCAACACCAAAAATAATTTTTATTGGTGTTTGTGTATCACCCTTGAGCATACATACGACATATATGCTTACCCAAAAAAATACTTTAAAACTTCACTCTAATTTCTTGAATCTATAAAATGTTTATTATTACTTAAAACATTTATCTCCTCAACAAAACCTGCTTACGTAGGTGTAATTTGATTAAAAAGTAAATAAAATTCAGATTTTTTTTTATAAATAAATTCCAAAAAGTCGTGAGAATATTTTTGCAAAATTAGATTATGTCACATACATTTAGATACATTATTAGCATATAAGCGAATGCACGAGGAAGAAGTAAAGTAGCATTTTGCTCTCGATTTTAGATTTTTTGCATCTTTTCAAAACCAAAGTCATAAATTATTTTTCGATTTTTATTTTTGGCGTATATAGAGTAGCAGCAGCACACCAAACATACATAAGTGTCAAATTGTAATTATATGTAATAAAATTAACAATTTTTTTATTATTTTGGGAATGGTGCGTGCAACGGTCACTTTACAAAATAATAAATAAAAGATTTTTTTTTGGTTTTTGGTTTATTCCTAATACATACGTACATATTTATTTGTGTAAATTAATTAAACATAATTTTCACGAATATTTTGTGCGAATACACGGAGACCTGGGAATGTCTCTTCAATGACAGGTACAATTCGTGCTGGTGGAATGTCAAACCCATTTGGACCACCACCTGGTAATTCAATAGTGAATCCAATTGGAACATTTGCAATACCTGCTGCATAATCAGTACTAATCCCTGATGCCAAGTACAATGTTGCACCGGATGGACCTAATGTATAGTAATTTCCGGCCACAGCGTTAATAGCGGCTCTTACACGAACACCGACTGCTTGGTGTTCTTCAGCATTGCTGACGGACAATCTAGCGTAACTCCATGGATACAATAAGTAATTTCCGTATGAATGAATAGACAAGAAAAGTTTAACGTTTTGATAACGATCCAATACTCGGCTTAAATAACGGACTTCTACTTCACTTTCTGCTACAGATCCGGGCCAGGTTAAAGAACATGGCTAATACAAATCAAAATTACAATTTAGAACATTATTATACGACATTAATTTTTAAAGGTATTTATTGCTTTATACTCACATTTGTTGATGTTCCAGACTTAACTTCCCATTGATATTTGAAGTTACGGTTTGGATCGACTCCCAAACAGGTTGATCCAGAAATTGCTGATCTTGTTTTACGCCATAGACGATCACCGCTGAATGTAAATTTGAAACCATCAACATTTACAACTGGTAGAATAACCCAATCAATTCCGTTTAAGAAATCACCATTTGCTGCACTATTTTCAACCAATTCACTTATCAAATGCATTGTAACCATGGTACCGATCCATTCACGTGCATGTAATGTACCCTCAATAACGGCAATTGGACGTGAATCATTAACCGAACCAGCTTGTGAAATTTGTACGGCATAAACGTTGTTTCCTTCGTATGATGATCCTAAAATTTCTAAATTTACGGTTTGTGGATATTCAGCGGCGATACGTTCCAAATAGGCAACAATTTCAGGATAATCCCAGAAATGTGTAAAGTCCAAAGAAGCGCGGCCCATTGATTTAGCCCGATTATTTCTAGATCTCTCATTTTCAACCATCTCGGCGACATTTTCAATTAAAATTGAATTTGGAATTTCATGTTTGGCTAATTCAGCTTCGAATGAGGCTAAATTTTCTGGTTCCACCATAATACGATATGGCCGTTTTGTTTCAACGCGGATCAAATCTTCCCAGATATCCAAATTCAATTCCATTTCAAGTTCATGTAATGCATCAATTTGTTCGTAGGTTTGTGGTGTTACAAGGAAAACTTTGTACCTACAGTAAAAAAAAGTGTTTAGTATTTTATTGAAATAATTATTTATGCAAAACTTACCCATCGTATGTGGCTGCCACTGATAACGCGATCAGCGATAATAAAATAACAATTTTTAGTCCCATATTGTGTTGTTCACAGTATCAAAACCAATGTGTCGGCGTATTTTACTCTTGCCAGGGTATTTATAGTAAAACAAATTTGCTTAATTAGAATAACTTGTATACTATAGTACTTTAAGGTGATTAGATATACGACTTGGTCGTACTTCACAAAACAAACTTTGCTGATAAGCGAAAAATAATCGTACACGCACGATCAATCAAACTAATTTTATTTTGGGAATATTATAAAAGGTCGAGTATGCTCGTTTATCAATGTTTGTAACAATTGAACAAATGTTTTGATTTACTGCAATGAACAGGCAAATTTGATTGATAAACCATATCGTGTATTTTTGTATTAAATACAGAATTTATTTTCAGTTTTGACTGATTGATATTTTGTTGTTATTTAAATCGCACCACCTTGGGGAATTTTGTGTCGCGCTTATCAAACCACTGTGTCGTCTACCTATTATACATTAATGTGATCAATATCAAGAAATAGTTTTTGTTGTGAAAATTCTAATTACATCATAGTTTTAGCACTTGCTCTAAATTTGACAAAAGTCGATGACTGCTTTTTCTTTATCAGACCCATTGCTAGGTTTATTTTAATTAAACGGCGGGATATCTGTTGTACACATTTTGTTAATACAGTTGGTTTAAAATTGTTCAATAACTACAATGCATATCCTGTAAGACGGAAACTCGTTGGGATTTTATTTTATTTAAATTTATTAGAGTACAATCGGTAATAATGTACATTAATGTAACAAATATATTAATTATCAATATAAAAATATTACATAACTCATTTCTAAACGAATTTCTTTACTATTCAAATCAAAAACTAGTTTAGAAAGTGCGTAGTTTGTCGAAACAGAATCAATAGAGTTCAAAGCATTGAGCACAAAGACAGGAGATGCTACATCTGTTCGGTGGTTTAATCGTTTTAATTTTAATAAATTACAAAGTTCTTTAATCTTTTTTTATAAGGTAGCAGAACAAAGTTATTCACTCGTTCAGAAGCTATGCCACGCAGAGCGTACAGCACAAATTGCTCCTTTCACGCTTTCTATTTGAAAGCGTTTAGTTCTATCTGAGTGACACTGATAAAACGTGACCAGACCTCAGACCAGGTCACAAAACATTTTACAATTGCGCTTAATTAAGCCTAACATAATGGAACCCTTAGCAATAATGGAATCAATTTTGTTTTGCAAAGATCAGAAGAGAAGATTATACCCAATTCAGATATGAACTAAAAACTCTATCAACAAAAATAGGGGATCGCATTCTAAAAGAGAAGATAACCTTATATTCGGCCACGTTCAACAACAATCTATTGTTAAACGATCAACTGGGGGGGAGGGGGGGGGGGGGCTTTAGCGAACGTTTTTTTATAGAGGAAATAATTTTTTATGCACATATTACACTGTATTAAAAAATGGTCCGTACACTGCACTCGGTTAAGGAAGGAAACATTGATAAAAAACAATTACAAATCAAACAACAAATTTAGTTTTTATCTTTTTTAAAACTCAAATTACATTTAAGAACCTAAAAATAATAATAATCATGATATAAATTAATTTACTTTTACGTTTTGGGTGTTGAATGAGTCTCAATACGGTATGGGTTGACCGTCTATATCCTTGACTTTTGTGGACTATATTCTGACCTTGCAACATTGTAGAGTCCACCAAATGTGTCTAGTATACCTCCACGTGGTAACCCCCGGGGTAACGTTTTTTTTCTTCTTTAAAATCGCCTAAATACTAGAGGCGAGTGGAATACACTATAAATATTCAATATGCAATGAACAAAACAAAAAGAAATACCCCAGAGGGTACACCAATGGAAACATTGGGCAATCCACTCTCTGATGAGACTGGCTCTAGGGATTCTAGGGAGGGCCGATCCTTGCATACACAAAATAACAAGAAAATAGAAGCAGCCCGTTCCAATGGCGAGAAAACGTAGCTATCTCCAGAGCAAACTTTCAATTTCTCATCTGAAAATCTTAACATGGAGTAATTCCAAATTAATATGGGCGCAACAGCGGCACCTCAACAAGCAGGAATAACAACCTCATTATAATTATAGTGAAACATTTGTTCTTGAATGTTGTGCTTCAGAAAAAGAGCGAATTTTATACAAACAATGGCAATGAGAAAAATCAGCAAAGCTTTATTATTCTCAATTTACAACAACAAATTGACGAACTAAAAAATGAAATGATGCAATTAAAGCAACATGAAACCCAAGCTAAGCCATCAATGAAGCAGAACCAGAATACCAAATTTAATTTAAACAATGGTACAGGTCAAAACGAATCATCAATGATACAGAACAAAAACACCAATAAAAAAGTTGAATATCAAACCGATGAAGAAGACTTGGCTAAAGAAACAGAATGGCTTCGTGCTAAGTCTAGGAAAAATAAAAGAAGAAGATTAAATAATACCCGTCACCACCACAAAAACCACAAACATTGGATCAAAATACTCAGCCTCAAAAGGTTGAGACAAACGTCAAAAAACTTAAAAAAATACCTCCCCCATCACTTATCATAGTAGATGATGTTAACGGTTATCACGCGTTCTATGATATAATGAAGGCGAGTGTTTCAGAAGAATCATTCATCACTAAATTGTTGAATCAAATTAAAATAAGCATCAACTTAAATAGCGGAGATCAAATAAAAACGTTGTGAAACACGTATGAAAATAAACAAGAAAGGCCAATCAGAGCCAGGGCAAGGAACTTACATCATACATGTAGTCCAGAACGAATCAAAGATGAATTATCATCAAAACAATTTAAAATAATCAGCGTAATAAACAAATTTAGCTGGAGAAATAGAAATAAGCTAGATATGTTTCTACTAACATTTAGCTGTGATGAAAATATACCTAAAATTTATAAGCTCACTAGTTTATTGGGTTGCAAAGTGGTAATTCAACCACTTAGGAAGTTTATACTAATTCCGTAATGCAAAAGATGTCAAGCATATGGACAGACACAAAAATATTATGGCAAACTTTCAAGGTGTGTTAAATGTGCCGGACAAAGTGTGTACACTGTGAAAAAAGTCCCCCTGCTAATTATCGAGTATGTATTGTTACAAAGGAAATTCAGAAAATGAAAATCCAAACGATGAATAAAACTGAAATGTCTGAGAGGCATACAAAACAAGACAATGGGCAATCATTTGGCCGCCAACTAAGAACTGAAGGTGTTACATATGCCGAAGCAAAGAGAGGCGTAGTCAATAAACTCCAGCAAAAATCGATAGATGTATACATCAGTCAAACATTACAAGATCTGCTCATGAAGTTAACAAAATTTGATGAGAGGCTACAAAAATTGGAAGATAGAGCATTGGAACCTAAACCCAAATCCACACAGAAATGAACAGCACAATAAAAATCATGTCATGGAATGCCAATGGTTTGCTCCGGCATCAGCAAGAACTACAAGCAGTCCTCGACATTGAAAATATAGATGTGTGTCTTATTTCCGAAACACATTTTACTAAGCAATCCTATACATAAATTTAAAGGCTATTGCGTATATTACACTATTCATCCAGATAATTCAGCCAGAGGAGGAAGTGCAGTTATCTTAAAGAAAAATATCCAACATTTTGAAGAAGCAAAGTATGAAAAAGAAAAAAATTCAGGCCACAGTGGTTTATATATGTATACCTACAACTATCCTATTTTTGTGGCAGGATTGTACTGTCCACCAAGACCTTCTATTAAAAACAAACAATACTCAGAGTTGTTTAGGCGTCTGAGAAAAAGGTTGATAATAGGTGGTGACTTCAGTGCGAAGAATACTCACTTAGGTTCTAGATTAACTACAACTAAAGGTAAACAATTACTGATTGCCGTTAAAGAAAATGGATGTGAATTCATTTCAACAGGAAAACCAACATATTGGCCAACTGACCCAGGAAAATACCTAACCTGATCGATTTTTTTATAACCAAAAATATTTCTAATAATTTTATGAAAGTCGAGGAAAGCCAAGATATGAGCTCAGATCATTCTCCTATAGTCCTAACTCTAAGTGAGTATATCATCCAAAAAGGGAATACATAATCCAGTGTTAACCAACAAATATACGGACTGGAAAAGTTCACCTTGAACAAAGAATACTTTTGAAAGTTTCTATAAAAACTATGGATCAACTGGACATAGAAGTAGAAAAGTTCATTACTGATATTCAAGAATCAACATGGGAAAGCCAGAAATCTAATACGGTAAAGTTAACTAATATTATAAACGCTGCATTCAGGTTAAAATATGTGCCAAAACTTTGTAGCGACTCACTCATCATTCGCTTATTCACAAGAAATATTCAACTCGTTTAATTACTCACATTCAATACATTCAAACACTCATTCACACATTTTACATTCACTCATCGCTACAGACCAGTTCACACGCGAACTTAACACAATAAAAGAACGCACCTATTTTTACCAACGAACAACATAAGCATAATTCATTTTCATTTATATTACGTGGCAACACTAAACAAAAAAAAACAGAATAATTCATTTTTGACGTTTTTTTATTCATCCGCTCCAATTACTTCGTTTTTCTTTTTGGTATTCAATTCGCTCGTTTACAATCGTTCAAAGAAGACGCTCATTTTTATTTTCAACTTATCAATCAGTGAAAATATTTTTCTTACTCGATCAATTGTTTAATGCTAATAATTTACATTTATTTCGCGGCCTTAATTTATGGTGGTGATTAATAATTAAATATAACTAAATTTATAATACTAAAATATAATTGTGAATAATAAATATTTGATACCAAGTTTTGGTTAATACAAAAGTAAAATTGGTGTACGTGGTTTATTTTCTACAATTATACAGCTTACAAAAAGTTACGGCATTTATATGTCCACCACGTAACTATAACCATAGACATTCATAAAAGATCTCTCATTTGACTAAAAACAGAAAATAAAAACAAAAATTTTCCATTCAAATTTTATCTGTGTATTGCGTATACGTATTATATTTGCAACGCATTCTAAAATCATTGCCTTATAAAATACACAACACAACGATACATTGGAATTATCAGAAGTTTTTGTTTTTTTCCTTTAGTTACTATGAAATGAGAAATCTAGTATGAACGTCTATGCTATAACTTCGGAAAGTGGCAGAAAAACCGCCACATCTAATAACATCATATAGGCCAATATCATTGCTGCCCATAATGTCTAAACTCTTTGAAAAGTTACTATTAAAAAGACTCAAACTAATAATTGAAAAAATAACCTAATCCCAAATCACTAATTTGGTTATCGCAGTGAGCATTCAACTATTGATCAAGTGCATACATAGCATAACCAATATTATTGAGAAGCCATAAGAGGAGAAAAAAGTTTGTTCCGCAGTATTCCTTGATGTAGCACAAGCCTTTGACAGGGTTTGGCACGAACGTTTAGCCTACAAACTCAAATTAATCCTACCTACACAGTACAGCATAATACTGGAATCATATTATAAAACGGAAAGATATTTCAGGCTTAAGCAAGAATGAAAATGAATATTCTGAGCTTACATTATGGCGCATAAAATTAAATAAGGCTAAATCTGTACATGTCAACTTTACGAACAAGAGATTAGTACACAAACCAGTATATCATTATTTATCAAGAAATACCACATGCAAATACTGCCAAATATCCTGGTATGACATTAAACGCTAGCTGGAAAGCTAATCTTAAAAAGAAAAGAAACGAGTTGGGATTTAAATAAAATAAAATTTATTGGTTAATCGGAAGGAACTCTCATCAATCCCTAATAAAAAAAAAAAAAATATTGAAATTTGTAAAATGTAGTAATTTTAAACTAGATTGTAATTAAAAAGGAAATAATATGGAAAAATTATTTAATAAAAAAAAACTTTTACGTTTTATATGATTTACTATTTAAACATCCCAAAACGATGTCAAATAATGGTCCCTATACACAAAATAGTTGATGGAATTTTGTAAACCAAATTAGGCCTAATATTTGGTATTGTAACCTATTCATGCAATGACACTTTGCAACCTTCTTTTCATTGAGAAAGTTAACTTCCGAGTTATCTTGGGGGCTATTTTTGGCCCATTGCTCCACAATAACCCGTTTAAATTGTTCCTAACCGCTAATTTGGTGTTCACGGATCTTTTGCTTCAAATAATGCCATAAATTATCAATGGGGTTGAGATCTAGTGGCTGGGGAGGATGAAGGAGTGTTGACTTTGCATTGTACAATAACCATTCCTTGATCAATTTTGAGGAATGCTTCGGCTCATTGTCATGTTGTAACGTACCCGACTTAAAACTCCGTAATTTGTTTTTTTTTTTATATAATATTGATTTATTTAAATTAGCCGTTTTTATATTTTTTTTTTATTTTTATAAATTCCGTTGACGTTTGGATCGCCTTCGGTTCTATACCATTTGCAGGCAAACTTAAAATTTACACAAATGAGGCGCCAGCCTTCGCGCGCGGGTCCGACTAGATTTCGTACGTAGCCTAGAGACTCTCGGGCTGGGTGTAACCATGGGAAGCGACTCTTTGGGGGGAAAGAATTTGTTACACGCTGTTTGAAAAAGGAAGGAAACCAAAATGGTACTAACATATGAGTGTTGTGGTTTGCACGCCCAATGTATGTTGTTTTCACATTCACTAGTTTATGTTTCACTTTCCGTTTCTTTTCCTAAATATTCTCTTTTATTGTTTACTTTTATTTAATCTTGTAAGTTTTTACGTTGTATTACTGTTTATGCCTAATTGTACCGTTAGGCCACTCACAAATTATCTTAACACCAAAAAAAAAAATACACAACGAACACAAACGGATTTTGGAAGGAGGGCCCCGCCGAATCTAGTTACTCCAGCTGCTCGCGACCTTCTGCTTACGACGAAATCCTTATCAAAGCACTTTTTGTTTGACATAGAAAAAAAAACATACTTAATCTCCAATGGGAAATACCGCACCTTGATGCTACCCAAAACTTTGTTTTATTTTTATCACTTTTTTTTGTTTATCAATTTATATGTTCACCTCATCACGTAAGGTTTTATGACTATCCTATCCGCCGTTTTCTCGGTCTTTCCACCTCGAATCTTACAAATCACCGCCTTTTATAATTTCTTACGCGTCGCCTTTACTAGTTTCGATGCCATCTTCATTTTAACCAATCAACCTTTTATCACGCTACCTTATCATTTGCCTGGACAATAAATTGGTAGCGTACTGTGCCACACTCTTCCATTTATTGTTCATCATTTTGTGAGTGTTTGTATTACGAGACGTCAAACTTTTATTTTGTTTTTGTTTTTTTATGAATGAGAATCACGTATATAAGTTAATTTAATATGTTTTGTTTTTTCGTAAGCGATTTTTTGCTTAATTTTAGCTTTTAGTTCACAGATTCAAATGTCTTACACCCCTTGAGCTACAAGCTCCCCAAACGCTGGGTTTCCGCATAGTATAAATACAGTACTTCCATGTGAAGTTCATCGGCGAAGTGTTAGATGGCGATACTGATATCGTTTTGAATTTTTCTAAATATTTTTATATTTCTGTACCTCGGAGGCATACAACACCATGTCGCAAGTATAAAATTCGTTGTAATAATCGGAAAAGAAATACCCAATTTCCATTCTTACTGACCGTATTTAAGTACATTTATAGTCCCATTTCCAATGTCGAATTTTGTCATAAACGGATTAGAAAAAGATGGGGGTGTGGCTGTGTCGTAAATACAGCCGTGTATTTGACGTGAATACGTGTACGTTACGAGTACTATTTTCTTTGAGCGTATTGTATGTATATGCCATAATCATTTTTGAACACTAAGAAGTCCTTCAGATTTCTATGTTTTATTTGTGATGGCAACATTTTCCTTTCGTCGGGTTCAGGAAAGAAATCAAGTAAACAAATAATTACTGTATTATAACTTATTAAAGATAGGTCTGTGATACGAAAAGTATGAAATAAATGGCATACAGGATACATCGAGATTTCTTGTAAACGTTAAATCAATACATGTATTACCTAGCGTTGTTCCTTCCTAGTTGTAGTTCCTTCCTAGTTGGCAATATTACAGAACTTTATCTGAAATTAATTTTAGCATCACATTTTCATCGCGCATACCAAATCTCACTAAAATCTGTTCAGGAATATCCAAGTTTTATCCTAGTTGGCCATATTACAGAACTTTATCCAAAAATCATTTTAGAATCCCATTTCCATCGTACATGCTGAATTTCATCAAAATCGGATAAGAAATGGCCAAATTCCTTCCTAATTTGCCATATTCAAGAACTTTATCTAAAAATAATTTTAGAATCACATTTCCATTCCGCATACCAAATTTCACTAAAATAGGTTCAGGAATATCCAAGTTCCTTCCTAGTTGGCCATATTCCAGAACTTCACCCAAAAATCATTTTAGAATCCCATTTCCATTGTACATGCTGAATTTCATCAAAATCGAATAAGAAATGTCTAAGTTCCTTCCTAGTTGGCCATTTTCCAGAACTTCATCCAAAAATCATTTTAGAATCCTATTTCCATCACGCATACCAAATTTCATTAAAATTGGTTAAGAAATAGCCAAGTTCCATAATAATTGGTCATATTGCAGAACATTTTTTTAAATTTTCTATCGTTTCTTATGGACGAGTATTACAAAAAATGGCGGTGCTTCCCCCGCCTCCGCAGGCGATGCGTCACAGTCCTCACTCAACGTAACAAATTCTTTGATCCTTTATCTATCGAGTGGTGTAATTAAATTTTGGATGTAGATGATAGATATTTGGCTGCAGCATAAAATCGAATACCCATTATTTTGTTATCATCAGTTTTTTTAATTACCCCCCCCCCCCCCCCCATATATATGAAAATAAAGACGTATTCACGTCAAAAGTCAACCACCAGATTCTAGTTGGCCATATTCCAGAACTTTATCCAACAATCATTTGTTAACGTGAAGTTTATGACAAATGACAAAATATGTGATTGTATTAGTAAAAGTGTAACGCTATACAAAAAAACCTTACAACAGTTTCAACCCATAGTTAAAATAACTTAAAATAACAGATAGTTACGCATATCTGGGTATGCCAACATATTGTATTTACCTTTGGGGATGTTTTGGGTCATATGAAATATTTGCGCGAAACGTCAAACGGTTTTTATCAATTTTTCAAACTGCTCTACTAAAAAAATGTGATGGTATGCGTTTGACGGCAATTAACAGGCAATCGCAGAGATGGCTACGCGTATCTGAGTATGCCATCGTATTATATGTACCTTTAGGGATTTTTGGGTCATATGAAATATTTGCGCGACCCGTCAAACGGGTTTTATGAATCTTTCAAACTGCTCCACTAAAAAAAAATGTGGTTGCGTGCGTTTGACGGCAATTAACAGGCAACCGCAGAGAGAGCTACGCGTATCTGAGTATGCCATCGTATTGTATGTACCTTTAGGGATGTTTCGGGTCATAAGAAATATTTGCGCGACCCGTCAAACGGTTTTTATGAATTTTTCAAACTGCTCTACTAAAAAAATGTGATGGTATGCGTTTGACGGCAATTAACAGGCAATCGCAGAGATGGCTACGCGTATCTGAGTATGCCATCGTATTATATGTACCTTTAGGGATTTTTGGGTCATATGAAATATTTGCGCGACCCGTCAAACGGGTTTTATGAATCTTTCAAACTGCTCCACTAAAAAAAAATGTGGTTGCGTGCGTTTGACGGCAATTAACAGGCAATCGCAGAGATGGCTACGCGTATCTGAGTATGCCATCGTATTGTATGTACCTTTAGGGATGTTTTGGGTCATACAAAATATTTGCGCGACCCGTCAAACGGTTTTTATGCATTTTTCAAACTGCTGTACTAAAAAAATGTGGTTGCGTGCGTTTGACTGCAATTAACAGGTAATCGCAGAGATGGCTACGTGTATCTGAGTATGCCATCGTATTGTATGTACCTTTAGGGATGTTTCGGGTCATATAAAATATTTGCGCGACCCGTCAAACGGTTTTTATGAATTTTTCAAACTGCTCCACTAAAAAAATGTGATGATGTGCGTTTGACGACAATTAACAGGCAATCGCAGAGATGGCTACGCATATCTGAGTGTGCCATCGTATGGTATGTATCTTTAGGGATGTTTCGGGTCATATGAAATTTTTGCGCGACCCGTCAAACGGTTTTTATGAATTTTTCAAACTGCTCTACTAAAAAAATGTGATGGTATGCGTTTGACGGCAATTAACAGGCAATCGCAGAGATGGCTACGCGTATCTGAGTATGCCATCGTATTATATGTACCTTTAGGGATTTTTGGGTCATATGAAATATTTGCGCGACCCGTCAAACGGGTTTTATGAATCTTTCAAACTGCTCCACTAAAAAAAAATGTGGTTGCGTGCGTTTGACGGCAATTAACAGGCAATCGCAGAGATGGCTACGCGTATCTGAGTATGCCATCGTATTGTATGTACCTTTAGGGATGTTTTGGGTCATACAAAATATTTGCGCGACCCGTCAAACGGTTTTTATGCATTTTTCAAACTGCTGTACTAAAAAAATGTGGTTGCGTCCGTTTGACGGCAATTAACAGGCAATCGCAGAGATGGCTACGCGTATCTGAGTATGCCATCGTATTGTATGTACCTTTAGGGATGTGTTGGGTCATACAAAATATTTGCGCGACCCGATATTTTTTTTGGTAGAGCAGTTTGAAAAATTCATAAAACCCGTTTGACGGGTCGCGCAAATATTTCGTATGACCCAAAACATCCCTAAAGGTACATACAATACGATGGCATACTCATATACGCGTAGCCATCTCTACGATTGCGTGTCAATGGCCGCCAAACGCATACCATCACATTTTTTTAGTAGAGCAGTTTGAAAAATTCATAAAAACCGTTTGACGGGTCGCGCAAAAATTTCATATGACCCGAAACATCCCTAAAGATACATACAATACGATGGCATACTCAGATACGCGTAGCCATCTCTGCGATTGCCTGTTAATTGCCGTCAAACGCATACCATCACATTTTTTTAGTAGAGCAGTTTGAAAAATTCATAAAAACCGTTTGACGGGTCGCGCAAATATTTCGTATGACCCGAAACTTCCCTAAAGGTACATACAATACGATGGCATACTCAGATACGCGTAGCCATCTCTACGATTGCGTGTCATTGCCCGTCAAACGCACATCATCACATTTTTTTTGGTAGAGCAGTTTGAAAAATTCATAAAAACCGTTTGACGGGTTGCGCAAATATTTCGTATGACCCAAAACGTCCCTAAAGATACATACAATACGATGGCACACTCAGATATGCGTAGCCATCTCTGCGATTGCCTGTTAATTGCCGTCAAACGCACATCATCACATTTTTTTAGTGGAGCAGTTTGAAAAATTCATAAAAACCGTTTGACGGGTCGCGCAAATATTTCGTATGACTCGAAACATCCCTAAAGGTACATACAATACGATGGCATACTCAGATACGCGTAGCCATCTCTACGATTGCGTGTCATTGGCCGCTAAACGCACATCATCACATTTTTTTTAGTATAGCAGTTTGAAAAATTCATAAAAACCGTTTGACGGGTCGCGCAAATATTTCGTATGACCCGAAACATCCCTAAAGGTACATACAATACGATGGCATACTCAGATACGCATAGCCATCTCTACGATTGCCTGTTAATTGCCGTCAAACGCACATCATCACATTTTTTTAGTGGAGCAGTTTGAAAAATTCATAAAAACCGTTTGACGGGTCGCGCAAATATTTCGTATGACCCAAAACATCCCTAAAGGTACATACAATACGATGGCACACTCAGATATGCGTAGCCATCTCTGCGATTGCCTGTTAATTGCCGTCAAACGCACATCATCACATTTTTTTTGGTAGAGCAGTTTGAAAAATTCATAAAACCGTTTGACGGGTCGCGCAAAAATTTCATATGACCCGATACATCCCTAAAGATACATACCATACGATGGCACACTCAGATATGCGTAGCCATCTCTGCGATTGCCTGTTAATTGTCGTCAAACGCACATCATCACATTTTTTTAGTGGAGCAGTTTGAAAAATTCATAAAAACCGTTTGACGGGTCGCGCAAATATTTCGTATGACCCAAAACATCCCTAAAGGTACATACAATACGATGGCATACTCAGATACGCGTAGCCATCTCTATGATTGCGTGTCAATGGCCGCCAATCGCATACATTCACCTTTTTTTTGAGTAGAGCAATTTTCAAAATTTCATTCGTTCAAAGCGGCGTGAAAATATTTTTTTTTATGCAAACCATCTCTACATGCACATGTACTGTGAAGGCATACACCGGTCTGCGTTACCATTTCCCAAAATGGTTTTAGTTTTTGTATTTTTTTTTATTCGGCTTTTGTTAGGTTTTACATTTACTAACACTAACGCGTTTTTATGTTTTGTCAAAATTTTTTGTCATAAACTTCACACTAGTCAATCATTTTAGAATCCCATGTCTATCGCGTATGTCAAATTTCACTCAAATTGGTATAGGAATAGCCAAGTTCCATCCTAGATGGCCATATTCCAGAACTACATATATCCAAGAATCATTTTAAAATCACTTATGTGTCGAATTTCATCATAATCGATTAAGGAATAGACAAGTTTCATCCTACTTGGTCTTATTCTAGAGCTTTATTCAAAAATCATTTTAGAGTCCCATTTCCACACACATGTCAAATTTCATCATAATCGGTTGAGAAATAGACACTATAGGCACAGAACTTCATCTAAAAATCATTTTAGAATCTCATTTCCAGCGAACATGTCGAATTTCGTCATAATCGGTTAAGAAATAGCCAAGTTCATTTCCAATGCACATGTCGAATTTGATCATAATCGGTTAAGAAATAGATAAGTTCCATCCTAATTGGCGATACATATAATTTGCTAAAGGTTCAAGTTGAAATGTAAAATCTGTATTCAAATGGCAATTCGTGTGGTACAAAAATATCGCTCCTTAATATATTTTCCTCAATCACTCTGTAATGTAGATAGGGAGCGATATTTTTAAGCTAAAGAATCTGGTGGTTGACTTTTTCTAATCCGTTTATGATAAAATTCTATATGTGCATCTGGGACTCTAAATTAACTTTTTGATAAAGTACATGAATATGGCAAATAAGAATGAAAATTGGCTATTTCTTTACCGCTTTCGATTTGCCTCACGGCAGAAGCTTTTATGATATTCCCTGTTAACGTTTTTTTTAATCTGGCATCTGTTGTGGTTTCGCATATTGATATATTTATTGTACAGCTGCCAGTAAATTTAATCACAATAAATAAAAAATAAGAAAAAGTGGAAAACAGCATGAATGAAACTTTAAATGGTAGTGTAGGGTCCCGGAATTAGAAGAATCATTTTAGAATCTCATTTCTGTGTCAAATGTCAAATTTCATCATAATCAGTTTAAGAATAGCCGAGTTCTAATCAATACAGCCATATTTCAGAGCTTTATTTAAAAATAATTTTAAGGCCTCGTTTCCATCCCACATGTGAAATTTCACTAAACGCGGTTAACGAATTATCAAGTTCCATGCTTCTTGGCCATATTCCAGAACTTCATCTAAAAACCATCGTAGAATCCCATTTCTAACGCAAATGTCGAATTGCGTCACAATTGGCTTAGGAATAGCCAAGTTCCATTATAATTGGCCATATTACAGAACTTTAACTTTATCTGAAACCCATTTTAGAATTCCATTTCTAGCGCACGTATGTCGAATTGCATCACAATTGGTTAAGGAATAGCAAAATTCCATCCTAGTTGGCCATATTCATGCGGATATCAAATTTCACTAAAATTGGTTAAGGAATAGAGAAGTTTTATCCAGGAAGAACATTTCTTCTTGCTTTCAAATACATAAATGTTATTCGCCTCGAGATGCCTTCAAATAATAATTAAAACCCGTAACACAATACAAATATTATAAACTCTAATTATATTACTACAAACGTGTTCAAGTACACTCAACAGTTTATGATAAGATAACACAACTAACTAAGTAAATGAACACAGAAAAGATTTAATCAATTGTATTATCTGTTTCAACGTCGACTAATATAAGACATAGTTTTATATGAAACTAAAATTTGCAAAGGTATATGAACTTATACAAGGTGTTATTTTAAACATGTGTATTTCCGTAATAACTTTAAGGTTTATATAGTGTGATATTGCATTGATAATTAAACATAGTTAAAAACCAAGTTTACAGATTATTTTCGGAAAAAATTGGACATGGTGTCGTACACCTCCGAGGTACAGATTTAAATTCGCCTAAATATATGCACGAATAAATTCGCCAAAATGTCATCATTTATTTCTTTATGTAGATTGAAGAGCTACGTATAGTAGCAGAGCCTTCTAGAGTATAGAGCCATAATCATTATGACGTATTTTTTAGAAGCTTTTTTAGTGGTATAACTTTTCACTGATTTCCATAGGAATCCATAGTAAAAATGGTGTTTTTTAGCTTCAAGTTTTTCATTGAAAAAAGCAAAAATGTTACAAAATGTTTATACAAAAGTGATCTAAATATCTTTAGCAGCAATATACAAGAAGGGTATATTGGTATTAAGTAAACATTAATTGCAGAAATATTAAAATTAAATTATTTCTAAAATATATTTTTCGAACTTTCATTTTGAAAAATACATCAAAGTTGGCTCTGACAAATTAAAATAATACTTGCTAAATTTATCTTTAGTTTTACTAGTATACGTTAGATGTCTATAATTGTTGGCAGAGAAATACGAAAAAAAATAATTTAATCACACAATTGTGGCACGTTCTTAATATTTTCTGAATATGCTTTGCTTTTCCTACAATTTTTGAACTCAAATTTCCCCAGGTCGCAATTTTTGCTACGATTTTTCAAAATGTTTGCTACCCACTGCCATCTATGTATATTGACTTAATGCACACGATTTGTAGTAAGCTTTTCTTTTTAATTTGACCAGAAAGCTGTTGTTATGAACTTTTTTTTATATTTTGGTTTAAATAAATCAATTATTACAAGAAAATGAAAACGATTTGCTTAAACGAGATTTATATATGTTGAAATTCAAACATTTATGAAAATATTTCAGTAATCATAATTAAGAATTTGCAACGTTTTCATTTACAAATTTGTCTTAGGAAAAAAAGTGATTTCCCATATGTTTTATGTGTTTTACTATGGAAATTTTGATTTTTTCCTCGTTTCTAATTCCCTTATAAAAGCTTCGTTTTTTAGATTATGGCTTGTATAATCAAGGTTGCTTTGATAGTAGTCATACATACACAGATATTTATTTTATATTGTTTTAGTTCACGCAACACTAGGACAATTCAATGTTTTAAAATATTCTTGAAATCAAATTTTTCCCCAATTTTTTCATGTTTGGGCATCAGTACATTTTATTGCTGTGCTACCAAATGTATTTTTTATTACAGATTAGAATAATGGATTTCAAGTAAAGTCACTCCTAAATTAGTTTTTGAGGTAGACTGCTACGTGAATATTTCATTTTGCTCATAAATCGTCACCCGTACAACATGAAGATATGCTCTCTAGTTCTAAATACTTCTGTGATTATCTGTAAATAATCCCACCAAAGGTAAATTTTTAGTGTGTAACAGATTTATAAATCAAGAATTCGTTGTTTGCGTGCAAAAATGTATCGCATCTGAATCCCATATCTGAATGACATAAAGCTTTCAACTTTTACTTGTGATCGTCCCTCAAAACCACATCTACATTTTTTTTGTATTATAGAGGAGTTTCGTAAAATCAAGAACCCATTCTCTGAAGGCCTTACAAATCTCTTTAGCATATAAAACGATACTCTTCTCGGAAAGCATGAGTAACACTTAACAACATGCAACTCAGCGTCAAGCAATAATCACCACATAACATTATGTAATTCAAAATCAGTTCTCTAATAATTTTGAAAGTTCCATAATATATTATGTAATTTTTATTACACTCTAAAACTGTAATACTATATATATTGAACTATGGAGAAGCCAAGCAACATATACAACAAAAACCCTCACTCCCAAAAATCTCGTAAAATCTCAAATAATCTAGTAACCTCGAAACGTCTTGAAAGTTTTGGAAAATTTAGTCCTGTTAGAAAAATTTTAACATGTAGTAAACTACCAAAGTCAAGCACCCCAAAGCAATATTAAAAAATTGGGTCTATCCGACTCTCGGACGACACTTTTCCCAGAAAGCATCCGTTAAAGATCACCAATCCAACCATTTATATTTTCCAAACATTTTCCGTTATTTTGGGCAGGCAAGGTCCTTAAAATATGTTACGGATTTTCTTAAATATTGGAGACCTATTCCCCAATAACACAATTGGGCACGACAATATAAATCTTCTACTATCATACCGCTAAATCACAGATTCACAAGTAATGTTAAATTATTTAGAACTGACACGTGTTAAACAGCAATCAAAGTCACATCCATAATGTTCAAAAATTTATTTTCTGAAAATTTGTGCTGTTTGTTTACATCATAATATTATACGATGTTAAAATTGTCTGATTTAATATAAATTGTTTTCGGCTTTTTATAGACAACATACTATTTGTAATGACATACTCATTATTTTCGATTTGGCAAATCAGAAAAATAATGGAGTCATCATACTCCTAATATATCTACCAGCAAAAGTAGAAAATATTCATCCCCTCCCCCCTTTTCTTTCCCGCAGAGTCAATACAAAGTGTATCAACTCTCAAAAATGAGAAATCTCTTTGAGATTTTGTGTTGGTAATTCGGTACACTTTGTATTGACTCTGCGGGAAAGAAAAGGGGGGAGGGGATGAATATTTTCTACTTTTGCTGGTAGATATATTAGGAGTATGATGACTCCATTATTTTTCTGATTTGCCAAATCGAAAATAATGAGTATGTCATTACAAATAGTATGTTGTCTATAAAAAGCCGAAAACAATTTATATTAAATCAGACAATTTTAACATCGTAAATATTAGTGCGGGCATTATACGCACACAAATGAGATTTCTGCTTGGGATTTTGAGTTCGAGTTAGTGAATATAATTCGCTAACTCAATACCCTCTAGTTAAATACTTAATGTATTTTTCGAGAGTTGAATTTTTGTAGTTCGGTCGTAGCTACCTGACGAGTAGACCTTACTTTTCTGTACGAAACCGAATTACCAACACAAAATCTCAAAGAAATTTCTCATTTTTGAGAGTTGATACACTTTGTATTGACTCTGCGGGAAAGAAAAGGGGGGAGGGGATGAATATTTTCTACTTTTGCTGGTAGATATATTAGGAGTATGATGACTCCATTATTTTTCTGATTTGCCAAATCGAAAATAATGAGTATGTCATTACAAATAGTATGTTGTCTATAAAAAGCCGAAAACAATTTATATCATAATATTATGTGAGCAACGTGAGAATTGGCCGATATAATTCTTTACTCAGTGCTGCAGTCTGGACGGGGCATCGCTGTGGACCATTCGAAAATACAAAATAATAAAACAAAAACAATACAAAATCAGAATTAACGTTAATTATCATTTGTTACCGAATTCCACCTTCTTGTCATATAGCATTTCAATTTATACATATATCTGCCAGCTCTACTAAACCTGCTCCACCCTAATGGCGTGATATTATTTTATAGCCTCCCATAGTAATTTGCCATTATGAGTTATTTACGACTTTGAATACCAAGAGAATTTATTACTCAGAAATAATATCTTTAAAGGCGATTTTATGAAAGCAATTCACAAATAAAGTATCGATCAACATGTCGTTGAAATTTCAATCATTAAAATGTCATAAAATGTCAATGAAACGTCACAGAACTGTCACTATCAGAAATATTAATTGGCGAGTTTTTTTATTACATCGGAGAGACCAGAGAGATCAGACAGATAAATTATCTGAAATATCCGATAATGTTTAATCTGAAAAGACCTTTTCCGGATTTTAAACGCTTAACTATTTAAATTGGCTAACCACTATTTTGTAACACAATATGGCCAAGAAAATTGTTTTCCTACGCATAATTAATATCATAGATAAAAATAAAATTAAACATTAATGACCAAGAAACCGTTACAATTATTTACAATATAATTTAAAAAATGAATTTTTCATTGTTGTTATCTCAGTCTATAGTGTTCACCATTTTGAACACAAAACTATGTAATTCTCTGTACTATCTGAAATAAATTTCAGATCGAAAAACAGCAATCTGTGATTTTTCAGATTTAATAAAAAAACGCTAAAAAAATTATCGGATCGATCCGAGAAAATAAAAAAACGCAAAAGGTTTATTTTATATCTCTCTGGTCTCTCCGATGTAATAAAAAAACACGCCATATGTCAACGGGAATATCTTGCTATATTTAAAAGCTCACTAGATACATATAATTATTTTTAAATGTTGACGATATTATTTGCCACCAGCAAAGTATTTTAGGTAAATTTAGAAATTTAAATTCCAAGTTACACGGTAATCTATTCATTTTATCTTAAAGACACCTAGGGAACAATTGTTGGAATTTACAAGGTGTATTAACTGTAGAAAAATATTTCTTCGGAAAGTTCGACATTACCTCGGTAACAGATAAACAAATTTATATTACTCCTCTTTGTTAAAATGACCCCCACGCAATGCTTCAATCGACTTCAAATTTTGTGAACAGGTAGATGATAAATTACCAAATTTATTATCAACATAACAAAAAATTCGTCGGTCCCGTTTTTGAAAAAATCTGTTTGGCAGTTTTCTCTTCCACTGCAACCTCCTCTATTTTATAGTCGAATTGACCTGAAACTTAACACCAACTGCTTATTACTAAAATCTATCTTTGTATAAAATTTCGACCAAAACTATCAATATTTGTGAGAATGGGATTCAAAACAAAAATAATAAAAATGTGCGACTGGAAGGACGGAAGGACGGACGGACGGAAGGACGTAAGGACGGACACGACATTTTTCTGATCAGTGTTTCGGGGTCCTGGTAACCTAATTCGTCGAGAAATGTGAAAATCTGGAACAAAATTTTTTTCGCGATTACAATACTTACCCAATATAACTTCGTTATAGTGGGAAAAGTAAAAATGTTCAACCTTTTATTGGCGTGATTCTAAAAACTATTTAAATACCGAAAAAATTTCAAAATATGAAGATAATTCATAAATACTCTTTTGAATACCCCAAAATCAGAATTTCCTAGACGTCAGTACGATTTGCTGTCACTGACGCTTAAATCCATCTACCTTATTCCGTGCAGAAACACAGTTTAAAATAACGTAAAAACGTATAAAATTTGTGTTACCTGTGGACAGTACACATTTCGTAAATAAATATCGAAGCTCGATTTACGTTGACATTTCTACCATTATAACCTTTTATGTATTTACCGACAAAACCATATCGAACCATTTTTGGAGTGGAGGTATAGAGCGAAAAATTGAGTTATTAACTTTTTCCTTAAAGTTTCTAAGAAAAACCAAAAATAAATAATTCCTGTAATTAATTTGCCGCGATCTTACCTGTTAATAACCCTTCTCGTACACCACCTAATATTTCGCAAGCTAGCTCATCGATGCGCTGCATAAAATTCAATTAGTTATTGCAGACATTGATGCCAACAAATCACCAACACCTAGATGATCTAGAATAAGATCTCTGAATTTAAATTCGTAGAAATTTAATAAATCATCCGGCTAGTTTTCTTCCAGGAACCAAAAATAATTGTAAACTTGGCAAAATTTTAATTAGTTATTGATAATTATTAAATTATAAAATTGTCAAGTTTCCATAAGATTTTTGTTCACAGAAGAAAATTAGCTTGAGGATTTTTAAAATTTCAACGTATCTGTATTCAGAGAGTACATAGCGAAAAGTCTGTATTACCTGACAAATCAATCCGGCTTTGGACTTTTCCCAATACAATTGCGGCTCTACGGATTTGCTTAAGTATTGCATGCATAAATTGCAGTGGTGGCATTTCATTGTTCACTCTTAAGAGAATTACCTGAGGTAGTCATCTTTAGGACAAAGTAAATTTAATAATAATTTTAGTATACTAACCATAGCTCAAATTTGCTAAAACTGCCCTGAGCACCGATGGTATTAATCTAAAAAACGACTACAAATCTTTGACTAAACTCTTAGTTATTCTATTCGAATTTTTCGAATTGTCACTCGAGAGCTATTGCCTCGTTGTCCTTTCCAAGGTGCTACAAACAATAATCTATTTCTTTCTAATTAAATAGCTGAAAAATTCCCAACAGTTTAGACCACCACTACGGGTTTCGACATAAATCGATCGGTGATTTAACTAATTTCGCCATCAGCAAAGCACAAGAGTACAAATTGAGAGCAATTGGACTTCCTAGTAAGTTGGTTTCTTAGATTTTTTGCCACACCATCCAAGTGGTGTGATAGATGGCGCGACCATACCATTCCAATGCATATTCCAAGCACTTTTTAATATTTTTTTTCCCACAAATATATTTCTTGCGCGCGCATCCACGATACTTTTGTTTATGCAAAATATTGCGTATTGTTTGAGGTTTTATCGCCACTTTTTCACGTTGGTAAACTTTAGCAGTGATCGCTGGAGCACTAAGCTTGAGATTCTGTTTTTGATTAGTTATTTTGAAAATGTCTGATTAACTTTTACATTTACTCTCCAATTTAATGATAAAGTGGAAGAGTACGGACAATTATTTGACATATAGTTTTAGGCTGTTTAAAAAGTAAATCTTATCAAACTTATGATTATTATTATTTTCAGGTTCTTAAATGTAACTTGAGCTTTAAAAAAATAAAAACTGAATTTGTTGTTTGATTTTTAATTATTTTTTATCAACGTTTGAGACAGTGTATGTATACTATATTGAAAAATTTGCTTGTCAATTTTTTCAATTCCTGTTAATATTATTTTATCATGCTAATTAATCAATTAATATTGATAAAATTGTAAATTTTAATCTGAAATTACTTGGGGTATAATTTATTGTGCAAATCAATTAAAAATAGTTGAAGTTTGGAAATCAGAAATGCAAAATATTAATTTATTAATGCGTAAAGCACATTTAAGGTGCCATTTAATAATGTTGTGTTAAAATGCATCAAGTGGTTCTCAATAATTTATGAAAGGTAAGTATACCAAATTTCTAAAAGTATTGTTTACTAGAATAGTGTTCTCCAAGGGCTTAATGATATCGGTATCGGTGCGTAGAAGTACCGATAAACAGGTCATTTTGAAAACCATTGTCTGAACCGAAATATTTAATTCAGGCTACATTCAGGCTTATTCAGACCCTTATCCGAAAATATACACCTTAATAGCACACTGGATTCCAGACCCCAATCCCATTGAACATGTTTAGCACATTTTAAGGATGCAGTTTGGGTCCAGAAACCCTATTTCCGAGACCCTAAATCAATTTGAACAGGCTCCTGGTAAGGAGTAGCAGAGGATCCTAATAGCTCAAAAAAATATAGTTTTGTGTATGAATCACTAGCTGAAAGAAGTGGTTCAGGCGAAGGGAGGAAACACCCACTACTAATGTGTTTATATTAAAATAAATTTTTGAGTAAAACTGTATAATCTACAATGTGTGATTGAATTGGATTAATGCTGTTTGCATCGGTTGATTTGTTTGGCTAGATATTCGACTTTTCTAAACAGTTGGTAAGCTCATACCAGTCATTCATAAATGGCGATAGGTTTATAATGTCGATTTCTTTTTGCCATTTCAAGTTTACTTGATTTTTATGATCCAAAAATAAAACCCTTATACATAGTTTCATTAAGAAAAATAGTTCGCCATCAATTTGCGTTGGTAAATAACCACGCGTTGGTGGTGTTTAATGCATAGATTATCATGGGAACGATTGATAAATTGTACATATTGATTACAGTTTTAAAAGGCGCTTTATTGTTTTTTATAAAGGCTTGGCATCGAGTCTATATTGTGAGTAGTCGACTTAACCTAGTGTTCAAGTAGGTGCCCAGACTATAAATAACGTAATGTGACTATGTGATTTATCTTAAACCCCGCGACCTCTAATCCACTTATTAACTCGTTGAGCCAAAGGCTGCAGGGTCATGGATGATAGCTAAAATGTCATCAGCATAAGCCAAAATAAGAGGAAACTGCAAAATCTCACTTTGATTTAATCGAAGTTCTGAAAACTGGTCGGCCACTGTTACCAGCACTTCATTAAAAATGGAATTAAAAATCCAAGGAGAGATTGGGCATCAATGTTTTACACATTTGCCTTTCTTGACTCTTACTGAACATGTATTAAACTATTTGACTGAGGTAGTCTCCCAGAGGCACGATTTGATTATCCGGTTGATCAGCCATAGTAGACACTCGATGACTACATCTAGATTGACAGGGCTACCAAACATTTTATTCAATAATGATGGAGCAAGACTCCCGGATGACACAGGGCTCTCCCACCCTTTACATATAACAAAACCGAAGGAAAGAAAAGGTATGTTAGTAACAAAGAATCAACCCGGTTCCAGACACCTAAGTAGTTGATAGTTAGTAAATTTTGGTAGTAGTATATTTTTAGTAAATTATTTAGCCCAAGACAATACAATTTCAATTTCATTTACTGCTTCCGCTTCGGGAAAGTTATTTTAGTTTCTTCAAAAATTTTCTAAATTTAAAATCTGCATTAATCTTTTATAATAACTATTCTAAAATTAATTAAGAATTAATTTAATTCTCTAAAATGAACTATAAATTAATCTTTATAATTTTAATAATTAAACCAACTATCACCCCAGTTTCTCAGGTATTTCTAAACCACAATCATTGTATCGATTATTTATTAATTTATGAATCTTTATCTTTAACATCAACATGACTACCAAATCTAATCCTAAAACTGACATTAACATTACCAACAATAACAACACCAACACCAACACCAACATCAATACTAAAATTATGCGATAAATGATTCGATTACATCGAAAAATTAATTTCACTAAATTTAATTCAATTTAATTTGAATAAAAATTAATTTAATTTCATTCAATTCAGTGAAACCCAAAACCTACATAATTAAGGTCACCATTAATTGTTTATTTAAAATCAGCCCTTAACACCCTTTAATAAATTAAATTCAATTCGTCATCTAAATTGAAAAGACAAATTAATCATTAACTCAATAACCTAAAAATTTAATTCTAAATTATGAATTTTAAGAACAAAATATCTTTTTTTTATAATAGTTTTTAAACTAAAATTCTAAAATTAGAAACTAAAAAATCTGAAACCCTAGAAAATTACATTTTCAAATCTAGAGCCTAACTAGCTATCGACTCCAGTATTGATTACTTACAAAATCAAAATTAAAATAAATAATTGCTTATGGCAATTGTGCCTAAAATTCCACTGCCAAATAATTTAAAATTAAATCTGGAATACATTAACATAAATACTTACATTAAATTATAACAGCAAGTTATCCAAACTAGATTAAATTAAATTAAATAATTTGGGTATAAATCAACATTACATTAGTATACCAGTACCACATATGACAAATTAATTAGCTAATGCCAGAAATACCACCAACATCAAAATTAAATAATTAGTTGCTTATTACTCCATTGTATCTGGAACATACTAGGTACTAATACACTATCAGACATAAATATTTGAACAACGATAACAAAGTAATGAATATGTCATTATTGAAGACAAAAATAAAAAATAATTTTATGTTAGTATTTTATTAAAATTAGGAATATTTTTATTATACTTAAACGTAATAAAATTATAAACAATAATCCATTTCAACTGTGAAATTAATAAACAAAACAAAAATGGACACAAGCTCACACGACATAAGTATTCGAACAAAACAATTCAATGTTATATCTAAATAAATTATTACGAATTAATAGTCGCTTTTTATTTAATAATTTGTGCTGAGACCCTTAGCATCTATTACCGCTTGAAGTCGCCGCGGTACACTTTCAACTAACCTCAGGAGGGTCTCAATCGGTATGCTATTCCACGATTGCTGTAACAGAGAGAAGAATTTGTCAGATTTATTGCTTCTTTGATCCTGTGGTAACTGATTATCTAATATGGACCAGAGATTTTCTAAAGGATTTAAGTCGGGAGACTGAGGAGGCCATTCCAATAACTGTATCTTCGATCTCTTAAAATATTCCTTAGCTATACGACTCGTATGCTTAGGATCATTATCCTGCTGCATTACAAAATTTCTTTGCAAATTCATTTTTCTTGCGGAATCTCTCAAATTTGTTTTAATTATGGTAGTGTACATCCGTGCATCCATATTGCCGTTGATTAAATGTAAATTACCAATCCCATGGTACGAGAAACATCCCCATACCATAATGCTTCCACCACCATGTTTTAATGTTGATTTAATATTGCGACGCGAGTTCTCCTGACCAGGGATTACCCATATAAACGGACGTTTTTTAGAACCAAAATATTCAAATTTACTCTCGTCCGTCCAAATTATTTTCTTCCAGAATGATAGTGGCTTATTTATGTACTTCCGTGCAAACGCTAATCTTTTTTTTCGGTTTCTCTCTGAAATTAATGGTTTTTTCCTTTGAATAATTGCTTTCAAGTTTTGCCGAACTAATGTTCTTTGTTATTGTACGATTAGAAACATTTAAATTTAACTCGGAATTAATCACTGGAGCTGATTTTGGGGTCCCTGATTTTGCTAGTCGCGCAACTTTCCGCTCAGTCTTCACAGTTAAAAGTCGTGGGCGTCCACAACGTTGCTTATTTTTTGTTGATCCTGTTTCAATAAACTTCTTTTTTATGAAACTGATGCTACCGATTGATACTCCATATTGTAGGGATATATTTCGATACGTTTCTTGTCGTTGCAATGCTTTTATTATTAATTTTTTAACGCTTTCATCTATTTCTTTTGAGCGGCCCATTTTGAATCCCTAAATTAAATTTTTGAGTACATATTTAAAAAAATTTTGTTCTAAAATATCAAAAAAAATATCTTACGCTGAAACCAATCACTTTTTTATTATTAAATTATAATTTAAATTAATTTTTCTTAATGTTGCTGCTTCGTTCAAATGTTTATGTAGACTGAAATATTATACTGCTTAAATGAACTGCGTCGTACGTTAACTAGGATAAGGGAAATTCCCTTTTTGTATGATATTGTAAACTACATCGCATTGCAAAATTATTTGAGGTATTGACGAAAATGTTTCAACACTTTTTTATCTGTTTAATTTAATTATAACGAAGTTTCATGGTTTGTTCAAATATTTATGTCTGATAGTGTAGCTTAAAGTTGCCATACTAAATAATGAATAAATAAATAAATAAAAAGCCGCGTCCGGTTTCTCCACTCTGAAACTTAAAATCGAATAATAAATATTTAAAATACTTAACACTGATAGATAAACAATGAAGCCGCGCCCGCTTTCTCATCTGAAAATTCCAATATATCTAATCCGCTTCTGATTACCAATTAAATCCCAACACAAAATTTAATAAAATTGCTTGATTTTTAAAGAAATTCTAAAATTCGGATTTAAAATCTTCTAAAACTATAATCCATAATAATTTTAATTTGCATAATTAGTTAATTCCAGAAATACCTTTAACATCAAATTAAGTATTTTGCTATTTTATTCTATTCAATTTAATACCCACTGCACAACAGTTTAAACTAATCAACAACACATTAAATACCAACAGCCCAAAGTTGCCAAACCAACTTACATTAGCAGGTCAAATACAAATCAAAAACTACTTCTTTTCCAACTTGTACCAATTGAAAAAGCAATTGGCACAAAATCTATGATTTGGCTCATAATTCCATTAAATCAATTAAATTTAACCCCATAATTTGCTCAACGAAGCTTAAATTCTATGTTAACCTAGTCCCAAAGCAAAATTATTATGAACAAACTCATATACAGTAGTTTTCACCTATAACGACCTCCAAGGGATAGATTTCACAAATAACGACCTCACAGGACCGTAAAATTTCGTCGTTATATCCCTAATGTCGTTATATCCATAGTCGTTATAAATGAAATCTACTGTATTTGAATTTTGAAAACTCCCATATTTTGGACGATTAAGATAAAATAAACATTTTGTCAACACGTATTATCCAATAAAAATTGTGTTCAATCCATGCCCAAACATTATCTACTTGCATTTCATAAAGAGTTTTGGGACAAACAAGGACAACAAGGATTTTGTGAAGAGAAACAGATCAGGGGTGGGATGTTGTAACATATCACTTTGGATTCGAATTTTATGTCTCATGTTTCAAGAATAAAATTTTACTCTATTTCGTTTTTCAATTATGCTCTTTTTCTTGCTATCTCAGCTTGCTCGAATAATAATCATACTCATGATTATTTATCACTCAAAATTTTATTTAGTGATACCACAGAAAAGAATGAACAGATATGGAAGTTCCATGTCAAGTATTTACATAGAAATATTCAATCAAAAAAATGTATTCCTGCTCTAATCTAACCAGTTAAGACAGGGAAAATATAATACAATAATATGTTTCGCTTCTCTTCTTTTTTGTTTTTTATACAAAGAAGAGAAGCGAAATATATAATATTGAATTATATTGTCTCTGTCTTAACTGGTTAGATTAGAGCAGGAATACATTTTTTTGTTTGAATATTTCTATGTAAATACTTGACATGGAACTTCCATATCTGTTCATTCTTTTCTGTGGTGATACTTTATCGATTTGAAGGAAAAGAAAAGTACGCAACAAAAAGAGATCGCAATAGAAAAAGCGTAACCAAAAAGTGAAATAGAGTACAGTTTTATTCTTAAAACATGAGATATAAAATCTATCGAATTCGAATCGAAAATGATGTTACAACATCCCACCCAAGGTTTCGTTTGTTTTCTATACCGGATCTGGTTTTCTATAATTATAGCTTTTGTTAACTTACTTTTGGAACTCGTATTTTACTTGCGGGGACAAACCAAAATGCGTCCATCTCCATCGAGCGTTTATCGCCCTTCTCCAGATTAGCTGGACATATGAGTGAAGCAGAACAGATACCGAAATGACTAAACTAAAGTTAAAGATAAACATTATTGAGCTTACGACTATACCAAATTTGTCATAATTCAATTCATGCACTTCACTTTTCTCTAATTTGACCGCAACCGAACCCGAATTTGGTTCGTTCATAATTTTTGTGTCAAATTATTTTTACTTAGGTATTTAACCCTTGTGTCAACACGACATAATCGGGTGTGTTTTTGATTTTTTGTAACTGAATGAAGTTTTTTTGTCTAATAAATAAATTCGTTTCTATATTTAATGTTTATCCGCCTTTGATGCAAAAATCTTGATTAAATTCATATACACCCAGGTGTTGAACATGTTGGTGAGAAGTCATTTTATTCTCGTGTTGATACAAAGGTTAAAATCAAATTTTGATTTAACACTTTCGTTTCGGGCTATTTTTCCTAAAACTTTCATATAAATCGGGATATTTAAGGGATATAGAGGTACTTATCAGGTCGGTCACTAAAGAACTCAACGCCTGATGTTTGTTTCGATGCCAAAATGGCGTAAGAATTTATAATAAATAAACACCAATTTTTGGGTATAAATTATTTTATTGTTCGATTGGATAATTTAATTAAGTTATATCTGATATTATATTTATTTATTATTATATACAGAACACTTATGAGAATTTTAGTATTAATATATAATTTGTTATTTATAAGTATTTAGAAATAATAATCACCACTGAATAATCACATATATTATGTACAAGCGCGCACGATAAAGGTTGACTACCGAATATCCAAAAATACGATTTTAGAACGATGCACGTAATTGGTGTGGATGAACCGAAACGATTAATAATAATTGATAATGAATTTTAGGGTGCGTCGCAGTAGTTTGTTATGTAATCGCGGTAAATTTTGACTATGTTCGTGCGAGGAAGTGATGAATACCTTTGAATGAAATTTATAACTCTATGAATCAAAGATGGAATACAATTGTGGTGGATAATAACCGCCACAATATAATCCCGATATCTAAGATATAATAAAAAAAAACAAAGCAAATATATAATGCCGTTATCTAAGAATTTATCAGGAAAACACACACTTCTCACAAAACGAGAGTTCTCGTTTCCCGACGACAACTTTTTTTTTCATAACGAGAATTTTTGTTTCCCGAAGCGAATGTGTTATAAAGAACGAACTATCCCTCTACTTTAAACAAAATTGCAAATCATTTTGTAATTCTACTAAACCCTGTTGCGTTAAATAGTAAAGGGTTTTATTCCCCAAACCTGGTGCCTACTTTTTGTTAACTTTGATGATAAATTGACGAATTAGTTGAATTCTCTTTAGATTTGGGTAGATTTGCAAATCAATCAAAAGATATTTAAAATATGACATTTTTATGTGTAAAACCAAGGTAATGGTTTCGACAAATTTATAAAACTTATTAATATTTTGTGTTTTATAGGCATTTTATCTGAAGGTAGTTCTCTAAGTATTCCAAAAATTTACCAACATTTCAGTAATCAACCGTTTTACCGAAAATCGATTTTGGATTCACTATACAAAAAACTCGGCATTAGAATCCTGGAATTTTCGATTTAGAGTTCTCAACACACCTGATATACAATTTAACCAATTTGAAATTGTTGAAGCCCAATTTGACACGCTGCCATTTGAAATTTCAAATTAAATTAAAGTACGAGTAACATTTTAAAATTATATACTAAATACGTACATTTTTAATATTCAATTTCGCGAATTTTCATAGACCTAAGATCCTACAGTTAATAGTTTAAATTTACCTACTAAATTTCCGAGAATTTACTTCGGATATCGACCTCTGATTTAAAAATGTTGTTACTTCGTAAAAGGACTCAATTTTAACCATGATTGTTTTGTCCCACAGATCAAAGTTTGCGATCTGAAATTCCTGTTCATATTGATTGTAGAATAAAAAGTTACCTACTAAAACCCTCGTGATTATGAAATTGATATACGCACATATTTTACAAAAACCATTAGCAGCATAGAAAACCATAGCGGTCATTGATAATAGGTAAATTTAGAAATTTGTGTGCGAGAAAATTTTGCGGGTTATTAGAGATAATAAGGCGAGGTTTTAAGGCTCTCTGGCAACAGCTCCACGGCTCCCTAGGGGCCACGGCCCACAGTTTGAAAAACACTGGTCTAGATGGTTGAAAGTGTCAAGGATAAACTTGGAGGCTTATATTTTGTCAAAGCCATTTCGATGACTTTGGGGATTAATAATGTTGTCGAGTGCATGCTTCAGTAGCTCAATGGAAATTCTGTCCGGACTGGGTGCCGTTCCTTGGCGGATATATTTAATGATATACTATGAATTTTTCTCTTCTGAATGTCAAACGCTTCCTTTTGGTATGCAGACGCTTTCGAGCAACCGGATCGTGGGAACGGTTAATTTTATAATACTTCGCACTTTTAAAGAGCGCTACCCATTGAGATGCAGTTTTAATGCAGGAAGTGATTAATGGCCACAGACTGTTCTTGCTGGCATATGAAAGAACAAGCGCTAAGAAGTCTCACAAAACAGTTTGACATAGACTTCTGATTTTTCGATCTTGCAATTGCAATAGATTTAATATACAGTTGTATATGCATAAGCGTACAGTTATCCTATATAATATTGTGTATACTAAATGGTATGTATAGTTATTCTAAAAAAAAATGTTTTACATTATTTGTTCCACCTATTTCTCTTCCTTATCAGTTTCATTTACGAAATTATCATACGATTGAAGTTAATTTTGTTTTTGAAGTAACGTGAAGTAAATCCGTAATAAAACCGTAAAGAAACGAGCAACATTTGCAGGTTTCCCACCATATACTAATCTATTCATAATTACATCGAAATTGTGGTAGCATAATATGGGAACAAATTAATTACAAATTGTCACCAATTTGTTTGTTTAATGAAATTTGACGTTTAACAATAACAAACACAAGTAAATCATGCCCCCAGGTAGTTGCAAAAAAATTGACAAAGACCTTCGCAAATATTCATTTAATTAAAACTTCTTTACCTTCGGCTTTAGCTACAATTGGGAGTAAACTGAATTTAATAAACGGCAAACTGAAATTGAAATGAAATTTTAATATTTTAATGTGGTTGAATCAATAAATTGAATACTATTAAGTAAGATAGCTGAATTACTAGCAAAATTGAAGAAGTTTGGATTTTTTGGCTCAAATTAAAAACAAAAATTGGTATTGCAGAGTTTGGTGAGATTTCAGAATAATCTAATCAAACTTGTTTTTGAGAAATACACCAATCGTAAAAATACCGCTAAATTATGAACAAAATGCGACAAAATAAACTAAATACAGCTCCATTTCTAAATGAATTTCCATGAATCTGTAGCTTGCGATGTTGGTTTTCATTAAACCAGGCTATATTGAAAAAATTTTGTTTGCTTTTCTTTTTCATCTTCTTCTCTTATGACCATTTATCCACTGTATAAATTAACATCATAAGTCATAACCACCTTGTCTTACACAGCTTGGATATATTTTTGTTAAATAATTAGTACATGTAATACTTCTCCCTCTCTCCCAGTCCTAATTAAGGTAATCAATTCATTTCAATTAAAATCAAAAATTCATAAAAGTAAAATCAGCCCAATAAATTTGAGGCAATTACTGAAAACAGAAAATGTTCGTCTCTTCCTCAATACCGCAACAACAACAAAAAAAAAAACCAAAAAAAAAATATTGTCGGCTATATTTTAAAAACTTGTGTCCCTGCGAAATTTATGAGTCCCCCAAAAAAATTTTTTTTTTTTATTTGTAATTTTGTGTTTTACTTTTGTCTCTTCTCCAATCCGTAACGAAAACTTGGATGCGACATTATATAGTTGTTGTTGGTTATAAACAACAGCAACAATCTGGTAATTTATAATGCTCATAAGTAAGGTTATTGTTGAACTTTGAAAATTATGAACGGACAAAGTGGTTCAGATAATTAATTTACTGTGCAGAATTGGGTGGTTGGTTTTTCTGGTTCATATATACGAGTATGTACACATATTATACATATGTGGTGTCTAATTTATTGGCCAATTCATTTGTCTTTGATGGTATAAATTTCCTTTTTACGAGCATTTATTGGATCCACTTTCTTTTTAGTGTTCTGCGTATTTAACATTATACTTTAAGGGAATTTATGGTTGAATCTTTGAATTTGTTCATGTTTCATGAACGTAAATTAATAATATAAATAATTGTTATGCGGTAAAATCACCGCATGAGTCCAACCAAATAACAAACCTACAAAATAAAAAAAATAAACCATTGCGGATTTTGTAAAATCATAATACAATATGCCAGACATACATATGTACAATAGATATAATTGATTCACCAACATAATTCAATCATAACACCAATAAATCACTTATCATCTTATATATTTTGGTGTTGTTGTTATTCTAAATGAATTCATCAAGCTTTAACATAATTTGTTGCATATTGTTGCTTTGTACATATATTATATAAATCACACACAGGTAACACAGGTTAAACAAAAATTCTTACAGAAAGCCGTACGCTTATAGGTACATCAGAACAGAAAAACCGAAAGAAAACCAAAAATCCCATCATTTTTCGTATCAATCAGGTCTTAAAATCAGATCTTTCTGTGTTCATTTATTTGTGTTTATTTCGCTTTTTTTTTTTTTTTTTAAAATGACTTAAGACCCTCCAGCATCTTTGCGTTTACGTTTTTTTGTGATTTAAACGGTTTATTTTTTGTATAAAGTTTTAATGTTCTCAATTTATTTATTTATTTTTAAATGGAATTTATTGAATATAATTGATATTGAATGAGTTGAAAATATGTTTTTGGTCAAACTCATTGGTGAATAAGTGCGCTTCAATATATGGTATATGAGATAATAGGATTTGAGGCTACATAGATAATCGTGTTAAAAATCTAAAATTGATTTAAATTTTAATAGTAATCGATTTTATTACAAAAATGTAGATATGGTACATAATAGTTAAGATAAATAATACAATATGTAACGAGACTTGAGATGAAAATTGGTGTAAATGAAGATAACCTTTCTGTAAGCACATCGCTTAAACTCATTGTAAGTGCAACGATTACATGCTAATCGATATTTAATCTCAATAGAAATAGATGAAATATTAAAAAATACTTGTGTAAATCAGATTAAATGATGGAATTAAAAAAATGAAATCCAACAGTTAGCACCTATGATCATAATGATTCAATTGTACCTCTTTAAGGTCAAATTATTGAGAATTCAAGAATGCAATTAGGAATATCATATAAATTATTGATAAAACTAAAATATTCAATACATTTGCTACGTGTTCAACAACTAACCTTTCAAAAACAGTACTTTCAGATTTTAAATGATCTTATAAGAACCTCTGGCTCAAATTGTAAGCTTTTTTTCCTTTAATTCAATTCTCCCTTTATCGGTATATGCCTAATTACGAAGTCAAATCTAACGATCAGCATGTTTTTGCAGTTAAATTCAAAGTCAAACCATCACGTATCTTGCTCAAACGAATTATGACAAACAACGTTTGTAAAAATTTAATCTGACCTTCAGGGCCCAAATTAAAAGTGAGACTAAAGTTTATTCCTTCAGGTCAATCAAAAATCAATCATTTTGCTTTCTGAAGTAACATTTATTAATTTGCTGAATCAGATTTCTGGCCACTTTCGAAAATCGCAATCTCAATTAATTTAAATTTGACTTAATTGTTATTAAACAGTGGCTCAGAGGCGACTTAACATAAAGTATTATTAGTATCAGATACATATTCAAATGATTTCCATCATACTGCTCATTGTCGCAACTTAGAACTAAAATTTCGCTCAAATTACTATCATAATGTCGAATTTGCGTAAACCTGCTTCTAAGTCTAAGATTATACAAGTTTCGGTACTAAATTAGTTAGTGTTACCAGTAACCAAAATTTAAATGTTAAGGCGCTAATTAGTTTCTGGACAATGAAGGATAGTGATGTGTTTTGCTTGCAAATTAGGAAGATAAAAGAATTAAGATAAATCCAATTATAAATATCCCTTGGATATTTTAAATTGATTTTGATTTCTGAAAGCTGAATCAGATTTCTCAGTAATTTCTAAAAACAAAATTAAAATTAAAATTAAACCGTTTCATTACCAAATAAATGTGTAGGCGCTATTTAGTTAGCAGAACATAACTTATCTAAATCTAAATCACTGCAATCGATTACAACTTAATATTTGAATAAATATTTTTTCTGAGTAATACGCGTCGTTGGATTCTTGATTCTGGAAATCCGAGTCAGCTTTCTCAGGTATTTCTATAAACTAAAAACAAATTAATCAAATATTTTATAACTAAATACTCCCAATTAGGGGTGCAGAGTGAAAAAGAAGAGGCGGAACAACTTCACCAATAACATCAAGCTATATTTGCTTTAATTAGTACAAATTCGGGTGACCGCATGGGGACACGCAGTAGTCAAAATCATGATGATAAAATAAGTATAATAGAACCTCCTTCGCAATTCAACTGAGTATATCTTCCAGTCCTGAATTGTCGGCAATGATCTTATGATGATTTTTATGACAATTTTTTCAGAGTATTAACAAAAAATCATCATAAGATTAGAGTCAACAATAAGACCTTGACGATATGTTCAGCTCAATTGAGAAAATCAAATTAAATACGATTCACAAAATTTGCCGCCATACTTTAGCACGCCATCCCCATGACAATAACCTGAAAAAAATTAGAAAATCAGCAGTAGATTGGTGCCAACAATGAAGGACTTGAGAAATACTCAATAGAATTTTGAAAATTTTAAAAGTTCTTATTCGAGATTGTTACCTTCCCAAATATATAATTCACAACCTTGTTTACCAAATAACCTAAGATGTTGAATAACAAACTGCAGGGCCGTTCTTATATATTTAAGCGCCTTTGTAGAAGCAAAAAAAAATTTCCCAGTGCAGAATCATTTTCTGTTTTAAAACCAGTACATTCGACACCATGAAATTCTAGAGAAAATACAACACATGAACTTGAAACAGCATTTAGAAAAAAGGCAATTAATTCCAGAGACGAAAAAACGTTAGTGATTTTGACGATCGGAGACGATACAATGAATAAAATGCGAACACCGGATGATTGTAAAAATCTGCAAATGTGCTCCGATTTCGATGATTGATACCTCTATCAATAGGCGTTGAGACCTGTAATTGTCATTCAACCGGTTATTTGGATCGGTCAAATATTTCTACACGTTCCGTGGAAAATTCAATTTTTTTTGAAAATCAACTGAACTATAGCCCACAAATTCAGAGCCACAAAAATCGAAAATCTACAAATTCAGAGCCACAAAATTCGAAAATCTGCAAATGTGCTCCGATTTCGATGATTGATACCTCTATCAATAGGTGTTGAGACCTGTAATTGTCATACAAACGGCCATTTGGATCGGTCGAATATTTCTACACGTTTCGTGGAAAATTCAATTTTTTTGAAAATCTACTGAACTATAGCCCACAAATTCAGAGCAACAAAATTCGAAAATCTGCAAATGTGCTCCGATTTCGATGATTGATACCTTTATCAATAGGTGTTGTGACCTGTAATTGTCATACAAACGGCCATTTGGATCGGTCGAATATTTCTACACGTTTCGTGGAAAATTCAATTTTTTTGAAAATCAACTGAACTGTAGCCCACAAATTCAGAGCCACAAAATTCGAAAATCTGCAAATGTGCTCCGATTTCGATGATTGATACCTCTATCAATAGGCGTTGAGACCTGTAATTGTCATACAAACGGCCATATGGATCGGTTGAATATTTCTACACGTTTCGTGGACAATTCAATTTTTTTGAAAATCAACTGAACTATAGCCCACAAATTCAGAGCCATAGAAATAGAAAATCTGCAGATGTGCTCCGATTTCGATGATTGATACCTCAATCAATAGGTGTTGAGACCTGTAATTGTCATACAAACGGCCATTTGGATCGGTCGAATATTTCCACAAGTTTCGTGGACAATTCAATTTTATTGAAAATCAACTGAACTATAGCCCACAAATTCAGAGCCACAAAATTCGAAAATCTGCAAATGTGCTCCGATTTCGATGATTGATACCACTATCAATAGGTGTTGAGACCTGTAATTGTCATACAATCGGCCATTTGGATCGGTCGAATATTTCTACACGTTTCGTGGAAAATTCAATTTTTTTGAAAATCAACTGAACTATAGCCCACAAATTCAGAGCCACAAAATTCGAAAATCTGCAAATGTGCTACGATTTCGATGATTCATCATACCTCTATCAATAGGTGTTGAAACCTGTAATTGTCATACAAACGGCCATTTGGATCGGTCGAATATTTCTACACGTTCCGTGGAAAATTCAAATGTTTTGAAAATCAACTGAACTATAGCCCACAAATTCAGAGCCACAAAATTCGAAAATCTGCAATTGTGCTCCGGTTTCGATGATTCATCATACCTCTATCAATAGGCGTTGAGACCTGTAATTGTTATACAAACGGCTATTTGGATCGGTCGAATATTTCTACACGTTCCGTGGAAAATTCAAATTTTTTGAAAATCAACTGAACTATAGCCCACAAATTCAGAGCCACAAAAATCGAAAATCTGCAAATGTGCTACGATTTCGTTGATTGATACCTCTATCAATAGGGGTTGAGACCTGTAATTGTCATACAAACGGCCATTTGGATCGGTTGAATATTTCTACATGTTTCGTGGAAAATTCAATTTTTTTGAAAATCAACTGAACTATAGCCCACAAACTCAGAGCCACAAAATTCGAAAATCTGCAAATGTGCTCCGATTTCGATGATTGATATCTCTATCAATAGGTGTTGAGACCTGTTGTAATTGTCATACACACGGCCATTTGGATCGGTCGAATATTTCTACACGTTCCATGGAAAATTCAATTTTTTTGAAAATCAACTGAACTATAGCCCACAAATTCAGAGCCACAAAATTCGAAAATCTGCAAATGTGTTCCGATTTCGATGATTCATCATACCTCTATCAATAGGTGTTGAGACCTGTAATTGTCATACAACCGGCTATTTGGATCGGTCGAATATTTCTACACGTTCCGTGGAAAATTCAAATTTTTTGAAAATCAACTGAACTGTAGCCCACAAATTCAGAGCCACAAAAATCGAAAATCTGCAAATGTGCTCCGATTTCGATGATTCATCATACCTCTATCAATAGGTGTTGAAACCTGTAATTGTCATACAAACGGCCATTTGGATCGGTCGAATATTTCTACACGTTCCGTGGAAAATTCAAATTTTTTGAAAATCAACTGTACTATAGCCCACAAATTCAGAGCCACAAAAATCGAAAATCTGCAATTGTGCTCCGGTTTCGATTATTGATACCTCTATCAATAGGCGTTGAGACCTGTAATTGTTATACAAACGGCTATTTGGATCGGTCGAATATTTCTACACGTTCCGTAGAAAATTCAAATTTTTTGAAAATCAACTGAACTATAGCCCACAAATTCAGAGCCACAAAAATCGAAAATCTGCAAATGTGCTACGATTTCGATGATTGATACCTCTATCAATAGGGGTTGAGACCTGTAATTGTCATACAAACGGCCATTTGGATCGGTCAAATATTTCTACACGTTCCGTGGAAAATTCAAATTTTTTGAAAATCAACTGTACTATAGCCCACAAATTCAGAGCCACAAAATTCGAAAATGTGCAAATGTGCTCCGATTTCGATGATTCATCATACCTCTATCAATAGGTGTTGAGACCTGTAATTGTCATACAACCGGCTAGTTTGATCGGTCGAATATTTCTACACGTTCCGTGGAAAATTCAAATTTTTTGAAAATCAACTGTACTATAGCCCACAAATTCAGAGCAACAAAATTCGAAAATCTGCAATTGTGCTACGATTTCGATGATTGATACCTCTATCAATAGGGGTTGAGACCTGTAATTGTCATACAAACGGCCATTTGGATCGGTCGAATATTTCTACACGTTCCGTGGAAAATTCAATTTTTTTTGAAAATCAACTGAACTATAGCCCACAAATTCAGAGCCACAAAAATCGAAAATCTACAAATTCAGAGCCACAAAATTCGAAAATCTGCAAATGTGCTCCGATTTCGATGATTGATACCTCTATCAATAGGTGTTGAGACCTGTAATTGTCATTCAACCGGTTATTTGGATCGGTCAAATATTTCTACACGTTCCGTGGAAAATTCAATTTTTTTTGAAAATCAACTGAACTATAGCCCACAAATTCAGAGCCACAAAAATCGAAAATCTACAAATTCAGAGCCACAAAATTCGAAAATCTGCAAATGTGCTCCGATTTCGATGATTGATACCTCTATCAATAGGTGTTGAGACCTGTAATTGTCATACAAACGGCCATTTGGATCGGTCGAATATTTCTACACGTTTCGTGGAAAATTCAATTTTTTTGAAAATCTACTGAACTATAGCCCACAAATTCAGAGCAACAAAATTCGAAAATCTGCAAATGTGCTCCGATTTCGATGATTGATACCTTTATCAATAGGTGTTGTGACCTGTAATTGTCATACAAACGGCCATTTGGATCGGTCGAATATTTCTACACGTTTCGTGGAAAATTCAATTTTTTTGAAAATCAACTGAACTGTAGCCCACAAATTCAGAGCCACAAAATTCGAAAATCTGCAAATGTGCTCCGATTTCGATGATTGATACCTCTATCAATAGGCGTTGAGACCTGTAATTGTCATACAAACGGCCATATGGATCGGTTGAATATTTCTACACGTTTCGTGGACAATTCAATTTTTTTGAAAATCAACTGAACTATAGCCCACAAATTCAGAGCCATAGAAATAGAAAATCTGCAGATGTGCTCCGATTTCGATGATTGATACCTCAATCAATAGGTGTTGAGACCTGTAATTGTCATACAAACGGCCATTTGGATCGGTCGAATATTTCCACAAGTTTCGTGGACAATTCAATTTTATTGAAAATCAACTGAACTATAGCCCACAAATTCAGAGCCACAAAATTCGAAAATCTGCAAATGTGCTCCGATTTCGATGATTGATACCACTATCAATAGGTGTTGAGACCTGTAATTGTCATACAATCGGCCATTTGGATCGGTCGAATATTTCTACACGTTTCGTGGAAAATTCAATTTTTTTGAAAATCAACTGAACTATAGCCCACAAATTCAGAGCCACAAAATTCGAAAATCTGCAAATGTGCTACGATTTCGATGATTCATCATACCTCTATCAATAGGTGTTGAAACCTGTAATTGTCATACAAACGGCCATTTGGATCGGTCGAATATTTCTACACGTTCCGTGGAAAATTCAAATGTTTTGAAAATCAACTGAACTATAGCCCACAAATTCAGAGCCACAAAATTCGAAAATCTGCAATTGTGCTCCGGTTTCGATGATTCATCATACCTCTATCAATAGGCGTTGAGACCTGTAATTGTTATACAAACGGCTATTTGGATCGGTCGAATATTTCTACACGTTCCGTGGAAAATTCAAATTTTTTGAAAATCAACTGAACTATAGCCCACAAATTCAGAGCCACAAAAATCGAAAATCTGCAAATGTGCTACGATTTCGTTGATTGATACCTCTATCAATAGGGGTTGAGACCTGTAATTGTCATACAAACGGCCATTTGGATCGGTTGAATATTTCTACATGTTTCGTGGAAAATTCAATTTTTTTGAAAATCAACTGAACTATAGCCCACAAACTCAGAGCCACAAAATTCGAAAATCTGCAAATGTGCTCCGATTTCGATGATTGATATCTCTATCAATAGGTGTTGAGACCTGTTGTAATTGTCATACACACGGCCATTTGGATCGGTCGAATATTTCTACACGTTCCATGGAAAATTCAATTTTTTTGAAAATCAACTGAACTATAGCCCACAAATTCAGAGCCACAAAATTCGAAAATCTGCAAATGTGTTCCGATTTCGATGATTCATCATACCTCTATCAATAGGTGTTGAGACCTGTAATTGTCATACAACCGGCTATTTGGATCGGTCGAATATTTCTACACGTTCCGTGGAAAATTCAAATTTTTTGAAAATCAACTGAACTGTAGCCCACAAATTCAGAGCCACAAAAATCGAAAATCTGCAAATGTGCTCCGATTTCGATGATTCATCATACCTCTATCAATAGGTGTTGAAACCTGTAATTGTCATACAAACGGCCATTTGGATCGGTCGAATATTTCTACACGTTCCGTGGAAAATTCAAATTTTTTGAAAATCAACTGTACTATAGCCCACAAATTCAGAGCCACAAAAATCGAAAATCTGCAATTGTGCTCCGGTTTCGATTATTGATACCTCTATCAATAGGCGTTGAGACCTGTAATTGTTATACAAACGGCTATTTGGATCGGTCGAATATTTCTACACGTTCCGTAGAAAATTCAAATTTTTTGAAAATCAACTGAACTATAGCCCACAAATTCAGAGCCACAAAAATCGAAAATCTGCAAATGTGCTACGATTTCGATGATTGATACCTCTATCAATAGGGGTTGAGACCTGTAATTGTCATACAAACGGCCATTTGGATCGGTCAAATATTTCTACACGTTCCGTGGAAAATTCAAATTTTTTGAAAATCAACTGTACTATAGCCCACAAATTCAGAGCCACAAAATTCGAAAATGTGCAAATGTGCTCCGATTTCGATGATTCATCATACCTCTATCAATAGGTGTTGAGACCTGTAATTGTCATACAACCGGCTAGTTTGATCGGTCGAATATTTCTACACGTTCCGTGGAAAATTCAAATTTTTTGAAAATCAACTGTACTATAGCCCACAAATTCAGAGCAACAAAAATCGAAAATCTGCAATTGTGCTACGATTTCGATGATTGATACCTCTATCAATAGGGGTTGAGACCTGTAATTGTCATACAAACGGCCATTTGGATCGGTCGAATATTTCTACACGTTCCGTGGAAAATTCAAATTTTTTGAAAATCAACTGAACTATAGCCCACAAATTCAGAGCCACAAAATTCGAAAATGTGCAAATGTGCTCCGATTTCGATGATTCATCATACCTCTATCAATAGGTGTTGAGACCTGTAATTGTCATACAACCGGCTATTTGGATCGGTCGAATATTTCTACACGTTCCGTGGAAAATTCAAATTTTTTGAAAATCAACTGTACTATAGCCCACAAATTCAGAGCCACAAAAATCGAAAATCTGCAAATGTGCTCGGATTTCGATGATTGATACCTCTATCAATAGGCGTTGAGACCTGTAATTGTTATACAACCGACTATTTGGATCGGTCGAATATTTTTACACGTTTTGAAGAAAATTCACTATTTTTGAAAATCAACTGTACTATAGCCCACAAATTCAGAGCCACAAAAATCGAAAATCTGCAAATGTGCTCCGATTTCGATGATTGATACCTCTATCAATAGGGGTTGAGACCTGTAATTGTCATACAAACGGCCATTTGGATCGGTCGAATATTTCTACACGTTCCGTGGAAAATTCAAATTTTTTGAAAATCAACTGAACTATAGCCCACAAATTCAGAGCCACAAAATTCGAAAATCTGCAAATGTGCTCCGATTTCGATGATTCATCATACTCTATCAATAGGACGTGTTGAGACCTGTAATTGTCATACAACCGGCTAGTTTGATCGGTCGAATATTTCTACACGTTCCGTGGAAAATTCACTATTTTTGAAAATCAACTGAAATATAGCCCACAAATTCAGAGCCACAAAATTCGAAAATCTGCAAATGTGCTCCGATTTCGATGATTGATACCTCTATCAATAGGTGTTGAGACCTATAATTGTCATACAACCGGCTATTTGGATCGGTCGAATATTTCTACACGTTCCGTGGAAAATTCAAATTTTTTGAAAATCAACTGTACTATAGCCCACAAATTCAGAGCAACAAAAATCGAAAATCTGCAATTGTGCTCCGGTTTCGATTATTGATACCTCTATCAATAGGCGTTAGGACCTGTAAATGTTATACAAGCGGCTATTTGGATCGGTCGAATATTTCTACACGTTCCGTGGAAAATTCAAATTTTTTGAAAATCAACTGAACTATAGCCCACAAATTCAGAGCCACAAAAATCGAAAATCTGCAAATGTGCTACGATTTCGATGATTGATACCTCTATCAATAGGGGTTGAGACCTGTAATTGTCATACAAACGGCCATTTGGATCGGTCGAATATTTCTACACGTTCCGTGGAAAATTCAAATTTTTGAAAATCAACTGAACTATAGCCCACAAATTCAGAGCCACAAAATTCGAAAATCTGCAAATGTGCTCCGATTTCGATGATTCATCATACCTCTATCAATAGGTGTTGAGACCTGTAATTGTCATACAACCGGCTATTTGGATCGGTCGAATATTTCTACACGTTCCGTGGAAAATTCAAATTTTTTGAAAATCAACTGTACTATAGCCCACAAATTCAGAGCCACAAAAATCGAAAATCTGCAAATGTGCTCGGATTTCGATGATTGATACCTCTATCAATAGGCGTTGAGACCTGTAATTGTTATACAACCGACTATTTGGATCGGTCGAATATTTTTACACGTTTTGAAGAAAATTCACTATTTTTGAAAATCAACTGTACTATAGCCCACAAATTCAGAGCCACAAAAATCGAAAATCTGCAAATGTGCTACGATTTCGATGATTGATACCTCTATCAATAGGGGTTGAGACCTGTAATTGTCATACAAACGGCCATTTGGATCGGTCGAATATTTCTACACGTTCCGTGGAAAATTCAAATTTTTTGAAAATCAACTGAACTATAGCCCACAAATTCAGAGCCACAAAATTCGAAAATCTGCAAATGTGCTACGATTTCGATGATTCGTCATACCTCTATCAATAGGTGTTGAGACCTGTAATTGTCATACAACCGGCTAGTTTGATCGGTCGAATATTTCTACACGTTCCGTGGAAAATTCAAATTGTTGAAAATCAACTGAACTATAGCCCACAAATTCAGAGCCACAAAATTCGAAAATCTGCAAATGTGCTCCGATTTCGATGATTGATACCTCTATCAATAGGTGTTGAGACCTGTAATTGTCATACAACCGGCTATTTGGATCGGTCGAATATTTCTACACGTTCCGTGGAAAATTCAAATTTTTTGAAAATCAACTGAACTATAGCCCACAAATTCAGAGCCACAAAATTCGAAAATCTGCAAATGTGCTCCGATTTCGATGATTCATCATACCTCTATCAATAGGTGTTGAGACCTGTAATTGTCATACAACCGGCAGTTTGATCGGTCGAATATTTCTACACGTTCCGTGGAAAATTCAAATTTTTTGAAAATCAACTGTACTATAGCCCACAAATTCAGAGCCACAAAAATC